>JANAVB010028819.1:5239680-5957180 GCA_029216955.1 Iris pallida
TCCTGACATGACCAACCTGACATGATAGTGGCCCGTCGTGGCGCACTCCTGACAAGTACCCTGACATAATTTATCTTGATAATTTAACTTGACCTGCCTTGACACCGTGGATGGTTCTTCTTGTTTGCTTGTTAAATCCACTTGTCCTGTCTTGCATCATGTCTAGGAGGGGACTCCTGAGTACCACGGTCAGGAGTACCTACTAAAATGGATTAAGGTTAATAACTAGAATAACTCAGTAGTCATGAAGAGATGACACAGCTACAGGCAATCCCGTTACTTGGTCGCTCTTGGGATCTGTAGCCTGCCGTCGAGTAGGGCACATTTCTAGAGCACCGTCGAGTGTTGCACCCTCTAAGTCACCTAAGGGTACATGTGTCTCCTGGACGATGTACCCACATGAATTCAACCCTAATCTTTCGTCCCGGGTAGCCTGGATGGTCTGCAGGGCTTGTGGCTGTGGAACAATCTCACTGCATCTTGTTAGTAATTAGGCATGTGATAACCCTAGTTAGTTAAAGTAGTAAGCCGTAGTATCTGCTTGGCCGTGATTGATTGAATGAGGTATAACCAGTTTAGCCATGTCTTGATCCAGTACAAGATTGCTTCCTGTCTTGATTTCTTACATTATTATCTTGTCGATAAATGGTGGGAAACCAAGCTCTGTTCAGATGAAGGGTTACAACCCCGGTCCTTGTTTGGTTTACGGGTTGTAACCTGGTTATCGGAATAGTCCCATGGTTATCTCGTCGTATATCACCCTGCCATGTTTTTGTAAATTCTAGTTTTAATATTAGATTTTCTGTGCTGATTGCTGGCTTTTGTTCTTATTCGTGGCCCCCTTGTGGCACTTGCTCTTTCTGGGGTTGACCCAGCTGGTTTTGTGTGGCCAAATTTCGGAGCAGCTCCCGAGGATCTACCAAGCTTCCAGCCCAATGGTGGCGACTAGAAGGAACCCGGGCTACGAGTGGGTTTTCTATTTTGTTTCGCTCACTCTATTGTAAAGTATTCTTTTGAGGCGTTTAGCCGACGAGCACCTGTTAGCTCGATGCACTTTACTTACTGTCTGCCTACGGGCTGTAAACATGATTAACAAATCCTAGGATTGACCATGTATGACTTAACTCTTGCTAGTCCTCGCATTTTGTACGACTAGCTTCATGTTCAGCTGATATGTAATATTTGGGACTCCTTTTATTGTATATTTGGTGGTCAAACATCTTGTAATTATATTACTTGCTTGAGATTGAGACAATAGGCTTGACCTTAAGAGACTGTTGGCTTGTAGTAAACCCTCATATCTAGACAGCCGTGACCGTATAGTTGAGATGTATTCTATTTCAATATACGTAGCTGGCTATGTCTGCCCCCGCTCTCCAGTATTCTGGTTCTGGGGCGTGACATGGTTTAAGTGGTAGCCCATGCAGGTCTTGTCAATCAAGAAATATGAGGGTTTACCGAATAGATGTCTCAATCAGTATTCGCCCTTGATCTCCGCCCGTATTTTCAAATCCCTGAAATTCTTGCCCTGATTACATGCTTGTATCGTTGATCTGTCCTGGTCCTTCCTTATTTTTTTCCTGTGTCGTCTTCTTCAGCGGCACTGTACCAGACCCTGTCGATCAGCACGGAGGAGCACCTCCTATGGACCAGCAGTAACCCGGAGATCAAGCCCAGCATTCCGGAGTCGCCTCCAGAGTTGTGCCTACTGGAGGAGAGTCACCAGTTCGGCCCGTCCAGCCCGCAGAGCCAGATGATGGTACCTTAGTGGGCCTCATCAGAACCTTGATAACTTCCCAGGATCGTCGAAGCGACGCCCTGCACTAGACAGTTCAAGATGCTTTGACCCGAGGCGGACATCCAGGGAACCAGGCGGCCAACAGTTTCAAGCGATTGAACCCTCATTTCTTCGACGGCACCGAGGATGTGATTGCCGCGGATGCATGGCTTCAGGATACCGAGGTGGTTCTGGAAGCAGCTAGGACACCCGAGAATGAGAAGGTGGCGGTGGTACGTCTGCAGTTGTTAGATTTAGCTCACAATTGGTGGGCGGCGCAGGCCATAGGATTAGTGGCACCCATTGCTTGGGCAGTATTTAGGAAGAGATTCCAGACGAAGTACTTTGATGCTGTGGCTCGGTACGACCTGCAGACCAGATTTACCAACTTGAAGCAAGGAGGCAGAACAGTCGACAGTTATGCATCGGAGTTTTCTAGACTCAGTAGGTTTGCCCCCACCTTGGTGGCGACCGAGTTTGATAGGGCCCAGCGGTTCCAGCAGGGACTGCATTTGGAGATCTTGTTGGCGGTTGAGCAGTTCGAGCACCAGACGTTCGATGCAGTCTTGAGAGCAGCTAGGAGGCATGAGTACACCTTCCAGAGGATCGTGGATAGGACCGGAAGTAGGAAGCGGTCCCACAGTCAGATGCACCAGTCATCAGCTCCAACCCCAGCAGCTAGGAGTTTGACCATTGGAACTCCGAGGCGGGCGGCCTCAGTAACGTCGGTTCAGCATTCGACCCCGACGTACCCGCAGCAGCAGAAGTAGAAGCAGACTTCCGCAATGGGATGTTCACATTGCGGAAAGCCAGGCCATGTAGTGGCGGATTGTCGCAGGGCGCAGGGATTGTGCCTGGCTTGTGGAGCAGCAGATCATAGGATAGGGGCTTACCCGAATAGGGGTGGTTCATCAGCATCTAACCCTTCTAGATCTTCGGTGAGAGGACCGGCCCCAGCACCAGTTCAGCAGCAGCAGTATCAGTCTTCGAGGCCCTTGCCGCCTCAGTCTCAGGCATTCCAGCAACAGCACCCCCAGCAGTACGCACAAGCCCAAGCTCAGACCCAGAATAGGCAGAGAAGTTTCCAGCAGAGGGGACCAGTAGCCAGAGGACAAGGTCAGGCCATGATGATGGCTATGGAAGAAGAAGTTGTACCAGGTGAGGTAGTGGCATGTACTATTCTTGTCAACTCCTCTCCAGTGTCTGTATTATTTGATTCTGGTGCATCGCATTCATTCATGTCTGTACGATTCGTGACACGGATAGGATTGGAGCCCGAGTCATTATCAGTGAGGCTCAATATACTTACTGGTAATGGTCTTGTGGGAGTAGATCGAGTGTTTTCCTCGTGTCGGATCGTAGTTAGCGGTAGGGAGTTCCCCGCTAAATTCATAGAGTTTCCTATGGCAGACTATGATGTAGTCCTAGGCATGGATTGGTTGAGGAACCAGTATGCTAGGATAGACTGCCATATTGGCAGGGTTGTCTTTAGTATCCCCGACGAGCCAGAGTTTTTATTTTCCAGAGGCGCAGTAGAGCCATCTTCCCCAGCATTGCAGATGGCAGTAGCAGCAGTACAGTTACCCCGAATAGTTAAAGAGTTTCCAGATGTCTTTCCAGAGGAGCTTCCAGGGATGCCGCCGGAGCGGGAGATTGAGTTCACTATAGACTTGATTCCCGGGACAGCACCAGTGTCAGAGCGAGTCTACAGGATGGCGCCTTCAGAGTTGAAGATTTTGTACAAGATGATTGAAGAACTGAGGACCAAGGGATTCATCCGTGCAAGTGGATCGCCTTGGGGAGCCCCGATGCTTCTTGTGAAAAAGAAGGATGGTACGTCCAGGCTATGTGTTGATTATCGTATCTTAAATTCGGTGACAATCAAGAACAGATACCCTCTTTCGAGGATAGATGACTTGTTTGATCAACTTAGAGGGGCTTCAGTGTTCTCGAAGATCGACTTGCGGTCAGGATACCACCAGATCAGAGTCAGAGAGCAGGACATCCCGAAGACAGCATTCAGATCGAGGTATGGATATTGGGAGTTCCTTGTTATGCCCTTTGGAGCGACCAATGCACCGGCCGTATTCATGGACCTCATGAATCGTATTTTCATGCCTTACTTGGATCAATTTGTGATCGTGTTCCTAGATGACATCCTGGTCTACAGCAAGAGTGAAGCAGAGCATGAGCAGCATCTCAGAGTCGTCCTTCAGATGCTTAGGGAGCATCAGTTGTACGCCAAGTTTAGTAAATACGAGTTCTGGTTCGATCGCATTTCGTACTTGGGTCACATCATTACCTGAGGAGGAGTGGAAGTGGATCCCCAGAAGATTGTGGCTATCGAGTCATGGCCGGTACCCAGCTCAGTGGCAGAGGTTCGCAGCTTCCTTGGATTGGCCGGCTACTACCGGTGGTTCGTTTCAGATTTCGCAAGGATTTTAGCGCCGATGACCCAGTTGACCCGTAAAGATGTGCCGTTTGTTTGGACATCAGAGTGTCAGGAATCATTTGAGAAGTTGAAGCGAGGTTTGATAACGGCTCCCATTCTCACCCTTCCAAATGGGACCGGAGGATTCATAGTTTATTGCGACGCTTTAGGCAGAGGATTGGGGTGTGTCTTGATGCAGCATGGAAAGGTAATATCTTATGCGTCACGTCAACTACGTGATCATGAGAAGAATTACCCGACCCACGACTTGGAATTGGCGGCGGTAGTGTTTGCTTTGAAGTTGTGAAGACACTACTTGTACGGAGATAGAGTGGAGATCTTTACTGATCATAAGAGCCTGAAGTATGTTTTTACCCAGAAGGACCTTAATATGCGGCAGAGAAGATGGCTCGAGCTATTGGTGGATTATGATATGGATTTGCAGTATCATCCCGGGAAGGCCAACGTTGTAGCAGATGCATTGAGCAGGAGAGCCGGAGTTTATTTCCTGACGGCGCAACCAGAATTATTGGCAGATCTTCAGAAGATGGGAATTAAAGTGGTTCTTCCAACCTGTGTGGCATTGATGGCCAGTCTACAGGTTCAGTCCAGCATAGTTGAGAGGATCCGGGTGGCGCAGTCAACAGATTCTAAGATCCAGCGAATCAGAACAGAGTGTAAAGCAGGAAGAAGGCCAGAGTTATGTATCCATGAAGATGGTACACTTCGGCACGGCACTCGTCTTTGTGTATCCAGTGGAGATATCAGACAGGAAGTCATGGCAGAAGCCCACAGTTCACAATATTCTATTCATCCGGGTGGTACGAAGATGTACCGTAATATCCGTCAGCATTTTTGGTGGAATGGCATGAAGAGGGAGATAGCCCGGTTTGTCTCTCGGTGTTTGGTTTGCCAACAGGTTAAAGCCGTAAATCAGAGGCCCGCTGGACTTCTTCAACCTTTACCGATCCCAGAATGGAAATGGAAACATATAACCATGGATTTCGTGACCGGATTGCCCAGATCTCCGGCCGGCAGAGATGCTATTTGGGTAATTATGGACAGACTTACCAAGGTGGCACACTTTCTCCCATTCAGAGTTGGACAGTCGACGGTGCAGCTAGCAGAGATGTACCTCAGGCAGATCGTCAGGCTTCACGGTGTGCCAGTCAGCATCACCTCAGACAGGGATTCAAGATTCACATCACACTTTTGGCGCAGCTTGCAGAAGAGTTTGGGAACTCACCTTCAGTTTAGCTCAGCTTATTACCCGCAGACGGATGGACAATCAGAGCGCACAATCCAGACTCTTGAAGATATGTTAAGATCCTGTACCCTTGACTTCGGTGGTTCGTGGAAGAATCATCTGCACCTGGTAGAATTCTCGTACAATAACAGTTATCAGGCCAGTATCCAGATGGCACCCTTCGAGGCTCTTTATGGCAGGAAGTGCAGATCCTCGCTAGCATGGGATGATGTCGGAGAGAGGCAGATGCTTGGTCCAGAGATGATTGCCCAGACGGTTGAAGTGGTCAGGAAGGTCAGAGATAACCTCCGAGTTGCCCAGGACTGCCAGCGCTATTGGGCCGATGCTCATCGGCGTCCCTTAGAATTTGCTGTCGACGACCATATATTCCTTAGGATCTCGCCTAACCGCGGCGTCATTCGCTTCGGCGTGCGGGGAAAGCTTAGTCCTAGGTATATAGAGCCGTTCGATATTCTAGAGCGAGTAGGAGATGTATCCTAACGTCTCGCTCTTTCGTCGTCGCTAAGTGAGGTGCATGATGTATTCCATGTGTCCCAATTACGACGGTATATTCCGGACCCGAGCCACATCCTAGACTATTCGGAATTGGTTGTTGGTACCAACCTTTCGTATGAGGAGAGGCCCGTGTCTATTTTGGACTGGAGGAAAAAGATACCCAAGAACAAAACAATTAAATTAGTCCGTGTTGCTTGGGGTCATCACTCTCTGGGCGAGTCAACGTGGGAGCGTGAGGACGACATCCGATCGCGATATCCCTACCTGTTTGACTCGTGAGATATAATGTCTTTCTTATGCCTTACGTTTTCCCTTCCTTGCTTGTATTGTATGATTGTATGATTGAACTGCTTAGTGTAGCTTGCCTGTGCTTAGTGTAGCTTGTCGTGACAATCTCTAGCTCCTTGATTAAATTTCGAGGACGGAATTCTTTTAAGGTGGGTAGAGTTGTCACCCTCATTTTCCGTATTTCCCGTATTTCGTATTTTACTCGTATCTGGATTTTGGTATGTATTTTTATTTTTCTCAACTTGTGCAATTTTGGTATTTCTCGTATTTTGGTTTTGGCATGGCTCGGTTTTATTGGGGATGGTTCGGTTTGGTTCGGTTTTATGTATTGGAATACCCTAGCCCTATGCTACACCCTCAACCCACCACAACTCTCCCACTTTATAACACCACCTACCACTCTCTCTCCTCATAACTTCCACCATTAATTTCCTTCTTCTTCTTCTTCTCCTTCCTCCACAACTCTCCCAACCCTAGGCAAGCGCACCTTGCCACTTCATGAGAGCCCTATTTTCTTGGTCCATTTGCTAGATTAGGACATGATGATCAACATTAGAACTTGGGTTTTTGTGATTTGGAGCCTCCATTGTGATAGATCTAAAGTTATTTCCATTTTCGGATTTTGCATGGTTTGAGCTTCTTAAGTTGGATTTTATGGGTTTTTGATGTTTCCATGTGGTAGAGCATTCAGTTTCACTCCAGTTGGAACTTCGAAAATCCGGATTTGGAGTTCGGATGACCAAGTTCTAAACTTTTGAAGCTTGGGTTCTACCATGGTGTTCTTGCTGTTTGGAGAAGACAGTGAGCAGTGTGCAGAGCTATTTAGCTTACGCATCCTGAGCTACGCGCGCTCTTTAGCGCTACGTACGCAGGCTTGAGTACGCTTCCTGTTGGAAGCGTGTCTCCTTGAGTGTGCGTGACTTTTCACGAACACTGCTTCCTTGAGTGTGCGTGACTTTTCACGAACACTGCTTCCTTGAGTGTGCGTGACTTTTTACGAACACTGCTTCCTTGAGTGTGCATGACTTTTCACGAACGCTGCTTCCTTGAGTGTGCGTGACTTTTCACGAACACTGCTTCCTTGAGTGTGCGTGACTTTTTATGAACGCTGCTTCCTTGAGTGTGCGTGACTTTTCACGAACACTGCTTCCTTGAGTGTGCGTGACTTTTCACGAATACTGCTTCCTTGAGTGTGCGTGACTTTCACGCAGCTGCTCCCTGTAGCGTGCGTGACTTTCACGAACAGCTGCTCCCTTGAGCGTGCGTGACTTTTCACGCAGCTGCTCCCTTGAGCGTGCGTGACTTTTCACGCAGCTGCTCCCTTGAGCGTGCGTGACCTTTCACGCAGCTGCTCCCTTGAGCGTGCGTGACTTTCATGCAGCTGCTCCCTGTAGCGTGTGTGACTTTCACGTACACTGCTCCCTGTAGCGTGCGTGACTTTCACGTACAGCTGCTCCTTTGAGCGTGCGTGACTTTCACCTACGCTGCTCTCTCAGCGTGCGTGACTTTTCGTACGCTGCTCCCCTGACCCCTTGCTTAACCCACAGGCTTTTGGAGTTTTGGTCGTATTTCTTTAAGCTTAGCTCTTCTATAGCCCGGTATATTGATATTTTATTAGATGTTTTACGCCCATTTTATATCCTTACGTCTTTTGTCATGAACTTGATTTTACTTAATATGTTTGGAATGACTATTGTACATGGCATGATATGGCAAGGAACTAGCATAACACGACAGTGACCCGTAGTGGTGCACTCCTGACATGACCAACCTGACATGATAGTGGCCCGTCGTGGTGCACTTCTGACAAGTATCCTGACATAATTTATCTTGATAATTTAACTTGACCTGCCTTGACACCGTGGGTGGTTCTTCTTGCTTGCTTGTTAAATCCACTTGTCCTGTCTTGCATCATGTCTAGGAGGGGACTCCTGAGTACCACGGTCAGGAGTACCTACTAAAATGGATTAAGGTTAATAACTAGAATAACTCAGTAGTCATGAAGAGATGACACAGCTACAGGCAATCCCGTTACCTGGGCGCTCTTGGGATCTGTAGCCTGCCGTCGAGTAGGGCACATTTCTAGCACACCGTCGAGTGTTGCACCCTTTAAGTCACCTAAGGGTACATGTGTCTCCTGGACGATGTACCCACCTGAATTCAACCCTAATCTTTCGTCCCGGGTAGCCTGGATGGTCTGCAGGGCTTGTGGCTGTGAAACAATCTCACTGCATCTTGTTAGTAATTAGGCATGTGATAACCCTAGTTAGTTAAAGTAGTAAGCCGTAGTATCTGCTTGGCCGTGATTGATTGAATGAGGTATAACCAGTTTAGCCATGTCTTGATCCAGTACAAGATTGCTTCCTGTCTTGATTTCTTATATTATTATCTTGTCGATAAATGGTGGGAAACCAAGCTCTGTTCAGATGAAGGGTTACAATCCCGGTCATTGTTTGGTTTACGGGTTGTAACCTGGTTATCGGAATAGTCCCATGGTTATCTCGTCGTATATCACCCTGCCATGTTTTCGTAAATTCTAGTTTTAATATTAGATTTTTTGTGCTGATTGCTGGCTTTTGTTCTTATTTCGTGGCCCCCTTGTGGCACTTGCTCTTTCTGGGGTTGACCCAGCTGGTTTTGTGTGGCCAAATTTTGGAGCAGCTCCCGAGAATCTACCAAGCTTCCAGCCCGATGGTGGCGACTAGAAGGAACCCGGGCTACGAGTGGGTTTTCTATTTTGTTTCGCTCACTCTATTATAAAGTATTCTTTTGAGGCGTTTAGCCGACGAGCACCTGTTAGCTCGATGCACTTTACTTATTGTCTGTCTATGGGATGTAAACATGATTAACAAATCCTAGGGTTGATCATGTATGACTTAACTCTTGCTAGTCCTCGTATTTTGTACGACTAGCTTCATGATCAGCTGATATGTAATATTTGGGACGTCTTTTATTGTATATTTGGTGGTCAAACATCTTGTAATTATATTACTTGCTTGAGATTGAGACAATAGGCTTGACCTTAAGAGACTGTTGGCTTGTAGTAAACCCTCATATCTAGACAGTCATGACCGTATAGTTGAGATGTATTCTATTTCAATATACGTAGCTGGCTATGTCTGCCCCTGCTCTCCAGTATTCTGGTTCTGGGACGTGACAAAACTCAAGTCACAATGTAATGTAAACCAACACAGCATTTTATAACGTTCCCAGAATGATCACCAATAATCCATCAAGTTATTTAGTACAATGCCAGCCGGAGACAAATCTGGTCAAATAAAATAAAGATACAATAATGAAATCCAAATTACAATCTCCAGAAATAAAGTAAAATGAAAAGCTGCAATATCCTGATGCAGTCACAAGCTCCATGTAATCTCCCACTCACCTGCAACGTATCCTGTCAGGAAAAGAGCAAAGTACAACCCTGACTAGACAATATACAATGTAGTCTGTAGTACAGAATACAAGGTGAAACCAGAATACCAGAATAGTAGAACAGAAAATAAAACTACGGTACCAGAGATGAAATGTAAAAACTGCAGGCAATGGACGACAATCAATATGCTAGACAATGAACACGGCTATCAATGTACAAGGCAATGAATCACGACAATCAATATGCAATTGTAACAATTTGAAATATTAAAACTAATGTGTGACCGGCTTAGGAGCAATCAATCAATGAGTCAATGAGTCAATCAATTCTACAAGGTACGGCTTCATCATACGTAAAATGTACGATTAGGCTATCCACAATCCTATGTTGGGTGTGGTCACACAAAAGCTAATATTTCCCCCAATCCCCGCAATAAACAATGACGTACAAGCAATGAACAATGGTACAAGACAATCGTGTGTATTTCGTGTCCGATATGAGAACATGGCACATGAAGGTAAGACAGAAAACAAGGTACAAGTTGAGTCAGTGTACTTGCCTCGGTTTGGTTGCACGAGAGTAGTACTGTATGGTTGTAATGTCACCTGGTGTTGGTACAAGTTTGTTAGGTTACAATTGACACTAGCTAATTATTTATCCAACATTATTTACATCTATATAACTAACTAATTAATTAACATTTAAAATACTAGAAAAGAATAATATTAGTTAGGTAAAAATCATTTTTAGAAATATTTTGCAAGGATATAATTAATTACTAACAAGCATAAATTTGTTTTAGTAAAAATAATATTTTTAGAAAAATATTTGCAAGCTAACTATATCCATAACTAGCTAATGAAGATATACTAGTTATCAATTTTTTTAGAAAATATTTATAGCTTTGATAAAATAAATACTAGTATTAACTATATTTTAACCAAAATCATCTTAGAAAATAATTGGAGACTAAACTATTCTCAAAATATTAGCTTATGTTATTTTATAACAAAATATTAATAACAATTTTGATATGGTAACAATACTAAAGCATTTGTTAATATAATATTATATTATGGTTTAATTACTAATATCATGCTAATTAGCATATAACAAGATTAACTAAAAATAAAATTAACTACCAATAACAAGCCCAAAATCCAGCCCAGCACTCAGTCCAGCCCACTGGAACACCTTAATTTGCTAAATCAAATGAAATAAACCAGTTTTAAATAAGCCCACTCATCCACTTCCTGGCCCAGCCCAACTCCTGGCCCAGCCTATTATAACCGGTTTACACTTAAATACATTTATACATTTATCCCTTCTCTAGAGCCCAACTCTACTGGCCCAAGACCCGGCCCGCTGTAACCAAATATTTACTGCTTAAACAAACAAAATTAAACTGTTTTAAAACTAAGCCCGATTCCAATTTTTCCAACCCGGCCCATCTAGCTAACATTTAATCCCGATTTCTTTCTCTCTCCTAACCCATTTCACTCAGCGACCGAACGAACGTTCGAGAGCCAATCCCAATCCCTTCTTCGTCTTCCTCCAGCCTTCGTCTTCCTCCCGCCTTCGTCTCCCAAACCCTAACCCTAAATTTTTCCTACACCGTTCTCTCTTCTCACCAGTCCTCTTATACTTCACTTCACAGTTCAAAAACCCTACCTAGACCATCTTCTTCCTCACTGTAACCCTAGTCCCAAGCTCTAGGTCTTCCTCCTCCAGACTCCCAAGAACCCTAGTTCTACGGATCTCTACATCTCCTCCTCCTCTCACCACAAAAATAATCAAAACCCTAGATCCATAAAGTAAGCAAGAAAGAGAGGGGGAAAGGAGATCGATGAGAAATCTCACCAGCCGCGGTGGGGATGTCGATCCTCGGTGGCGCTGCGGTGGATCCAGGCGCGGTGGCGAACTCGGCCGTCGAGGTCGACGAGGAGCTCCGGTCGGCGTCTTCGACATCGGCTAGCCCCAAACTCTGGTCGGCTCCGTTGGCTCGGTGGCTACGTCGAAGTCTCCTCGGCTCGGCCACTGATGGCGGTGATGCTCCTCCGCGGTGGTGGCTCGGCAAGTCCTCGGGGCTCGGTCGTACGGGACTCGAGATGACCACTCGAGTCTCGAAGGGTCGACGCAGAGATCGATGCGTCTCTGCAGTCAAGGCGGCTCGCTGCTCGGTGACGGTGGCGCGGTCTTCAAGGCTCGTCGGTGGTGCGGCAGTGGAGGCGACGGCGGGCTGCTCGAAGGGTCAGTGCTCTGCAGTCGAGATGGCGTGCTCCCCGAGGTCGGCGCTGTATGGCGGTGGCACAGGAATTGATGAGCGCGGTCTCCGAGAAGAGTGCAGCAGTCGAGGCGGTGCTGGCTCCAAGGCGGCGGTCAGCGGAGGACTACGGCGACTCCTCGGCCGAGGATGGTCGGGGAGATGGCCGTGCTCGGCGGTGCTCAGCCTCGAACAGAGAGAGGAGAGAGAAAATATGTGTGACATGTCAGAGAGAGAAAGAGTGTCAGGTCTTGGGAAACGTGTATGTTTATAATAAAATATTTACTCTGTGTGTGTGTGTGCAGGGAGTGGTATAATTGTAATTAACTGTAGATCTGGGTGTGTTAGTAAGGGGCAGTAGCAGTAATTAGGTTCAGATCTGGGTGTAATATGGAATGGCAGTGTAGGTAATAATGTTCAGATCTGGGGACTAACTGGAATAACTAGTAACAGAATTTCAAATTCAAAACAATTTTTCAAATAGCTTTCCAAAACCAAATATTCCCTCCAATAGATTTCCAAAAGAATAGATTTTAAATTTCAAATATTAACAGATTTTCAAATAAAAGCAGGTTTTCAAAATCAACATAAAAACATATTCCAAAATTGTAATGTACCCTCCAACAGTTTTTTGAAAATTAAATATCCAACAGATTACAATTTACCAACTGTTAATAAAAATAGTTACTGTTTTCTCCAATAAAATTGTATATTAATAAAATCCAAAAATAATAATTAATCTTTTAACAAAACAATAACAATATTATAATTTATTGGAAGTACACAAATTTCTATTATTTAGCACCATTAAGCCATTTAAGTTGAAACAGAAATATTAATTATAATATCATTAAGAAATCAATAGGAATGAAATCAAATATAACTATCAAATAGAATTTAGCCACAAAGATTTGTTTAATTATAATAAAACAATTCCTTTATGCATTCCTAAAATAATTCAAATCAAAACATATCAAAATAGTATTCAAAAATATTTTTCAATTAACACTCGAAATCAACTATTCAATCGAAATTAGAAAATTTTCAAAAATCTCCAAATATTGGCTTAGGGAGTTATATATATATATATATATATATATATATATATATATATATATATATATATATATATATATATATATATATATGAGGAAGGATAGGCATCCCCGCACTTTTTGCATCCCCAAGCATCCCCCCTACTCACACCGTTGGATGGTGCTTTAAGTCATCTAATCTTAACCATTGATTTACCAACGGTTAAGATTAGATGACTTAAAGCACATCCAACGGTTGTTAACATGGGGATGCTTGGGGATGCAAAAAATGAGTGGATGCGGATCCCTCCTCTCTCTCTCTCTCTCTCTATATATATATATATATATATATATATATATATATATATATATATATATATATCCCCTCCCTCTGCACCATCGAATCGGGGGGCCTGCGTGTGCGTCCGCTCGATCCAACGGTCTAAGGCGGCGGGGCTCCCGCGGGCGCAACTGTTGTGAGCAACGAAGGGCCGTCTATTCGAGGAGTCCAAGCGTTGTTCATTCAGGAGTAACAAAGGAGTGTTATAAAAGTTCTTGATTTAGAACTTGCTGGATTCTGGATGTAGGTCGACGAATAAGGTCGAATCTTTCTTTGAGCAACGATGATTTTGATCACCCTAACAAGATATTTTTCTTCGAAGTTTCTCTTCTCTTCTCTTCTCCTCTTTTCTTCTTGTTGTATAGCACCACTGTTGCATAAGTTTCATACAAATTTCTCTAGTTTGTATTGCAAATCAGATGCAATCTTCTTTTCTATCTTAGCAAGATACATTGTAATTGTTGTTGTTTTTTTAAAAATTCCATACTTTGTATATTATTTATAACAGTGGAACAAAATTTGTAAGAGTTATTTAGTTTTAGGGTCTCGTATAATGTTGAAAATTTTCGTTGAGGTCTCGATATTGTATAAAATATAGTTTGGGTCTCGTACTAACAGTTGACTTGGGCTGACCATCCAAAATGGGTGATAAACATAAATTCAATTTTTATACGAGACCCTAAAACTAAACGAAGAAATGTGAGGGTTGTGTAACTTGGGTGATCTAGTTTTGCATGGTAGGAGTTGTGTGACTTGCGTAATTTAGTTTTGTCATGACTAATCGAGAATGAGACTCGTTACAATATTGCTTGCGTCTATCCTTATCTCAACAGACACACAACCCTCATGGCGATAGTTTTGATGGGAACGACTTCTTGGCCATCGTGTATCGTCAGATGTCTCTTGTCCTGGTCGTATTGTTGAATTATTACAACTCAAGGGTCCCAGAGGGTACGTGTGGCAGATGAAATTAGAATATAAGTAAATAACAATTAATGTCGCAAATCTTATTCTCGACTAGTCATAAAAAAACTAAATAACCGAAGCCACGTAACTTTCACCATGCAAAACTAAATAACACAAGTCACGCAGCCCTCATATATATATATTTTTAGTTTTAAGGTCTTGTATAATATTTAAATTTTGTGTTTAGGTCTTTATTTTGGACGGCTAGTCCATAATTTACCATTAGGACGAGACCTAATCTCTCTCTGACCTAAACATAAATTTTTAATATTATACTCCACCTTAAAACTAAATAACCCGAATTGTAAATACAAGAAGATGCATGATGCACTCATCCCATCCCATACATCCCCAAGGTCATACATGTAAGTGGCAAAATCTCAATTCCTGAAACCCCTTGCCGTGTCATACCCATACGCATGCTCCTGTGCTGTGCCCCTCTCTGAGCGCATGTGTACAGCGTGTCTTTCCACACCGTCCCCACGCTCCTCCCCTTATGACAGCGACGCGTCCTCGTTGAGTGTTTTATTCCCGACATACGAAGCAGTGCACTTCTCGATACGACGACGGATACCTATATTATATAAATGCCCTCCTCTCCCCCACCACTGTTCGTACGATCTGGACCGTCCAATCGGATGGGACGCGCAACTCTGCCGCTGCTGCAGCTGCTCTTTTTTTTTTTCTCTCTTTTTTTTCCACTGCGATGGGACGTTTGCTAACAGCTTTGATCGGACGGCCCGAATCTGGAGGGATTCGTTGGGGGTATTTTCGGTGTTACGAATACTACTCCCGTCCCGTGGACAAAATGGGGGAGAGATGGGATCACGCGACGCGGCCAGACTGTGGCGACGTGTCTGCTGCCTGCTTCAGTTATGGCTCTGATGACGTGCCAATATAGACAACTCGAATTCAAAATAAGAACTTCCTAGTAATTATTTTTTATCCTTTTTCATTTTTAGATTTTTTTTTCATTTTTTTTTCGATCTTCTTTTTTCATTTTTTTACGAATGATTTTGGTTTTTTCAGTTTTTTTTTTCATTTTTTAAGAATTAATTTGATTTTCTGGTCATTTTTCAATTTTTTACCTTTTTCATTTTTTAGAATGTTTTTTGTTAGTTGTTTTTTCATTTTTTTTTATAAGAATGATTATTTTGTATTTTTTTTTAAAATTTTTCTCATTTTTATAAGAATTTTTTAATTTTTTTTACATAAAATTTTATATGGAGAAATATATTTGTAGGAGCAATCTATCTATCATGAAAATGGCGAGCGTGGTCGGGAAGCCTCTCCACACAGATGTTCCCACCGCTAGGAGACATCGACTATCGTATGCCCGGATATTTGTTGAAGTTGCAGCCACAGATACTCTCCCACGGAAGATAGGCCTACTGCTACCTAATGGCGAGCGGATGGAGCAGGAAATCACGTAAGAATGGGTTCCGCCATCTTGTGTTAACTGCCAATGTTTTGGACACACAAAGACTCAATGTCAGGGAAAGGAGTTAAACCCTAATGTGGAGGATAAACAAGGAGACCAAGCTACTGATCATATACAGCTTAAGGTTCCACCTTGCATAAACCAAGGAGAGAATCCTATTGACACATTAGGCCAGATGGAACATGATATGGGGGACAAGGAGATGGAGATAGCAAGGGCTCAGTCATGGAGTACGTGTCAATCCCCATTTTTGAAAATGGGTATATGATGGTATTTTGTATTTTGGAAGGACTTTAAAATTTCGTACTTGTTGCACAAACTATTATTTAAATTCTAGATTTTGATTTTGCTATGGTAGAGTTGTTATTTTTATTTTAGGATTTTTTCCTGTTTTTGTTATTGCTATAGTTATCATCATTATTATTAAATTTTATATTCCTATGTCTACCCATTTAAACCCAAACCCAAACCCAAACCCAAACCCTAAAACTAACTCTCCCCCTCCCCCTACCTAACGCCCCTCTCTCCCTCCTCACCATCTCTGGAGCAGCCGCCCCCCCTAATCCTCTCTCCTCTCTCCCGCTCACTCAACCTCCCCCGACCTCCGGCCACTCCCTCGATCTCCGGCCGCCCGTCACCCCTGCGACCGCCACCACTTCGACCAGCACCACCATCATCGTCGTCTCCGCCAGCCACCGCCACCACCATGACTTCCAGCCACCGTCGCCACCACCATCGTCTCCATCCCCTTCGCCTCCCCTTCGTGGTGCAGCGCTGCTGCTGCCGCCCTTCCTCTGTCGCGGAGCCGCCGCGACCTGGCCGGAGCTCCTCTTGTTGCTGCTGTCCTCCCTCCGCCGGAGCCGCCGCGACATGGCCAGCCCCGGTGAGCCCCTCCGCCTGCCTCTCTCTTCCTCGATCCGCGTGCCTCGGGGCACGTGTTGTCTCGAGCTGCGTGCTGCTTTGTGCAGTGTGCTGCCTCGAGCAGTGTGCCCTCGTGCAGCGTGCACTTCTTCGGTTTGTGCGCTGCCTTGGGGTGCGAACCCCTCGGGATGCGTGCTGCCCCGTGCAGCGTGTCGTCTCGGGCAGCGCACCCTCGGTTGGTGCGCTTCCTCGTTCCCCGTGTTTTCGGGTCGTGTGCACCTCGGTGTACGTGTCGCTTCGTTTTACGTGTACCTCGATCTACGTGCTGCCTAGGGTAGCGGGATGCCTCGAGCCCCGCGCTGCCTCGGGTACCGTGCCACCTCGGTTTGCGCACCGTCTCGTTTTTCATGCCTCGGCCTTTGTGCCTATCTTGATTCTCGTGTCGCATCGATCCGCGTGCACACATCGACTTGTGTGCCGCATCGGTTTGCGTGCCACCTTGAACTTTGTGCTATCTCGATTTGCGTGTACGTACGGATTTACGTGCCGCCTTGGTTTGTGTATCACTTTGGACTTTGCACCGCATCGATTTGCGTGCATACGTCGACTTGTATGCCGCATTGATTTGCGTGCTTCCTTGAATCTCGCTCCGACTCGATTCGTGTGCACGCTTCGATTTGCGTGTCGCATTGATTTGTGTGCTATCCCGATATTCGTGATTTCCTCGATTTACGTACACGTTGTCTCCTGTTCATCTCGATCTTCGAGTCATCTTGATTCTCGTGCGCGTCTCGATATACGTGCGCGTCTCGGGTTGCATGCCCGTATCGGTCTGCGTGCCTCAGTTTCCGTGCTAGATCCCTGCGCTGCTTGCGGGACCCGCACGGTATAGCCTCCTGCCATCCTCCGTGCTTCCTGTTATTATTTTATTATTTAATTCTAATGATTGTTTATTATGTGTTCTGAGGACCTCGATGGACGTGCTAGCTTGGATCCAGATCGCCGAAGACTTGCTTACCTAGCCGAGCCCTCTAGGCAAGTATCCCTTGCTCATCGACGGCTCTTGCCCTCTCTCCTGGAATTTATTTTATTTAATTAATTTGTACTTGTAAATTTTATAACCATGATTAGTGTAGCCTAGCAGTAGATCTGCCATGATGATAACTTAGGATAGCTTGGTCCGATACCGGGATAGACCGTATCGGACAACTCGGATGGGTCATCCACACCTTCGAGGACACGAGCACGACTCACATGTATGGGTTGTCCCTGTATGCCCCGTGTCCGACTCGCGGTCGGGTAACGGCTTGGCGAACTATTCTTGTGGCTGTGATTACGCTTGGGTTAGAATTATGAGCATGTGCTGTGATGCGCCCTACGAGGCGGTTATTTTATTATTATACATGTTGGCTTGGCGCCCAGTACGCATTGTAGCGCTGCTGGAGGCCGGGACTTAGTGGTCTCGGGTTCGATTGATTTTCCAGTACGCATCGTAGTGCTGCTGGAGGCCGAGACTTAGTGTTCTCGGCTATCGACTTGTTCCCAGTACGCATCATAGTGCTGCTGGTAGCTGAGACTTAGTGTTCTCAGCCTGCGATTCTGCGGCGGATTGTGCCGAGTGGTTTTAGCCCCAATTCGTTGGGAGCTCCTGTCCAGAATACAGAGGAGACTCTGCCGGATTCTTCCAAAATTCTCGATCGGGAATTTGGTTCGAAGGACTGGGCTGAACCATTCCTTTTGGTTTGCTGGACTGGGCTCGTGCCTGTTCACCTTGGTATAGTTTACCTGATCCCATTGCCTGCCAGGTAGACTCCCGACTAGATTAGTCGCCTAACGTCTTGACATGTCTTGTCCGTCGGATAGCGTAAGGAGAACGGTTCCACTCGGGAGACGGTCTGCAACCCTGGTCCTTGTTTGGTTTAAGGGTTGTGGATTTGCTCCAGAGCGGTCCATGTAATCCTTGCCACTTTCGGCAGCATTTATTACTGGACTCTTGTCCCCTGACCCTTCATCCTAGGGGTTGTCCTAGTCTGTCAGATAGAGCTGACAGCTGTCCTATGTATTGGGAGTTACGACTTGTAGATATGACTGAGGATTGGTTATTATGGAGAGTACGATCTTGGGATATTGACTTGGTGGATCTATGTGGATTCTTGGATTTTGGTGATTTCGAATATTTTGTGGAACGAGGAGAATATCGAGGGTATTATTATATGGTTTTTACTCGACTTTCCAAACGCCCAAACCTGGTACCTTTGTGTATTCCGGTAGTTGGGGAACCTGGTTTGATTGCTGTGTCTTGGTAGTTGAGGGGCTTGTTTTCTAGTGGCTTGTGATCATTGACTTGGAGGATTCTTGTGAGTCAGATGGCCTAGCATTGTGAGGGGAATGAGCTTGGTATTTGGTGGTTGTCTTTATTGACGTGATATTCACTCCATCATGGATGGGAGACTCTTGCTAGATTGATCTGGTGGATGGACCGACTTGATGATTTGAGCTGTAGGTTCCCATGTGTACTTGATAGGCTATTATAGTAGAGATTTTGATCTTGTACCCGACTTGATATCCATGTCACGATTTGGCCATGTGACTTCTTGTGACTGATAGGTTTGACCTTGTTCCTGGTATTACACGATGACCTGGACCTGTCTTGATTTTTGATTAGTGGCCCGTGGAGGTGCACTCCTGACTAGCACTCTGGACTTGACAGTAAACCTGGCATGTATACTCTTGGTTCTTGATAGTGGCCCGTGGTGGCGCACTCCTGACTAGTACTCTTGACATGACATATTTACTCTTGATCGCTGTTGTGACAGCCAGTCCTGACTTGCTAGGCATGACCCCGTCTTGACACCGTGGTTGATTTCTCTTGATTATGCTTGTATAAGCCACCAGTCCAGTCTTATCTTGCATCATGTCTAGGACATGGATCCTTGAGTACCACGGTTAGGGATCCATAATGAAACTGACTAGGCTAATAACTAGATTAATCATGTAGTTCATGGGGACTTCCCAGTGACCTGTTGTTTGTCTGGCCCCGGCCCTATGTATCTATATATACTAGGGATTGTTGCTATCCGTCGAGATGAGCGCATTCCCAGCCCTCCGTCGAGTGTGGCACTTCTTTAGGGCACATATATCTTACTGCAGTGTGCCTGCTATATCTATCTTTTTCTTTTGCTGGGGCCATTCGGGTAGTAGCAAGCAGGAGCTGGACTTTGAAATCTCATTGCATCTTGTTAGTAATTAGGCCTGTGATAACCCTAGTAGCTAATAATAGCAAGCCGTAGGCATTGTGTGGCCGCTTGTCCTTCTGTGTCGTTTGGCTTGTTGCTTGTTAGCCAGCTGATATTGGTTTCCAGCTGGCAATGCAGGTGTTAGTGGATGCTAGGGAGATTGTGATTGTGTTAGCTTCACTATACTTGTGGATTGTTATCGTGCGTTGGTACCGCACGATCCCTCACCTTTATTTACTGTTTTTAGATGTTATTCTTGTCATATTTTATCCTGCTGGTTTTCTTCGCCCGTCCTTGAGCCTTCCTTTCTGGTACTTGCTGCGGTTGGCCTGACCAACCCTGGATTGTTCCTAGATTGTCTGAGACCGACCCGGTGGATCTTCCAGACTTGACTTGGAGGGTGTGCTTCAGTTCCAGACCATGCTAGGAACTGTGGGAAGGTATACTTGTCTACATTATTATTCTGTACTGTAGATTCCAGATTTTTATATGAGTATTCCCTCCTTTCCATATGATTATCTCTCTTGATGTTGTTTCATTGTGATTTGCCTGTGGACATGAGATCAGATTTAGGCTATAGATTGATTGCATGCTAGGATACCCAGCAGACTTGACAGCCGTCATCACCGTATAGCGTATTCGTACCTTATACGGTGTAGCTGGCCTACGTCCGTCCCCGTATTTCGGTACTGGGGCGTGACAGTACAGTGCTAGGCAAGAGACAAGGTCCAGAGGAGGAAACTGCTGCATCCCCAACTTTCGCTCAAGAAATGGTCTTATATGTGCAAGATGGGCACGAGGCTAATCACACCAGGATCCAATTGGAGAGCCAAACACAAGGTGTCATAGGCATGGAGTGTGGGGCATCATGCATACAAGCTGCTATAGACCAAGGGTGTCACGACCCGTTCCAAATAATCTGGATTTAGTCGGATCATGCCCAGCCTGCACCGTTGTGAGACGGCGGCAGTAAGCTGTATCAAGTAGTGAAACACAAACATGCAGAAAATCTAACGAAAATAAAATATTTTATTGAATTGAAAGTGAGTCTGTCCCATAGAAAGTACAGTAGGGCAGCTCCTCTTCGTCACAGTCACCTAAAAATGTTGTCTCCAATCAGGAGGGAGCAAGTAACATACCACATCCACAACTAGCATTCCTAAGATAATAACTAAATGGAAAAAATGCGAGACATTTATGAAACATTATAATTTTGTATTTAAAAATAGTAAAATGAGACTAGCAAGTGTGAAGAAGATCAATGTCATGCATGATGTAATACTAGGCTAGTGTTTGAGTATATAACAGGGCTTGTGACCGGCTGGTGAGGCAATATGTATACTAACGTTTTGGCCAAAAAGAATAGTATACGGTACGGCTCAACCCACAGTGAGGTTGGGGTTAGCGCAGACGAGAAGCGAGCAAGTTTTGGCTTTGGTCACAGACATTATACTACTCCCCCAAGCAATCCCCGAACAATGAGTCAATGAGTCAATAATCAAATAATTCGACATGTCAAGATAGCCATCCAGCCATCTATCTTCCTACGTGGAGTCCGAGAGGGAACCACGGAGATTCAGTGTAACTAGACTACATGTAATCAATGTTTGTATAACATTTAATTATTAAAATGGAAACACAAGTATGGAGTAAATATGAAAACTTGTCTCAAAGTATTTTCTGACTTGATAGCAACCATAATGTAACCGCTAGGGTTTTACGGAGCAGGACCTACAAGATCCTAGTACCAGATTTAGTAACCAGAACTACGCTCAAATTCTAAGGTGCAATACTAGGCTAAGTCGGGCAGGTTGGTGATCCTAAACGAAAATAGTTATATATTAAGAGTAGGTTTTATTACAAAATGCTAATTTGACAAAATAGTAGTTTTTGGATAAAATATAGGTTTTGTGGTATTAACAAATGTTAAGGAAATAACTTTAAATTAAATTTCTACAGACTAATAATTTTGAGGAATTTAGACTAATACTTGTTTTACTAATTTGGAAATTATTTACCGTCAATATTAATAAAACGATTTTCCTCAGAAATACATTTTTGACATATTTCATAATAAAGGAAAATAACTTTTAACTTCGAAGAACAATACTTTATAAAATACGATTTTACTAAAATAACGATTTTAAACTAATAACAAAACATTTTCGATTAAAATAATTTATTTACCAAAATTAATTATTTTAACAGAAAACTCATTTATGGAAAATAATAACATTTTCTATTATTATTCTAATTATCGAAAACTTTTTAGTATAAAAACATGTTTAGGGGATATATTTATATATATATATATATATATATATATATATATATATATAAGTTTCTAGAGGCAAAAATAATATTATTACCATTATTACTAACAAATTCTTTTTCCGTAATTATTAATAATCCTAACCAATAATCATTAAAACATTATGCCATAAAAACTAATTATTTTATAAAACATTTAGACCAATAATTACTTAGGATTTAATATGTAATCTTGTAACAAAATTGCTAATAATATTGATTAACTGGTGAAAGATTAAACTAATTATATTATGCTACAATAATACCAATACCAGCATCCACAATAATTACTGCATAAAAGTATAATTCTATTATAACTATTATTACCAAGTCCTACACAAGAATTTAAACACTAATTCTACAGAACAATTTATATTTCTATTGGCCAGGATGTCAAATGGGTTCCGTGGAGAAAAGGCATAAGTTATTTGGGGTTAAAGTTTACCCAAAAGTTGTATGAAGGAGTACCGAAGGGAGGCCTCAGACTCGAAATGGAGCTTCGGAACGTTGAAAAAGAGTTAGGCACGGATACGGGGCACGCATGGGACGTGCGGACACACGGAGAAACCGCGAAGCGCGCGGGAGGGATTGGTTCACCGGGGGCGGACGTGTGCTGCTGCCGGCGGCGCGGGGGAGCGCTGGCGGGCTGCTGATCCGCACGGGAAAACCGGCCGGGGTGCTGGTGCAGCAGCGGGGCTGTTGTGAATGCTGGGGACGCCGGGCGGGACCGACGGCGGCTGGCTGGGCGCCTCGCGGGGCACCATTCGGGTGCTGGTCGGCCGCAGCTAGGCGCTGGACGACGGGGACGCCGGCGGAGGTCGTCGGGATAGAGGGAACGCCAGCACGGGGTCGCGGCGGGTCCGGCGGCGTGGGTCCGGTGGGCGACGATGGAATCGGCACGGAAATCACCCCGATTGGGGTGTCGGATCGATCGGGGTTGTGCGAGGATCGTCGGGGTGGCTTCGATTTCGAAAACGGAGAGGTATGGAGGAAGAGAGAGATGAGTTTGTGAAGGTGGGAGGGGAAAAGCTTCTGTGGGGAAGAAGAAGTTTCAGAGAGTTTTATCCCTACGTGGGATTTAGAGATTCGGAGTTAGGGGGATCACGCGGAGAGAGGGGCGGGACTGGGTTCGTGGGGGTAACGGTTAGTCTGGGGGTTTTGTTGGGTTATTGGGTTTAAGTTAAATGGGTTTTTAGGCTCAAATAAAATAATGGGTTTCACAAAGGGTCTCATGCATATGTCCCCATGGATAGGCAGGGGAACGAAGAGGCTAGGGGAGACGAACATGGCGCTCATAGTAGCTAACCCAAAATGGAAAATGCTCATCCAAGGCAAGCAGCAAATGCCTGCTCATGAACAAACTGATAATATGCTGTCACGCCCCAGAACCAGAATACTGGAGAGCGGGGGCAGACATAGCCAGCTACGTATACGAAATGGATTCCATCTCGCTATACGGTCACGGCTGTCTAGATACATGGGGGTTTAACTACATGCCAACAGTCTCTTAAGGTCATGAACAAGTCTAGTGTCTCAATCACAAGCAAGTAAGTAAATGTTACAAGATGTTAGATCACCAAATATATAATAGTAAGACGTCCCAAACATTATATATTCAGTTGATCATGAAGCTAGTCGTTACAAAATATTAGGACTAGCAAGAGTTTTAGTCATACATGATCAACCCTAGGATCTGTCAATCATGTTACAGCCCGTAGGCAGACAGTAAGTAAGTGCAATCGAGCTAAACAGGTGCTCGTCGGCTAAACGCCTCAAAAGAATATTTTTACAATAGAGTGGGAGAGCCAAAAATAACCCACTCATTGCCCTGGTTACGCCTGGTGGTCACCATCGGGCTGGAAAGTTGGTAGATCCTCTGGAGCTGCTCCGAAATCTGGCTATACAAAACCAGCTGGGTCAGACCCCAGAAAGAGCAAGTACCACAAAGGAAGCTTCACTTAGGAACTAAAACCAGCAATTAGCACAAAAGATAATAATATAGTAAAACTGGAAATAAAGGAAATACATCAGGATGATATGCGACGAGATAACTATGGAACTATTTAGATAACCAGGTTACAATCCGTAAACCGAACAAGGACCGGGGTTGTAACCCTTCGTCTGAACAGAACTTGGAATTCTCACCATTTATCGGTAAAATAAATATAAGCATTATGGTCATGCAGTAATCTGGAACAAGATCAGGGCAAAACTAGACAGGTTAGACTCCATCCATCATTTCACGGCCAAGCAAGAATTACGGCTTGATACTTTAACTAGCTAGGGTTATCACAGGCCTAGTTACTAACAAGATGCAGTGAGATTATTCCACAGCCACAAGCCCTGCAGACCATCCAGGTTACCCAGGTCGAAAATTAGGGGTTGAATTCAGGTGGGTACATCGTCCAGGAAACGTATGTACCTTAGGTAGCTTGAAGGGTGCAACACATGACAGTGTGCTAGAAATGTGCCGTACTCGACGGCAGGCTACAGATCCCTGGCGCGCCCAGGTAACGGGATTGCCTGTAGCTGGGAGATCTCTTCATGACTAATGTATTAGTCTAGTTATTAGCCTTAGTCTATTTCAGTAGGTACTCCTGACCGTGGTACTCAGGAGTCCCCTCCTAGACATGATACAAGACAGCACTGGATTATTTTTACAAGCACAATCGCCCACGGTGTCCAAGTTATTTATACAGGTCATGTCATGTAGCCGTCGAAACAGCTTATCAAGATATATCATGTCAGGTTATCATGTCGAGTTCACTGGTCAAGAGTGCGCCACGATGGACCACTATCAGGTCATGCCATATTTACTTGCCAGAAGTGCACCACTACGGGTCACTGTCGTGTTCAGGGTACATGTGCAAGGCATCATAGTGCAAGCATTCAATCAGGAGACCCAAGTTGATCTGAGGTTACAAGACATGAATTAACAGTAATAATCAAGTAATAAAACATAGAATACAGTCTATAGAAAGCCATGTGGCTCGGGCACATGCGGCCAAGGAGAGAATCCATGCGGGAGCAACTCATGTGGCTGAGGGTGAGAACAGCCCATGCGGCGATGTTCAATCAAGGGCGCATGCGGCCAAGGAATATGAACCCATAAGGTCGGACTGGTGCGGTTTCATGCGGCTCAGGGTTGCGGATTCATGCGGCCAGGAATGACTCGGCCTTATGCGGCAGGTGGATATACGGCTGCAGAAGCAAGAGGCACATGCAAGAGGCGCATGCGGCATGCGGCTGAGAGCTAGTTGGGCTGCATGCGGCTCAAGAAGTTGAGCCTCATGCGGTCAAGTAGGAAGCTGGTCTATGCGGCTAGCGGGTTCGGCCCTTATGCGGCTGAAGGCGAGTTGGACCCCATGCGGCTAGATGGAACCGAGGACTTATGTGGCCAATGAGTTTGTATTCATGCGGCTAAATGTGGTGGGCACACATGCGACTGCATAGGCAAGGGGGCGCATGCGGCTGAGTGGGAAGAAGTTCATGCGGCTAGAATACAAGGGTCTCCTACGGCTGATAGCGACTTGCCGCATGAATGTTCATGCGGTCAAGTACAGCCATGCGGCCAGAGAACTGTTCTTTTTCTCCAAAATTTTCGAGAAGAAGAACACCATGAGAGCCAAGTTCTCAAGCTCCATAACTCCATCATCCGGAGCCCAAATCCGAACTTCTATAGGTCAAAACGGGGCAGAATGAAATTCTCTACAACATAGAACCATCAAAACTTAGAAATAACAATATTAAGTGGATCAAAACCCAAAAATTTCAAAAATAAAGTAAACTTAGATCTACAAGAATCTAGCCATGGAAAGTGGAAATGCCAAGTATTAAAGTAAGTTAAAATGCTGTAAGGAAGAGAATGAAGCAATAAAATTGGAGTTCCTCCATAAAGCAAGTTGCACTTGCCTAGACCTCTCTCTCCCTCTCTCTGGGGTAGGTGAAGAAGTAAATGGAAGAAATAAAAAGAGTAAGGAAGAGAGAGAAGGAAGTGGGGGTTAATAAATGGTAGTGATGGTGGTAGGTAGGGGGTTCACCCTTGGTTCATAATGAACCAAAGCAAACCGAGCCAAGTCAAACCAACCCAAAAAATAACCAAGCCAAGAAGGAAGCTAAGCAAGGAATCATGTAATACAAGATAAAATACGTACATGTATTCCAAAAATACGTAATACGAACCACAGGCATTACATATGCAGGCAGAAGAAGGACCTCCTATCCGTCTTAGGGATAGTCAGCAGCTCAGGAAGGACAACTACCCCATTATTAGATGATGATACTGACATGGAACGTCCGTGGAGCTAATTCCATAGGACGATGGCGGGAGATTAGCAATTTGATGAAGAATTACAGATGCTCGATTGTAGCCGTTCTTAAAAGTAAGATCAAAACAGAAACAAATCATACGAGTTGGACCCCTCATAAATGGTCCTATATACATAATTTGGCTGCTTGCAATATGGCACGCATTTGGGTGATGTGGAATAATACGAAATGGTCGGGTCAGATACGCTTCTCTTCTGAGTAACTGATTGTTATTGATTTCACTAACAAAGGGAGCCTTCAAGTTGTTATTGGAGCGGTGTATGGTCATAATGACCGCAATTTTTGATTCCAATTGTGGAAAGATATCGTCATGATAACAGCCAAAGTTGATGAACAACTCCCTCTACTACTTAGTGGAGATTTCAATGCCATTCTATCTGACGCCGAGAAGCTAAGTGGTCGACAGGTTCCTGCTGTAGAACCGATTGTAGGAACGAGTTGTAAAGTGCAATACTCTAGAGGGAGGGTGAATATAGTAGGCATCGAAAATTAACTATTTAAAAATGTTAGCAACAAGATCTCAGAATATATCACAGATATGTAAATGAAAAATAGAGAGTAGAGAGCAAACGTAAACACAAGGATGTATACTGGTTTTTCTCTTGTGAGGACTAGTCCAGTCAGAAGAACTCTAGCTTCCAGTTGAATCTACTATAGAAAATTACCACAAGTTTTCATTCGAAGTTCTTACAACTTCTACAATGCGAGCTTTGATCCGAAGTACTCGACCAACTTCAATTGTGAACTGTCTACTTTCAATAAAGCCCCTGACTACAATCACTCTGAAATTTCTATACCGTACCGTACTGGCAAATCGACTAAAGGATTGTAACTGGCATGTGATTTGAAAATGAATAGCTCAGAACACTTTGGAAGAAGTAGTAGGCTTATAGAGAAGAGATATAAAAGTAAATTGGTGTGTTGAAATGATCAAAATCTTTCTCTATTTATAGTTTTTCCAAAGGCAGAATTCTGACAAAACTCTATGAGAAAATCTCGTTGGGATCCGTAACTGCAGGAAGACCAAGTTCAAAAAGCAACGTCCACTAACCGAACTCTGGCCGAATTCGGGCCGAATTTGCCTGGAGTTCTGTCAGGGTTTTTGCAAATTGGTTTTTGGGCTTTTTGAAAAGTCAAACAGTTAGGAAGTAGTTTAGACTTTTGTAAGTGGGCTTATTTTCAAAATAAAATGGTATTTTGAAAACGTTTCTTGGGTAGCCTATTTGCCAGTACGATGCAGTGTATATCGTATTCCTAGACTCAATAACTATAAAAAATTACATTGATAAAATAGGAAAAACCAAGAGCCCTTTGATAACGCCTTTCTTCAAATATTTGAGCAGACTTGAAGACGCCTTTTTCACTTGACGGTGGTCGTCCAAAGATAAATAGATCTGGAAATCTGAATACCTTTAGGGGGCTTCGCCCCTGAACCCCTACGGAGGGTGCTGCCCCCTCGACCCCTGTCCGCTGACCGGGCAGCGGAACCCCCGATGCGAGGCCCCGGATAGGTCGTTAGGCGGTTCAAAGAAATCTTCTTATATAACGCTATCTTTGGCCCATCAATAATTCTCAATTACATATGTCCTAGTTTGATAAAACTTGATCATGCTTATTGCATGTCTACAAGTACATGTTAGACGAACAAAATAATATGATACAAGCATAGCAATATTGATGTAGAGAACATTTGGGACAATGCTAAGTATAAGTTGCAACATGATTAGGACAATGCTAAGTTTAAGTAACAACATGATAGTGATTACATGAATATTAGTGATGGCATTATGGTAAATTTAATTGATTAACTATATTCAAAAACATGATATAATCATTGGGCTAACACCTGCGGCTATTCTCAATGATTTCCAAGCCTGCTTATTTTGCTCGGGACTCCATTGTCTTTCGCGCTGTGGTCATCTCTAGACTTGAGCAATAGTTCTATGGTCAATCGCGTCACCTGCCAGCTTGACAGAATACTTGGCAACCATAGATAGAGACATGTACTCCCTTGCGAGTGGAAGGATTGCACTGTAGGACGAGTGTACTCCGTTACTAATCTGCTTACACCAAAAGAGCCCATGAAGACGGCGACCATTCCGTTACTGCAATGCTTGGCCTACATTCAAAGGGTACGAGGAGGCAGACGCATGAGGATTGAAGACCGAAGTAAATGGCAATATTCAATTCTGTCTAGTGTAGCTCCACAAACACGTTAAAGTCTCTCTAAAAGATTGGAACAAGACTAGGCCGGCCACTAATATAGCAGAGAAGGAGCGAGAGTAAGCTGATACTCAAAGCCAACTGCACTCCTCGCCTATGGACCCTGAGTTGGCTGCTAACGAATTGGCTCTTCAAGAGGAGGTATGGCATGAGGTTTCAAGAAAAAATCCAACTAAGGTAATGAGCCAAATGTGCCTAGCTCAAAGAGGGCGACCGGTGCTAAAAAATTTTCCACTCCACTATCCGTGCACGACAAAATAGAAATGCCATTGGCTCGTTGATCAACGAGAAGGAAGAAGTCATAACGGAGGTCTCCTTACTTGAAGCTGAAGCTATCTCATACTACAGTACTTTGTATAATCAAGAAGGTTACCTGACAGACTTCCGAAGATAATTTATAAACGAATAGTTACGGAGGAAGGGAATTCTCTCCTGTATAAAGAAATTACCATGGAGGACATCGAGGGAAACATCGACATAAATAAGGCGCCAGGACCAGACGGGTTTATTGAAGGCTTCTTCAGACAACATTGGGATCAGCTAAAATTCTATATTCTTGATATGGTTCAAGACTTCTTCCATACTAGCCGCCTACTGAAAGAACTTAATCATACGTTCCTGACGTTGGTACCCGAGAAGGAGGGTGCGATGTTGCTAGGAGATTTTTGTCCTATATCCTGTTGCAATTTTCTCTATAAGCTTATCACTAACCTTATGGTCTCTCGTATGCAAAGATTGATGCAGGAACTCATATCAAAGAATCAAACGACATTTATTAAATACAGATTGATAGCCGAAAATTGCTTGTTGGCACATGAGTTAGTTCGAGAGTTCAACAAAACAGGAGGACATAAGGGCTGTAACAAACTTGATCTGCAGAAGGTGTACGACACGGTGAATAGGGAGTTCATCTGCAAAATACTACTCAGCATGGGTTTCGCAAGCTGGTGGGTTGACAGGATCCGCGAATGCATATATTACCACGCTGACGTTCTCTATACTTATTAAAGGCCATCCTAAGGGTTACTTTGGCAGCAACCGTGGATTAAGGCAAGGGGACCCCTTGTCCCCATATCTTTTTATGACAGTTATGGAATATTTTTCAAGCATGATGGAGATCGCAGTCGCTCATGGGCATATCAAGCCTTTTTACCATCGCTTAGAGCTGTCCATTTTCCACCTCATATACGCAGACGATTTGTTGGTCTTCTGGAGCCTTCGGAGAAGGGACTAACAGCATTTCTCAAACTATTGGAGGACTTCAAAAAGATGTCAAGGTTGCAACTAAACAGAGGGAAGAGTCGGATGTACCTTAGTAGAGATTGTCCCCAAAAAGAAAGATGGGCTGAATTACTTAATATAGAGTTGGGCCAATGGTCAGTAAAGTACCTTAGATTACCACTCTCTATTAATTATACGAGAGATGTTGATTGCCAGGGACTCATCCAATATGTCCAGGATCGTTTGGAAGGTTGGCAGTCACAAATTCTGTCCTTTGGAGGCCGACTTGAGCTCATCCGATCAGTTATATTAGCTATCACTTCATATTGGATACAAGCTATCTATTTGCCTAATAGTACTCTCAAGAGAGTTGAAACTCTGTGTGCTAACTTCGTATGGCGAGGCGGACTTCACACTATTACGTGGGAAGAATTATGCTTATCTAAAAAGGAAGGGGATCGGTAAGTGCTCGCTTTGGGTACTTCACGAAGTAGTAAAATTGAGACTAGCTTGGAAATTCCTAACATGTGATTCTTTATGGGTTCAATGGACGAGAAGGAGATATACTCAGGAGGATAACTTCTGGATCCAGGAGATCAATAATAACCATTCTGTCACCTTCAAGAATATACTTCAAATGAGATCCAAACTGAAGACCTATATATGCCGTGTGATCCAAGATGGGTATTGCACTAGCCTATGGATGGATCCCTGGCTCCATCATCATAGCCTAATCGACAAATTAGGATGGCCGGTATTTGAACTAATAGGGACTCGGGACACTCTTCAAGTCCTTATACAAAATGGGCATTGGAGTGTGGCGGCAAGACAAGTGGGACAATAGTTCTCTGATAAAATTAGGGTGCTGCAACTGGACAATAAGGCAGCGTGCGACAGATGGGCTAGGAAGGGTTCGCCTGATAGCGCCTTCTCTAGTCGTCGTACCTACGAACAAGAGTGTCCACGCCGGCCAACGGTGCCATGGTCGGAGATGGTGTGGGTCAAAGGAGCAGCCACCAAGTTGATGCTATGTACTTAGAAGGTGATCAAGAATAGGCTTCTGACACGGGACCGGTTGGCGGGGTTTGAAATTCAAATCCCATCCATGGTTTGCATACTATGCAGTGGGAAGGATGAAACTCGAGACCACTTATTCTTCCTTTGCCTGGTATTTCGCTATATATGGCGTCGCTATAGGGATCAAATGGGTATGCAGGGGGGAGGAGATGATAGTCTAAATGCGATAATAGGAGAGATAAGGGGCCGCAAAAGACGGGGGCAAGAGATATACACTAAAGGCAGGATTCGGTTGCTATCTGCAATCTGGCATGTATGGCGAGAGCGAAACAAAAGATTCTTCGAAGGACAGCGAACCACAATAGCAGGAATCATTAACAATATAGATGGAGACTTAGCTTGCATGGGGGTTAATTAACAAGGCCAGTTATGTTGCCTGTTGAGATTAAATGTAATTGTATTCTTTACTCTTTTCACTTGAATGAAATTACCATTTCTTCATATATATATATATATATATATATATATATATATATATATATATATATATATATATATATATATAAGATGGCAACGACGGGGGCTCCTTATGGCGATCTAAACTTTTGGGTGCTGGCCTTTGAATCTGGTGCACGGTGGAAAGGAGAGAAGGATGTCAGCAACACAAATAGATTGGCTCTGAATGAGGACACTGGGTATATATATATATATATATATATATATATATATATATATATATATATATATATATATATATATATATATATATATATATATATATATATATAAGATGGCAACGACGGTGGCTCCTTATGGCGATCTAAACTTTTGGGTGCTGGCCTTTGAACCTGGTGCACGGTGGAAAGGAGAGAAGGATGGTAGCAACACAAATGGGTTGGCTCTGAATGAGGACGCTGGGTGTTGGTCTACTATCGTCTATCGACTGATAGGGAGATATACTGGAGGAAGAGAAGGGGAAGGAGGTCAACAACAGTGGGGGGCTTGCAGGAGGTAGGTAGTTCGAGGGTCGACGGCACTTGACCTGTGTAGATAACGGGCCACGGATGTCGTCCGGAGCGGGGGTCTACACATTCAAAAGGGATTGGGAGGATGGCAGAACTAAACAGAGGAAGCATGGAGGCATCCAATCGAAGGGGATACTGGGCTATGGTTGGGCCTGGAGCAGGAGGATGACAGAACCAACAAGGATCTCCTCTCCAAATGCATAATATGGAGGAGAATGTAGATAATCGTTGCATAGAGGAAAATCATAGGCCAAGGTGTCTCTGTCGGGATGTCTAAACCAAATACTATGATGCAATACGTGGAGCCGAAGACGGTAGGTGTTAGGCGTTGTACCCAGTTTACGGAGAAAGTCTTGGAGAAGACATGGGAATACTAGAGAAACATCATGATTGTCTACGTACTGGCAAATAAACCATATTACGGGCAATTCAGGGCTTATGTGAATCGAGTTTGGAGACCACGGGAGATAATAGAGATATTCCCACACGACAATGGTTTTTACTATATGAGATTTGGGTTACAAAAATACGTGGAATATATACTATAGGGGGGCATGGACTTAAGATGGTCGCTTGATCATTCTCAACCAATAGCATCTGGACTCCAAATATGAACGGGATCTTCTCTATACAATTCTGGTATGGATTTGACTATCAAGACTTTTTATTCAATTTTGGAGTCATGTTAATGAAGCTCATGAGTATAATTGAGAAGCCAATCCAAATGGACGATGCAAGTGCTTTGAAATCGAGACAGTACTCATACGCCCGTTTGTTTATGGAGATAGAATCCACTACTGAACTGTCGCTGGTAGTCGAATTGAGGTGCCATCTAGCAAGGTTCTAACCCAGGTAGTTAATTAGGAATGGGTGCCTCTCAAATGCAGTAGATGAAATTTTTTCATATATGTGTTCAAGTCATGCCCATTAGTATTTGGGGAGGACGTTCACGATGATGAGATTTACAATCAATACTACCAAAGGCCAGATGATCGACATGAGAATAGAGGGTCACAGATGTAAGAAGAAGACTTTGCTTCTATGGCGACGAAAATGTTTCAGACTCCTATACGACGGGACCACCAGTGTTCTAGGGAAGAGGCAATCAATAGAGACTAAGAAAAACATGGAGGGGCCATCTTTTGGCCAAATAATTTTTGTCACTACCATATTTAAGCTTGAGGGTATTTTGGTCATTTTGAAAATTTATTTTGAATTGTTGGAGTGATGGTTGTTATTTTTGACCTTTGCTAGTTGAGACTATGGAGACTAACCTAGATGTTGACTTTGACTATGGTGACTTGGTTAGCATGGTGGGATCCTAGTATAACTTAAGTCGACCCAAGTTGACTTATTTTGAACCAAGTTTCATAGAGAGATTAAGTGTTTTAGGTGCATGGGTTTTTGACTAAGAGATTGATCTATTTAGCCATGCACTTGGCCCAAAGCCCATCACTACCAAAATATGTTGCTTTAGCGACGGCCACATCCGTCGACCATCCGTCGCTAATACGGATTAGCGACGGATCACTGACGGATATTGGTCAAAAAAATTCGTCAGCAATCAGCTCGTCGCTAAAAAAAATTCGTCGCTACGTAGTCGTCACTCGACGGAATAGCGACGGCTTCCCGTCGTCATTATTCGTTGCATTAGCGACGACTTACCGACGGTCTTTCGTCGAATTCAAGTATCAGTTATTGAATTGTAAAGACTCTTAGCGACGGACAGTCCATCGGTAAACCGTCGTTACTGTGTATCAGAGGGTATCGTTCCGTCCCTATGCCGTCGCCTTTCTTCGCTAACTAGTGACGGCTTAGCGACGGACTAGTGGCGGATAATCCGTCTACCGGGTTCTGGAAATGCTTGACATTGCCAGAACCATGGAGACGGATATTCCGACGCTAATCCGTCGACCATCGTCGCCAAACCGTCGCAAATTAGCGGCTACACATGGCGACGGATATCCGTCGCCAAATTTAATCTGACGAAAAACCGACGGCTTCCTGACGGAATATCCGTCGCTACTGTTTCGTGCACCTTTCATACCATCAGAACCTTGCCGACGGATGTTCCATCAGAAAGTCGTCGCTATGTAAGGTATTCCGTCGGCTATCCGTCGACCATCCTTCGCTAACTGGAAAATATTAGGAATTCTCCAGTTAGCGACGGATATTTCGTCAAAATTTAGTCGGAAACTAATGTTATCCGTCGCTAACTCGTCACTAGTCCATCGCTAACTGAGATATTTTTTTAAAAAAATTACAGAGCTTTCCCTGTTCACACAATATCCGAACATCGGACCAATATATAATCACAATATACAATCACATAGACCAAAATATAATCTAATATAAATCATACACGAATATAATGCACACCAATTATCCAAAAATCATATAGACAAAAATATAATCACAAATATACATCACCCAAACCAATATAAAATAGACATCAATTATCTAGAAATCATAAACTAATATCCGTCGTTATAATCCAAAATTCCCACAAATATTCCAAATTTAAGAACTATTCTTATACAATACTTCAAGGAGCAGGAGGAGTTCGATTATCCGATGGTGGTACTCCCTCTTGCGACCTACGATAATACTGCTCCACTATGTACGACGGCAATCCGTCAAAGACACTGTCCGAAAGTCGGCGTAGCTGCTCTGGCGACATGAGGTCAAGGAGTGCCGTTACAGTCGGAGGCGGTACCAGAGGGGCAGCAAGGTTGAAAGAAACATGACCGACGGAAGAAGGACCGGTACCAGCATCCGACGGACTGCCACCAGTAGCAGATGGACCGGCACCAGCAGCAGACGGACCGGCACCAGCAGACGGAGGCTGAAAGTATGTGACAATTTGCTTCCGCAAGGACGACACTGCCTCGTGCAGCTGCGCAAGCTATGACCTCACATCATCATCTGCCGGGGACACGGAAGGAGGCGATGTCGATGGAAATCTCTAAGTCGCTATGTGCAACGGCCCTAGGGAGCCGACTCCGTACAGGCGCCCTTTCTTAAAGCCGTCGACGGTATCTACGAACAAGTCGTCGCGAGCGGCCATAGAAGAGGGCGTCCGGGCGGGCGTCATTTTACCGACATCCTCGGCAACAGTTGACTGAGCCCGACTAAGGGCCTTACGATACGCAGCCTATCAAATGAATGTGTTTATACTATAAGATTTACCTAAGTTGCAATCTAAATCCTATGTTTCACTAAGTTATAGTGTGAATCCTAAGTTTACCTAAGTTATAGTCCGAATACTTTTAATTCTAACGTAAATCTCATAAACATAAGTACTTACATCGGCCTCCTTGGCCCTATCATCGACGAAGGTCCCGTCCTTCCGTCTCTTGTGCGTATACTGGAACACATCGTGCATGGTGACCGATTCTGGTGCCCTTCCCTCCTTTACCGCCTGTCTGGTCTGCATAAATTTAATTAACTCCGTATATTAATAATACTAAATTTGATAGTGAAATGAATTTGATGTATCTCACCAGATCTACAAGTGCCGCTGCATGGGCCTTGATCCTCCCGTATGAAACCTCGCGGCCTGTCGGTTCGCCCTCGCCTTCTCTGATTTCTCCTTGTACGCAGGAGTATCCATCATATCCAAAATCTTCTAATAATAGTCTTGCCGGATCCAATTCGGATGCCCCATTTTAAGGTCATGAATTATATCCCGTATCTTCTTTGAGGCAGCGCTTCTGTAGGTCCTGCGGATCGTGTCCTCGCGATGGGGGGGCCACCAGAACGTCGTCTAACATACAAATTCAATTATCACATAATTTAAAAAATGGTTGATTAAAGAGTAACTAATAATTAACCACCAGATATAAATATATACCCTCAACTTGTCGAGTCAGACATACTTCAAGTTTGGGGGCACCGACGAAAAGTTGAGATAGGGACCATGGAAGTTAGCCCTGATAATTTCTCCAAGAGACCTGGCAGCATTAAATGGAAAAAACCTACAAAGAAGCAATGACTGGATTATTAACTTAAATAAATGAAACAAATTTAATAAATTATCTTAAATTTACTTACGAGGACCCCGCGGGCCATAGCTCTCGTCAGAACTCGCTTATCGGCCTCTCTGGTGCTGTCGGTAGATCCGCGGGTCCGCGCATGTACTCCCCAGTAATTGGATGGAACCGAGTATGGGGTACTCCGAGGCCTACTGTGTAGTAACTGGCGAATCCAGTGGTGGGTCCGCTGGCAGAACGGATCCGCTAGCGGATGGAGATGCATGCCTCGATGAAGTTGTCGATCGACGGCGGGATGAGTTTGTGCCCGGGGTACTCTCCGGGTCGGGTTCGCTGGATGGGATCACATCCCGGGAAGATTGAATATGACTACGACCACAGCACCACCACGACCACGACCACCACCAGCAGCACGACCACGGCCAGCCATCATGACCTGTAAATAGAACACATAAACATAATTAACAATATAGAAGTGTAAATGAATATAAAATTCTAAATAAAATATACATACCACCAGCAGAGAGACGAGTGCCGTCGCAAGGAAAAGGACTAGGAGTGCCATCTGCAATAAGAAAATCATACAATAAGTAAATGATCGAATAAAAAAAACATAAATTTACGTAATTGCTTTTATGAGGTCAAACTAAATTCACATAATTGGAAGTGTTTTTAATATACAATAATATTTAACCTAATCATCGTCATCGTCTTCGTTCTCATCCTCGGACTCATCTTCATCATCATCCTCATTCTCATCCTCATCCTCATCCTTATCCTCATCGTCGATTTTATCTGTATCCTCATCCCCATCAAATTTTTCTTCTTCTTCTTCTTCTTCTTCTGCCTCAATATTTGGGACAAGACGCCTCTTTCTCCCCTGGTTGACAGTTAAGTCTTGTGTATCAACCTCTTCCTTCCCTCTATTTTCCTCAACAATATCTTCAACATCCATTGTATCCGACTGTTGTCCCAAGTATTAGGACTTTTCGATCTGGTCCTCCTGGTATGCTGGGTCTCCAACGTTGAATGTATTTCTAGATTTAATCTTGCATACTGTCCACCAGTCAAATCGTTCTCTACGATGCCTTGGGTAGCTTGTATAGTTGACTTGAACAACCTGACTTGCTATCGCAAATGTATCAGACCCACCCTCTATACCTCCTGCGATAATTTATATCGACAAATCCAAATTGTTTATCGATTCTCCAACCGATATCTGGTGTCGTATCGAACCACTCACATTTGAACATCATAATATGCATATCATATGGGGCAGTATATTATAAATCTATAATATCCCGAAGCACTCCATAATAGTCAAAGTTCGCTCGTCGTCATAGATGGTGCCTCTTATACAAACACCGGAATCCTTGGTACTGATGCCGTCATTGATAAATTCGACATTTATTGCATTCTGAGTTGCCTTAAACCTAAAGCCATTAATGACATAGCCTGGCCAAGTCTTTGCTTGCTTCTTCGATCCCAATGCCAGATAACGAACACTCTCATTTATGAGTGCTGTTTCAGGCAATAAAACCTGTAAACAAATATTTATAGTTTAAATGTTTTAGATGCCTATATTTTAATGGTAGCCGTATAACATATTATCTCAGTTACTTACGTATTTGCGAAACCATGACGAAAATGTACAATCAACCTCTCTTTGAAGTCCCTCATCGGTAATATCGGATGTCCTCATCTTGACTTCATCTCTAAATACACTGTTAGAGAGAATAAGAATATATAAGTGTAGTCACTTACTTCATCAAATTAGAGATTATAACGAGTGCAAGTGTACTGAATTACTTCTCCAAATCTCTCACTTCTTATATGTCACAGTTTAACAAGACATATCGGTGAGCAGCATCATACTCGTCGTCAGTCAACCACCATTTTTTATCAGTCCCAACAGGCTTGCTCCTTACATTGAATATACCTCCATCCTCAACGTCCTCGTCATTCCTTTGAGGTCTATTTTGATTTGTCTAAACACGAGTATCGAAATAAATAGAGCAGAAGTTTGACACCTCCTCGATAAGATATGCTTCGTATATCGAAGCCTCTATATGAGCCTTGTTTCCAACTTTCTTCTTTAGATGGTGTAGGTATCTAGAGAGACAAATTATCTTGAGAATTAAGAATGAATTTTAAAACCCACTGAAATTCAACTTAAATTATATCAATTTTTATGTAACTTTCAAATGGGTACATCCATCGATAATGAACAGATGCACCGAAACGGGCTTCGTATGCTAGATGAATCGGTAGATGCTCCATGCTGTCGAAGAAGCCAGGAGGAAATATTTTCTCCAACTTGCAAATTGTTAAGATAATCTTCTCTTCAAGCTCAACCATGTGTTGCACCATCAACTTAGTTGAACAAATATCCCTGAAGAATGTAGATAGTTCGGCCAATGAAACCCATACAACAGAAGGCAACAACTCTTTCAAAGCAATGTGCAATAATCTTTCGATAAATACGTGGCAGTCGTGACTCTTTATTCCCGTTAGCTTGCGTTCATTGAGATCAACGCATCTAGACAAATTCGACACATAGCCGTCGGGAAATCTTAAAGTAGATACCCACTTGCAGATTATTAGTCTATCATCCTTGCTCAATGTGTATTGTGCTATCGGCTTAGTTAATTGTCCACCAGCTCCCCTTTGTATCAAGTTCAGATAAGGACGCTTGTATATCTCGACAATGTCTTGTCTTTCTTTTGGATTGTCCTTCGTCTTTCCTTTAATATCCATGACGGTATTGAAGACATTATCGAACACATTCTTTTCGATATGCATAACATCAAGATTATGCCTTATAAGATTATCTTTCCAATAAGGCAAGTCCCAGAAGATACTCCGTTTGGTCCAGTTATGGCTTTGTCCGAAACCATCGACACGATTGTTCGACGGATCTTCCATTACAGTGGGCAAGTCCTTTACATCTTCCCAAATATCATATTCCGACAATCTGACAGGCGGATAAGAAAAATCTTATTTTTCAGCTCTGAACGCGTCCTTGTTCTTTCTCCAAGGACGACTCGTGGGCAAAAATTGACGGTGACAATCAAAGAAAGAAGTTTTTCCTTTATACTTAAGGCGAAACGCCTTACTATTTTCTATGCATATCGGACAAGACATGGTGTCGTGAGTACTCCATCCCGACAGCATACCGTATGTGAGAAAATTATTGATTGTCCACATCAGTGAAGCTCTCATCCAAAAGTTATATTTCCTGGAAATATCATAGGTCGCGACGCCGATCTCCCACAGCTGTTTCAGCTCATCCACCAACGGCTGTAAATATATATCGATGTTCTTCGTCAGATTTTTCGAACCGGATATGATAGCTGTCAAGAACATATAAGGAGTCTTCATACACATCTATGGTGGCAGATTGTAAGGGTTAAGAATAACCGGCCAACAAGAGTATTGAGATCCCGACTGCCCGTAAGGGACGAAGCCATCAGAACATAGCGCCAGACGTACATTTCTAGGCACTGCAGCAAAATCTGGATGACGCAAATCGAAATATTTCTACGCCTCTCCATCCGAAGGATATGACAATTCTCCATCGTCCTTTGTGCATTCTTCGTTGTGCCACGTCATGTGTTCTGATATATTCTGAGATATATACATCCTCTGCAAGCGCTTCGTGAACGACAAGTAATGCATATACTTGTAAGGACGTCATTTTCTAGTTGACTTTCCTTTTTCTCTGACTGGCTTGTAACTATCCGTATTACAGAAGCTGCAACTTTCTATGTCCTCGTTCTCCTTGTAGTACAACATGCATCCATTACGACAACAATCTATCTTCACGTACCCAGTCCCAGTTGTCGGACCATCATCTACGACTTGTAGAAGTTTTTTGGAAGCTCTTTTGATTCCTTCGGTAACACCTCCTTGATTAGTTGTATAATCCAATCATAGCAAGTTTGTGGCAAGTTAAAATTAGACTTTATGTTCAACAATCGCATCGTCACTGACAGTACGGAATGAGTCTCACAACCAGGATATAGAGGAGTTTCTGTATGCTAAAACATATCATAGAACTCCTTTCCTCGGGATTAGGATCCTCTGGATCAAAATTAGGCCCAGCCACGTTGTACACCATATCTCGTGCAAGGTTCTGCAGGTCTCCATAATCAACAGAGCATTCATCGTCTTCGATGACAAAATCCGTTGCAGCATTATCATCAAAAGCATAAGTAGCAGCATTCGCAACCTGTCTTTTCGTATATAGTTTAGCTTACGATGACCACAGGCCGTAATCACATACGAAACCCTTACGGGTCAAATGATCTCTCACAGTCACCACTTCTTCATAACGTCTATTGCGACAATAACGACATGGACACTTGACTTTGTTACCGTCCATGTACTGCGCTTTGCTCATGGCATACTTAAGAAACACTTCTACGCCTGTATGAAAATCGTCACTCACACCTATTCTTCTCTCGTGTTGTCGTTTGTACATCCATGTACGATCAACGAAATAACGATCCATCACAGATTGGATGTGAAAATCTGTATCGTAAGACAAACTAAACAGAATTAGTATATAATCATGTAACTGGTGGATCTGCTGGTATATAGGCCGGATGTACTTAGTATCGATCGCATCAGATTAGTATCGGTCTATAGGTTTGATATAGGCCTTATCAAATTGGTATTAGCCTTAGCGAATTGGTAGGTACATATCTGATATGTATCGATCGTATAGCTAGGATTCGTATTGGCCTTATCGATTTGATATCGGCCATATTCGATAGGTATCGGCCGTATCGGATATGTATCTGCCGTATCGGATTAGCATGGTGGAAGGTTTAGTAACAACTGTAATTGGATTTCTCTCTTCTCGAGCAAGAATACCATTGCAAGAGAGTCACGAGAGAGTAAACAAATCTCCTACATATTGATGTTTACGAGAGTGATTGGTCAATTACAGTAACATACATGCTACATTTTCCATCATGATAGGAGAGATCGAAAGCAATAACATATAGAGTTGTATTTCGGGAGAAGAACTCCTGTAAACTCTTTGCTCACAAAGCAAGCTATAGAGAAAACATAACAAGTATCGAGTTCATAACCTACTTCGCAAGAGAAGTATCTTAATGTTCTCAGTTATCTCAGGCTGATCTGAAATAGAACGGTAAGATACTTCTTTTGCGAAGTAGGTTATGAACTCGATACTTGTTCTGTATTTTCTATAGCTTGTGTAAAACCCCTAAATTTCTACTATTTTTTTATTTATTAAAATTAGTACTGATTTAAAATTTTGTATTATACGTCGCGTAGTCGTATTTTACGTCGCGCACGAAATTTTATTTTTCGAAATTGCTCGACGAGTGCGATTATGTGCGAGCGTACATATTTTTAAAAATATTACTTTTCTATTTTTAAAGTTTCAAAATAATATACATAATAATTATTTTGTTATCGTTCCAAAATTTTTCAAATTTGTTATTTTTTTTATAAAGTCTTTCATTTCTCATAATTATTAATAATAAATAATATTTTTATTGTATGCTAGAAAAGCATAATTATGAGAACATCATTTTGTACCTACATATATATTTCATAATTATTTATTAGTCTATTTTAAATAAAAATATAATTTTCAAGATTTATTAATATTAATATTTTATTATTCAAAAAGATATTTAAAATTTTTTATTATTTTCGAAATTATTATTATTGGTATTTTGAAAAATATATTTGGAAGTTATTGTGACCATTTAAATCTTGATTTGATTTTTGGAATTATTTAAATAGATAAATATTTGAAGATTTGATTTATCCTAGTCGATTTTAAACTAAAATTTAATTTGATTTAAATTAGAATCGTATTTAGATTTGGATTTGGTTTTTAAATTAAGTGGAAGAATTATCTAATTGGGTTTTAAATAGTCCTAGTTACTATCCAATCGGAAATTCCCAGATCCTATAAATAGGCAGGTACTCATCCGTATATTCTATTCTCCAAATTTCCACCACAAGTGTGTACACCGTTTCGGTGTCTTTCCAATCTTATTCCAATCTTTACTTTTACATTTTCTCCGTGTCGGACAAACCCCGACACAATTCACGTGCCTATAACCCTAAACCCGTCTCGATCACCGATCCCAGCCCATCCTCGGCCATGTCCATACACACCAGCGTCATCGTCCCTCCCATCTACAATGAACCAGACCACCACCACCATCACATCCCGACTTCCCGACCGGCCGAGCCCCCTCCGACCAAACCAACCCGACCTGCAACCACCCCGACCCATCATCTTCATCACCATCATCCCTGCCGACTACCATCATGCTGTCCACGACCACTGCCACCCCATCAACCACCTGTGCACCTCCGTCCAATGCCCAGCCTCCAACGGCCATCCTCCCGTCACCACCACCAACATCACCTACTGCCACCACCACCCAGAGACTCCTCGTCGTACCACGCTTAGCCACAGCACCACCCCGTCGTCATCATCACCACCGAACACCCAGCCCGACCATCACCCTCGTCGCCCGGACCATCCCGACGCCACCCCGTCTCATCCAAACACCAGAAAAGAAAAATAAAATAGAAACCCTAAAACCTAAACTCACCTCCACGCCCGCCGCCGACGAGCCGCCGCCGCCCTCCTCGCCGCTGTGCTCCCCAACCTATGCTTTCCGATCTGTCCCCGCCTCGATCCCCTCCGCTCTCCTCTTCCATCGGCCACGACGCCACCCCGTGACTCCGCCCCTCTCCGGCCTCCCGACTGGCGCCGTTTGGCTGACTCCGCCGTGGTTCCACGCAGCTGTCCCTCCGCCGCAGCCGAGCCCCGAGCGTGCAACCCCTCTCCACCGGCACCTCCGCGCAGTAACACCCCCGTCCCCGGCCGACTTCCCGCTGCCCCTCTGCGTGTGTCCGACGTCCAGCCGTCGCCGTCCCCCACTCTCCTTCCGATCCCGCCCGACGCCGAACTTCCTCCGCCTTCTCCCGAACCGTCGTCGCCCTCGGATCGCCCGCCGCAACTCCCCTCCGATCTTCCCACTCTCTCCTCTGCCCCTCTCCTTTTCTTTCTCTCTCGCTCAAAGCTCCCCCTTCCTTTCCAATTTCCTCACTTCCCTCTCCCTCTTCTTTCTTTTTCCGATTTTTGTTTGTTTGTATGCTGTTCTCTTTTCGAGAGAACAGCTTCTCTCTTCCTTTTTTTATTTATTTATTTTAATTTATTATCATTTGTTTTTTTATTTCTGTTTAAGTTATTTTTTGTTGTTGTTATTATATTTCTATTATTATTATTATTATTAATATTTTTTTTCTTTTGTTCTTTTGTGAGAATACTGTAGCTTTGTTGTTTTATTTTGTGGAGAAAATATTTTTGGATATTATCATCATTATTATTATTATTATTATTATTATTATTATTATTATTATTATTATTATTATTTGGGAAGACAACAGCAGTCTATTATCTATACATATAGTTATTATTATTATTATTAATACTAATATTATTATTATTGTTATTTTTCTTTTGTTTGTTAAAATTATTTATTTGTCAAATTATTATTATTATAGAAATTAGATTATTTATAGTGTTTCTAGATATTCTTAAAGTCAATCTTGACCTAAATACTGTACTTTGTCAAAAAGTAGGATTTAGTCCAAAATAATTTTCTAAACTTTAAATATTTATCTAAAATCTTTTTATATAAATATAGCATCTCAAATAGTTATTGGATTATTTATCTATTTTAAATATATGCTTTTACTTAAAAACCCTATCCTGACAACCATAGAGTTTTTGTCCTAGAGCGACTTTCGATTTTTGATTATTTATGTAAAGGCATACATAACTATATATATAGGTTCAAGTATTATAAAATATTTTCTTAAATCATATATTTATTGACACTTTCTTCTATTATCCACCCATATCCATGACTAAGCCCATTACCTATTCTCTCGCCAATTCTAGACTTCTTATTACCGTCCATAACTAAATTGACCGCCCTGGACCCGATGGAACCGTCCGTGTCGTCGTCCGAGGCCGTCATGCATAGTTGTAATATCGAACTCATATCTTGTGCCACCTTTATTGTACCACATCGAGCAGCTCACCAGGCGTCGCAACAGGCAAGTATACCTTACGAATTTTACTGTCAAATTATTTATTTTCTGTATTAATTATTTTGTTTCATATTTTTAGTTTCTTTTGTTATAAACTGTGCGTCTAAGTCACACTTGGGTGCAAGCGACTTTATTAGCCGTTATTTTATTTTATGCATGATGACTTAGTGTTAGCGGACTACCTTCTTGTTGAGGGATCTTTATATCTTTCTTTGGCTGTGACACTCACACTACACGGTTTGAGGCATGTTATTAGGGGCACGACTTATTGACTAGCTATCTTTATTGTCGTGTGACGGATAGATGATCGTAACTGCTTTGACTAGGGTTTTAGAGACTCAAGCAGTTACAAAACTGGACGAGCCATGGACATGACTTAAACAGTGTGGGATATATTGGGGGAGGACAGTCGCTAGTACGTATAGGAAGCCAAACGGGTAAACCACAGTCTCCGGATGGAACTGTGGCGATATATTTGCAGATACCCTCTGACGTTTTGGACGTTACGGCCGGATACAGATGACTGGATGCCAGTTACGTACACATAGCCTAAAATTCTACCCATGCGCATGAAAGTTGTCCTCTAAATTGCACATTAGGTGGCTAGAATCTCCTTTGCATATTTATGTCTAGCTTATATATTATTTTATTATTCTGACAGTTCATATTAGCTTGTTCTTCCTGTATCTTACTATGTCCGTCCGAGGACCTGGTTTTTCCCCAGGTGTGTGTTCATGTTTTCGTAGGTATTCTAGCCAAGGCCGTGGTCTTCTTCATTCTTTCGAAGATGATTGCGCTTGGTTCGTCTTGCCATTTTTCGATTCATGCACATTTCTTTCATTGAGATAGTTGGTAGTGGACTTTGTCTCCGCCGAACGATTGTATCATAAATATTTGAGTTGATATTTATATTATTATTCTTTTCATTGTGGATGAGATTTAGTTTGTCTTGAATTACTGCATTTTACAACTTATGTATTCATACGAGACCTATGTATTTCGTATGAGAACAGCTGGCATGTCTACGTACTTAGTCCTACGTATTTTGGGACTGGGACGTTACATATTTTTGTGGTGGCCCATGCAGGTCAAGATAAATTGTTTGGTTACTTTACCGTACCAAGCAAGCCTGCGTATAGGATTAGAGTCTAGGATCTCATCCACACACTTGACTGCCTTCTCGCTTGACTCCTCGATTTGCATCTTGCTTGATTCCCTCTACCGTTAATTCGTATCCTTCTTTCGTGCTTGATGTTGGTTAGAAAGGTAATCCATACTAGGTAGACTTGTCCCATTGTCCCATCACCCTACTAGTTTAATTCTTGTAAGTTGGGTAGAATGCCTTATGACCTAGCAATCCCTTTGTCCTTGTGACCGATATTAGCAAGTTCACTTAGGTTCTAGAATTTAGAGGACCCTAAACCATCTAGTCAACCAAAGACTTGGACAAAAGAGACTATAGGACGACTGTATAGAGGCCAACATAGGATATAACTTAGTCTTAAGAAGTTTGAACTAATTCCACTTCTTTCAATATTAATCGTGCCTATGTTTTTGTTACTATTTTTGACTATCCTATGCTGCTAGTTTTAGCCTAGTATTTGCAAGCTAATTCCTTATCGAGCTTGATCAAGGCATATGCTATGGAGTGGCCACTCACTAGTATATTGTCTTATCAGAACCGGTGCATGATGGTCTGATCAACCTATTGCACTTTGGTTTGCTTTTATCTATCATTATACATGGATGGGGACATAGTTAAACTTGTCCTCTAGGGTCCCATCCGCGACAGCCTTGGCAATTCTTTTTGAATTACTCACTCGCCTTTGAATCACATATTGGTATTCGAAAACAACTTCTTTGGACTCATATTGGTTTTCGTCTTTCACCTATTGTAGACGAAGACTCGTACTCGATAGATAGACCCAAAGTATCACCTTTAGTTGTCCCACCATCTATTGCCAAGATAGTTAGCCATATTCGTGATTTATTTCTACGATTATCGAAATCACGATTTTCTAATGTATGTTTTGAACGTCATGATTTGATTGTTCCCCATCGATACCCCTTGTGTCTTCTCACCCCCTATGAATCCTTAATTTCGAGGACGAAATTCTTTTAAGTTGGGTAGGATGTAAAACCCCTAAATTTCTACTATTTTTTTATTTATTAAAATTAGTACTGATTTAAAATTTTGTATTGTACGTCGCGTAGTCGTATTTTACGTCGCGCACGAAATTTTATTTTTCGAAATTGCTCGACGAGTGCGATTATGTGCGAGCGTACATATTTTTGAAAATATTATTTTTCTATTTTTAAAGTTTCAAAATAATATACATAATAATTATTTTGTTATCGTTCCAAAATTTTTCAAATTTGTTATTTTATTTATAAAGTCTTTCATTTCTCATAATTATTAATAATAAATAATATTTTTATTGTATGCTAGAAAAGCATAATTATGAGAACATCATTTTGTACCTACATATATATTTCATAATTATTTATTAGTCTATTTTAAATAAAAATATAATTTTCAAGATTTATTAATATTAATATTTTATTATTCAAAAAGATATTTAAAAATATTTATTATTTTCAAAATTATTATTATTGGTATTTTGAAAAAAATATATTTGGAAGTTATTGTGAACATTTAAATCTTGATTTCATTTTTGGAATTATTTAAATAGATAAATATTTGAAGATTTGATTTATCCTAGTCGATTTTAAACTAAAATTTAATTTGATTTAAATTAGAATCGTATTTAGATTTGGATTTGGTTTTTAAATTAAGTGGAAGAATTATATAATTGGGTTTTAAATAGTCCTAGTTACTATCCAATCGAAAATTTCCACATCCTATAAATAGGCAGGTACTCATTCGTGTATTCTATTCTCCAAATTTCTACCACAAGTGTGTGCACCGTGTCGGTGTCTTTCCAATCTTATTCCAATCTTTACATTTACATTTTTTCTGTGTCGGACAAACCCCGACACAATTCACGTGCCTATAACCCTAAACCCGTCTCGATCACCGATCCCAGCCCATCCTCGGCCATGTCCACACACACCAGCGTCATCGCCCCTCCCATCTACAACAAACCAGACCGCCACCACCATCACATCCCGACTCTCCGACCGGCCGAGCCCCCTCCGGCCAAACCAACCCGACCTGTAACCACCCCGACCCATCATCTTCATCACCACCATCCCTGCCGACCACCATCATAGCTGTCCACGACCACCGTCACCCCGTCAACCACCTGTGCACCTCCGCCCAATGCCCAGCCTCCAACGGCCATCCTTCCGTCACCACCACCAACATCACCTACTGCCACCACCACCCAGAGACTCCTCGTCGTACCACGCTCAGCCACAGCACCACCCCGTCGTCATCATCACCACTGAACACCCAGCCCGACCATCACCCTCGTCGCCCCGGCCATTCCGACGCCACCCCGTCTCATCCAAACACCAGAAAAGAAAAGGAAAGAAAAATAAAATAGAAACCCTAAAACCTAAACTCACCTCCGTGCCCGCCGCCGACGAGCCGCCGTCGCCCTCCTCGCCGCTGTGCTCCCCGACCTATGCTTTCCGATCTGTCCCCGCCCCGATCCCCTCCGCTCTCCTCTTCCGCCGGCCACGGCGCCACCCCGTGACTCCGCCCCTCTCCGGCCTCCCGCCTGGCGACGTCCGGCTGACTCCGCCGTGGTTCCACGCAGCTGTCCCTCCGCCGCAGCCGAGCCACGAGCGCGCGACCCCTCTCCACCGGCGCACCTCTGCGCAGTAACACCCCCGTCCCCGGCCGACTTCTCGCTGCCCCTCTGCGTGTGTCCGGCGTCCAGCCGCCGCCGTCCCCCACTCTCCTTCCGATCCCGTCCGACGTCGAACTTCCTCCGCCTTCTTCCGAACCGTCGCCGCCCTCGGATCGCCCGCCGCAACTCCCCTCCGATCTTCCCACTCTCTCCTCCGCCCCTCTCCTTTCCTTTCTCTCTCGCTCAAAGCTTCTCCTTCCTTTCCAATTTCCTCACTTCCCTCTCCCTCTTCTTTCTTTTTTAGTTTTTTTTTTGTTTGTATGCAGTTCTCTTTTCGAGAGAACAGCTTCTCTCTTCCTTTTATTTATTTATTTATTTTAATTTATTATCATTTGTTTTTTATTTCTATTTAAGTTATTTTTTGTTGTTGTTATTATATTTCTATTATTATTATTATTATTATATTTTTTCTTCTTTTGTTCTGTTTGTGAGAATACTGTAGCTTTGTTGTTTTATTTTGTGGAGGAAATATTTTTGGATATTATTATTATTATTATTATTATTATTATTATTATTATTATTTGGGAAGACAACAGCAGTCTATTATCTATACATATAGTTATTATTATTATTATTAATACTAATATTATTATTATTGTTATTTTTCTTTTGTTTGTTAAAATTATTTATTTGTCAAATTATTATTATTATAGAAATTAGATTATTTATAGTGTTTTTAGATATTCTTAAAGTCAATCTTGACCTAAATACTGTACTTTGTCAAAAAGTAGGATTTAGTCCAAAATAATTTTCTAAACTTTAAATATTTATCTAAAATCTTTTTATATAAATATAGCATCTCAAATAGTTATTGTATTATTTATCTATTTTAAATATATGCTTTTACTTAAAAACCCTATCCTGACAACCATAGAGTTTTTGTCCTAGAGCGACTTTCGATTTTTGATTATATATGTAAAGGCATACATAACTATATATATATAGGTTCAAAAAAAAAATATATATATAGGTTCAAGTATTATAAAATATTTTCTTAAATCATACATTTATTGACACTTTATTCTATTATCCACCCATATCCATGACTAAGCCCATTACCTATTCTCTCGCCAATTCTAGACTTCTTATTACCGTCCATAACTAAATTGACCACCCTGGACCCGATGGAACCGTCCGTGTCGTCGTCCGAGGCCGTCATGCATAGTTGTAACATCGAAGTCAAATCTTGTGCCACCTTTATTGTACCACACCGAGCAGCTCACCAGGCGTCGCAACAGGCAAGTATACCTTGCTAATTTTACTGTCAAATTATTTATTTTCTGCATTATTTATTTTGTTTCATATTGTTAGTTTCCTTTGTTATAAACTGCGCGTCCAAGTCACACTTGGGTGCAAGCGACTTTATTAGCCGTTATTTTATTTTATGCATGATGACTTAGTGTTAGCGGACTACCTTCTTGTTGGGGGATCTTTATATCTTTCTTTGGCTGTGACACTCACACTACACGGTTTGAGACATGTTATTAGGGGCACGACTTATTGACTAGCTATCTTTATTGTCGTGTGACGGATAGATGATCGTAACTGCTATGACTAGGGTTTTAGAGACTCAAGCAATTACAAAACTGGACGAGCCATGGACATGACTTGAACAGTGTAGGATATATTGGGGGAGGACAGTCGCTAGTGCGTATGGGAAGCCAAACAGGTAAACCACAGTCTCCGGATGGAACTGTGGCGATATATTTGCAGATACCCTCTGACGTTTTGGACGTTACGGCCGGATACAGATGACATGATGCCAGTTACGTACACATAGCCTAAAATCCCACCCATGCGCATGAAAGTTGTCCTCTAAATTGCACATTAGGCGGCTAGAATCTCCTTTGCATATTTATGTCTAGCTTATATATTATTTTATTATTCTGACAGTTTATATTAGCTTGTTCTTCCTGTATCTTGCTACGTCCGTCTGAGGACCTGGTTTTTCCCCAGGTGTGTGTTCATGTTTCCGCAGGTATTCTAGCCAAGGCCGTGGTCTTCTCCATTCTTTCGGAGACGATTGCGCTTGGTTCGTCTTGCCATTTTTTGATTCATGCACATTTCTTTCATTGAGATAGTTGGTAGTGGACTTTGTCTCTGCCCAACGATTGTATCATAAATATTCGAGTTAATATTTATATTATTATTCTTTTCATTGTGGATGAGATTTAGTTTGTCTTAGATTACTGCATTTTACAGCTTATGTATTCATACGAGACCTATGTATTTCGTATGAGAACAGCTGGCATGTCTACGTACTTAGTCCTACGTATTTTGGGACTGGGGCGTTACAGCTTGCTTTGTGAACAAAGAGTTTATAGGAGTTCTTCTTTCGAAATACAACTCTGTACGTGATTGCCTTCAATCTCTCCTATCCTAATGGAAAATACAGCATGTACGTTACTGTAATTGGCCAATCACTCTCGTAAACATCAATATCTATAAGGTTTTTTACTCTCTCGTGACTCTCTTACAATGATATTCTAGCTCGAGAAGAGAAAAATCCAAGTACAGTTGTTACTAAACCTTTCACCATGCTAATCTTATACGGCCGATACATATCCGATACGGCCAATACCTATCGGATATGGCCGATACCGAATCGATAAGGCCAATACGAATCCTAGCTATACGGCCGATACATATCGGATAGGATGATACCAATTCGCTAAGGTCAATACCATCCGATACGACCTATACCAAACCGATATACCGATACTAATCCGCTACGATCGACAATAAGTACATACGGTCGAGGAGGTAGATCCGCTACCGATAGTTCGATACCGATACCGATAGTCCGATACTGATAACGATAGTCCGATACCGATACCGATAGTACGATACCGATACCGATAGTCCGATACCGATAGTCCACTACCGATAGTTCAATACCGATAGTTCGATACCGATAGTCCGATACCGATAGTCCGATACCGATAGTCCAATACCGATAATCCAACGCTAAATAGCCGTAGCTAAATATTCGACGGTAATCCGTCGGTGATTTGTCGAAAGTCCATCGCTAATTTCGACAAAAAAAATCTGTCGCTAAATAGCCGTAGCTAAATATCCATCGTTAAAATAAGAATCCATCGCTAAATAGCCTATAGGTAAGCCTACCTATACCAATACAACACTAAACCTATATGAAATCAAGCCTCATTCAATTACTAACTATCATACAACATAACATATACATACAACTAGGGCTGTGCATATTTAAGTCAAACAGACTAAATCGAACCGAACCAAATCGAACCGATCGATTTTTAACCGAACCGATGGTTCAATCGGTTTGGTTCGACTACACATTTTTTAAAACTAACCGGTTTTGTTCGGTTCAAGGTTTCATTATTCCAAAACCGATTAAAACCGAACCGAACCGAACCGAACCGAACCAAACTCTATGTGAGTGTTAGATTATTAGGGTTGGGTTAGACCGGTTGGTGGGGGATACCGAGACTACTAGGCTAGTGTTAAATAATTGGGACTAAGCAATAGTGAATGAAAAGAAAAGTGAAAACTTTTCTTCTCATTATGTATAATTGTTGTGCACATTTTCATGTATAGTGATTATGACATATGTCACTCTCATTCCATAATATGCATCTTCTTTATTGTACTGACTGTTGAAATTTGAAATTGAATGGTTTATACTAGGGGTTGCTGTTTGGCACCGGTTGTTGCTTTTTTTCCAATTGAAATTCCACAGTAGATAATAAATTAGCGACCTTTTTTTCATGTGATTGACAATGTTACTACCAAATCAGATCAAGTCCATTTTTTTTCCATGTGATTGACTGAAGTTCCATACCACAAAATATGCAACAATACCTAAATTAATGGCAGTCCATTTTTTCCTATGATCAAAACCGACCAAGTCGAACCGAACCAAACCGAACCAAGTCGGTCGGTTTCAAAATCGAACCGACCAATTGGTTGGTTTGGTTCGATTTTTTGATTATTTTCAAACCGACTAGCTTCGGTTCGACTTCGGTTGTGACCAAATAGGTCGACCACCGACCGATGCACACCCCTATATACAACTCATATGGCCATAGCCTATAACACACAACCACTACCTACATATATCCTATTTTATATCATGCATTTAACATACACTTACCTGTATACATACATTACAATCATAATTAGAAAATCAAGTTCGATTTCAAATTAGCAAAATTGTGAAAGGGAATGCATTTGAAACAGTGAATTTAAACAATTCAACCTGTATACATTTCAAAATATCAATTGTGCCCCCCCGACCCCCTGCCCCGACCCACAGCCCCTGCCGCCCTCCGTAGCCCCCGCCACACACAACCCTCCGTCGCCCCCCATCCACCGCCACCCACAACCCCCAGCCGCCTCCTGCAGCACCGCCACCCACAATCCCCCGCCGCCCCTCCCCTGACCCCCTGCCCCGACCGGCTGCCCCCCCCGCCACCCACAACCCCCCGCCCCACCCCACCCCCCGCCACCCACAACCACCCACAACCCCTCGCCGCCCCCAACCCCCCGCTGCCCCCCCGACCTCCTGCCCCGACCCGCTGCCCCCCGCCACCCATAACCCCCGCCGTCCACCCAGCCCTCGACGCCCCCGCCGCCCCGACGCCCTCCCGACCACCGCGAGAGAGATAGAGAGAGGATTACCTGGAGAGAGAGAGCCATCGGAGAGGTCGCCGATCACCTTTGGGAGAGAGAGCCACGGGAGAGAGAGAGAGAGGAGAGAGAGTAAAATTTGGAGGAAATGAAAAGTCCCCCCTCCCCCCGTCGTTTCAATTTAAGTCAGGGTCATATATTTAGCGACGGACTAGCGACGTATAATATCCGTCGCTACGCCGACGCTATACTGGATAACTGTCGACGGACTATCCGTCGCTACGTAGTCGACAATTTGTCCCGCCACTTCTCCCAACATTTCTCGCCAAATAGTCGACTGCATAGCGACGGATGAGAATCCGTCGCTATATCTCCGATGCCGTAGCGACTGACTAGCGACCTTTTCTCACCCTTAAAATAAAAATAAAAAAATATTGGCTTATCATTGGTAATTCGTCGATGATTTGTCGCAAATTCGTCGCTAATTACGACGAAAAGAATTCGTCGCTAAACAGTTGTCGCTAATTGACTATATTTCGGTAGTGCATTAGTCATCAACCCTAAGCCTAATTCTTCCATTCTTGGCCGGCCTAGGAATCCCCCTTCTATTTAATGTCTCTTATTCCTTTCTTGCCTTTTTTTTACACCACATCCATTTTTGGCAAGAGCAAGGTTTGCCATTCTTCAATCCTATCTATTTTATTCATTCCTTTTCCTTTTTAACCCTAGTCTTTTGCAATAGGATCTAAATCATGTCTATTTATTGTTCATGATGAGAAATCACAGCTTTTGAACAATTTGGAGCTTGGGAATTGCTAGTGGGATCCTTCATTTTTGGGGCTTTTCTTGGATTGACACTCAATAGGTAAACTATTCAAACCACCTTCATTTTCTTAATTTCTTGGCATGGTTGTATAGATCTAGGAGACCCCTTGCTGTGGTGTGAGTCTTGGGTGATTTTGTGTCGATTTCTTGTCCGTATCGGACACGTATCAGTTACCCTTTGCAAGTGTTTGATGTTATGCCTCTATGAACCTTTTCATGCCATTTTTGAAATGTTTTTGAATGGAAATGTTGATTTATGTTTGTATATTGATTTCCTGTCGATTTGGGAGTGTCACAGTATCTGTGTCATGTTTGCGAGCAACAGGACACGCCATGCGCAGCGCTCGGCCGTGCCCTGCTACTCGAACAGCAGTCTGCGGTGTCCGTATCAAAATAAGATACGACACTTGGTGTGGTGCTAGGCCCCATGACTGACACGAGATTCCTCAAATTTCAGATCGTATCGTGTCGAGTCGGACACGTTCTAGGCACCACACTGAATTTATACTGAACGCACACACACGTGAAACCCAGCCCGATACGTGTCTCGTGTCCGCACCGGACACGACGTGGACACCTCGTAGTATGTCATTTGTGTAGTCCTATACATGGGCTATACGTGGATGTGACCACGTGGCTCCATGCGTTGTGTGTCGTGTCCACAAGGATTCGAAACCTCTGTACGACGTTCTGATACGTAGATGCACGCCGTGTGTTCGAAACGTGTTGGACACGTTGTGTCCCACTTTGAGGACACGACATGACCTGTGTAGCACGTGTACACCTACAAGACACTTTACCAACCATTTAATTGATGATTTATGTTAAATTCGAATCCAATTTGGTATTTCCCCCTATGTTCTGATACTGTGCAATATCAGGAATCGTTTTCTGAAATTCGAATAAATTGAATGCAATGTTTATATGTTAAATTATGTGTTTCACCTGTTATATCATGCTGGGTTGTTTGTGGATAGTGTGGGGATTCACATATGGAGTTTACTTGGAATTTTGATGAGTTTCGAGTGTGTTATGACACTCGATAATGTGAACCTGTAACGAAAACTGAATTACACACACACACATACACATCTAAACTGTTGACAAAATCTGAGAACACATATACAACCACATCACACTGCTACACACACTGAAATCCGAACCTTTCATTACATGTTAGACCCCTTTACTGATAACCTGAGTTCATATACAAAATCGAGTTTGAGTTGTTTTATAAAACCTGAGAATTGAGAGTTGTTTGATGACTGAATGATGTTTATCAAAACCTGAGTAGTAGTTGACATGAAAAATGAACCTGAGATTGTTTAGAAACTGAGTACAAATGCATAACTGTGAATACTTTAATCTGAGAATGCCACACACCCATGCCACTTCTATTTATGAACACACACACACAGTTAACACACACACCACTCACTACTCTTCACTGTCCAGCCCTTCACATTCCATTTTCACCTTCACATTAAACTCACACACTCTCTAACCTACTGTAAACTGAATACACACACACACACATTGTATACACACATGTACTGCATACATTCATGACACACTAAACACTTATTTTCCATTACACTATACACATACATATTCATGTGATATCTCTATCCCTCTCTCTCTCTCTCTCTATATATATATATATATATATATATATATATATATATATATATATATATATATATATATATATATATATATATATTCATGCATGATAATATGTAAATATACATATATGATTGCCTATATATACTTAGTATATGTAATATGTGGTTTGAGTATATATGTGTATGCCAATATGGATATGTATATAGGCATATAGCCCTATATGATTTTCCTATGTGTATGCCATATATACATTGAGTATACATGTATGTATATATGAAATTGTGCATGTTTGATAGCTTGTGTAGCTTTGTGATTTGTGTGAATGCTAGGATAGATATGGTTAGGCTTAGTAAGACTTGTCTGGGTTAGGACTTGACCTTTTTGACCTAGTTTGACTAGTGTAGTTGACTAGAGTTGACCAAAGGTTGACTTTAGTCTAGATTGACCCAAACATCTTGTAGAATGCATTGTAATGTTCTATATTACCATTCTGAATATGTTGTAACTTGTGCTGTTCTAAATAGGAGTCAAACACCTCTTCTCAGACAGTATATTCACTTCGGATACTCAGGATATCAGGCAAGTACATTCTCTGACCGTTTCATACTTGTTAGGACTTATATTCTTGCTCTAGATTACTTTACTTGATGCTGTCACGATGGTAACATGGATTAGTAATATATGGACCTTTTTATGCGATGTTATCCCCCTCGGGAGCATCGGATACTTCATGTCATGTGCGTTTTACTTTCATCATGTATTCCTGTGCTTTCACCATTCATGTGCACTCTCGTGATTCATGTACTCTTATGTTCACGGAGCCCCCATGTTTACATTCATGTGCACCCATTTATGAGCCCCCATGTGAAATCATGTATAATAACATAACTTGAACGGATCCTTGTGTATTGATTGGGGATGGGGGAGTAAAAATGGTCATGTGAATATTTCTAAAGTAGTGTAGCCATGTACAAACCCTCATGTTTATTATCAAGCCGTTCACATGTCTATCTTGTACTCTAAATCACTAGTTCACTGTTAGTTATTTACTTATAGTAGATATTTCCATTACATATTGCATGCTTTATATTCTTGTCATGATATGAACTGCGTGAGATGTATTGTGCTCGCTCCTGTCCTGACTGGAGTTGTTGAAAATATTATAGAGGATGAGGATGAGGCGTGTTGTACCACCTACAACGGGGCAGCATTAGAGGACACCTGTGACTTGGACCTCCAACAGGATCCATTACCTGCTGACGACACTCCCATAGTTTAGTTATCTTATTTCAGTTGTATCTCATCTAGATATTTGTATTTAAGATTTTATGATGATGTGGATTTGTGGAGTTGTTAGATGTTCATCTTGGACACTTTGGATTCTCTTTTTTTTATCATATTTCATCTCTAGATTCTGTTGATATTCCTATCTATCTTATCGTACATCTTCCTTAGCTGTGATTGAGATTTGTACTTATATTATTCCTCCATTCGGAGAGTATAACTATGTAATGTACCTTAAACTGTTAGATGCATGCGACCTAGGACAACGTTCTACCGTCGACACTACGGCGTAGGCTGGACGTACCCACTTCTCGTGCCCTTACACTAGGGTGCGGGTCCTGAAAATTTTGTATCAAGATCAAAGGTTGATGCAGACAAGGAGTCTATCTACGCTCGCAAGTAGGGACGGAAAGTTGGCATTACTTCAAGCACCATTCTCAACTACACAAGGAAGAAGCGATCATCTATGCCTTTGCATATGGATCGAATAGCATGAATCAACAAGTTCCAGCATTCGAAGAGGACAAGCTTTGTGTGGACAATCCAAAATAGAGATTACTCCTGCGGGGTGTTATAGGTGATATGACTAATGATAGAATAGAAGAGCAAGATTTGAGGGCTGAATTATCCAAAAACCTGGTGGGAGTTTGGAAGGTGTCCGAGGGTCTAAACACCTATTTGAATGTCAATTTTGACATGGATTACACGAGGTGCTAACTTGTTGGGTCGATAGAGGGATATACAAGAGGTTGCAAAGAGAGCACGAAGCGCAATCACTACTTTGTTGGAAACAAAAATTAAGTCATAAAGGAAGTTAAATAAAGAATTCCAAAGTGCTGGTCTCATGCACACAATCTTAGCTAGGGCAATATGTGACGAATTTGGATCTTGTGGGACAATAGGACTTGGACGGCTCACATAATTCACACATCCAATCAGCTGATTACATTTGTGTTTACAAATAAAGGTGGTTTTAAATTCATGTTTGGGGCATTTTTGGCCACAATTATAGGCGAAAGTAGGAACGTCTATTACATGAGATTATTCACATCAACATAGTAGCAGACATACAACTCCAACTACCCCTTCTTCTAGTTGGTGGCTTTAATGCTATGTTGTTTAGCCATGAGAAAATTGGTAGCTGTCGAGTTCCTGTAATCTAGTCTTAAATGTCTAGAGGGGACATGACAATATGGACTTGGAACAACAAAGCTACTCGTAATCGGATAGCAAGTCATCTAAATAGAGCCAATGGTAACAACCACTGGTTCGACAAACTGCTAGCGGTGACAGCGGAAGGACTTGCATCTTTAACTAGTGACCATTCACCAATTTCGTAGGTGCTTGTAACCCATGTTTCCCAGATTTTAGTAATTAGTTATTTTTGGAAACAATTGTGTTTGGAAGTAATTTCTCTCTGAAGCTTTGTAAAAGAAATCTTGTTTCAAAAACTAATTAAAATTGGTGTTTGCAAATACTATTTAGTTTTAATAAAAATATTTATTTTTGAATTTTGTTTTGAATTTAAAAAGATGTTTGGTTATTAATTTTTGGACTTTCAAAATATTGACTTCAAAAGTGGTTTTAAGAATCATAAATGTTTTGAATAATAAAAGGGTTTATTCATTTATTTTTAAAATGAGGATTTGAAATTATAAGAGTATACTTCCCATTATTTGATGACATCAAATATTATTTTAAATTATAATTAGTTATTTGATTGGGTTTGAATTATATGATTTAAATACTATTTTAAAAGTTTTTATGGTGGTTTCATGTGATTAAAATTATTTGATAATATTAAATGTTGGCTTAAATTAATATTATTATCAACTAATGAATTATGATTAAATTAATATTGTTTTAAATATTTATTTGATTTAAATTAAGGTAAGGGTTTATCTGTCATAATCCTTATCTAACCAGGAGTTTTTGTCACCTATTTAAGAAGAGCAAAACAATCCTCAAAACAAAATTCAAACCACCACAAATTTCCTCCCTAACATCATCGACTACCAACCATCATAATAATTATATCGTGCACCGTGTCCGTGTCCACCCATTTTTATTCTATTAATTTATACATGTGCATTCTCTCTCTCGTGTTCGACAACCCTGGACACCATCTCAAACCAACCATCCCCGGTATCTCCCTGTGTTGTGCAAGACACGACATGACACGATCCGACCCAACATCAACCCTAACCCTAGCCTAGCTAATTCCTACCGTCCACCTCCCTGGTAGCAGCCGAGCCATTACCCCGGCCACCAGTGCGCCTGCCAGCCACCACTCCTATCCTCATGCCACCACCCACCATTCCATCCAAACCACCCGTCACCACCACCCAAGCCAACACCGCGGCCCCATTCGCCGTCGTCCTCAAGCAGAGCTACCATCTGTTCGCCAAGGACAAAAGTTATATAAACTTTTTGTAGTGCAAATGAAAAAAAGTACAAAGGAGAAATATGAACTCTAAGTACAAATTGATTCTGGAGAAGTGTGACGATGGAGATCGAACACTGTAGTAGTTCCTTTACTCCGTTGACGATCTGACGATGAATTTTTTTTGCTCTGCCTCTCTGGATGTCTCTTTGCGGATAATCTGGGATGTATATCTAAAATGAAGAAAGGCTTTTTCTATTTATAAGCGAGTGAAATGAAACACCCATGCGCACATATGCGATACGCATATAAGCTTTTGGTACACAGGAGCGTTGTGCGTATTAGGATAGAATTAAATCAGCTATAATTGTGTTGTTGGCCTACGGATGAGCTGACACATAGCAGTTGTTGAGATTTATTTGTTCCTAAAAGCTTGGGTGGTTGGCACCCGTTCATAGGCATGACTGAGTTAATGACACGTGATGCGTGTACATTGCTCAAAGATCTTATTATGTTAAAACAGAATAGATTCGGATGTTCCTAAGAGGCATTGTGCTTTTGCTGGCCACGTGCCAACCATTAGAAAGTGCTGCGCTTTATGGATGCTACGAGATTTTTGCTCTTAAGTGCTATAGAGTTGCGCTCTTTGAATGATGCATGGAGCATTATGGAAGCTGCACTTTGGAGTGCCATAGGGACTGTACTCTTTGAGTGCCATGGTGACTGCACATTTTTAGTTCTGTGCTCTTTGACTAAGTTGACGGTGGATATCTGCAGCTGACATCTAACAACAGACAGCTAACGACCAGCTGATATTCGGCTGACAAAATGTGTCAGCGTGCCACAAATGCTGAAGTGATGGCTTGGGGTTCTGTGCTCGTGAGCGCTTTTGGACGCTACACCTTTGGGGCATTGTGCTCCAGGAGGCTGCGCTATTGGAGGATGTGCCTTTGGGGCACTGTACTCTAGGAGGTTGCACTTTTGGATGCTGCACCTTTGGGGCACTGTGCTCCAGGAGGCTGCACTTTCAGAGGATGCACCTTTGGGGCACTTGGGTCAAAACTTCCAAAATTTTGCCGCTGCGTGTGGCTCAAAAATAATAACTTTTAAGTGGGGGCTTGGTCAAAAATTAAATGTGGCAGATTCATTGCTATAAATGCAAGGTTCAGCCCATTGATTTGGGGCCTTTGATTGTCTGCCACTTGGAACATGGGTTTGACCGCGCATGTCCTATAAATAGGGGTGTTTTGACGAAAAACTCATTCGCTTATCCTCTTCTCCACTTCATGCCAGAGACTTCTCTGTACCCAGATGTCTGTGAGCTTCTTTCTTGGCTAGCTCAGTAACAATTGTGTCAGTCGTGGGCTAGGATCGTAGATCTCTCTATCCAAGAAAGTGGCCAGTTTGATGAAGAACTTTGTCAGAAGACTGAGACGAGCTTGGCTGACTATGGGCGGAGCAGTCCTTGTTCATGCAGTGGCTCATTCACATGGCCGACGAACTTCGCACGCTACCAACATCTAATCTATTTGGAAAGAAGGGGCTGCGCATGCTACCAACGGCTTATCCACATGGCCGAGGAAGGAGGCTGCGCCTATCATGAATAATTAAGGCATACCCAACTTTGTATTAGATTTTCTATGTAATCATGAATATCAATAAAAAAATCTATTTATGGACTTCCAATGTATTCTAATGATGAATATCAATGAAAACAAAACTTATTTATGCACTTTCAATATTGTGCAGTAGCTTTTAGGTGCATGAGTCTTGTTATATGGTTGTGCCAATTTGTCGTGCGCATAATTTTCCTATTCATAGGGATGCGCATGGTTGTCTACATCGCATGATGTAATTTTTTCATGCTTCTACAAGACCCCTTTCAAAGTTTTCAAACTAGGATAAGCTTGGAATACTTTGAATCAAAGAAGCATGGTTTGACACGTAGACGCGTCTAAATTTGGTGTACATGCTCGTTTTGACAGCCTGTCATAATTAATGTGGATAGTCGTCATCATTAATGTGGATGACTCCCCATTTTTTGGAAGATATCCATAGGAATTTTATGACGCCATTTCATGCATTTCGAAGCGTCTCCTCAGACCCAAAGCATTTCTATGCTTCATATGCGGACACGTGGCTTCGACCTACAAATAAGGGTCTTTGGGAGAGAGAAAACTTTACTTTGCAATTTTTTCCATTTTTTAAAAAAAAGCTCTTCTTTCCCGGACAAAACCCTATTTTCTTCCATGGAACCCAAGGCTCCTAAAGCTCCTAAGGCTAGTGCTGCGAGCACCAGCAAGGCCAAGGCAAAGAAGTCGGCCACTGAGGCAACCACTACCGTCTCCGCTGCTCCGCCGTTGATGATCGTACGTATCCTGACGTGTGAAAAGTAGTTACAGGTAGGAATTTTGATTTCTATCTTGGTTTTGGGAGAGATAACTAGGATAGATTGATGTGCATGGGTGCTGCTTTTTTTTGAAGCATCGCTTTAAAGATGCACTGATACCAAATCCCTGACGCGCATGGGCATCACTTCTTGAAGTGGTTCCTAGATGATACATCGAAGCTCCACTGCTGACTCGCATGGACACTACTTTTCAAAGTAGTGTCTAGAAGATACGTTGATGCTCGCTTGCTGATGCGCATGGCCACTGAGTGGTGCTTGTACTGATGCTTGCTTGCTGATACGCATGACTACTGAGTAGTTCCTGCGCTGAGGCTTACTTGCTGATGCGCTTGGCCACTGAGTAGTACCTGTGCTGTGGCTTGCTGATGCGTATGGACACTAAGTAGTGCCTGCTCTGATGCTTGCTTGCTGATGCACATGGCCACTTAGTAGTGCTTGTGCTGGTGCTTAAGTGGTGACCCATTTGTGCACATGTCTTCCTTTTTTGCGATATTTGTGATTTTGTATGTCTTTTGACTTTGTTTATTTTTTATGCGTAATGTCGGTGGTCGTTCCCATGTTTGATGAGATCCTATTTGACTCATCCGTCTATGCTCTGGGCATAAACTATGACAAAGAGGTAGTTAACCTTGCCAAGGAATTGATTGCTCAGGACCAGCTTTCTTGAAGGATGGTGATGATTGTAATCCAGCATTATGTCTTCTTTCAGCATATGATGGGGCAGGGCAAGATTCCTGTAGGAGATGATGTTGGCGCTGAGATGTTAAAACCCTAATTTTTGTTTGGGGATAAGTTAATTTCAAAGAAACCTAAGATCATGAAGATCAAGGAAGCTTGGTACTTTGAGAATTATGATCTTAGGTTGTATGTGCCGGTGACCGAGCGATAACTTCCACTCTCAGATTTTGCTTGTTTAGCCGAGAAGCGGTAGAAGGACTAGGACCTGACTCCTACCCAAGGAGGAGCACTGACAGGCCGTTTTAAATTAGACTCCAGCTCCCAAAAAAAAGTTTTCAGTTATTCCCGCGAAGGGCCATATATTCTCTTTGAGGGTACTGCATCTAGGATATATACTTAATGATTTGACCCCTGATACCCTGTCTTTTGGGGCCTCTACTTTTGCCAACCACCTTCTGGTAGAGGAGATCTCATACCTGAAAGGGACCTTCCGTGTCGAAGGTTTGGTCCACCCTGAGACCAAGTGGGATGACTTGACGTTGTGGATATTAAAGCAGTACGAAGCAAAGCTCAAGGAGATTGGCCTGTATTATGCCATACGAGCCACCTAGTATGGCATGGAGATAAACCAGCATATTTTTCTAGCTCTGCTGGAAATGTATAACCACCACACTCGGACTTTCTACACTCCCAGGGGTGAATTGGGTTTGGCTCCATGAGATGCATGCGATCACGAAGCTCCCATGGGGCGACGAGCCATACGAAGAGTACACTCCTTGTAATAAGGATTTGGTAGGTTTTGAAGCAAAGAAAATCAAGATGATGGAGGTATACAAGGAGCTATTATTCCTCCACAGATGTGCCAGTGCCAAGATTGCATGAAGGCTCCCCCTCATGTATCTGCCTGGAGGGATCATGTTTTTGTTCAGCGCCCAGCGGGACTGAAGCAAATTAACTTCTCGACTTGTTAGAAGCGTTCGCCCATAGAAGTTGATGAGCTGATGGCGTCGATAGGTGAACAAAGGCCCCTAGTGGATGCCCAGGGGAAGCCGGCTTCAAAATTTTATAATTACTTCTGTCACAATTTGTGTGCCATGTCCCGGATGGCGGTACTGGGTGCCTTTCTGATGATTTGGCTTCGAAAATGCGTGGTTCCCGGGGGTTCAGGATCAGTCGATAGGATGAGTAAGAACATCATCATGCTGGCCGTGAAGCTGGCATATGGCTATCGTCTTACTTTCCTCCCCGCCATGGTCAGTGACACCTTACGAGGCTTACGGGAGTTCTCGGCAAGGGTAATCAAGCATGGCGGGAAGGACGAAGAGTTTCTGCGGGTCGAACTACCCTATCGCTACTTGATGTGCTGGCTGGTGTTGTACTATCAAGGTCTGATGAACCCTTTCTCTGAGGAGGGTCACATAGATGAGGATGCTTTCATGCGTCCTATCGTCAAAAGAAGTGGCTTCATGTAGATCTCCCGGTCTGCCGATGGGTGTTGGAGCATTTAACTGGTTGTGACTTCTTCAAGATTCCCCTACCTACGTGGGGTTCTTCACAGGAGACATCTTGGAAGGTAAGGTTAATCAGGTGACTACCCTGATACCTGAGCCTTTCTATTGGTTGCAGTCGATTCGGCCGTCGCACCTGGTTTATAGAAGAAGAATCAAGTGTCTTAGAGACCTATACGCCGAGTCGATTTGCCCATCAGTTTAGTTATAGCTAGCTGATGATGGATAACCCAAGTACTTGCTTAGGTTATAAAAGGAGTATACTAGACGGGCCCCGTGCATGGCAGTATTACAATGCTGGGTGCACTGGGGCGAGCTTCACGGTGCCTGTGTGTAGGACTGAGACGCACATCCTGTATGCCACCGTCAAGTTTTTCTGCTCGACGAACAATTTATCCCCGGACATCAACCGAAAACACAACTTTATTACGGGGACCAAGATGGAAGCCTCTAAAGAGGCTATCAAGCAAATCTGAGCCCAACTACCTTCGAGCGGCAAGATGTTGGAGGGGTCTAGTACCTCCCTTGAAGAAGAGGAAAACCGTTCCGTTGAACCGGTCGTACAACCTTTAAAATACCGAGCTTCAGCATAAGTGAGCTCCCCATGACCAAAAAGAATGAAGGGGGTCGTTACAAGGTAATAGGATCGGAAAGGCCTACTTCATCACCTGCGAGGCGGAGGATAGGGCAATCCTCTGCATCTCTTTTAAAGGTATTGACATATTTTTTATTTATTGGTAAGTTTCCTATAGGATTTCCCTTTACTATTTTTGCTTTTGTTTGTACAACTTGTAAAGAGGATGAACCGGTCAAAGAAGGATCTGTCCGACTCACATAAGTTTGAAGTTCTCTGTAACTTAGCTGAGGCAGCTAATGTTGGGGTACCTCCCAAGGTTAAGGTGCATCCGGTGGCAGGAGCCGATACGGCTGTGCATCCCGGAGAACCTCTGATGGTAAAGGCCACGGGGCTACCCAGGCTGAGGAGCCAAGTGCCGAGGAGACAGTCTTGGTTCAGTTGACTGAGCCCGTAGCTGAAGAGGCCAAGGAAATAGCTCAGGCGGAAGAGCCCCCTCTTGACCCGACTACCTCGTTTACTTTCGAGTCCATCGACTTTGCGAATTTGATGGCGGTGTATGCACCCGCAGCTCCGGCAGGTGTGTGCAGTATGACCCTTCTTATAATGTTCACCTCCTTGTTCTTTTTATAAGTTATTGGTTTTGCCCCACAAGACGGAGCCCCTAGGGAGGAATAGCAGACGAGTCCCTTGCGGTGCTTAGGGACAATCTTGTAGTGACCGAAAAGGCGGACGAGGTAGCGGCCAAAGAGACCTAGGACGGGACTGGAGTAACAGTCTTGGAAACCCTAATTGAGCCCCCCTCCGGTACTGATAGTGTGTTTGAGGATGCAGCCAAAGAACCAGTTGAGGAGCAAGCTAGCGGGGCAGCTGAGTAAGTATCGGTTGACCTGGCAACTGAAGGAAAAGTCCCGGCCGAGACGGTTGACCCATCAACAGCCGGAGGGTCAAGCCTGGGTCCTGGTGTATATAACGCCCCAGTCCCAAAATACTTGGGACTAAGTGCATGGACATGCCAGCTGCATACAGACGAAGTATACTCCAATATATGGAAACCTTGTATGTATACATAAGTTGTAAAATACAGTAAACCAAGACAACTAAATCTCATCCACCAAATAAGAGAATAATAATATAAATCAACTATAAAATTTGTCATTTATACATGTAGTTGGGCGGAGACAAATCCACTACCAACCATTTAAATGAAAAGGATAATACACGGATGAAAATGCGAAGGAAAGGTAACAAGTCGACCCAAGGGCAATCTCTGCAAAGGAATGGAGAAGATCACGGCCTTGGCTAGAATACCTACAAGTATAACAGAAGCACACACCTGGAGAGATCACCAGGTCCTCAGAGGGACGTAACAAGATACAGAAAGAACATACCATAATAAACTGAATATATAATATGTCATAAGCCATAAGTAAAGTAAAATAGTCCCAATCGTAACAAGGTTCAACATTTCATCATCGAAACAGTGGACTACCCCTACAACCAAACAAGGACAAGGGGTAGCATACTATACCTCGATACGATATTGTCCCAAGCTACTAATGGAACGGGGGTGACATGACATTGACTAGGGTTTACCTAACCATTCTAATGTGTTTATACAGTTAAGAACAAACCTTCAGTTGCATGAGCCCTGACTGTAAATAGAATCTTGTATAGTCCCCTCTTGGGCGCCAGTGACGAAACACATAACGTTCAAAAACGTCAGTGGCCAACCTGAAGGGGTCATCATACCCGTATCTCCAGCGGAGCTTCGAGATTACAAGGGAATGTGTAATAGAAGCCTATACGATAAGGAAATGTTCTCCCCTTCCTATGCACCTATCTAAGTCGCATCCGCGATCATGTATCTCTACTAACTGCTAAGTCTTCTAGCATGCCTCTATTAGCAGTTAGACTTAACGCATGCGTACGGGTGATCAGCCAACACGCAAGTACCTCTACATGCTACTCATCTCACACATATCTTGTGGTACAACTGTGTCAAAATTTATGCAATACACTACAGATGTTAGTCCCTTAACTCTAGGTCCATATGCATAATTTAAAGACAAGAAGAAAATAAGACTAGTACTTGCATCATGTATCACGAAAACCAAGCAAGTAAATCAACTGAAAAAACTAAAAACAAACAGATAAGAATATGCAATAACTAACGAAAAATACAACTAAATATAAGCAGTAAATATGACAAGGTATCTTGCCTGAGGTTGTGTGCAAAAGGGCAAGATCTAGTAGCTTGAACCGACAGATAAATGAAGCAAAGAAAGCCAAATCCTGGAAACGTCCTCAGATGCTGAAATAGACATCACCAACATTTTTGGTATAAAAGATATGTCTTGAAATGCCTGTCCAAAAGTTCAATACTGGACACACGGGCAAAATTGTAATTTTGGGTCAAAATGATGTCCGTCGTTTGACCCATTTGCACCGAAAAGTGTGCCAGTACCTACGGTCTTTAAAGTCGTCAAACTATATATCTATGGGTCTGATTTGATGAGACGAAACCAACTGTATATCCAAAGTTGGATTCCGGTGAGCCATGCACAAATTTGCCCGTTAGATCGGGTCGCAGGCCCGCCAAAATGACGTTCCTGGCGACCTTCTCAGAATCAGACCAAATTTGGCATAAATGACTAGAAAAATGATATGGTCCTGTTGGCGCAAGTTTCGTCTCGATATGACGAACGTGCACAAAGTTATGGCCTAGTTTGCAAAGGGTGATATGGGGGTATCTTGACGGATACACATCGATTTTGTCGCGTATGTACAACGAAATCGAGTTCCGTCAGTTCCCACACATTTACAACATCTATACGCGTCTTTCGATGCTTATGGATTGCGACCACGTCGCCAGGTTTGTCGGGGCGTACGCCATATCGAAAAGTTTTCTAAAAAAATTATAGTTTTAAATGTGGTTTTTTTCTTGATTTTTAACATCAAATATCTTTCTGTATAATCTACGAAAATTAATTCTACCAGAAGGGTTTTGAAGAGCTATACATGGTCTAAAATTGTGTTAAGGAAGTTCTCAGAAACTACTAATGATGTGTTCAAATTTTGTATCCAAATAGGGGTACCTGAGTCCCTTTCTCTGTCAAGTTTGACCGTTATTTAGTTGATTTTGCGTCGATTTTCTGATCGACGCGAGAGGTTATAACGAATTCCTTCTGATGGGATTCAAAGGGGGTGATGTAGGGTTTCTAAAGAACTTTGCGAAAGCAAAAACGATCGACAATGAACGAAGAAATCAAAGTAAAAATTCGGGTACCTGGCGACGGAATAGAACATGGTATACTCTATTATTGCTCGACCGATGACCTTGGCAGTGCTCTTGCTGTGGCGCGGCATGGTCAGGCGGTCGGGTTGGCTCGCAAGGATGTAGGCGTTGCTCTACATGATCTCACGAGACTAGGGTTTCCGTTGTTTGCTCGCACAGGTCTCCTTTCCGCGGATTAGAAGAGAACTGGGTTTATAAAAGTTCGGTTGAGATTCTTCCAACTCCGAGCTAGAGTTGGATTAGGAATCGGGTTAATCCGCAAGAGAATAGGGTTAGGTTTAGGTAGGTTAGATTTTTCAAAGATTTGGCTTGGATTTGATAAGGGATTTGGATCCCCATGCTTTGACATTTATCCCCTGTTTCTGCAGGAAAAGGGGGTCTACTACCAGAATCTGTTGAATTAGCGACGTTCCCAAACGTCGCTAAACCCAGTAAAAACGTCGCTAATTTATTTTAGCGACGTTATATAAACGATAAAAAAAGTGTGCCACTAATCGGAAAAATGTCGCAAAATGTCGCTATGGCGACGTTAATTAGCGACGTTGTTAACGTCGCTGGTTAGCGACGTTATTTGCGACGTTTGGATGTGGTCGCTAATTAGCGACGCTATTTACGACGTTTGTGTGTGGTCGCCATTTAGCGACACTTTAGCGACATTTTGGCGACGATGTGGTGACATCAGATTCGGTGCCACGACAGCAATTTGGCAACGTCATTAGCGACGTTTAGTTGACACGTCAGTAATTTAGCGATGTTTTTAGCGACGTTAATAAACGTCGCTAAATGGTAGCAACGTTTATTAACGTCGCTAAAAACGTCGCTAAGTTAAAAAAGTATAAAAAATATAGAATCCAGAATGCAAATGGTGCTGGAGCTCGAGCCAAAATACAGAATCCAAAATATAAAATACAGAATCCAATCCCTTGGTTCGCCGACCACCTCGGTGGAACACTCAACACCGGCACGCACAATACAATCCGGAATAGACAAAATATAAAGAACAAATAATATCCTAAACGAATAGTATAAGGTACAAATACAAAGAACAAAGTCCAATATCCTCAAATACGTACAAAGTAAAAATAGAAAGTCCTCAGTCCAAAAAAACAAAAACAAAACTACTGATCGCCTTGAGCTGAAGCTGGAGGAAGAGCGCCATCAGATGACTGTCGTCGCAACGCCAGGATCGTCTGATACTCCTCCGGTGACAACAAGTTGACGAGCCTGTCCTCCCGTGCACCGTTGGATGTAGACGATGCTCCCGACGTACCAGCAGATGGTCGCTCCATAGCCATCTCGTAGAACTGCTGCATCTGCTTGACCAACCACTACGTAGTCTCCTGCGTAGCGTGGGTCATCTGTCGCAGCGCCTTAGTCGTCTCCTCAAGTCTCTCAAAACGTGATATGAGCGCAGAATCATCCGTATGTGGCTGCGGGTGTGACTGCGATGCCACCATCCTTTGCAGCATCTCGTCACGCAGAGCTGCGATCTACACATCGACACTCTGCTGGTGGAGGAGCGTCTCCTCAGTCAGTGCAGGACCGGGCACACTAGTGGCAGTCGTAGAGGCCTGTGACGTAATAAAGGCACCATAGGAGCCCGTACCATAGTACGTACCCCTATACATGCCACCAACGGCCCTCATCCATAGCTCGTCATCTGACTGAGCTGCGGCGGCCGGGGGCTGCTGGGAAGTGCTAGCACCAGCTCCCTTTGACCGTATCGGCCCGGCCTCCCTAAGCCCCAAAAACTCGGCCTAGAAATAACATCTATATGAATTCTCTACGTAAACAAACGATGCTAACTTAATTATTCTGTGCAAGTATATACGTACAGAAAAAGTAAATTGTGAAGATATTCGTACATATGCTCATTATCAAGGATTGCCTTCGAATATCAACCTAAATACCAAATAAACGATGCTAACTTAATTATTCTGTGCAAGTATATACGTACAAAAAAAGTAAATTATGAAGATATCCGTACATATGCTCTCAAACGGAAAGGAAAATGAAGTCTCATTTGTTGTTCTACTTCCTTCTCGGTAGCGTACGGATTTTTGGACATTACCTCACCCTTAAACATGCTGAAAAGCAACGAATCATATGTATATTAGTTATATTGAGAAGCAACAAAACACGCAAAATAATTTTACTTACCCTTCTAGATTGTCCACTTCTTCCTCGTCACAGTTGAGCAATACATATAACATTGCAGTTCTAACCTTGTCGTCATTTAGATATCTTTTTTCATTCTACCAGATGGTTTTCGATAGGCAGTAAATACTTTCAGCTTTGCCTCATTACCAACTTCATAGCCGTCGTCATTTCTGGGAGCTCTTGTTCTGTTTGTAGCAATATGAGGCTAAAAATACATGGAACAGAAGTTTAAAATCTCCTCAAAGACATACACAAATAGAACCCTCCACCCGTGCCTTATTTTTTACCTTTCTCTTGAGGTGGTTCAACTGTCGCTCGAACGGGTACATCCAACGATAACCGACAGGTCCAGCAACAAGAACCTCATGGATAAGATGAATCGGCAAATGCACCATTGATTCGAAAAATGAAGGAGGAAAAACTCTCTCAAGTTTGCAAAGTGTTACCATAATGTCCTTCTCTTGCTTCTCTAAATGATCGACGAGCAACTTGCAAGAACAAAGATCTCTGAAGAATATGCTAAGCTCTGTTAATGGATCCCAGACTACCGGCAGTAATAATTCCCAAAATGCAACAGGAATTAACCTCTCCATGAATACGTAGCAATCGTGGCTCTTCATTCCGTTCAGTTTACAGTCCTTTATGTCGACACATCTTCTTAGATTGGAGACGTATCCATCCAAAAATTTCAAGTCCTGAATCTATCTACAAAGTCTCACTTTGTTCTCCTTGTCCAGCGAGTAGATTGCCTTAGGCCGTAAAAGCTTCCCCTTTCCGTTGTCTATCATACGTAATGTAGGGCGTCTACATATTTCGGCTAAGTCGAATCTAGCCTTCTGATTGTCTTTTGTCTTTTCCTTGACGTCCATTACAATATTAATTATGTTATCAAACACGTTCTTCTCGATATGCATGATGTCAAGGTTATGTCTAATCAGATTTGTGCTCCAATATGGGAGATCCCAGAATGTACTCCTTTTGGTCCAGTTATGATCTTTGCCAAATCCTTCGCAACGGCTGTTCGTTGTAGGATCTTCAATAGCACTTGGGATTTCGTTTACTTGCTCCCATGTGTCCTCTCCGGACCACATTGGCGGTGGATCGCCCACCTCCATAGCTCCGACACGGAAAGCAGTTCTGTTCCTACGGTACGGATGGTCTTTCGCCAAGAACTGCCGGTGACAATCAAAGAAGCATGGCTTTCCTCCGTGTCTGTAACGAAAAGCCTTAGTGCGGTCCATGCAATATGGACATGAAAACCGACCATGAGTGCTCCATCTAGATAAAATTCCATAAGCCGAAAAGTCATTGATTGTCCACATTAGTGCTGCCCGCATCTGAAAATTCTATTTTTTTGAAGCATCATACGTGTACGCCCCTGTTTCCCATAGCTGCTTCAGTTCATCTATCAACGGCTGTAAGTACACGTCGATGTTCCTCTTCGGGTTGTTCGGATCGGGGGTGATAATAGTTAAGAACATATAAGGTGTCTTTATGCACATCCAAGGCGGTAGGTTGTACGGAGTAAGGATTACCGGCCAGCATGAATATTGGGAGCCTAAAATACCAAATAGAGTGAAACCATCAGAGCAGAGCCCCAACCTTATATTACGTGCATCAGAAGCAAAATTAGGATATGCTCGATCGAAGTGATTCTACGCTTTCCCATCAGATGGGTGATCCAACACTCCTTCGATCTGTTGTCGCTTGTGTCAACTCATATTTTTGGCAGTCTCTTTCACCATAAACAACCTCTGCAACCGCGGCATCAACGTCAATTAGTGCATTGAAGCAGTCGATCTTCTAGACTTGCCTGCAGCAGTTGGCTTGTAGCGATCAGCACCACAGAATCCGCACACTTATGCAACCTTGTGATCTTTGTAGTAAAGCATGCATCCATTCTGACAGCAATCGATCTTATCGTATCCCATCCAGAGGGATCTCACCATCCTCTTAGAGCGGTAGAAGTCTTTCGGTAACTTGGCACCCTCCGGCAAGATATCTGTAATGAACTCGAGCACTCTATTGTAGCATTCTTGTGACATGTTAAAGTCAAACTTTATGCTCAAGAGCCGAGAGATCACCTCTAACGGTGAATGGTCCTTACTGCCAGGGTACAAAGGAGTCCTTGCATTCTCCAGCAACTCTATGAACTTTGCTGCATCGATATTTGGTGCCTCCTAAGCTGCGTCACGAATGTATGGATCGAAACTAGGCCCCGCAGCATCGAAGACCATGTTCACGTACTCGTTGTCGAGACCAGTTCGATTATGGACATTCATATAAGGCTCCACAAAAGTGTCAACATAAGGCTCCACATAAGGCTCTACATAAGGCTCCGCTTGGAATGCTAAAGGTACAAGTTCTCCGTGTGCGGTCTATTGGTAGTAATTCGGAAGGAAACCTTTTGTGTATAAGTGATACGTCACATCCAATTCTGGTTGAAACTTTATGTTCTTATATTTTGCACACGGACACTTAATGTCTATGCCATCCATGGATTGAGGAAACGCCTTCACGAATTGGAGAAATTATTCTACTCCGACGATGTATTCATCTCGCACACCGTACCGGTAATCTCGAATGCGGTTGTACATCCACGAACGGTCTAGCAGATACATGGATATAGCCATTTCTAGATATCTGCAAATATGAATAAACTTTAAAACTAAAACGAATATACTACATACTACATACTACATACACATATATATATATATATATATATATATATATATATATATACTACGAGCCCCATCGGGGCCCCACCCTGAGCAGCAGACCCTCCAACCCCACGAGCAGCAAGAAGGTCCTAACCCGACGTACGGCCGTGACTCAGGGCCATTCCTATGAGTATCGGGATCAAGAAAAATAGACGACGGCATTAACCAACTAACAAAACTACTTGTTACAAATATCGGCACTATCGGTGGTTTTGAATCAGAGTATCAGATTTTTCGGTGTCAGAAAACAAATAATTATTACTAAATTATCCAATTTTTCGGCACTATCGGTTCCCCTGACCCAGCCCCCCCCTCCCCCCCCCCCCCCCCCCCCGCACCCCTCCCCCCTAGACCACCTCTAACCCTAACCCTAACCCTATCCCTATCCCTAACCCCTCCCCCCCAGCCCTCCTCCCATCCCTAACCCCCCTCACCCCCCTGCTCCCCTCCTCCACCAACCACCCCAACCCGAACCCGAACCCTAACCATAACCCTCCCCCCACCCCCCCTCCTCACCCCCAGCCGCCCTCAAACCCCCGCCCCTCCTCCCCCCCCCATACACACCCACCCCTAACCCGAACCCTAAACCTCCCCTCCCCCCGCCCCCCTCCTCACCCCCAGTCGCCCTCACCCACCCTGTCCCACCCCTCCAGCTACCCCCCACTCACCACCCAACCACCCGCATCTTCCCCTGCCCCTCACCCCCCATCGGACCATTCCTCACCCCCCCAACCACTCGTACCCCCCTGCCCCTCCTCCCGAGCCACCCGCACCCCCCCAACCACCAACAACCAAAATAGAGAGAGAGATGGAAGTCACATACCAGAGAGGGAGGAGAGTCGCCGGAGAGAGTGAGAGTCGTCGGAGAGAGTGAGAGCGCCGGTGGGAGGAAGGAGAGAGTGAGAGAGTAAAATGGAAGAAAATGAATCGGGGGAGAATTTAATTAGAATTTAGCGACGTTCATCATAACGTCGCTAAATTAGTCGCTATTAGCGACGTTTCGCGATGACTACCTCATGTACCTAATATACGTCATTGTCACGTCGCTATTTTCGTCGCTAGTAGCGACTGTTAGCGACGTTTCACTTAAACGTCGCTAATGTGCAAAATTTAGCGATGTTATGCGAACGTCGCTAAATTTACGTCGCAAATGGAGCAGATTTTAGTAGTGGTCGGGCATTCGTGTCTACTGTTTCCTTTGGGAGTAGTAGATGTTGTTGTTATTATTATTATTATTAGACACACACACACACACACACACACACACACACACACACACACATATATATATATATATATATATATATATATATATATATATTTAGAAAACATCATTTTATTGAATAGAAAGGGTGGCTCAGAACGAGCAATACAGGTGCCATGGACGAAACACACAAAAGAGCCCTGGAAAGCTAAGTAGCTAATACAACAAAATATATGAAGTAAATTGCAAAAATCGCAAAATAAATTCGAAATATGAACCGAGGGGATGCTCGGCCCTAACCGAGGGGACGCTCGGCCCTAAGGGGGGATGGGTACTTGGCCCAAAGCGAACCGTTGGAGGGTGGTCAGTAAAGGAGGAGCCTACTACTATTTTTTTTTCAAAAAAAATCGAATTTCAAAAAAAAAAAAAAGAGTGCAAGCCACGCCAAGCGCTGGGCACTGGGCCCGAGGGCGGTCTGGCGGTTGCGCTGCCCGAGGGAGGCCCGCAAACCAAGGGCGCACGCTGCACGAGGGAGCGCGCTGCCCGAGGGGGGGCACGCGTCCCAAGGGACGGGGGAAGCCCAAGACTGGGCTGCGACCGGCCGGCGGGCTGGCCGAAAGGGGACCAGCGCCGGAGGGGGTCGCCGGCACGGGGTGGGGGAGCCGCGACTAAGCCAGAGGGTGGCCCGGCGAGGCGAGCGAAGGCTGCGGTGCCAGTTCCGCCGAGGGCCAGAGGGAGAGGCACAGTCGGAAGGGAGGGAGAGGCGGGCGCTCGACCTCCGGGGGGGAAGGGAGCGGCGGACGGCCTTCAGGCGGAGAGGAGGGAACGGGGGGGAGGAGAAGGGAGGGCGACTACCGGGAGGACGCAATCTGAGCACGTTAGCGGTCAGCCGGCGGGCGGCAACTGGAGCTCCTGAGCTCGTATCGGGGGGCTGGCGACGGAGGCGGCGCCGCCGCCGAAAAAGGACCGCCGATCGACGCCGGGGGAGCTCCAGCGGTGGCAGAGCACGCCGACGTCCACCGTGCGGGAGCCGGAGAAGAGGAGGAGGCAGAAGGACGCTGTGCTGCCACCGTGGCCCACGGGGTGTGGGCCACCGACGCCGGAGAAACATGGGCCTGACCAGAGGGGAAAGCGGCCACCATAGCCCACGGCTTGGGGGCCGGCGACGCCGAAGAAGAGGGCGCCGAAGAGGAAGAGACGGAGGATGGGGCCGGGCCGGGGAGGCTGAGGGCCGGGGTACTAGCTGGAGACGGCCACGCGAGGGAGAGGAACGCGTTAGGCGCCGCCACGATAGGAGGAGACGGCCACGAAAGGGGGGCGGCGGTAGGAGGAGATCCCGAGAAAGGGGACGCCGGCGATGCCGCTGAGAGGGCCAGGGGAGGGAGCGCCGGAGCCGCTGCAGGCCTGGGGCCGCCGGAGGGGGCGGAGACCGTCGTGCGCACGGAAGGCCACTGGAAAGGCGCAGACGAGGGAGCAGGCGGCGGAGCAGCGGAGGGGACGACGGGGGACGTCGACGAAACGGGGGGGGGGGGGGGACGAGCGGAGGGCCGCGCCGAGCCCGAAAGCGCCTGCGTTGCCTAGGGCGTCGAAGCGATTGGGAGGATGGGAGGGGATGAGGGAATCCCCTCGGTTGGCCGCCGGGGAAGCCCCACGAAGGGGAGGGCCAGGCCTGGTCCGGCCAAACCGGGGATGAAGGATAACCGCCGAGGGGGGCGAAGAGCTGGATAGGCGCCGTCGGCCCCGGCAGGCCGACCGGCCAGCCTATCCAAAAAATGCCGGCGGGCGGAGAGGCTAGAAGAGGGGGGGGAGGAGCCATCTCTCTGCCGTATCCCTCAATATATATATATATATATATATATATATATATATATATATATATATATATATATATGAAGAACTACCCAGTTTATTCAAGACGGTCGAAAAGCCTAAACCTGTACAAGTATACCACTAGGCGCAAAATGCCGAAGCCTATACACGTATACTGACAAAATAAAGGAAAAACGAAAAACAAAATGGCTAAGCCAGGGATAGAAGAGATTTCCAGAAGACCGTCTGTCCATACGAATAGAGGGAGCTCCGCTCGCGGTACTGCCGAATGGTCTTCCAGATCAGCTGGTCTGCGGAGTACTGGTGGCCTTCATATCTCGCCTTGTTGTAATTTTTCCAGATAACCCACGTTACGGCGGCAGCAACCATCTGGTGTCCGTAGGACGTGGAAGCCCAGGCTGCAGCAAGGTCTTTAAAGTTGTCGCCCCCATGAGCCATTCTGCAGCGCTGGGAAAGGACACTCGATACCTTGACAGGTAGGTCCCCCTGACAGTGGATGTGGTCGGCAGTTTTTGATTGACGCTCAGCACAACATGTACACGCGGACACAAGGCTGAACCCGATAGTATTGAGAGAGTCATCAGTGGGAAGGATTTTGCGAAGGGCTCTCCAAATGAGAAAGGACCACTTCTTGGGGATGCCAGTCTGCCAGTAGGATACGATGGTAAGAGATGGTGCTGCATTGCTTAGGATCACTCGTCTGGCAGATCTAACGGAGAATGATCCTTTGGCTTCGGGCGACCACTGGAGCTTGTCTACGGTTGCCCCAATTGTCAATCCGCTCTGTCGGATGCAATCGACTACCTCTGGCTCGGCCCAGGCCCGGACCTTGTTCCAATTCCAGTTGTTATCAGAGGGATCCCACAAGTCCTTGATAGTATTGTTCCTAGGGGCAGCAGAAAGGTTGGGAAGCAAGGAGTCTCTAACCCAATATTCCAGGAATGGCGAAGACTCATCGTTACCTATCTGTAGGCACATCACGGTTCGGCAAGGAACCGCCCAATGAGAATACGTCGCCAAGTCGTGGAGGATCTGCTGTTAGATATGGCCGTCGACGGGTGGATGTGCTTGAAGTATCTGGCCTTCATGAACCTGTTCCATAGGTTCTGACTCGTGCGGAGCTTCCACCATAGTTTCATCGAAAAGACATTAACGATGTAGGAAAGTTTGGTGAATCCCAGGCTCCCCTCCCCGGTAGGGCAGGCCATGGTATCCCAACTAGCCCAATGATGCTTGTCATTGTCGTCGCTGTGCCCCAAGAGGAAGTTGCTATAGGTGCTTTCGATCGAAGAGAGCACTTTCTTAGGGGGAACACGCGGCCATGGTGTATATGGGAATAGATGTGAGGACGTGGTTGATAAGGATCATCTTGCCTCCTGGGGATAGGGTAGCATTATGCCAACCCTCTAGTTTTTTTCCTGATGCGATTGATCAGGTTCTCGAAAATGCCAGCGTTGGATTTACCGTACACGAGTGGGCATCCAAGGTAGTGGAATGGTGGATGCTTGATGGGGAAGGAAGTGGTGTTGTAGAGGCTAGCTGTGTGCTCTCTCTTGATGTTGTGGTGGATGTAGATGACACTGTTGTTCTTGTTAAACTTCTGGCCCGAGCACCCGGCGTATCTCTGAAGCGTGTTGTAGACTACTTCCACTGACCCTGCCTCCCCGGAAGAGAAAATAAGGATATCGTCAGCTAAGGCCAGGTGTGTGATGATCGGGCATCCACTGGCGGTATGATAGTGCTAGAAGTTGGGGTTGCTCGCCATCTTATTAAGGTTTTTGCTCAATGCGTTCGTCGTAATGATGAAGATGGTGGAAGATAGAGGGTCTCCTTGCCTAACCCGACGACTCGATTTGAAGAAGCCGTCGGCCTGACCATTGATAACCGTAGAGAACCACGAGTTGTTGATCGATCTCTACACGATGTTGGTCCAGGTTTCAGAAAATTCGAAGGCTCGGAAGATCCATATCATGAATTACCAATCCAGTCATAAGCTTTCTCCATATTCAATTTGATGGCTTTGTTGCCCACTATTGGTGGAGCTTCATGCAGGTAATGAGCTCTTGGGCCAACATGATGTTATCCTGAATATTTTTCCCCTGGACGAAGCCACTCTGCTCCCCCGAGATTATCTTGGGTAGAAGGCCAGACATGCGGGAGACGATGATCTTGGATATGATCTTGTTGGTGAAGGTATAAAGACTGATGGAGCGAAAGTCGCAGAATATCTCCGGGTTGTCTTTCTTCGGGATGAGGATCAGATTGGTGCTCGAGATGGCTCTGGGGTAAATGGCACCCTGGAGGAATGCATAAACCGCTTTGTGGATATCTATCTTGATTATATCCCAGCAAGTGCGAAAAAACCTCGAAAACCCGTCTGGTCCTGGCGTACTGTGTTCGTCCAGGGCCCAAAAGGTATCTTTAACCTCTTGCTCAGATGGAGGCTGTTCTAACCGGATATTGTCTATGTCGCTAATAAGGTGGGAAACCTCTTCCGAAAAGGTGTTGTCTCTAAGTACCGTTTTCTTGGAGTGTCACAACCCGCACCCTAGAGTAAGGGCACGAGAACGTAACAACGCCCAGCCTACGCCGCAGTGTCGGCGGTAGAACGCTGTCCTGGGTTAAAATATTTAACAATATAATGCTAAGCAGTTTATACTCCCCGAATGGGGGTGACATAGCAGATACAGACTCAATCACATCTAAGGTAGAGCATGATACGGATAGATAAAACATGAAATCCAAAAGAGATACAGGAGATAGAAGTCTAAGTGTCTAAGATACATAAACCCAGAATTACATCTCAAAACTCAAATACAGATACAGTAATCCACAAGTAAATACAACTCCAGACAAAATGAAATAACTATCTAAACATCCTCTAATGTGTCTCCTCTAGGCTAGCAGGCAACCTCCAAGCTATCTGTAAAATTTATCAACGGGTCCAGTCAGGACTGGAGCGAGTAAAGTACATCTCAACAGATCATAGCAGGTTAGAAAATATAATCATGCAGTAAAGTAAGATACAGGTACTGAAAGAAAGCAGTATGTAAACAGAAAGAGAACTGTAATAGAAATATCTACTATACATAGAGAACTAGCAGTGACTAGTGAGTCAGAGTATAATATGAACATGTAAATGGCCTGGGATGATTCTGATAAGACACTAAGAAATGATTCTGATAAGATACTACTGGTATATTATTTACATGTCCACTTATACTCCCCCGTACCTCCAATCAATACACAAGGATCCAGCCAGGTTATGTTAAATTATGCTATGTAACAGCCCCCGAAGGGTGGTAGACCCCGAAGGTGATAAGCCCTCGAAGGATGGTAGACCCCGAAGGTGATACATAGTAGTCCCATAAATGGGATAAGGATTCCAGGAAGACTCTACGATCATAAGAGTATATGTCGTAAGTGATCAAAGAACCAATGAAGCATAGTGATACGCCATGTAAGTGAAACGCACAGAACATGAAGTACCCGATGCTCCCTAAGGATAATATCTCAAGAAAGGATCCATATAGTACCAATCCGTGTGACCATCGTGACAGTACAAGTAAAGTAATCTACTGCAAGAAATAATTCTAAGCATGATATGAAATAATCAGAGAATGTACTCGCCTCGATAACCTGAACAGCTGATAAGTATAGGGGGTCCCACTGAAGCCACAGAGTCCTATTTAAAGCAACACAGGTTACAAGGTGTTCAAGTTAAAAATAAATGAATCCACAAACAATCTATTTTATCCTAGGTTCTTCTAAGTCAAATTAACTCTAGGTCAACTCCGGTCAATAATTTAGTCAAATTAGGTCAAGCGTTGACTCACAGTTGACTTTGGGTCAACTGGTCAACTTTGGTCAAACAGGGTCAATTCTAGTCTAATATAAAGTGTACTTCGTTATTTGTACGTCGAAACTTAAGTCACGCAAATCGAGATAAGAAGATTATCGGTAAGGTTGATAATCTTATTATAGTGATCCACGTGTCCAACTTGTCAATTTCAGCGATGTGAGATCACTGGAATTGGCTGATCTCAGTTTCGTTGTACTAATCCCGAAATACGAACATTATATGAATTAATTATTAATTAATTTATAAAAAGGTTAAACTCAGAGAAATTATCAACAAACATTGTCGGACGATAAAATAAACATCGCCAACGTGTCCAGAATGGTCAAATTAGCTAGGATAGCCTACATATCGGTCCAATTTGGACACAAGGGCAAAAAGGTAATTTTGGGTCAAAACGGTGTCCGTGTCGGAGCCGTTTTGCACCAAAAAACGTGCAAGAAATCAAGTCAATAAAATATAACAAATTATATGTCCACGAAACCAGAATGTCGATACGAACCCAACGGTATCTCCAGAATTGGATTCCGTTGACCCGATCTCAATTTGGCCCGTTGACCAGAACTTGGAATTCTGGTTTGCACGGAAATGCGTGCCAGAGCCAAAGTTCTCAAAACTCAGCAAACTACATGTCAACGAGTCCAGAATGAAGATACGAACTCAACGGTATATCCTGAATTGGATTCCGATGAGCCGATCTCAAAATGACCCGTTGACCCGGATGTGGGTATCCGACTTGCACCGAAATACGTGCCGGATCCAATGTCCACCAAAACCTAAAAAATTATATGTAAACGAGTCCAGAATGACGATACAAACTCAACGGTATATCCGGAATTGGATTCCGATGAGCCGGCGTCAAAAATTATCGTTGACCCAGAATGTAGGACCCACTTTGTACCGAAAAACGTACCAGGGCCCACGTTCTCCAAATCTAACAAATTCTATATGAAAACAAGCCAGAACGACGCCACGAGTCTACTGGTGGTGTCAGAAATGAAATCTGGAGTCCCGTGTTCAAAAATAGAATTTTACAAGTTGGAAATTATGAATTCGGACGGCCAACTTTGGCGTCGAATTCAACCAATCAAAGAAGCTCACAATGAAACGAAACTGGAGGGGTAGTAAGAGGGTTATACCAGCTTCGTACCGGAACTAGTAGCACGCCAAACGGAGCTGCGGTGGAGTAGATACAAGCTGACGAAGTTGGCCCCGCGAAACTGTCCAAATTTAATACAATTTAAACGATCAACTTGGTGGCCGGTTTTCATGTATCAAACGATAAAATTAACGAACGAAAATTGACATGAGCGAAGGTAGATATACCGAGATTGCGACGGAGCAAAGAAATTGCCGATCCAACGGTCGGATCTCCGGGAAAATGCGTGCGAAGTTGCTGCGACGGAGCGCCAAAACGAACTCGATCCCGCGCGCGTCACGACGGGACGTCGTGCAAAATGTACGAATCGCCTCGACGGCGCGTCCCGGAGGACGGTGGCCGTCAGGGAAAGGCTCACCTGAGTTCGCCCGGGGGGGGCCACCCACGGCGGGGGTCGTTGGGACCATGGCGGCCGACGGCGGTGGCGGCCACGCCCACACGCGCGCGCGCTCGCCATGGCGTGCTGTTGCCGCTGCTGTGTGCACTCACTGCTGTGCGCTGCTGGTGGCGACGCGACGGCCGGCCACGGCGAGCGGCGAGGCGGCAGGTGGCTACGCAGCGGCGGGTGGCTACGCAGCGGCGGGGCGGCACTGGTATGGTCTGACGGAGCTGGGCTCGGCCATGGAAGGCTGGTGGTGGCCGAGTATTAGCGCAAGGTGGTGGTGCGGTTGATGTTGTATGAAGAAGGAGGAGGAGGAGAAGAGCACTGGGTGGTCGACGGTGATGGCCGGGGGTGGTCCGCCAAGGAGGAGGTGGCTCGGGATGTGGTTGTAAGAACCCTAGAGGGGGGTGAATAGGGTCACGATAACTAATTAAGCACTTAGCACAAGTTAATGGGCAATTTAAAAATATAAGTGCAAGAGAAGAAGCAATAACAATACCAACACACGATATATCCTGGTATCCTCCCAAGAGGCACTCCAGTCCCGGAACTCTCTCCGGCTTTAATCTACTATTTGAGCAAATAGTTACACACGAGTTTGGATCCGAAGAACTCGCCAACTTCTTACACGAGAGTTTGGATACGAAGACTCCCCAACTTCAACCGAGAGTTTGGATACGAAGACTGCCCAACTTCAACCGAGAGTTTGGATACGAAGACTCTCCAACTTCAACCGAGAGTTTGGATACGAAGACTCTCCAACTTCAACCTTTCACAATAGGTTTTGATCTCCTTACAATAGGATGAAGATCTTTACTTTTCAACTCAATAACTCTAACACAATTTGTGGATGGCAAATGAAAGTTTTGTAGAGTTGTTTGTGGATAGGCTTTGGTGGTTTAGAAATTTTTAGGCTCAAAGCATCAACCTTGAATGAAGGGGTTCAAGACTATTTATAACCAAAGCATTGAAAAGAGCCAAAGGCAACTTTTCAGTCAGCGACCGGCATACCGCCGGTATGAACCGGTATACCGTCGGTATGCCGGTCTGGAATTACAACGGCTAGAAATATAGCCGTTGGGATCATTAAATGCTCGAAATCCGACCGTTGGAATTTCAACGTTACTGAACCGGTATACCGTCGGTATGATCCGGTATACCGTCGGTATGTCGGTTTTGTGGACAGAAACTTTCTGTAAACAAAATCGGTATACCGTCGGTATGTACCGGTATACCGCCGGTATGCACCGGTATACCGTCGGTATGTCGGTTTTTCAGCCAAAAATGATCCTGGGCTAGTTTCTACCCTAGCTTTCGATTTTGCCATCCATTTCTTATGTTTACAACAATTCCTAAGACTCATTACAGACTCCAGATATACTGTAGCAGGTGCAGGCTTCTTCAGAGTCTTGAAATGATGATGGCATGGCTTGGCTTCTTCCTTTGATAGGTGCTGGCTTCTTCTCTTGGCGGCAGCTGTCCAAAGATATCCAGTTTGCGAAAACTGAATACCTTTCGGGGGCTTCGCCCCCGAACCCCCGAATGCGTGGCTCCGGAGATGTCGTCGGGTGGTTCAGAGAAATCTTGTGGGATCCGTCGTCTTTGGCCCACCATGATTTCTTCATTGCATTGCATATGTCCACATTGATCTTGCTAATTGCTTTTCTGCAAATACATGTTAGACGAACAAAGCAATATATATGTAGCAAGAATGATAAGATAAAAACACATTAGGACTATACGAAGTTTAAGTATCAATGCTATAGTGATAGCATAAATATTAGTGATATCATAATGTTAAACTTAATTGAATAACCATAATCAAAACATAGTTCTGATTTTGGTAGCTCAATTAAATTTAACATATATATAATAAAAACTCATATCACTAATATGTAAACCAATAGGCACATATCACCAAAGGTATAAGTATAAGTAGAAATGCTATAGCGATAGTATGAAGATTAGTGATAATGAAATGCTAAACTTAACATATTAACCATATTCAAAAACATGATACAATCATTGGGCTAACAGTGGTGTGGTTTGAAGTTGCTGTTGAGTTGTAGATGTGGTTTTGTTGTTTGTAGGAATAATAGGAAGAGGGAGAGATGAATAATAGTTGTGAGAGAGAGGAGAGAGAAAGAGAGAAAAGTGGCTCTCCTAGAAGTTAGGGCCGGCACCATGCTGTGAGTGAAAGTGAGAGAATAGAGGGTTAGGATTAATTAGGGGGGATCAATGGCTAGGATCAAATGTGTAGGAAAAATAGGTTATCCCATAGAATTTAAATCAACAAAATTCTCAATAAATATTATAAATGGGTAGAATGAGCAATTGATATTTTTGGGCAAGAAAATAAGAGGGTGTCATGATGGAGGGCAACACAAAGCTGGACTGGACTCGGTGGAGCCAGATTGGGTCAAAACTGGACATTGTGCAAAAATCGAATTAAAATTAGGAATCGATGGTCATGGGTGAATAAGTAGCACATGGGGATTCCAATAAATAGGACACAAGTGGCGGACGGATAGTAGGCTCAATGTGGGCCGTGTCCAAAGTTGGGGCTGACAGATTTTGGTCGACAGGGGACCCACAAATCAAGTTGGAAGATGAATGTGACGTCGTGGAGTGAAATAAAATCGGGTCACGTGTCGGGAAAGTTGTGTGAATCAAATAGAGCACAAAATAACGTGTCTGAGTGGGACACGAAGGTCATAGGTGACGAGCGTCTCGAGTAGATCAAGCATGAGAAGTTGGTTTCAAGAAACTGACTGGTCTTGCGCTCCCAAATTGAAAGTCACGGTAACGTGCTAATAATGATCAAGGAAAAGAGTGGGAAAAATAATTAATAATCAAACGGTCTAATTCGACCCGAAGTTCTGCGAAGCAAAAAGAGCACAAGGGAACAAGTTTGAGTGGGACACTATATACCATCAGGAAGGTAATCCTGTCCACTCCCAAACTCGTGAAGAAGATTTCCAGAGTTGAACATTCCTGACACTCCAAATATCAATGGCACGAAAAAGCAAACTTAAGGAAAAAATAACAGAATAAATTATTTATCAAAACCAGTCAATCAGAAAATAAAATAAAATAATAAAAAAATTAACCCAAAATTCAGGGTACTTACATGGAGAATAGCCGGGAATAGAACTTCGCGGCCGCCACTTGGATGCCCTTTTGATCGCTAATGCTGAGCCCGTTCTCATCGACAATCTGATGGAGAGTGAGTTTCTGTCTGCGACCATTGACACAGGCGTGGAAGTAGCTTGAGTTTTTGTCCCCTTCACTGTCCCATTTTGCCTTGCTTTTTGCTTCCAAAAGTCGGTCTCAACTTTCAGCCTGAATTTGAGGATAGCTTTGGTGAGGTTAAGGGCATTCCGGGTAGCTGGCGTACATTCGGTCATCTACCTGACTTCGGTACGAGTAGTGTCATCCTCAGCCTTCCGAATGGCTTAGAAGATATCTCCATAAGCTTGTTTGCTCCAGACCGCTAGAGCTTTCCTCGTAGCCTTGAACTTATTGGCCACCCGAGTTAGGGGTTCGGGGGAGTCCACGCTGTTCCAAGCTTCCGAGACGATGCCCAAGAATTGGGGGGCTCGTTCCAGAAGTCCAGAAAGCAGAAACTTTTTTTGGACTGGCCAGATATGCTGGTAACCCCAACTAGCAGGGGAGCATGGTCGGATTCGGTAGCATTAAGGTGAGAAAGCTTAGAGGTAGTCCCCATTTCTTGCCAGTGAGCGTTTTTTAGGGCCTTATCATGGCGGGAGTATTGTCGTCGGTCGCCTTCCTGCATGTTGTACCAAGTGAAGGCGTTGCCAGTGAATGGAAGAGGGGAGAGGTGGGAGTTGAAGATAAAGTTGTTGAATTCTTATATGGCCGTGAGAGGAGGGGGCGGCCGCCAGTCTTCTCGTCTCTGCAAGTGATGGCATTAAAGTCGCCTATGCAGAGCCACGGGAGGTTATGGTGGTGATAGTGGATGTCTAGGAGGAAGTTCCAGAGGTGTTTACGATCTGCGATATCACAGCTGCCATGCACCGCGGAGAGGATAGCGCGCTTGGGGATCAAAGGGTGTTCCATCCAGCAAGATAGGGCATGCCTGGAGTCCTGGATGACTCCGATCTTGACGTCTTTCGAGTAGAGGATCCAAATGTCGTGTGTCTGTAATGGCTGAATGGAAGCCTAACTGCAGTTGAATGGATTTGAGTTTTTTGTAGGGGATTTTGGGTTCAAGGATGATCAAGATGTCGATCTTGTGTCTTCTTAAGGCTGGTGATTCTCCTTATGGTAGGTTTGTTCGCCAAACCACGAACACTCCAGGAGAGAATGTTCAACATTAATGGAGCTTGATGGGGGGTTGGTTGGTTCGCTTAGCTGCAGACCTGGTGTGCATGGTCGAGGACTTTGTGGCCCCTTTCTTTTTAGATTTCCTGGTTGTGGTGGAAGCCTCTCTCTCCTTAGAGATGGGTGTATCGAAGATGGAGTCCTCTAGGGGGTGGCTAGGGTGTCTTCGTAGGTTTCGACCGATTCTCTTGCTGAGTCGAGATCGGGTTCCTTCGTAGGGATGAGAACGGTGTCATCGGAGATGCCGATCTGGTCACCTTTCGACTGGAACTGGAATTCTGCTGCAAGGACCTGAAGTCCTCTAAGGGCCTGCTCGGGCCCTAGGATAGTGAGGGCATCTTCGCCGGCAACTCCGGGGTGGTCGTTGTGGTCTGTGGCGTTTGGAAGTTCTTGTAGGGTCTCCTTTGCGACCTCCCGGGGGGGTCGCTCATGTCCTTATAGCCCGACCCAAAATCTGAAGGACATGCTATCTCCTGGAGGTGGTTGGTCGCATCTGAAACCTGGGCATTAAACTGGTTGGATAGGGTGGATGTGGTGGTTGGTAGGGGATCACCGCTTTGTCCGAGGAGGCGCCTCTTCCTGATTTGCCTTCACTGGAGTTAAATCTGGTATGGAAGTTCGGTAGAGAAAGCAGGGGGGTTGGGCATTCCCCCTATTGGGGTGGGATTCTTTCCGTACTGGTTTCTTCTTGAGCTCTGGATGGAGACGAAAGAAGTACTTTGAGAGGTAGTCGCACAAGTGGCAGTGTAAACAGAAGATAATATGGTTATCGCAGACGATTTGCTGGGTGTACATCTGGTAGCCCAGTTCGATACGGATATGGTTGGGGGTTCGGAGGTGAGGTCGAGTTCCACGCATATCTTGGCATAGTGGGCTTTGGTCAGGTTGCTGGTTTCTGCTGCAGTGGCCACGTATGTCCCGAAGGAGTTGGCTATACGCCTAAGATCCGTCTGAACGAAACAAATGAGTAGAAGATTGGGAAGGGTCACCCAGGCTGCAACAGTCCCTGAGTCTTCCTTACTACTGAAGTTTGCTGAACACTTAATTATCATCATCAGGTGGGAGTCAACCCTGCTGGTTCCTTTGGACCACACGGTCCTATAGTCAAGATCGAAGGAGAGGTAGAGCAGAATATGCCTCGGGTCAAGGGGGGCCACCCTGTATTCGGCTGTCAGCCTCAAACTAGCAATAACCTTCTGAACCCGTGAGAGTTTGGGGCAGCCTGAGGAGAATTTGAGGACAAAGGAGAAGGGAAAGAAAGTGGCCAGGGAGGTCAGTTCTTGCTGGAATGCCCTGTCAGGACGAAGCTTGTCAACGAAGGAAGGCATCTAAGGGGCCGACGAAGGGGGTGGGCCTCGGCCCAAGCAGGGGGCAGGCCGTACAGGGGGTGAGGGAGAGAGAGGAGCTACAGCCAGCCGGGAAGCCGGGACCAAGCTGGAGATGATAGCAATGAGGTCGTCCGGGAGAGAGCGATCAGAGAGGATGACGGTAGAGGCGCATAAGAGCGCTGAGGACGATCGAGGCTAACCGCCGCTGAGGACGATCGAGGCTTGGGGGAGGAAAGGAGCGGCACCGGACAGGGCACCAGAACCACTCTCAACCGACAACGAAGAAGAATGAAGGGAAGGGGAAATAGGCGGTTGGTGGCGGCAGCTGGCGGGGACGCTAGCTGGAGGGCCATCATCCTGAAGGGGGCAGCATCGAAGATGCCAAGGCTAGCGCCATCGGACATGATGCCATGCGCACCCGAAGAGGAAGGAGGGAGGAGGCCATATGCGCTCGTAGATGGGTGGCCATATGCACCCCGGATCGAGGTACCGGATGCGCCCGCAATGCCATATGCACCTACTGCTGGAATGGTGCCGCCATATGCCCCCACGGGTGGGGGGCCGTTTGTGCCCAGGGGAGCATTCTCGAATGCGCCCGCGGCTACAAGTAAAGGTCCGCCATATACGCCCACGGAGAGGGGAGGGGCATATGCGCCTACGGCTGAATGGCCGCCACATGCACCCACTGCCAGGCAGATGTATGCACCCGCATGCGAAGGGGTGCATAGCTGCGCAACCCCCGGCAACGAGAGTGCACCGGAAGTGGGGAGGGTGGGAGATTCAAAATTCAAATTTGAATTTTGAAAAATGCCTGCGAACTCCGAACCAGAGGAGGGTCAGGGGGAGCAGCGAGAAGGGAGTTGCCATCCTCGGAGAGGAGGAGGCGGTAGCGGGGGGGAAGCCCGCCCGACGCACCTAAGCTGGTCGGCGAGAGAATCCAAAGGCGACTGGGGAGGCCAGAGAGGGCAGCCTGGGGCCCGACGACTACAGCGAGAGAAGCCGAGGGCACCAGGATGGTGCGGGCTCCGACCATAAAAGGGGAGGGCGGCTAGGGGAGGCCGGAGGGAACAAGGATGACCGGGGGTGGAGGCTGGTTCTGGCGGGGGGCTGGCCGACGAGGCGAGGGTCGCGGTCCGAGGACCGCGATGAGGTCGGCCGGAGGATCGCCTGGCCGGACCTAGAGGGGGGCCGCCATGCGAGGAGAGGGACAACGGAGGAGGGAAGGAGGGAACACCCACGGCCGTCGGACTAGGTAGGGCCGGAGGGAGCACCCACAATGGGGGGGGGAGGGGATCGGGGCTGGAGTGGAGAGTATATATATATATATATATATATATATATATATATATATATATATATATATATATAGTAACTCTAGAAAGTTTTAATAATAAGTTTAAAAGTTCCAAAAAAATTCAAAAATAAATTTCCATAATAAACCAAAAATTATCATTATGATTATTATGTAAAAGCTACCCTTATATATATATATATATATATATATATATATATATATATATATATATATATATATATATATATATTAAAAAAAAAAATATATATATATATATATATATATATATATAGTAACTCTAGAAAGTTTTAGTAATAAGTTTAAAAGTTCCAAAAAAAATCAAAAATAAATTTCTATAATAAACCAAAAATTATCATTATGATTATTCTGTAAAAGCTACCCTTTTATATAAAATAGAGAAATTATTTGCTATCCATAAAATATTTACTACGTAGAATCTCGAAAGTTTTAACAACACAATTAAAAATTCTAAAAAGTAAAAACTAAAATATCCTTTAAAATAACTAAAAATTTATTATTCTTTTGTAAGAAGATTTCCCTTTCATATATCATATAAAAAGTAATTGATATTTGATTAAAAATATCTTGAACTCAAATCTTCTAAACAACTATATTCAAATAGAAATATACTTTTGAAATTTTGGGGGTTTACAGCGTTGAAAAATTCTCTGCCCTGGAGGGTCCTGACCCTAGATACATCCCTTAGGGAACCACAAGCGGGGTTGCCTATGCCGGGGTGATACCAGGGTTAGAACCTGCTGTACCGGAGCTAAAGACTAGTGTACCTGCTCCAAAATGGCCTCAAGTTCTGGGATAGCCGCTGCTACCTCTGCTTCTATTATTCCTCCATCGAGACTGTCCACCGCGCTGCCTCCGATGAAACCAATGACCATGCCCGACACGGACGAATATGCTGGGCTCATCATCGATACCATTTGTACCATCTTGAGACGAGGTGTCGCTAGTGTTTTGGAGTGTGATCGTATTTTTCTCTCGATCGGGCCTCGACGGTGCTCCAACTGGTATAGCTCAGGGCTTTCCCCAGTTACGAGATGACAGCCAATACCTTGGAGGCCTCAGTGGCTGAGTTGGAAGCTTATCTCATAGAGCTTCAGGACCTGGAACGTTATCTCTCGCCCTTGGTGCATGAAGAACTGGACAATCCGACTGTTGAGGCATCCCAGTACCAGTTAGGTCAGGACGCTCTCACGCGTGAGGCGGCTGAGATCGGGGCGAAGATAGAGAAGCTGGCTATAGCCGAGAAAATCTATGTATGTCTCCAAGAGACCTTGGCACAGCATTTTACGGACTATGGGAAGCAAATCCAACATTTTGAAGAGAAGTTGGCTAGGGCAGAAAGCAAGATGGAACAGGTAGCGGACAAGCAAACGACCCTACGTAGTCAGTCGAAGAACTACACCCAAGCTACTGAAAATGTGAGCACCCGTCAGGCTGACCTAGAAGACGCATATCGAGGATTATCCAGGTTTGAAGAAGACGAAGTGAGACGTCAAGAAGCTGAACGCCAAGCCAAGGAATTTGTCGGAGCAAAAGTTGCCTCCTTGAAATGTCGTATTAGCGATCTTATGCGTCAATACCTCTAGACAGTAGCTTCTATTTTACCTTTCTTATTTTATGGCTTTAAAAAAAATCTCTTTTGATGTAGTCATGATTTCTCTTTCCAATTGGAAAGAAATAGAGAATTTATTTTCTTGTTCATTTTTTGTGTTATGAACTTTGTGATGATGAGAATCTATCAGAGGTAATGCTGACATGATAGTGTAGAGTAGCTCCGTTGGGGATATTTTGTGGACTTGACGTCGTTATCGTACCTAGAATTAGGCACAAATGGTAAGCTAATATGACAAAACACCATCAGAGGTATTATGGACGTGGTGGTGAGAAGTCGATTAGTAGGAATGTTTACTCAGAGATAATATGAAAATGGTAAACATCTAATTGTGATAGAGTTGTCTTCTCAAAGGTTAACGAACATGAAAAGATGTGACTCTGTGGGGTACATGAAAATAATTTAGAGATAATATGGACGTGGATGTTTTCTTATCGGGATTGTAGCGATACAGGGGTTGCTAGGTAAGAACTCAGAGGTAATATGGATGTGGTAAACATTGACTCAAAAGTATCTTACTCGAAGGTTATACGAACGTGGTAAGATAGAATTTTGTAGGGACGTAGAGAAAAATTCAGAGATGATATGGGCATGAATATTTTCTACTGAAGAAAATTTATAAGGAAATGTCCTAGAGAAGCTGGGCTTCTGGGACTAGTTTGCTGAATTTAGCTGGAAAGAATGACAAAGGAGTAGTTCAGAGGTAATATGGACGTGAACTGTATTAGGAAAATACTTTGATGACCCTTACTGGGAATATGGCAGGCAAGCAAGGTATTTTGGGAGCAACTGGGCCCTATTGCATGCTTTATTTGGCTCCACTGGTGAGATGATGCAGTGAAGAAGACCCTGCACCTTTGTTAATCTCCACAGGGGGTAGAAAAGTACATGCTAGAACTAGACATAGTATTTTTGAGGAACTTGCCATTGATTGCATCATTAGCAAGTCTCCATTAGGCTTCGTGAGTCGGTTGGCGTCGATAGAATACACAGACTCTACCACGAAGGGGCCTTCCCACTTAGGTAGGAACTTTTCAGCTGTCTTGGAGTCATGACCATTGGTGTTCTTACTGACAACACAAGGTCACCCACTTGAAATGTCCTTTCCTTGACCTTTTTGTTGAAGGCTCCGAAAATTCAAGCTTGCTATAGCTCGATGCATTGTTGGGCTAGAAGATATTTTTTGCCCAACGCTTCCAACTCTTCTAACCGTCAATGTTGGTTATCTTCCTCCGTCAACTGGTTGGTGATGGTTATCTGTAGAAAGAGGATATAGATTTCCAAGGACAGGACTGCCTCGTTTCCATAAACCAGAGAGAATGGCATAATTCCAATTGGAGGCCGGACCATCGTACGATAAGCCCAAAGACATTCATCCAGCTTCTCATTCCAGTCACAGTTGTTGGATGACACGACTTTCTTAAGTATCTTAAAGATTGTTTTATTGAATGCTTCTGTCAATCCATTTGCTGCTGGATTGTAGGCAGTCGATGCTACATTCTGGATTCGATTTTTATCGCAAAACATATGGAAGGCTTTGCTTACAAACGAAGGGCCGTTGTCGTGAATGATCCTCTGAGGCACTCCCAAAGTGATCGATAACGTGGTGCTTGATAAAGCTAATTACTTTGGAGGTTTTCACATCAACCAGTTGTCACTCCCATTTTTCGTTATACGTATTTTCTATATACGTGTACAAATTTCTGACATTTGTCCGGTGGCCTGTGTTTTAACTTATCTTGCTTAGCCTAGTCTTGGTTTAATCTTGCCTTGGTTTAATTCGGTAGGGTTCAACTTGGCTTGGCTTGACATGGTTTGTTTTCATTTGAGATAAGAAGGGTTTGTATAAAAACCAACTCCTCTTTCCCCTCCATTATTTTTCATTAACTCTTCTTCTTCTCCATTACTCCTCCCACCTACCAAGCTCTAGGCAAGTGCAACTTGCTTCATTATGGATCCCAAGTTTCTTCGTTTGATTCTCTTCTTTACTTGATTTTAAGCCTCTTTAGAACTTGGTATTTTTGGTTTTGATGGATACATTTTTGTAGATCTTAGTTTTAATCTTCTTTTATTTTTCTAGGTTTGGATCTACTAAAATTGCTTATTTCCTAAAACCAATTGTCCCAGGTTGTAGGAAATCTCATTCTACCAAGTTTAGACCCTTGGAAGTCCCGATTCTGACTTATTTTGAGGAAGTTATGGCATTTTGAAGCCATGGGTTACTTGAGAAACTCTCGGTCAGTTGGAGAAGATGAATAGTTGTGCGTGCGCCAATTGGCGTCGTGCCATCTCAGTCGTGCGTTAGCTCTTTAGCGCCACGCCTATCAGTGCGAGCCACTTGGTGCCGTGCCTATAAGTGCGTGCCACTTGGTGCCGCGCCTACCAGTACACGCCACTTGGTGCCACGGCTATCAGTGCGCGCCACTTTGTGCCACGCCAATCAGTGCACGCCGCTTGGTGCTACACCTATCAGTGTGTGCCACTTGGTACCGCGCCACCCCTGGCCCAACGCTACCCAACCCTACTTGGCACCCCGTACCACCTGTTACTCTTACTTGCTAGGTGCCACCTGTCACCTGGCCCTGGCGCCACTCGACTAGGCGCCACCTGTCACCTTCCTGGCGCTACCTGACCAGTGCCACTTGGTTGCCTTGATACCCCCTTGTCCTTACCCATGCATGTTCTCCTAGTTCTTGTTGTAAATGCTTGTGATCTGGCATATGTCTTGTACTTGGCCTAACTTGTGACGACTCGACTTGATGACTTGTTGAGCATGAGTATGACTTGTTAGTATTGATCTTGACTTGAACATGATAACATGACCCCATCTCGACATGACCTGATAGTGGCTCGTCGAGGCGCACTCTTGACAAGTAACATATAAACTTGACATGACATGTATAAACTTGATAGTGGCCCATCGAGGCGTACTCCTGGCAAGTACCCTCGACATGACAAGTATACCTAACATGACATGTATAATTTTGATTGCTGTTGCGACGGCTATTCCTGTCTTGCTAGTGTAACTCTTGTCTTGATCCTGTGGTTGATTGTGCCTGTACACGCTATATGTCTCATCTTGTATCATGTCTAGGACATGGATTCCTGATTACCACGGTCAAGGATTCAAAATGAATCTGACTAGGTTAACGACTAGATTAATCAAGTAGTTCATATGGAGAGATTTTCCAGTTACCGGCGATCTCGTTATCTCGACCACACATGTGGACTTGTAGCCTGCCAACGAGTATGACACATTTCCAGCACACTGTCAACTGTTGCACTTTTTGAACCATAAGCACTAAAGTACACCAGTAATCTTGATAACTCTTGTAACCCTCGCCTGGATAACCTGGATAGTTTGCAGGGCTTGTGACTGAGGGAACATCTCATTACATCTTGTTAGTAACTAAGCTTGTGATAATCCTAGTTAGCTAACAATAAAAGCTGTAGGACTTGATTGGCCGTGCTTGAATGAATTGTCTCATGATTAACATGGGAATTATATTCCACCTCTTGTTCCTCCTACAATTATCTAATGTTTTATGCTAACTCAGTATTTCATGTTATTTCACTATGCTATTTTATCAGTTGTTCTTTTATTATATGCTGGTTTTAATTTCAAAATGGAGCCTTCCTTGTAGCACTTGCTCTTTATAGGATCTGACCCAGCTGGTTTTGTATGTCCAGATTTTGGAGTAGCACCCGAGGATCTACCCGCCTTCCAGCCAGATGGTGAACACTAGGCGAAACCCTGGCAACGAGTGGGTTTCTTATTTTGCTCTCACTCTATTGTAAATTATTCTTTTGAGACGTTTAGCCGTCGAGCAATTGTTAGCTCGTGTTGAAAATTAATTTTTGTTTGCTTAAGGCCTGTAACAGGATTGACAAATCCTAGGGTTGATCATGTACGACTTAACTCTTGCTAGTCTTCACATTTTGTATGACTAGCTTCATGATCATCTGAATATGTATTGTTTGGGATGCCTTACTTTGTATGTCTGATGATCTAACATCTTGTAATATTTATTTGCTTGCTTGAGATTGAGACACTAGGCTTGTTCTTGACTATAGAGACTGATGGCTTGTAGATAATCTCTCATACATCTAGACAGTCGTAACCGTATTACAAGGTAGGTTGCACGTCAATATATGTAGTTGGTTGTGTCTGTCCTCCGATCTCCAGTATTCTGGTTCTGGGGTATGACACGGTTTAAGTGTTAGCCCAGACAGGTCTTGTAAATCAAGATATGTGTGAGAGTTTTACTGAATAGATGTCTCAATCAATATTCTCCCTTGATCTCTAATCGTGTTTTCTAATCCTCCTGAAACCTGACCTGATAAGGTGCTTCTATCCTTGATCAATCTTGGTCCTTCCTTATTGTTCCTTTTGTCATTTTCTTCGGCGGTATTGTTCCTGATCCTACCGATCAGCCGGGTGGAGCCTTGTAATGCCCCGCTCCATACGGTGCATTACGATGAGTCGTTGACTCGAAGAGTTGCATTTACCCAATGAAGTATCGATGCGAATCGACGCAAGAGTTACGTTGACCGAAGGAAAGCTTTGAGTCGATTGGAATCTATGAATCGAATCGATAGAAAGGATAAATCCCGTTAGAGCAAGTGCTAATTTTAGTTGATCTGGTGTGCAGGCTATGCTTTTACACTGGACGATAAGAGGTCGACATTTTGCCTTATTCAGTAAAGTGTCCGCGAAACCAAATTGTCGCCTTGCAACGAATCGTGGCATGGGCACGGTAAGCCAAATCAGTCGAATAGTTCAACAGAATGGCTAAGTCCGGAGGGTTAGCTACACAACAAAAGTTATAGAATCAGACCACACCAGCTCGGCGAGACGACAAGGCGTATTGGCTTAAGGTGGGCGGGTTCTTGACTCTCTCTTCCTACTCCTTCACGTCTAATAAAATATATCCTTGTATGCGTAAGTTGCTATCAAGTTAGCGAGCGTAACTCGAACGGGAATATGTCTTATTATGTGTCAAACATTAAGATAGAACATTGAACAATTGAAGCGACGTTCATGAAATGTACGAGTCGCAGTAGGGCGGTGATGGTAGAACATTGAAAGACAATATCGAGATGTGCATCACGTGCACGACTCTGAGAACATTGAACACTAGTCCTAGAACATTGATTATGGTGTTAAGCGTGACCTCGTGCACGGAAGCTACGAAATGACAAAGTAACAACGGAGCTGCTGTTATGTGAATAACTTACGAGTGGAACACGTTGAGTATAAGTACGAGAAGTCTAAGCCGTTGGGCATCGTGCATCAATACGGATGTGTTGGGACATAATGTCGACGAAACTTAAGATAGAGATGAGGGATTACATTTATGGAATACGAGATTGGTTGGAGAGATATGACTTGTTTGCTATGGCGCGTATTGCATGGTCAATGGACTCGGATGGCCCGTGCACGGGTGCGGCTTTCTTCGAACGGTTACGACCGGGGCACCGGAACCGTTCGGCCTAGAAGGGAATTATGTATGGTATTTATGGTGCACATCATTAGGATGGATTACGACCGGCCAGTGTTGTGATAAGCTTTGATATCAGTAAGTTTGGGATCCTTCAGATACTGGGCTAGCAACCCGTATTGGAGTGATCATAGGCTTACACATAAGGATGCCAATTCCATTACGGTGCAAAATACCGTGACCTTCATATAGATAGGGCTGGTGGGCTGAGATTAGAGTTGGTTGCAGGCGCAGGGCCTGCCACCCTTATGTATATGTCTAAGTATGGTTGGTTGGTTGCGTGAATTGTATGATTGGTTATGTAAAGTTCTAACCATTACAGGCTAGGCAAAATGGGGCAAAGATGAGCACGATCACTATGTTTATGTTCATATTACGTCTAACTGTATCAGCTACATGAACACGGTATTGGACACATTTATGATAAGATGCTATGTTTGAATATTACCACGAAACAGATCCTAAGGCTAAATAGAAAGATCACGAATTAATGTTGCATGTTTCACTAAATATACTTAGTGTTTGGTTTGGGTGCGAGTGGGTCTTGATCAGTGCTGCGAGGATGAAAGTACTAATCCCCCACTAGTTTGCTTGCAGGTTCAGGTTATGATCGGCTCGGGGAGGGATTGGCTTGGACGCGTCGAGGCATGGAGTCCTTAGCGTTTCAAGAGGAGCTTCCGTATTGGCGTTCGGACTTGCAACATAAAGATGTTCGACCGAAGACTACTTGTTGGCTATAAAGAGGCATAATATATGGAACAATGTAATCCTTTGTGAGCTAGAGAGATCATGAGCGTTGTAGCCAGTTGGCATATTCAGTTGGGCTATTCAAGCCATTGTAATCTTCAGTTCATTATTAATAAAAGAGATTCTTATTGTACACTATGTTTCCTTCCCCTGCTTATGTTATCAATTTGAGATAAACACTATGTGAACCTGTTATCTTGCCTTACATGAGCACAACTCCAGGTTCGTATGGCATCACGTCCTAGCGAGGACGATGATTTGGGTGAAATCTATCGAGGACGAGCGATTTCCCGGATCGGAGCATGACAAGTTGGTATCAAAGCGGTTCCATCCTCTGGACCGTAAATGAATCTCTTTGACCCTCAGTTGTTACGATATTGAAAATCAGTTGACTCTAAGTTGTTTCCCTAACCGCATGGCTAATGGATCTACTCGACGCTACATTGGATGTTCCATACAATAAGTCTATATTAAGTGCGTTCGTCTTCCATAAGTATGTCGTGACTATCATGCTATCTCTGAGTGCCATCGGAGAATATTGGTTGCACGAAGGGCAACGAGTTCTTAAATGTTGGTTCCCAAAGTGCAACAAAGTTGCGAGTCGTTGGTTGCATGAAGTGCAACGAATATGGTGATGTTAGTTGCATGAAGTACAATAATACGTATTGTTGGTCGCACAAAGTGCGAAGTGATACGTGTTATTGGTTGCACGAAGTGCAACGAGTCGATATATGAGGCGATGCGTGTTATGTGGCTATGCGAATGGTTATGTATTGTTGGTTGCATGGAGTGCAGCAAGTCGTGGAGCGTTCGTTGCATTGGTGCAACGAGTCGACGTGGTATGATACATATTTTATGGCTATGCGGATAGATAGCGATATGTTAAACAAGATTGAGTAATGACCTTAAGTATCAAAAATAAATCATTGCACGAGTTGCAACAAGTAAGATTTAGAAATCGTGGATGCGATAGTAACGAATCGAGTTGGTCGCTAAGTCGAGTTGAGTAGGCAAACTTGTAAGTTGTCCGCAATGAATCGAGTTTCGAAGTAGGCGAACGTTTATGTTGGCCGAATGTCGCGTTGAGCTTTGAATAAGCGAATATTGCGTGTGTGATCGATATGATCGCCAGGGCATGGTTAGATTTGAATGAATGTCAAACTTAAGCGAACAACCGTACATGTTGGTCCAGTTGTTGTACCAATTCGAGTAACCAAATGCTAGAGCTGGGATCGAGAAAGATCGCCACACGGGATAGTTGATTGGAAAAAGACGTTGGACCTGTACAGAGTATAATGTCGAGTAGTGACTCGATGTCGAGTGGTATATACAATACCACTTGTGCAATCACTGAAGTAAGGCATTGTATCGATAAAGATAGGTATGATTTCTGAGTGGTATATGCAATACCACTTAGCGGTAGCTATGTTAAGACCTTGGTGACTTACAATAGATTGCGTCGAGACGATTGTGTCGGTTATGATAGGTCTGTCTGCAACGGTCGGAGTAGTAACGAGACTCGAATGGGAATGAGTCGATAGAAGTCGATGCAAGTATGCTTTGACGAATTGAGTTGAAAAATTATGCACAAAATCATACCTATGGATGATACGTCGGACGAGGATTCATTAAGTGTAAGTTGAAAGATGGGCTGAGCATAGCGAAGAAATGTTGCGTTGAAGAAATAGTGACTCAGTTGGAATTGAGTTAAGTCGGTACGAAAATTGTACGGAACGAGTTGAGTAGGTACAAAATAATCGTCCAAAACAAATTCGAGTTAGTGCGATGAGTCGGTAGCACGATTTGGAAGTACGAATTAGGAATTTGAGAATGAATATGTGAATTGAAAATTGTGTCGCGATGATGATAGTTAGTTACAACGGGATGGATCTTTATGTGTACAAGACTTGATTCGTATCCAAGTTCGGATAATGGCAGTGACTGCAACGAATTGAAGATTATGAGAAAGGAAGACGTTCAAGTTATGCATATCGTCGATGGTATTGAGGCGTATCAAAGACGATATGCAATAACTCGGAAATACTCTGATCGAATGAACGAAAATTTTGTTGAGCATTGTTGTTGGATGAATAAGATGCAAGTTAAGTTAGTGTCAGTTTGGATGACAATGATAGGAATACTTTGGAGAATTCGAGAGTGGATGGACGTTACTTGGATGAAAACAAAAGTGTCTGGATTGTTTCGTGGATAACCATAACATTGACATTCTTGTCCTATGCGAGTGAAACTCTAGCATCGCACATGTGTCACGCCAAATTAGGATAATCATTTCGTGTGAGCGCTGGTATGATGATTCATCCAACGGGGATGGTTGAACTTACAAGACGTGGCAAATTGGATTTAGACTTGTGGTTTGATACGAAAGTGAATTTGAGGATTGTTGCGATAAGCATAGAGTGCAAGATATTGATCGTGGGTAAATAGACTCGTACATGAGACGAACAAATATTGCTCGATTGCGATAGTGTTAATGGTAGTGCATGAGTGATTTGAGTAGTAACGGTACGCAATGTGCATAAGTGATTCGAGTAATGAATGGCGCATCAGTTACGCGGGGGTAGATAAATTATGGATTGGTAAATTATGTCGGATTGGATGAAGCCTCATAGGAATCGTCGGCAATTGATTTGGCTCCGTAATAGGATATAACATGGTTCATAGTAACTATCCCTCGTTGATGATCTTCAATTATCGAGCATAGTTTCGGGGCAGATGACCCTAGAAGACTTGACCGCCAAATCAAGTGAATGTTGAAGTCCCATAGGATGACCCAATGAATTCGCATAAGAAATTTCATAGAGGATGAAGGATGAGGTAGTGCATGTTGAGGATAGGTCTAAGCGATTGAGTATCGGGTTTCGGAAGTTTGCGAGTAGTCTTCGACTAGAATGATATGGTCAGAAAAGGAATTTATGATTGATCGGATAAGTACGTAAATAGACTTGGTTGGTCGATGATCAAATAGATGTTGAGGAGCGTACTTAGCATAGTGATGCGGTAAGGCGATTACAAGAATTCTACAATGCGTGAGAGTGACGTATAGTAAAATGACCCTAAGAGTTGTGTCATAGATCGGTTTGAGTATCGATTCGGTTATATATGTTGAGCGCACGATCGATGTTACGAAATGAACTAGTTGGGATTGATTCAAAGATTGAGTAAAGAATTCCTATTCGATCAAGAATTAGAGATGGGCGTATCGTAAGATACCTTGGGTCGGAAAGATTGTTGCCTTTGAGCATCGTAGACCTCTTGTGTCGGGAGAGATTAAGCATGATGTCTGGATAAGTTACCTAGCGGGGGTAGCCCCAGACACGATACGTAGATAGTTCGAGAACGTGGATCATGTTGGAATAGTTGCGTACGATGTATAGTACGGATGGTTGGCAAGAAAAGTTGGACATGTTGGACCTAGTCCACGTCGTTAAGGCCAAATGTTATGAACGACTAGATGAAAGACTTGAGTTATGTGAGAGATAAAAAGCGGTTGGGCGAATAGGCATTGCGGAGAATTGTTGCGATCAGATGCACAATGACTTAATGCAATACGTGCGTTAGATGGCCGACGAGAAACTTATGGGATCGAAGTAACGGTTTGAGTTAAGTTGTACGCAAAAATGTTTGGTAGGATGATCGTATTATGGAATAATATATACGAGAAGTATTTTGGGAATAGGTGCTAAGGACTGACCAAGTCGAGTACGGAATGGCTGGTGCTTGAGTATTTAAGTTGAGCTTGCTAGTTTGTCCCGATATCCTACAACTGAGCTTGGCTAAAATGCATGTATTAGTGGGACGCCTAAAATATGTGTATGATCCAAACTAAGTTGTATGATTCCAACGATAGTAGCACGAGATCGTGAAACGATCTAGCGAAACACTTGAATTGAGTGTTGGTTTCGGTTCGAGGACGAACCTTGTTTTGAGTGGTATATTATGTAATGATCCGCTCCGTATGGTGCAATACGATGAGTCGTTGACTCGAAGAGTTGTATTGACCCGATGAAGTATCGATGTGAATCGATGCAAGAGTTACGTTGGCCGAAGGAAAGCTTTGAGTCGATTTGAATCTATGAATCGAATCGATGCAAAGGATAAATCCCATTTGAGCAAGTACTAATTTTAGTTGATCTGGTGTGCAGGCTATGCTTTTACTCTGGATGATAAGAGGTCGGCATTTTGCCTTATTCAGTAAAGTGTCCGCGAAACCAAATCGTTGCCTTACAACGAATCGTGACATGGGCACGGTAAGCCAAATCAGTCGAATAGTTCAACAAAATGGCTAAGTCAGGAGGGTTAGCTGCACAACAAAAGTTATGGAATCGGACTGCACCAGCTCGGCGAGACGACGAGGCGTATTGGCTTAAGGTGGGCGGTTTCTTGACTCTCTCCCTAGTCCTTCATGTCTAATAAAATATATCCTTGTATGCGTAAGTTGCTATCAAGTTAGCGAGCATGACTCGAACGGGAATATGTCTTAGTATGTGTCGAATATTAAGATAGAACATTGAACAATTGAAGCGACGTGCATCAAATGTACAGGTCGCAGTAGCACGGTGATGATGGAACATTGAAAGACAATATCAAGATGTGCATCACGTGCACAACTCCGAAAACATTGAGCACTAGGCCAAGAACATTGATTATGGCGTTAAGCGTGCCCTCGTACACGAAAGCTACGAAATGACAAAGTAATAACGGAGCTACTGTTATGTGAATAACTTACGAGTGGAACGCGTTGAGTATAAGTACGAGACAATAGGAGATGCCATGGACAGAGTTGAACTGGTGGTTGAATCACAAGATCCTCGGGACGAAGCCCTATAGTAGACAATAGGAGATGCTCGGATTCCAGAGGATGCCCTAGTGGTTGAATCACAAGATCCTCAGCTCAGGCTCAGGCATCACAAGTCCCGGGGATCCAGAGCCGAGGATCTTGTGATTCAATCATCCGGGACTTGCTTGTATCACAAGATCCTCTGGACGAAGCCCTATAGTAGACAATAGGAGATGCCATGGACGGAGTTGGCTATCAAGGAAACAATGCGGCTAACAGCTTCAAGCGTCTGAACCCTCATTTCTTTGACGGTAATGAAGATGCTATTGCTGCCGATGCTTGGCAACAGGATATAAAGGTTATTCTGAAGGTAGCTCAGATTCCAGAGGAAGAGAAGGTGGCCGTTGTGCACCTGCAATTATTGGACTTAGCTTGCATCTGGAGGAAAATGCTAGCAGTTGGATTGGCGACGCCCGTCTTGTGGGCGGTATTCAGTGACAAGTTTCATACGAAGTATTTTGATGCAGTAGCTCGGTATGATATGCAGGCAAGGTTCAGCAATCTTAAGCAGATGGAAAGGACGATCGATGGATATATGATCGAATTTTCTAGGCTTAGTCGGTTTGCTTCCACCTTGGTAGCGATCGAATTGGACCGAGCGCAGTGATTCCAGCAGGGACTCCACATAGAGATCATTCTAGTAATGGAGCAGTTTGAGCACCATATCTTTGATGCTATTTTGGGAGCAGCTAGGAGGCATAAATATACATTACAGTGGATAGTAGACCGAACTGGAAGACGAAAGGGGTCTCATGGTCAGTTATCTCAGTAGTCAGCACCAACCCCGACATCTAGGGCTTTGATCATTGGAGCTCCTAGGAGGGCGACCACAGTTTCGTCAGTTCAGCACTCGACTCTGACATATCCTCAGCAGCAGAAGCAAAAGAAATCTTCCGTAATGGGTTGCTCTCATTGTGGAAAGCCAGGACACGTAGTTTTAGAGTGTCGTAGGACACAGGGGTTGTGCTTGGCTTGTGGTACACTGGACCACATGATGGGGTCCTGCCCGCATAGAGCCAGTTCATCTTCCTCAACCCTAATCAGTCCATCAGTTAGGGGTCCATCACCAGTGCAGCAGCAGCAGTACCAGTTTTCAAGGCTATTGCCGCCTCAGGCACAAGCATTCCAGCAGCAAAGGCTGTAATAATATGCTCAGGCCCAAGCTCAGTTTCAGAACAGGAAGAGAGGTCACCAGTAGAGGGGACCAATACCAAGAGGACAGGGTCAAGGTATGGCTCTGACCGTGGTAGAAGAATTAACATCAGGTGAGGTGGTGGTAGGTACCATTATCGTCAACTCTTTTCTAGCATCAGTATTATTTGATTCGGGTGCATCGTATTCATTTATGTCTGCATGATTCGCTACACGGATAGGACTTGAGCCCAAGTCTTTATCAGTAAAGCTCAATATACTTACTGGTAACGGTCTTGTGGAAGTAGATAGAGTCTTTTTTTCGTATCGAATCGTAGTTTGCGGTAAAGAGTTTTTCGCTAGATTGATAGAATTTTTGATGGTCGACTATGATGTGGTCCTAGGAGTGGATTATTTGAAGGATCAATACGCAAGAATAGACTGCCATGTTGGCAAGATTATTTTTGCTATTCCCGGTGAAGAAGAGTTTTTTTTTTCAGAGGCGAAGTAGAACCTTCTCCACTAGTCTTGCGGATGGCGGTAGCAGCAGCAGTTCAGTTTTCTAAAGTAGTAGAAGAATTTCTTGACGTATTCTTCCAAAAGCTTCCAGGCATGCCGCCAGAGAGAGAGAGAGATAGAGTTCACCATTAATTTAATTCCAGGGACGGCACCAGTATCAGAGAGAGTCTACAGAATGACACCATCAGAATTAGAAATCATGTACAAGATAATTGAAGAACTCAGAACCAAGGAATTCATTCATGCTAGCGGATCAACTTGGAGAGCCCCAATGCTTCTTATGAAAAATAAAGATGGTACGTCAAGATTATGTGTTGATTATCGTACATTGAATTCTGTAACAATCAAGAACAGATATCCCTACCAAGGATAGATGACTTATTCGATCAACTCAGCGGGGCAGTAATATTCTCGAAGATTGAGTTACGGTCGGGGTACCATCAGATTAGAGTCAGAGAGCAAGACATTCTGAAGATAGCATTATCTAGATATGGGCATTGGAAGTTTCTCTTTATGCCATTCGGGGCGACCAATGCGCCAGCAGTATTCATGAATCTCATGAATCACATATTCATGCCTTATTTGGATCAGTTCATGATAGTGTTTATAGATAACATCTTAGTCTATAACAAGAATAAAGCAGAGCATGAGCAGCATCTTCGAACAGTCCATCATATTCTCAAAGAGCACCAGTTGTACGTGAAGTTCAGTAAGTGCAAATTTTGGCTTGATCGCATTTCGTACTTAGGTTATCATCACCAGGGATGGAGTGAAAGTGGACCCCCAGAAGATAGTGGCTATAGAGATATGGCTAGTACCCAGTACCGTCGCAGAAGTTTGCAGTTTCCTAGGATTGGCCGTGTAAAACCCCTAAATTTCTACTATTTTTTAAAAATAAATTTGATACTGATTTTTTTATTTTTGTATATTGTACATCGCGTAGTTGCATTGTACATCGCACGCAAAATTTTATTTTTCATAATTGCTCGACTAGTATGACTATGTGCGAGCGTATATATTTTTGAAAAATATTTTTTCTATTCTTATAGTTTCGAAATAATATAGATAATAATTATTTTTAGCTATCGTGCCTAAATTTTCAAGTTTATGATTTTAATTATGAAAAGTCTTTAATTTATACAGATATAATAATAAATAATTTTCCTATAAAATGGTATATTAGAAAAGTATATTTATGTAAATATTATTTGGACATACATATATATTTCATAATTATTTATTTGTTTATTTCTAAATAATAATGTAATTTTCAAAGTTATTATTATTAGTATTTTTGGAAAATATATTTTGAAATTATTGTGGCGATTCAAATCTTGATTTAATTTTATGGATTTATTTAAATAGTTAAATTAATATATATATTTAAAATTTGATTGATTTTAAACTAAAGGATGGAATTTAATTAGATTTAAATTGATTTAGATTTGGATTGAAATTTATTGAATTTGATTTAAAATAAATAGAGGAATTATCTAAAGGGATTTGCAACTATCATAATCCTTATCTAAATAGTAGCTTTCACCTCCTATATAAGGAGAGGCTCATTATTCTCTATTCTATTAATTTTTTTCACCTACAAATGTATTTGTGCATCATGTCCGTGCACATCAAGCCATATCCATTCACTTCTTATATTTTTTTCAACCAAATTGATTAATGTTCTCATTAAAGAAATTCTCTTTTTTCTTCCATCTATTTTCTTTTATCACAAATTCTTACTATCCTTTTACCGATCAACCAAGTCCGTCTATCATAGTAGTCCTTAAATTTCGAGTACGAAAATTTTCAAAGGTGGATAGATTTGTAACTCATCTTTCCGAAATTATTATTTTTTAAATTATATCTATATATTTTAATTTCGTGTTTAAAAATAATTTTCGTAGAAATTTTGTAAAAGATATTTTGTGATTACTTTTGTTACCAAAAACTAGTTTTAAATTAATTGTTTGAAATAATGTTTCTAAAAAAATGTTCTCGAATTTTTTTATTTGAAATATAAAATATGTTTTTATTATTTTTGGTCTTCTAAAAATTGGTTTTAAGAAAAAGAGCGATAAAAGTTTTTTTTTGTCTATTTATTTTTAAATAACGATTTGGATTTATAAAAGTAAGTTTTATAATATTTAATGACATCGAGTATTATTTTGATATGTTAATCAGTTATTTGATTATATTTAAATTTATTTAAATTATCTTGATGGTTATAAAATGTACTTTAAATTATGTTGATAATTTAAATATTGTTTAAAATACTTAAGATGACTAATTGGAGCATTTCGATTTGTCTAATCTAGATTTAAAATGTTATTGGATTTATTTATTATTTGATTTAAATTATTTTGATAAATATTAGATATTATTTTAAAGTTATTATGTTAAGTTTGATTTGGATTTGGATTCATATGATTTGAATTATTTGATAATATAGAATAATACTTAAAGTTATTATGGTGATCATTTAAAGGATTGCAATCAAATTGATTTATTTTTTAAATAATTTATTTGATTTAAATTTATGGAAAGATTTATCCATTAGAAATTCTTATCCTATTGGAATCATATCTAGCATTAATTAGATCATTTTTTATTTAAATCAAATCCTATCTAATTTAGGAGATAAATATGAAATAAATACCTATATAAACCCTATACATCTCCCTTCTATCAGTCATAATTCGAAATTATTTTTAGTCCAATAGAAACTCTAAAATTCGTCATTAGAATTCAGCACCGCTTTTTTGCAGCAAGAGCAACTTGGAACGACGATATCTCCTAGCTCCGAACTCCGTTTTTCCTCCAGTATTTTTTAAAGAAGCATATCGAGGTAAGATTTCCAAAAACATATTTTAATAGACAAAATTCATTCTGTAGATTTCTACAAAACTGTTTGAGTATCTAGTGTCCCAAAAATAAACGTGCTTCAGTATTTTTGCGATTTTGGGATATTCCGGAAACAAAAATACCATCCGTTTAGTTTTTCAGAAATCTAATACGAAAACCTATACCATATCCTAACTTTAGAATTTATTAAATAAATGTAATAGGTGCAGTATTAATTATAATTAGATAATAGACTATTTTCAGCATCTAAAGTTGTTCCTGCACCTTCCTCTTTGTGCGTTGTTGTTGATTCGTCGCCAGGACATCATCTTACCTCATTCGGACATCAGGAAAGACACCTTGCCTTTACTGTTTAATTTTTTGCTCAATATCATGCATGTTTTATTTCTTGTTCTTTCAAAACCATATGTAATTGCAAATTATTATACATTAGTTTTCTTTATGCACTTGGCCTAGAGTTAAGGGACCACCTTTATTTGTGCCGCATTCATTGACTCGACACTTGTGTACCACGATGTCACGTGTCTCATATAGATTCGGACTTGCGTACCGACCGTACATCGGTGCGTACAGGACGAGCTTTAGGATATAACTGCTAATATAGTGTCTAGATGACTTAGCGGTTATTAGATATATCGTGGTGTGGATTCAGCACGAGTAGTGCATAGGGAGGGTGAAGACAGTTATTAGGCGCAGGGGCTTTCACACATTTATTTTTCTCTAGCTGCCATTTGTGACTCAGCCGAGAGCTAGTGCGCCGTGCACTTATTTACTTTTCTCTAGATGCCACTAGTGCCTCGGTTGAAACACAAATGTGCCGTGTATTTACTTTCCTCTAGCTGCCATTAGTGACTCACCCAAGAGCTAGTGACCGTGCATTTATTTTCCTCTAGATGCCCCTTAGCTCTCACTCGAGTGCTAATGGGCCGTGCATTTACTTTTCTCTAGACGCCACTAGTGCCTTGGTTGAAACGCTAATGCGCCGTATTTCTAGTCTCGAGAGCCCTTATGTGGAACGTTGTCTTCAAAGTACATTTTCACATAAAATGGTTAAGGACCTTTATTTGTTTAGTCATATATATACTTTTATGTTGAGCTTCTATTATTCAGTTATTGGCATGATATTATGTGTCTTGTTACGTCCCTCTGAGGACCTGGTTATCTCGCCAGGTGTGTCCTATTGTCTTTCGCAGGTGTTCTAGCTCTAGCCGTGATCATCATTATTTATTCGAGGATGATTGCACTTGGATCGTCTTCGCTTCGCTCGCCAAACTTATTCATTTTCCATGTATTTCGTCCTTTGTTTGTTGGTAGTGGATTTGTCTCCGCCCAACATATTGTATGAAGATAATTTATTATCATTATATGATATCTTTTATTCATTTATTTTGTGTGGATGAGATTAGCTATGGTTCTACTACATTTTACAGCTTATGTACTCATACGAGGATTCCATATATTGAAGTGTACTTCATATGAATACAGCTGGCATGTCTACGTTCCTAGTCCTGCGTATCTTGGGACTGGGGCGTTACAGGCCGGCTATTACCGACAATTTGTGTCAGACTTTGCTCGGATTTCAGCACCATTGACGTAGTTGACCCGCAAGGATGTGCAATTTGCTTGGATAGCAGAGTGTCAGAGTTCATTCGAGAAGTTGAAGCAAGGATTGATGACGGCACCCATTCTCACGCTTCCAGATAGGACTAGAGGATTCTCATTTTATTATGACACTTCAGGCAAAGGATTGGGATGCGTCTTAATACAGCATGGCAAGGTAGAGCTTATGCATCATGTCATCTTCGTGATCATGAAAAAAATTCTCTAACCAATGACTTAGAGTTAGCAGCGGTGGTTTTTGCACTTAAGCTTTGGAGGCATTACTTGTATGGAGATCGAGTATAGATTTTCACCGACCACAAGAGTCTTAAGTATGTATTTACCCAGAAGGATCTTAACATGCGTCAAAGAAGATGGCTAGAGTTGCTAGTGGATTATGATATCAACCTACAGTAACATCCTGGGAAGGTCAACGTAGTTGCATATGCGTTGAGTAGAAGTGATGAAGCTTATTTTCTAACAGCACAGCCAAAGTTATTAGCGGATCTTCAGAAGATGGGTATAGAGATTGTTCTTCCTACCAATGTGGCATTGGTGGCCAGTATGCAAGTTCAGTCCAGCATAGTTGACACGCCCGTAGGCAGACAGTAAGTCTTTACAAAATGTGAGGACTAGCAAGAGTTTTAGTCATACATGATCAACCCTAGGTTGCCAATCATGTTACAGCCCGTAGGCAGACAGTAAGTAAAATGTACACGAGCTAACACTTGCTCGGCAGCTAAACGCCTCAAAAGAATAATTTACAATAGAGTGGGAGAGTCAAAATAAACCCACTCATTGCCATGATTCCGTCTAGTGGTCACCATGTGGCTGGAAGGTCGGTAGATCCTCTGGTGCTGCTCCGGTATCTGGCCATACAAAACCAGCTGGGTCAGACCACAGAAAGAGCAAGTGCCACAAAGGAGGCTTCACTTAGGAACTAAAACCCGCAATTAGCACAAGAGTAATAATTACATAATAAAGACAGTAATTAAGGCTTGATATCAAAAGAATAACAACAGTCATAATGGAGTACGAGGGAACCATTCAAGTAGCCAGGTCACAACCCTTAAACCAAACAAGGACCGGGGTTGTAACCCTTCACCTGAATACAACTCCGTCTTCCAAATCTTGTTGGTATGGTAAAACATATCAAGCATGACAGGTGAAATACGATGAGATAACCATGGGACTATTCAGATAACCAGGTTACAACCCGTAAACCAAACAAGGACCGGGGTTGTAACCCTTCGTCTGAACAGAACTTGGCTTCTCCCACCCTTTATCGGCAAGATAAATATAAGAAATCAGGACATGTAACAATCTTGTACAGGATCAGAACAAGACTAGACTGATTGAACTTCATCCAGCATTCACGGCCAAGCAATAAGTACGGCTTGATACTTAACTAACTAGGGTTATCACAGGCCTAGTTACTAGCAAGATGCAGTGAGATTGTTCCACAGCCACAAGCCCTGCAGACCATCCAGGTTATCCAGGTCGAATATTAGTACAATAAGGGTGCAACACATGACAGTGTGCTGGAAATGTGCCCTATTCGTCGGCACGCTACAGATCCCAAGTGGGGCACCCAGATAATGGGATTGCCTGTAGCTGGGAAATCTCTTCATGACTACTGGATTATTCTAGTTGTTAGCCTTAGTTGATTTCATTGGTTACCCCTGATCGTGGTACTCAGAGGTCCCCGTCCTAGACATGAAGCAAGACAAGACGAGTTCATTCATACAAGCACAATCGTCCACGGTGTCCAGGCCATTCGATCTTGTCAAGTCGTGTTAGCCGTCGCAACAACATTTTGAGAAATAGCATGTCAGGTTTATTTGACAAGAGTGCACCATGGCGGGCCACTATCAAGAATTATCATGTCAAGTTATCATGTCAAATTTGTCAGGTCAAGTTATCATGTCGGAAGTGCACCACGGCGGGTCACTATCAAGTCATGTCATTATCAAGGAGGGGAAAAACTTACACAATTAAATAATAATATATATAATATATATATTCTTGAAGCCAAGGAGAAACTCTACAACTTTCATGTTGGGAGTGGGAAGAAATTCTGACCACAATTCAAGCAAATAAAATATTTAAACGAACAAAGTGGACCCCATGCGGCCAAAAAGTGGGAGAACATACATGCGGCCAAAGAGAGTGGGAGGCCACCCATGCGGTCAGTCAAAGCTTATGCGGCCAGAAAATAACTGAAGGGGGCCATGCGGCCAGCAAGAAATATTCATGCAACCAGAAAAGACAAGGAGAGAGGAACCCGCAACAAATACAAGCTTCCACTCAAGCAAAAGAAAAGGACACGTGGCCACTCAAGTACTGGGGCCATGTGGCCTAAATTAAAATAGCTATATGCAAATAATTAAAGTAAGGCCACGCGGTCAATGTAAGTTGCTGAAAGCAACAAAAGCTAAGGGCCATGCGGCTGATTGTTCCCATGCTCCCATATACTGCTCACTTTAGCAAGTGCATGCGGACAATGCCACAAAGCATGCAACAAAGCATGCATTAATATATTTTAAAGAAATGCACAACTAAATATTCCTAAGCCATATGCAGCTGGCTTTCAAAGGGATGCATTAACCATGCATTAAGGAAATGCAACAATTCATTGAATTTAATGCATTGATAATGCATTAAATGCATTCTGTTTAATGCTTTAATAATGCATTATTAATGCTTTAAGAATGCATTAATGCATTCTGGAACAAAGTATTGCATTTAATGCTTTTAAGAATGTATTAATGCTTTCTGGAAACAAAGCATTGCATTTAATGCTTTTAAGAATGTATGCGGCTGGGCAAGCATTTAATTAATGCTTAAGAATGTATGCGGCTGGGCAAGCATTTAATTAATGCTTTACATGCGGCTTGGACAAAGCATTGAATTAATTCTTATGAAGGCTATGCGTTTTGGACAAAGCATTGAATTAATGCTTTACATGCGGCTGGTGTTTGTAGAAATGCATTACAATTGCTTTAATATATGATGCATGCATTAATATCATGTACATACATGCGGCTACCTCAAGCATGCATGCTTGCATTAATATAATGCAAGCAAGGTGTTGGCCAAGCATTCTTATGCGGCCAAGCATGCAACTTTGTTCCCATGTTCCAACTGAATTCTCATACGGCCAAGTATTTATTGCCAGCAAATATCTAATGCATGCATGCAATTAATGCTAAGGCCAAGTAATAATTAATACTAATGGCAATCATTTAAGACAAGCAATTAATGTATGCATGCAAGCAATTAATGCTTGCAAGGCCATGCGGCCAAGAATAACAAATGGCCATACGGCTCAGGCAAATTGCATGCAATTGCATGCAAGCTTACAAGCAACTGGCCATGCAATAAATAATGTTCATGCGGCCATAAGCTAAAATGCTTATGCAGCCAGAGTGAAATTAATAGCTCCCACAGAGAACATGTCCATAAAAAATACCATGACATCCATGCTCCTCCAAACAACATCAGGAACCCAAATCCAAACTCCCATAGGTCAAATTTGGACAAAATAGAATTCTCTACCAGATGGAATCATCAACTAGCAAAAATGTGCAAGTTTGATAGATCAAAATTTATCGAAACCGAAAATACCACAAAACTAGATCTACAAGAAATTAACCACAAAAACGAAAATTTCTAAGTACTAAAAGGTTAGAAACACATGAGGAAGACAATGGAACAATAAAATGGGGTTCCATCATGAAGCAAGATGCACTTGCCTAAGCTCTCTCTCTCTCTTTCTCTCTCTCTCCTGGTAGGTAAAGAGTAAAGATGGAGAAAAAGAAATAGTAATGAGTAATAATGGAAGAGAGAGTGGGATTGATATTTATGGCGGAAGTGGTGGTAGGTGGGAGTGGTTCTCCACATGATAAACCAAAACAAGCAAGGTCAAATAAACTGAACCGAACCAAGATAAACCCATCAATGAAATGCCAAAATAAATCAAGCAGGAAGACATGCAAATACGGGTCAAAATATGTACACGTATTCAAAATATGTAATACGAGATATGGGCATTACAACTCTACCCACCTTAAAAGAATTCCGTCCTCAGAATTTAATCAAGTGGCTAGAGATGCAAGGACAAGCTATACTAAGCAATCAATCAATCAATCAATCAGTCATGCAAGCAAAAAATTTTGAAAGCATGAGGAAGAGGGAAAATATCCTGCTAGAAATCTCTCTGCTGGTTCTGAATCTGAGCTTGGACCAGGGCATACTAGTGGGGTCTCTGCTGCTGGAAGACTGGGGCCTGAGACGGCAATGGCCTCGGGGGCTGGTACTGCTGCTGCTGCTGCATTGGTGCTGGTCCCTTTACCGAGGGACTAGTCTAGGCCGATGAGAAGGAACCGGCTCTATTCGGACAGGACCCTATCTTGTGGTCCGGTGCCCCACACGCCAAACACAATCCCTGAGCTCTACGACACTCCGAAACAACGTGTCCTGGCTTTCCACAATGAGTGCAGCCCATTACGGAAGACTGCTTCTGCTTCTGTTGCTGAGGGGACGTGACCGACGTCACTGAGGCTGCCTGCCTCGGAGTTCCAATTGTCAAAGCCCTGACTGCCGGGGCTGGTGCTGTCTACTGGGTCATCTGGCCGTGAGATCGCTTTCGACCTCCGGTCCTGTCTACTATCCTGTGGGAGGTATACTCGTGCCTCCGAGCTGCTCTAAATACTGCATCGAAGGTCTGATGCTCAAACTGTTCCACTGCCAACAAGATCTCGAGGTGAAGCTCCAGTTGAAACCGCTGGGCCCTATCATACTCGGTTGCCACCAAGGTGGGAGCAAACCGACTAAGTCTGGAAAACTCGACCGTATATCCGTCGACCGTCCTACTCATCTGTTTCAGATTGGTGAACCTCGTCTGCGGATCATACCGAGCTACAGCATCAAAATACTTCATCTGGAATCTCTCTCTGAATACTGCCAAGGAAATAGGCGCCAATAATCTAACGGCCTGCGACGCCCACCAGTTGCGGGTAAGATCCAATAGCTGCAGGCGTACCACGGCTACCTTCTCATTCTCTGCAGTCCTAGCTACTTCTAGAATCACTTCTGTGTCCTGAAGCCAAGCATCTGCGACGATAGCGTCTTCGCTGCCATCGAAGAATGGAGGGTTCAGGTGCTTGAAACTGTTCGCTGCACTGTTCCCATAACGACCGCCTCTGTTCAGAGCATCTTCCACTGCCTGGTGCAAGGTATCTCCTCTACGATCCTGGGAAGCTAACAAGGTCCTGATGAGACCCACCAAAGTGCCATCATCGGGCTCTGCAGGCTAGATGGGCTGAACTGGTGGCTCGGGGTCCCCGGTAGACAAGACTCGGGAGGCTGCTCCTGAGTGCTGGGCCTGATCTTCTGGTTGCTGCTGGTCCATGGGAGGCACTCCGCCTTGCTGATCGGTAGGACCAGGAATAATGCCGCTGAAGAAGACAACATAGGGAACAACAAGGAAGGACCAAGGCAGATCAACGATTACAAGCATGTGATCAGGACAAGAATTTTAGCGATTCAGAGAATACGAACAGAGATCAAGGACGAGTACTGATTGAGATATCTATTCGGTAACCCTCACATATCTTGATTTACAAGACCTGCATGGGCCACCACTAAAACCATGTCACGTCCCAGAACCAGAATACTAGAGAGCGGGGGCAGACATAGCCAGCTACGTATAATGAAATGGGATCCACTCCACTATACGGTCACGGTTGTCTAGATATATGAGGGTTTATCTACAAGCCAACAGTCTCTTATGGTTAATAACAATCCTAGTGTCTCAATCACAAGTAAGTAAATGTTACAAGATGTAAGATCACCAAATATACAATAGTAAGGCATCCCAAACATTACATATTCAGCTGATCATGAAGCTAGTCATTATAAAATGTGAGGACTAACAAGAGTTTTAGTCATACATGATCAACCCTAGGTTGCCAATCATATTACAGCCCGTAAGCAGACAGTAAGTAAAATGTACACGAGCTAACACTTGTTCGGCGGCTAAACGCCTCAAAAGAATAATTTACAATAGAGTGGGAGAGTCAAAATAAACCTACTCGTTGCCAGGATTCTATCTAGTGGTCACCATGTGGCTGGAAGGTCGGTAGATCCTCTGGTGCTGCTACGGTATCTGGCCATACAAAACCAGCTGGGTCAGACCCCAGAAAGAGCAAGTGCCACAAAGGAGGCTTCACTTAGGAACTAAAACCCATAATTAGCACAAGAGTAATAATTACATAATAAAGACAGTAATTAAGGCATGATATCAAAAGAATAATAACAGTCATAATGGAGTACGAGGGAACCATTCAATTAGCCAAGTCACAACCCTTAAACCAAACAAGGACCGGGGTTGTAACCCTTCACCTGAATACAACTCCGTCTCCCAAATCTTGTTGGTAAGGTAAAACGTATCAAGCATGACAGGTGATATACGATGAGATAACCATAGGACTATTCAGATAACCAGGTTACAACCCGTAAACCAAACAAGGTCGGGGTTGTAACCCTTCGTCTGAACAGAACTTGGCTTCTCCCACCCTTTATCGGCAAGATAAATATAAGAAATCAGGACATGTAACAATCTTGTACAGGATCAGGACAAGACTAGACTGATTGAACTTCATCCAGCATTCACGGCCAAGCAATAAGTACGGCTTGATACTTAACTAACTAGGGTTATCACATGCCTAGTTACTAGCAAGATGCAATGAGATTGTTCCACAGCCACAAGCCCTGCAGACCATCCAGGTTATCCAGGTCGAATATTAGTACAATAAAGGTGCAACACATGACAGTGTACTGGAAATATGCCCTACTCGTTGGCAGGCTACAGATCCCAAGTGGGGCACCCAGATAACGGGATTGCCTGTAACTGGGAAATCTCTTCATGACTACTGGATTATTCTAGTTGTTAGCCTTAGTTGATTTCAGTGGGTACCCCTGACCGTGGTACTCAGAGGTCCCCGTCCTAGACATGATGCAAGACAAGACGGGTTCATTCGTACAAGCATAATCGTTCACGGTGTCCAGGCCATTCGATCTTGTCAAGTCGTGTTAGTCGTCGCAACAGCATTTCGAGAAATATCATGTCAGGTTTATTTGTCAAGAGTGCGCCACGGCGGGCCACTATCAAGAATTATCATGTTAAGTTATCATGTCAAATTTGTCAGATCAAGTTATCATGTCGGGAGTGCACCACGGCGGGTCACTATCAAGTCATGTCATTATCAAGGAGGAGAGAAACTTGCACAATTAAATAATATATATATATATATATATATATATATATATATATATATAATATATATATTCTTGAATCCAAGGAGAAACTCTACAACTTTCATGTTGGGAGTGGAAAGAAATTCTGACCATAATTCAAGCAAATAAAATATTTAAACGATCAAAGTGGACCCCATGCGGTCCAAAAGTGGGAGAACATACATGTGGCCAAAGAGAGTGGGAGGCCACCCATGCGGCCAGACAAAACTTATGTGGCCAAAAAATAACTGAAGGGGGCCATGCGGCCAGCAAGAAATATTCATGCAACCAGAAAAGACAAGGAGAGAGGAACCCGCAACAAATGCAAGCTTCCACTCAAGCAAAAGAAAAGGACACGTGGCCACTCAAGTACTGGGGCCATGTGGCCTAAATTAAAATGGCTATATGCAAATAATTAAAGTAAGGCCATGCGGTCAATCTAAGTTGCTGAAAGCAACAAAAGCTAAGGGCCATGCGGCTGATTGTTCCCATGCTCCCATATACTGCTAACTTTAGCAAGTACATGCGAACAATGCCACAAAGCATGCAACAAAGCATACATTAATATATTTTAAAGAAATGCACAACTAAATATTCCTAAGCCTATGCAGCTGGCTTTCGAAGGGATGCATTAACCATGCATTAAGGAAATACAATAATTTATTAAATTTAATGCATTGATAATGCATTAAATGCATTCTGTTTAATGCTTTAATAATGCATTAATTTAATGCTTTAAGAATGCATTAATGCATTCTGGAACAAAGTATTGCATTTAATGCTTTTAAGAATGTATTAATGCTTTTTGGAAACAAAGCATTGCATTTAATGCTTTTAAGAATGTATGCGGCTGGGCAAGCATTTAATTAATGCTTAAGAATGTATGCGGCTGGGCAAGCATTTAATTAATGCTTTACATGCGGCTTGGACAAAGCATTGAATTAATGCTTAAGAAGGCTATGCGTTTTGGACAAAGCATTGAATTAATGCTTTACATGCGGCTGGTGTTTGTAGAAATGCATTACAATTGCTTTAATATATGATGCATGCATTAATATCATGTACGTACATGCGGCTACCTCAAGCATGCATGCTTGCATTAATATAATGCAAGCAAGGTGTTGGCCAAGCATTCTTATACGGCCAAGCATGCAACTTTGTTCCCATGTTCCAACTGAATTCTCATGCGGCCAAGTACTTATTGCCAGCAAATATCTAATGCATGCATGCAATTAATGCTAAGGCCAAGTAATAATTAATACTAATGGCAATCATTTAAGGCAAGCAATTAATGTATGCATGCAAGCAATTAATGCTTGCAAGGCCATGCGGCCAAGAATAACAAATGGCCATACGGCTCAGAAAAATTGTATGCAATTGCAAAATTACATGCAATTGCATGCAAGCTTGCAAGCAACTGGCCATGCAATAAATAATGTTCATGCGGCCATAAGCTAAAATGCTTATACGGCCAGAGTGAAATTAATAGCTCCCACAGAGAACATGTCCATGAAAAATACCATGACATCCATGCTCCTCCAAACAACATCAGGAACCCAAATCCAAACTCCCGTAGGTCAAATTTGGACAAAATAGAATTCTCTACCAGATGGAATCATCAACTAGCAAAAATGTACAAGTTTGATAGATCAAAATTTATAGAAACCGAAAATACCACAAAACTAGATCTACAAGAAATTAACCACAGAAACGAAAGTTTCTAAGTACTAAAAGGGTTAGAAACACATGAGGAAGACAATGGAACAATAAAATGGGGTTCCTTCATGAAGCAAGATGCACTTGCCTAAGCTCTCTCTCTCTCTCTCTCTCTCTCTCTCTCCTGGTAGGTGAATAGTAAAGATGGAGAAGAAGAAATGAGTAATGAGTATTAATGGAAGAGAGAGAGTGGGATTGATATTTATGGTGGAAGTGGTGGTAGGTGGGAGTGGTTCTCCACATGATAAACCAAAATAAGCAAGGTCAAATAAACCGAACCGAACCAAGATAAACCCATCAATAAAATGCCAAAATAAATCAAGCAGGGAGACATACAAATACGGATCAAAATACGTACACGTATTCCAAATATGTAATACGAGATATGGGCATTACAATAGTTGAGAGAATTAAGATAGCTCAATCAACGGATTCTAAGCTTCAGCGACTTAAGGCAGAATGTGAAGCATGACGAAAAGCAGAATTATGCATTCACGAAAATGGCACGCTTAGACTTGAAAGGCATCTTTGTATACCTAGTGGTGACATCAGGCAAGAGATCTTGATAGAGGCTCACAGTTTATAGTATTCAATTCATCCTGGTAGCACAAAGATGGATCGTGATATCCGTCAGCATTTCTGGTGGAATGGCATGAGGAAAGAGATAGCTCGGTTTATCTTTCATTGTTTAGTTTACCAACAAGTCAAGGCTGAACATCAGAGATCAACTGGACACCTTCAACCCTTACCAATCCCAGAATAGAAATAGGAGCATATTACTATGAATTTTGTAACTGGGTTACCTAAATCCCTAGCTGAGATAGATGCTATATGGGTTATAGTTGACCGACTAACGAAGGTAGCTCATTTTTTTCCTATTAGGATTGGTCAGTCGACGGATCAGCTAGCAGAAATATACCTCAGGCAAATAGTCAGATTGTATAGAGTGCCAGTCAGTATCATATCAGGCAGAGATTCAAGATTTATGTCGCACTTTTGGAGGAATCTTCAAGAGAGTTTGGGAACTCGTCTCAAGTTTAGTTCAGCTTATCTTCTGCAGACAGATGGTCTGTCAAAGCGCATGATTCAAACCCTTAAAGATATGTTACGATCCTGTACAGTAGACTTCGGTGGTTCATGGGAAGATCTCCTGTACTTGGTGGAGTTCTCCTATAATAACAGTTTTTAGGCCAATATCCAGATGGCACAATTTGAGGTACTGTATGGCAGGAAGTACGGATCACCTTTAGCCTAGGATGATGTAGGCAAGAGGCAGATGCTTGGTCCAGAGATGGTTATACAGACTATCGAAGTGGTCAGACAAGTCAGAGATTATCTTCGAGTTGCACAAGATCGTCAGCACCATTGGGCCGATTCTCATCAACGTCCTCTTGAGTTATCTATCGACGATCACGTATTTCTTAGGATCTCACCTACCCGTAGCGTCATTCGATTTGGCATACGAGAAAAAGCTTAGTCCTAGTATATATGGTCATTTGATATTCTCGAGCGAGTAGGTGATGTGTCCTATCGTCTCGCTCTTCCGCCATCGTTACGTGAGGTACATAACGTATTCTATGTATCCCACTTGTGACGGTATATTCCATATCCGAGCCATATCCTTGATCATTCAGAATTAGTTGTTGGTACCAACCTTTCGTATGAGGAAAGGCTTGTATCCATATTAGACCGAAGAGAGAAGATACTCAAGAACAAGACTATTAGTTTAGTCCATATTGCTTGGGGTCATCACTCTTTGGGTGAGTCAACTTGGAAACGTGAGGATGATATCCGATCGTGATATCCACACCTGTTTGACTCATAAGGTATAATTTTTCCTAATGCCTTATGCTTTTACTTCCTTGCTTGCATGAATGATTGTTTGATTGGCTGCTAGTCATAGATTGCCAGTGTTAGTATAGCTTGCCTGACACCTCTAACCCTTGATTAAATTTTGAGGATAGAATTCTTTTAAGTTGGGTAGAGTTGTCACTCTCATTTTTTGTTATACGTATTTTCAGTATACGTGTATGAATTTTTGATATTTGTCCGGTGGCCTGTGTTTTGACTTGTCATGCTTAGCCTAGTCTTGGTTTAATCTTACCTTGGTTTAATTCAGTTTGGTTCAACTTGGCTTGGCTTGACTTGGTTTGTTTTGGTTTGAGATGGGAAGGGTTTGTATAAAAACCAACTCCTCTCTCCCCTCCATTATTTCTTATTAACTCTTCTTCTCCATTACTCCTCCCACCTACCAAGCTCTAGGCAAGTGCAACTTGCTTCATGATGGATACCAAGTTTCTTTGTTCCATTCTCTTCTTTACTTGATTTTAAACCTCTTTAGAACTTGGCATTTTTGGTTTTGATGGATAAATTTTTGTAGATCTAAGTTTTGATATTTTCTTATTTTCTTTGGTTTGGATCTACTAAAACTTGGTATTTCCTAAAACTAGTTGTCCCAGGCTATAGGAAATCTCGTTCTACCCAATTTAGACCCTTGGAAGTCCCGATTCTGACTTGTTTTGAGGAAGTCATGGCATTTTGAAGCCATGGGTTCCTTGAGCAACTCTCGATCTGTTGGAGAAGATGAACAGTTGCGCGCGCGCCAATTGGCGTCGTGCCATCTCAGTCGTGCATGCGCACTTTAGCGCCGCACCTATTAGTGCACGCCACTTGGTGCCGCGCTACCCTTGGCCCAGCGTCACTTGGCCTGGCGCCACCCAGCCCTACTTAGCGCCCTACGCCACCTGTTACTCTTACTTGCTAGGTGCCACCTGTCACCTGGCCCTGGCGCCACTTTCTAGGTGCCACATGTCACCTCCCAGGCGCCACCGGACCAGCGTCACTTGGTTGCCTTGATACCCCCTTGTCCTTACCCCCATGCGTGTTCTCCTATTCTTGTTGTAAATACTTGTGATCTGGCATGTGTCTTGTACTTGGCCTAACTTGCGACGACCCGACTTGATGACTTATTGTAAATACTTGTAAATACTTGTGATCTGGCATGCTAGTATTGATCTTGACTTGAACATGATAACATGACCCCGTCTCGACACGACATGATAGTGGCCCATCGAGGCACACTCTTGACAAGTAACAAGTAAACTTGACATGACATGTATAAACTTGATAGTGGCCCGTTGAGGTGCACTCCTGGCAAGTACTCTCAAAATAACAAGTATACCTACCAAGACATGTATAATCTTGATTATTGTTACGACGGCTAATCCTGTCTTGCTAGTGTAACTCTTGCCTTGATCCCGTGGTTGATTGTGCATGTACAAGCTATATGTCTCGTCTTGCATCATGTCTAGCACATGGATTTCTGGTTACCACAGTCAGGGATTCATAATAAATCTGACTAAGTTAGTGACTAGATTGATCAAGTAGTTCATATGGAGAGATTTCCCAGTTACAGGCGATCCCGTTATCCCGACTACACCTGTCGACTTGTAGCCTGCCGACGAGTAGGGCACATTTTCAGCACACTGTCATGTGTTGCACTTCTCGAATCATAAGCACTAAAGTACACCAGTAATCTTGATAACTTTTATAACCCTCGCCTGGATAACCTGGATAGTCTGCAGGACTTGTGACAGCGGGCACATCTCACTACCAAAATAAGTCATATTGGCGACGACATTAGCGACTCCGGCTAAATACGTCACTATTTTTTGTCTATTTAGCTGTAGTGTCCCGCTCCGTGAAGGCACTAGATAGACAGAAAGATCGGATTGCTGGCTTTGCAACATAAGACGATTGATCTGGGTGAGTGGACGAAGTCTCATTTGCTGATTCGCATACGCCTTAAGAATCTTAGTTTTTGATTGAATACTATTGTTAATAACAAGATGGTAAATCATTGAGTATGCTTTAAGAGAATTCACATGTTGCCTCGCTAAGAAATGAATGTTGCCTTGATAAAGAGAACCTTGTCACGCTAATAACAAGACGGTAACCAGTATGTATGCTTATAAGAGATTTCACATGTTGCTGTAGAAGCATGAAAAAGAAGGGATCTTTCTTTTAATCCCACATAGGAAAGGAGAAGAAGGGAGGTCTCATTCCACTCTATATATAGAGACCTCTTGCCTCCTTTGAAAAGGGCACCAAAAATAAATAAAGAAAAGGGAGCCCATTATCCAGGGAGCCCGTTCGAGCCACAAAAGTTGCAGTATTCTTCTGGGTTGGCTGCAAGTTCTTCACTCGCTGTCATGGCGAGGATAATTTGGACTCTGAATACTATGCGCCCCACGGGCTGGTACGAAGAAGTCCATGGCGGCACGGGCCATGCGCCTCAAACGTGCTATGCCAGCAGTAAACCAAAAGTATGCGCTAACAATCATGCGTGCTGTTGATGGTAAGCTGTACAAAGTCGACTCGGGTGCTGCGGTGCCAGAAACGAGCCGACCTTCAAAGTTCTTGTCTCACTTGGGCGCATATATTGCGTGCACAACCAAGTCGAGTAAGGCAAATCTAGTGGTCTTGAACTCCCGCGCCTCCTCTGGTTGTGCGTTTGAGGTCCGTTCAAGTCACTTCAAATGCTGTGGTTCCCCCACTACTGATCGGGATGCCCGTTTGGTGTTAGATCAGGGGGCGCAGCACTCACTTGACCACCCCGACGCTTGGCCTTGCCATGCGCCTAAAGGGGTGCGAAGGTGGCACTCTCACTTGACCACCCCGGCGCTTGGCCTTGCCATGCGCCTGAAGGAGGTGCGAAGGTGGCACTCTCCTCCAACAATCTGCGCAAGGTGATCACTCACAAGCGCCGATCAGGAGAGCCGACCAACAAGTATAATGTGCCCCTCACAGGGCACACTTGTGCTACGGTCGCCATCAACTGCTGCTACCGCAAGACAGTGGCTCCACCACCAAGGCAGTCTGTGTTCCAACAGTTGCAACATGCGGTACATGTCTTCCAGCGCATCACTCCGCCCCGTCAGAGTGAATCACTTCTTCGTCAATGTACAGGCGCATCTACCAGCCTGGGGCTCTTATCTTCTGAAGGAGTTCACCGTCAAAGGTTCTTTGAATAAGGAGAACCATCATCCACAGTACAATATCTTGCCGAGGAGGATCAGTCGAATCCATCTTTGTCGAGAAGTCAAGGGAGAGACAACAAGACTCTCTCAAACTGTTGCTATTCATAGGCCAAGGCAAATCAAACCCATGCGCCAAGTGGCAACCTTCCCGAAGTCAGTGTAATGAACTTGTATTTTTGATGAATGAACTCGCCTCTTCGAATTCAGCTAAGTCAGGGAGCCACTAATGCTTTGAAGAACTCAACAGACGGATCAATAAAGATGCGCCATGCACACAGACGCGCCCTTCAACATCAAGCGCATCATACAGACGTGCCCTTCAGCACCAAGAGCATCACAGGAGATGCGCCCCCATGCGTCCCCATACGCCTAGTGGAACACCAATCGACGCGCCCACTAGGCTGTCCATCGAATGTCACAAACATTAAATGTCGAACTGACAGAGTTGGTAGCACGTCTCCCGAAGTCTGAATAGTCGGCAGCTTTTTCAGAAGACGAAGCATCGCCAACGTCAGCGTCATCATTACTTCCTTCCGACGGCTACTGCCACGTGGCCGCCCAACCTCTCGCATGCGCCTCCGCGGCCATACGTCCAAATTTCTATGCACCTCAAAAGCCATGCGCCCCAGACTTCTTTCTGATCCCAAAAGACAGAAGTAAAGTCACTACTGAAGCTCTGCATGCGCCTCAAAAGCCATGCGCCCAGAATGGTTCATGACTCCTAAAGGTTACGAGCCAAAATCTCCTCATGCGCCCAATCTCAGGCGCATCCTACCAGATCATTCCCTACCAAACCCGAGATCTCTGAGCCATGGGTCGATGACATGTGTCCTTTGACTCGACTCATCCGAGATCTCAGTAACAGAAAGATCTTCTCCTCTGCTACATGCCGGCTCACAACAGCAACATGAAGAAGTCAACCCCTCAATCAGGGCGCATCGTCCATACGCCTCCATCAGCAATCAACACGTGGCGTTTTCGTATACAAGCGCATCCTACATGCGCGCATGAGCAGCCAGCCTGCAGACTATATAAAGAGAGGGACCATTTCCTTCTTCCATACCTACGTACACACATACCTACCTACACAAGGAACACACAGAGACTTCGTACCACCAGAGAGGCAGATACAGACACTCAACGTCTTCCTCCTCTCAGCAAGCTCCAGCACCCAGAGCAATCCAAACCTTCAGAGAACCGATAACCGTCTTCAGATCGTCAACGGAGTCAACGCATTACCACTCGCTCCATCGGCACAAGGGACCCAAATAAACAAAAGTGTACTCCTAGGACTACATCTAAGTCCTATATTGTAACACTGTTCTGTTTGTATTGAAATTTACAATCAAAGAATTTTAATGGCAAACAAGCTGGCGACTCTGCTGGGGACCTCTTTCTCCTCCACCGAGAAAGCTGTGTCACAATCCGACGACGTGAAGGTGGGCTCCTCCCACAAGACGCTGGTCGTACGCCTCAATCAACAGGCGTATGAGGAGTTCATCTCTGAAGGAAGTACGAGTCCTTCGAAGCGGCTGCCAAAGCCGAAGAAGACCCGCCGAGTCTGGATGCGCAAGGTCGATGCCTCGGGCACCACCACCGAAGGGGATGCGCCAATCCAGCCTTCCCTTCCTGCTGACGTCCTCAGCAACCAAGATGCGCCCGCTGGTGCAGCGCATCTCTCGGGGAAACGTGCGGCTAACCACATTCCCCAGCCACCTCCCTCTCAGGCGAGGAAGATGCATCGACGGAGCAGGGGCGCAGCCAATGCCCCGCGCATCACTTCTAATGCGCCGTAAAAGGTCTCTGTCTTTAACAGACTCACTCGCTGTAGTGGCGAGGAGAATTTGGATTATGAGTACTACGTGCCCCAGCGGTCTGGTACAAAGAAATCCAAGACAGTACGGGTCATACGCCCCAAACGTGCTATGCCAGCAACAAGCCAGAAGCATGCGCTCACAATCATGCGCGCTGTTAATGGTAAGTTGTACAAGGTCGACTCGAGTGTTGCGGCACCGAAAACGAGCCGACCTTCAAAGTCCTTGTCTCATGTGGGCGCATCTACTGCGTGCACAACAAAGTCGAGTAAGGCAAATCCAGTGGTCTTGAACTCCCGCGCCTCCTCTGGTTGTGCGTTTGAGGACCGTTCAAGTCACTCCAAATGCTGTGGTTCCCCCACTACTGATCGGGATGCCTGTTTGGTATTAGATCAGGGGGCGCAGCACTCACTTGACCACCCCGGTGCTTGGCCTTGCCATGCACCTGAAGGGGGTGCGAAGGTGGCATTCCCGTCCAACGATCTGCGCAACGTGATCACTCACAAGTGCCGATTATGAGAGTCGACTGACAAGCACGATGCGCCTCTCACGGGATATACTTGTGATGTGGTCACCATCAACTGCTGTTGCAAAACGGCAGTCCCACCAAGGCAGTCGGTGTTCCAGCCGCTGCAATCATCGACACCCCTCCGACGTTGCCTCGGGAAGAAGGTGTCAATAGAAGAAGAATGAATCGTTGCTTCATGCAATGTGATCTCCAACTCCTCGTCAGTCCAAAAAGCGACTGGAAGTTCCTCTTCTTTGTCTAAAAGCCAGCCGAGGAAGACCAAGACAGCTGTCTCGTCCTCCGAAGTGTTCGAAGGCGCTCGAGGAAGGAAGAAGATCTTGGAGGGAGCTGGGGGTAGTCAGACCCTTGTCGAGGCTCCTTCCGAAGACGAGTGTGTCCAAAGCACACCTGGAGCAGATCCTCGAGGCGAAGTCAGCCTCCCAGAAGCCCCTGAAGACGAGGATATCCTCCAGAACATAGCTGGGGGTAGTCTAGCATCTACGGACCCGAGTTCCAGAGACGAAGAAGCCCTTCAAGACGGAGCTGAGGGTAATCAGGCCCTTGCAGATGCGCCCGTGGTGAATGTTCTTCCGAACATAGCCGGGGGTAGCCAAGACGAAGCTCCAGGAGAGGTAACTCCCCTACAAGAGAGTGAGACCAAGAGTGAGGCCTCAACCCATCCATCTACTCTCGGCCGCGTTATGACAGTAAACGTGACTGGGGCTGATGTCGAGTCTGATGCGCTGCCAACAGACCTCGTCCAGCGTATAGATACCCTGGAGGGAGGACTCAAAACCCTCTCTGCCTCCATGCAAACACTGACTCAAGCAGTGTTTGAGATACGGTCAGCTTTGACCAGGACACCTTCTACCGATCTCGATCCAGGGGCCAAAGGAGAGTCGAGTGTACCCCTTCAACGGGTATCCTCGGACGCAGATTGCCGAGAAGCACCTCGGACGTCAGAGCCCTCAAATACTCAACATCCGATGGTACCACCTTCCTCGACTCCCAGCTCCACGGAAGACATGGTCGAGATGATCAGGGACCTGCGCGAGCGCTTTGAGTCCAAGACGAGACAAGAGGAGCGCCAGAAAATGGGCATCCTCCAGCCTTATTCCCTCGAGTAGAACAAGGTGGTTTATCCTCCTAAGTATAAATCACAAACACTGACGCCATACGACGGGAAGGACTCTCTGCGACACTACTTGAAGTATTTCCAGTCTCAGACGGGACATCTTCTGAAGGAGGACGTACTACTTACCAGCATATTTGTTGGGGCACTGAAAGGAGTGGCGTACGACTGGTAATGCAGCCTCCCCGATAATTCAATATCTTTCTTCGACGACCTGACGCGCCTCTTTCTCGACCGTTTCTACGACGGCGGGAAGGACATGACAATGGCGTCCCTTATAGTGATACGCCAGAAGGAGAAGGAAACAGTTCGAGTGTTCATCGAACGCTTCCGACAGGCCTACTTCAGACTGCCCCCGGGCATGCCATAACATGCACTCCTCTCCTCCTGCAGCATGAACATGCTGCCTGCAGTCAAGCTCTTGCTCAACTCTACTCCTCCTCCCGACTGGAGCTCCTTGATCATTGAAGCAGAAGCCGCGGAGAAGAAGGCGGCCAATGCTCGTCTTCTGGGAGTCAGTTTCCCCGTCTTTGAAGACAAGGAGAAACGACCTGCAGCCAACAACCCCGGACGAGAGACAAAGGGAAAACAGGCATTGACTGTCAATGCCTCCAAAAGTGCGTCAGTACCTGCTTAGAAACCTCCACTTGCACCAAGACCGAAGGAGGTTTATTCGTTCAACGACGAGGACACCCTGTAACTCTTTGAAATACTGAAAGCAGGGTGACAAGATCAAGCTTTCGGACCCTAAGCGTCCCGATGAAGCAGGGTTCCATCATACCTTTAATCTTCTCGGATTGCGATCAGCTGGTCATCCAGTGTGCTTACTCACTTTCGAAGCCGTGCTTCAACAACGTTGCCGAGTACAACGCGCTCATTATGGGACTCCAGCTAGCACAACAGCTGGGGGTGAATCATCTAGAAGCCTACGGCGACTCAAAACTCGTCGTAAACCAGATCAGAGGGTAATACGAGGTTCGTCATGAGGACCTGATCCCTTACCATGAAGTTGCATTGAACATCGTTTCAACCTTCACCGGATTCTTCATCGAACACGTACCTCGCCTACAAAATCTGGAGGCTGATGCTCTGGCGGGCCTCGCCGCCTCCTTGGCGGCACCCCTCGGGACTCAACACTACGTCACGGTGGTGGGCCGAGACTTGGTCTGCCCTAAAAACAACCTGCATTCATAAGTGGCCCACGCCATGTCAACGGGTGCCGGTGTTAACGTCCGAGATTGGAGATTCCCGTTTATCGACTTTGCTGTCTACGAAATTCTTCTAGAGGACCCAAAAGAAGCTGTCTCAGTTAGGAGACGCTCCCTTCGATTCTACTACGATACGGCTACTAAAATGTTGTACCGACGCTCCTACGATGGACTTCTCCTTCGATGTTTGTCCAACGAAGAAGCAGCCGAAGCCCTTCGAGAAGCTCACGATGGAACCTGCGGGGCCCATCAACCTGGCCTTAAGTTGCAGGACCGACTGCGACGTATGGGCTACTACTGGCCAACCATGGCCGCTGACGCTGTTGAATATGCTAAGAAGTGCCATGCGTGCCAGCTTCATACAGACTTCATTCATACACCGTCCGAACCACTACATCCTACAGTCGCCTCCTGGCCCTTCGAAGCTTGGGGAATAGATATTGTGGGACCGATCACCCTTTCTTCATCGAGAGGACACCGCTTCATCCTAGCAATCACCGACTACTTCTCCAAATGGGCAGAAGAAGTTCCACTGGCAGAAGTGAAAAGCTCCAGGGTGATTAGCTTTATCAAGCACCACGTCATCTAGCTTTTCGGGGTACCCCGAAGGATCATCAACGATAATGGTCCTCAGTTCATCAGCCATGTTTTCAGCCGATTCTGTGACAAGAATCGCATTCAAAATGTGGCATCAACCTCTCACAATCCGACAGCAAACGGTTTAGCAGAGGCGTTTAACAAGACTATCGTCAGGCTACTCAAAAAGATTGTGTTATCTAACAAACGTGATTAGGACAAAAAGCTCGGCAAATGCCTTTGGGCCTACCGCACAACGGTACGGACCCCGACAGGCAACACACCATTCTCTTTGGTCTACGGGAGCGAAGCGGTACTGCCTCTTGAGATCCAGATACTCTCACTCCGCGTACCAATCACAAACCAACTCACAGAAGAAGACAATCAACGTCGTCGTCTGCGGAACTGGAGGCACTTGACGAAAAGCTTCTCCTAGCTCAACAGCGCATCAAACTCTACCAAGCCCGCATATCACAGGATTTCAACAAGAAGGTCAAGCAAAGGACTTTTCAAGTAGACGACCTGGTTCTGGCAGTCAGGAGGCCGATGGTGTTGACTCACAAAACACCAGGAAAGTTCGAGCCCAAGTGGGAAGGACCTTTCATCATCGAGACGGTATACTCAAACGGTGCTTACCGCCTCGCCAAATCCAACGGGGACTTGTTCATGATGCCCATCAATGGCAAGTTCCTAAAGATGTACTACTCTTGACATCTTTCAGACATGTGCTTCCACCAGGGGATCTGTGGACCCAATCATCAGGGCTCACAGATAATTCCCTTCCACAAAATCATACGCTTCCGGAACCCAGTTGTTCCGTAGCATCCTCAAGTAGAAGGACAACCACGTCCACATCACCTCTGAGTTGTCCCCTACACCCTACAAAGCAAAATCTTACATCCCATAAGACTACGCTACCCATCATGTTTACCACGTCCACATTGACTCTGAGTAAACATCCCGTACAGACAGCCCATGCGTTGCCATACATCAATCGCAGAACTTCCATGTCCACATTACCTCTGAGTAGTTCCATGTATCCCCCAGAGTCATTCCTACCACGTCCATAACACCTCTGAGTAGGAAGATTCTATTATTTGAACTCCATATTTGCCACGTCCACATCACCTCTGAGCAAACATGAGGGTTCTCTCAAACTTATTATCTGTACCTAAAATCAAGATACGTAAAAGATAATAGGTCCACACAAACCATCAAAGTTCATGACAAACAAAAATGAACACATCCCAAAAAATGGTGTATTTCTTTATTTCTAGAAAAGGGAGAGTAAAGGATTACACTATCCCCAGCAAGAGTTGCAAAAATACAAAAAGAAGAGACTACAATCCCTAAACATCTCCAGCGGAACTTCCATGTCCATATTACCTCTGAGTAGTTCCGTGTATCTCCCTCCAGAGTCATTCCTACCACGTTCATATCACCTCTAAGTAGGAAAGCTCTACCATCAATCCCATATTTACCACGTCCATATTACCTCTGAGTAAATATGTTGGTTCTCTCTCTCTCTCTCAACTTATTATCTGTACCTAAAACCAAGTTGCACCATGGATGATAAGTCCACATAAATTCCCCAGTAGAAGTACCCAAACCTATCACGTCCATACTACCTCTGATAGGATTGTCACACCTAAACAGCTCTACCATTCATGCTTCTTGTTCAAAGTATTTTAAAACTTGTCCAAAAGTTTTAAAAACTTTGAAGGGGGTCTTGTAGAAGCATGAAAAAGAAAGGATCTTTCTTTTAATCCTACATCGGAAAGAAGAAGAAGGGAGGTCTCATTCCACTCTATATATAGAGACCTCTTGCCTCCTTTGAAAAGGGTACCAAAAATAAATAAAGAAAAGGGAGCCCATTATCCAGGGAGCCCGTTCGAGCCACAAAAGTTGCAGTATTCTTCTGGGTTGGCTGCAAGTTCTTCACTCGCTGTCATGGCGAGGATAATTTGGACTCTGAGTACTATACGCCCCACGGGCTGGTATGAAGAAGTCCAAGGCGGCACGGGCCATGCGCCTCAAACGTGCCATGCCAGCAGTAAACCAGAAGCATGCGCTCACAATTATACGCGCTGCTGTTGGTAAGCTGTACAAAGTCGACTCGGGTGCTGCGGCGCCAGAAACGAGCCGACCTTCAAAGTCCTTGTCTCACTTGGGCGCATCTATTACGAGCACAACCAAGTCGAGTAAGGCAAATCCAGTGGTCTTGAACTCCCGTGCCTCCTCTGGTTGTGCGTTTGAGGTCCGTTCAAGTTACTTCAAATGCTGTGGTTCCTCCACTACTGATCGGGATGCCTGTTTGGTGTTAGATCAGGGGGCGCAGCACTCACTTGACCACCCCGGCGCTTGGCCTTGCCATACGCCTGAAGGGGTGCGAAGGTGGCACTCTCACTTGACCACCCCGACGCTTGGCCTTGCCATGCGCCTGAAGGGGGTGCGAAGGTGGCACTCTCCTCCAACGATCTGCGCAACGTGATCACTTACAAGCGCCGATCAGGAGAGCCGACCAACAAGTATAATGTGCCCCTCACAGGGCACACTTGTGCTACGGTCGCCATCAACTGCTGCTACGGTAAGACAGTGGCTCCACCACCAAGGCAGTCTGTGTTCCAACAGTTGCAACATGCTGTACATGTCTTCCAGTGCATCACTCCGCCCCGTCAGAGTGAATCACTTCTTCGTCAACGTACAGGCGCATCTACTAGCCTGGGGCTCTTATCTTCTGAAGGAGTTCACCGTCAAAGCTTCTTTGAATAAGGAGAACCATCATCCACAGTACAATGTCTTGCCAAGGAGGAGGATCAGTCGAATCCATCTTCGTCGAGAAGTCAAGGGAGAGACAACAAGACTCTCTCAAACTGTTGCTATTCATAGGCCAGGGCAAATCAAACCCATGCGCCAAGTGATAACCTTTCTGAAGTCAGTACAATGAACTTGTATTTTTGATGAATGAACTCGCCTCTTCGAATTCAGCTAAGTCAGGAAGCCACTAATGCTCTGAAGAACTCAACAGACGGATCAATAAAGATGTGCCATGCACACAGACACGCCCTTCAACATCAAGCGCATCACACAGATGCGCCCTTCAGCACCCAGAGCATCACAGGGGATGCGCTCCCATGCGTCTCCATATGCCTAGTGGAACGCCAATCGACGCGCCCACTAGGCTGTCCATTGAATGTCACAAACATTAAATGCTGAACTGACAGAGTTGGCAGCACGCCTCCCGAAGTCTGAACAGTCGGCAGCTTTTTCAGAAGACGAAGCATCGCCAACGTCAGCATCATCATTACTTCCTTCCGACGACTACTGCCACATGGCCGCCCAACCTCTCGCATGTGCCTCCGCGGCCATACGTCCAAATTTGTATGTGCCTCAAAAGCTATGCGCTCCAGACTTCTTTCTGATCCCAAAAGACAGGAATAAAGTTACTACTGAAGCTCTGCATGCGCCTCAAAAGCCATGCGCCCAGAATGGTTCGTGACTCCTAAAGGTTATGAGCCAAAATATCCTCATACGCCCAATCTCAGGCGTATCCTACCAGATCATTTCCCACCAAACCCGAGATCTCTGAGCCATGGGTCGATGATACGTGTCCTTTGACTCGACTCATCCAAGATCTCAGCAACAGAAAGATCTTCTCCTCTGCTATGTGCCGGCTCACAACAGCAACATGAAGAAGTTAACCCCTCGATCAGGGCGCATCGTCCATGCGCCTCCATCAGCAATCAACACGTGGCGTCCCCGCGTACAGGTGCATCCTACATGCGCGCATGAGCAGCCAGCCTGCAGACTATATAAAGAGAGGGACCACTTTCTTCTTTCATACCTACGTACACACATACCTACCTACACAAGGAACACACAGAGACTTCGCACCACCAGAGAGGCAGATACAGACACTCAATGTCTTCTTCCTCTCAGCAAGCTCCAACACCTAGAGCAATCTAAACCTTCAGAGAACTGATAACCGTCGTCAGATCGTCAACGGAGTCAACGTATTACCACTCGCTCCATCGGCACAAGGGACCCAGATAAACAAAAGTGTACTCCTAGGACTACATCTAAGTCCAATATTGTAACATTGTTCTGTTTGTATTAAAATTTACAATCAAAGAATTTTAATGGCAAACAGTTGCCATGCTAAGAACAAGAAAAGAAATAATCTGCATGCTAATAAGAAGACTCGTTACCTGCTAATAAGAACTTGTGAAACCCATATTTTTGTAATTAATTAATAATAGTGTTTTAGTATTAATTTTAGTAAATCTATTATTATTATTATTAGATGAAGGATCAGATCGACGAGCTGAAGCCGCAAGGATTTATCAGAGATGGAGCTTCACCCTGGGGAGCACCAATTTTGTTCGTGCCCAAGAAAGATAGAACTGTGCGGATGTGCATCGACTAACGGACGCTGAATAACATCACCATCAAGAACAAGTACCCCTTGCCCTGGATCGACGACCTGTTTGATCAACTGAGTAGAGCCAAGGTATTTTCGAAGATAGATCTCAGATCAGGCTACCATCAAATCAAGGTCAGGAAGGAGGATATTCCCAAGACGGCGTTCAACACCAAGTATGGACAATTTGAATTCTTGGTCATGCCGTTTGGACTGATAGATGCTCCTGCAGTATTCATGAACCTCATGAACAAGGTTTTTCATGAATATCTGGATCAGTTTGTTGTTGTCTTCATCGATGACATATTGATCTACTCAAAGACGGAGGAAGAGCATGAAGAGCACTTGAGGAAAGTGCTGAGTACCTTGAGGAAGGAGAAGCTCTATGGTAAGCTATCCAAATGCGAATTCTTTTTATACAAAGTAGAATTTTTGGGCCATGTTGTCACAGGAAAAGGGATTTTGGTGGATCCAAAGAAGATAGCTGCTATTGAGAAGTGGACTGCACCAAGCTCGGTTGCAGAGATCAGGAGCTTTTTGGGACTAGCTGGCTACTATCGGAAGTTCGTGAAGGATTTCTCCAAGATTACGGAGCCAATGACGAAGCTTACCAGAAAGAACGAGGAGTTTATATGGTCTGAAGCGTGCCAGTCAGCTTTTGAGGAACTGAAGAAGAGGCTTACAACTGCGTCGATACTTGCGCTACCCGCAGGTACCGGCGGTTTCTCAATCTATAGTGATGCTTCCGAAAAAGGACTGGGCTGCGTTCTTCAACAACAAGGGAAAGTAATTGCCTATGCATCCAGACAATTACGGACTCATGAGAAGAACTACCCTACACATGACTTGGAGCTTACAGCGATGATATTTGCTTTGAAGCTATGGAAGCACTACCTGTATGGAGAGGGAGTGGAAATATTTACGGACCACAAAAGTCTGAAATATGTTTTCACTCAGAAGGAGCTGAACATGAGACAAAGACGATGGCTGAAGCTGATGAAGGATTTTGATATCAACCTGCAGTACCATCCGGGTAAGGCTAATGTTGTTGCAGATGCACTTAGTCGATACCCGATGGCGATGTTCTTGACCAAGGAGCGCCATTTGCTGGAGGACATGGAGAAGCTTCGATTGGAAATTGTACTGTCCGAGGAAGAGATGAAGAAACTTGGAAGAAAAGCCATCGTATCAGGAGAGGAATCATCATTGATGCAGTTGTAAGTGCGTTCAAGTCTTATGGACAGGATCAAGGAGACACAATTCTAAGACGAGACGCTTTGCAAACTTAGAGACCAAGTGTTGGCAGGAACACTTGAAGGATTCTCAATCGCCAACGACGGAGCATTAAAGAATGGTATAAGACTTTGCGTACCAAATGGCGAACTGAGGAACGAACTGATGCAAGAAGCACACCAGTCGCAGTAATCCATACACCCTGGAGCCAACAAGATGTACCGGGATATGCGAACTATAGTATGGTGGTACGGAATGAAGAAGGATGTATCCAGGTATGTGGCTAGATGTTTAATTTGTCAGCAAGTTAAAGCTAGCAGGCAGAGACCAGCTGGATTGTTGCAGCCGCTTGACATTTCAGAGTGGAAATGGAAGCACATAACGATGGATTTTATATCGGGACTGCCTCGATCCCAAGGAGGAAAGGATGCAATTTGGGTTATAGTGGACCGACTGACGAAGTCAGCTCACTTTATCCCCTTCAAGGTTGGTTTATCCACCGAGAAGTTGGCAGCACTGTACATGCAGCACATCTACCAGATTCATGGAGTTCCGGTAAGTATCATATCTGACAGAGATACTAAATTTACATCTCACTTTTGGAAGAGTTTGTATGACAGCTTGGGAACCCAACTGAAGTTCAGCACCGCCTACCACCCTCAGACTGACGGGCAATCGGAGAGAACAATCCAGACGCTAGAAGATATGCTGAGATCCTGCATCCTGGAATTTGGAGGGTCTTGGGAAGACCATTTGCACTTGGTAGAGTTCTCTTACAACAACAGCTACCAAGCTAGCATCGGGATGACACCGTTCGAGGCACTCTATGGACGTCGTTGTCGTACCCCTCTTGCCCGGGATGATGTCAGAGAACGAGTGTTGCTTGGACCTGAGATGGTGATCGAAGCAGCAGAGAAGGTAAGAATGATCAGTGACAAGCTCCGGATAGCCCAAGGCAGACAGAAGCATTGGGTCGATTACAGCAGACGACCTTTGGAGTTTGAGGAAGGCGACAGTGTGTTTGTGAAGATCTCGCCTGCCAGAGGAATAATCCATTTCGGCAGAGCAGGAAAGTTAAGCCCCAGGTACATTGGTCCATTTGAAGTACTTAGCAGGATTGGAGAAGTGGCTTATCGGGTAGCTCTACCCCCGAGTCTCGAAGGCGTCCACAACGTCTTCCACGTCTCACAGCTGAGACGCTACATCTCAGACCCGAGCCATATCTTGGACCATTCAGAGCTGGAGATTGGACCCAGCCTTACAGTGCCGGAGAAGCCAGTGGCAATTTTGGACCGGGGCGAGAAGAGAACCAGGAACATCGTGACGCCAATAGTCAGAGTGATGTGGCGGCACAACTCACCAGGTGAGTCGACCTGGGAGCGAGAAGACCAAATACGGGAGCAGTACCCGTACCTGTTTGAGACTTGAGGTAATCCCTAACCTTACTTTTAAATTTCGAAGACGAAATTTTCTAAGGAGGGAAGATTGTGAAACCCATATTTTTGTAATTAATTAATAATAGTGTTTTAGTATTAATTTTAGTAAATCTATTATTATTATTATTATTATTATTATTATTATATATTTTTGGGTGCAAATTATTTCAAAATTAACAACATGGCTTTTTGAGTTGAACCCAGACCCGAGTCCGAACCCAGACCCAGGCCTGAGCCAAACCCAATCCTTTTCCCTCTTTTTCTTAAAATCTGATTTGGCTTGGTTATTATTATTTAAAAAAAATACTTTTAGCTGGTCCCGTAGGACCAGTACCCACGTACTTGGCCAACCCACTTTTTTTCACTATTCCTAAAACTCCTCCACACGTTCAGGTCAAACCCCTCCCCCTTTTACTCCTCACCCCATCTCTATCTCCCATGAACAGGAGAAGCTTTCTTCTTCTTCTTCTTAAACTCATTCTTTCTTATTTTTTTCCTTCACAGAACAAAGCTCATCTCTCTCCCTCTCCTCCTTCTCACTATATCAATTGCAGAAGAGAAGCAAGCCCATCTCCCAAACCCCCTTCTCTTCACCAACCCCCACAAACCCTCTCTTCCCCTAATCCCTCTCCCTCATCCGACCGCCAGAGCCCGCGACCACCCGCGCCAGCCCAACTCCGACGACCCCTCGGCCAACCGCCCCGTCGGCCACACCCTTGCGCGGCGACCCCTTCGGCCCCGCCAAGCTTCCCTCGGCAACCGCCCCCGTCGTTGCCTCCTCTGGCCTGTGCCCCCGTACGGCCTCCTCCCCGTCGAGCTCCCCTCGGCGAACCGCCGGCGACCCCCTGCTGGCCTGCTGCCCTAGCCCGCTGCACTTTGGCCAACTTTCCTGGCCGCAACCCCCTGGCCGTGCCCTAGCTTCTGCATTTTTCAGCGTTCTTCGACGACACTGCTGTTCCAGCACTGTTTCGGGAATACTTTCGCTGTCGGAGCTCATTTCTTTCTTATTTTTACATCTGAGAGCTCTAGCCGAGCAACCCGAGATATAACCCCTGTCCCGCTCATTTTTGTTTCAGTCGATGATGAGAAATGGTCCCCGATTCCCTTTGGAAATTCGGTTTTAGCGACGTCATAATTTTTTGGGACTTTCGGAAAGGTCCTGTGAATTATTTTGGATTCTCGGAATATTTCGGGAATTGATTTTTGGGATGTTTTAGCTTTCCGGATTTTTTCGGTAGCGTTCTGTGATTTGTGGATTTGGAATCGGACTTCCGAAATTATTTCGGGTCGTCCCGATTATTCTGTGGATTGGTTGTGGATTTTATATATATATAAATTCGGGTTATTCCCAGGTTTGGGATTTGCATGAAATTATCGGCGCCATTTTCCAGTTTTTGGGTTGACCAAAAACAGAGGAGATGCTGTCGGATTTTTCCGTAAATCCTGGATTTTTTAAAAAAAATGGATTTAAAATGAATTTCAGAATTTTATTTGGTATTTGGATTTGGGTGATGACCGTATCGGTCAATGGACCCGGCTAAGTACAAACGAAATCGGCCCTGCCCGGACGTTGAGGCATTAGCCAAGTTGAGGATTAGACCATATCTGAGACTTATTAATTAACTTTATTTTTACTATTAATTTCTGTTTAAATTTTATTTAATATTTCAGTTTAGGACTAACGGCGGTTTGTCTTATTTCAATTTATGTAAATAAATTGTAATGGACATAAGCCCAGCTGGCTGTGGTCTGTAACTATGATGGATAGCTTAGATTTTCTTGTCATTTCTGGTTTTGCGAGTTTTTCTATTTAACGATTAAACTGGCTAAAAAGTATTTTCGTATAAAATTAATTAATATTTTCTCACCTAAATTTGACAAGTTTATTATTAAATAAAAGTCACGTATTTCTCACTAAATAGCTTTATATTTATAAACTATAAAAACACCAAGTTTTCATAAAATAATCTGGCATCGACGATGTTTTCCGAACTCAAAAGTTTAAAACGAACTTTTTCCCTCGTATTAAATCAACGCATTAATACCCATATTTTCTGTGTTTGGTTAATTAAAGAATTAAAATTGGATTAGGACGCAAATAGAGATTTCAACTAGCGTAGCTAGATTGGTAAACCTGAAATCTGAGTCTATTTCTCGAATGTAGGAATTCGAGGACGACTCTAATTACCTGTCTCGAAGTCTTCTACCTCTCCAGTCATTTCCTTGAGGCAAGTATAGTTTATGTTAGTTTACAGTTATTTATTTAATCGCTTTACTGCAAGTTTAAACCACGATGCAAACACGAAACTCTCTCTGAGAGTACTGTAACTACTGGAGACTGGAGGAATAGCGTAATGATTATGACCATACTGTGACAAAAAACCCCTATCCTTACTGTAACAAACCTAAGCCGGTCATATTTTATTGTCTGTTTAAATCATACTGTTTTACTGTTGCAAACGGTTTCATATTTAAAACTGTTTAGAACTGCATGATTCTATTATTTAATTTAACTGTTAAATTAGCATGAATTGTACTTTGCTTCCTCCTGACTGGAGATACATTTTTAGGAGACATTAAGGATGCTGAGCTGTTAATCAGCAGCTACTACGACCCTGTGTTGTACCCAGTTGTGCTGCCAGAGTCCCCACAGGAGGACGATGGGACTGAGGCCGATGATCCGGCCGATAGATAGATTTCCTTTCCTGCATTTTTGTTATTTCCAAATTATGTTATTTCTTTTCAGAATAATGTTTCCATTTTGTATTTAAATTTCAAAGTTTAATAAAGTTTATTTTCGATGTTGAGTTGTGACAAATATAGTTGTGTTGTATGGTTACCTGCTACTGAACAGCTTACTGCCGCCGTCTCAACAACGGTGCAGGCTGGGCATGATCCGGCTCGACCCAATTATTTGGGATCGGGTCGTGATATATTTTTAGTGGTGGCCCATGTAGGTCATACAACAACTTAGGAAAACATACCTAGAAACAATTAGAACACTAGAACATTGATTTGTCACGACATAGGACCGAATTATATAAATAAATATTTTTGGTTGATTATAGACTGGTAGGATACGTTGCTTATGTATGTACCCTAAACCTTCTAGATTATGGCCAAAGGAAAGACTACCCGATCCGGCCCTGCTGACGATGAGGTGTCATCAACTGATCACACCCCTTCTCAAGCACGCCGGGACCCACCTCCCTTGCAGCTGACAGATCGTCCTCATGTTGCACCAGCTCCCCGGCCCGTTTACGCTTCCACAGCACAAACGGTGGAACCTGCGCAATCCTAGGCTGAGCTACAGACCCCTGCGGTAGTGGCCACACCTGCTGTCCCATCAGTACCCGTGGATCCCACTGACCTAGTAGGAATGCTACGAGGAGTGCTTGAAGCACAGAGAGCTCAAACAGAAGCCCACAGAGAGCAGACTGCTGCCCAAGTTGAAGCCCATCGCGAGCAGACCGCGATTATGAGAGAAGACATGGAGAATGCCCACAATGTGGCTATCGCTGCCCTCGAGAGAGGAAGAACCACTTCATCAGAGCCACGACCTGCCAAGGTAAGCATGATTCAGGAGTTAAGTTATATTTCTTTAAGGCCATTCTTTTGATTAGAGGCGTATTATTGCATGAAGGTTGGAGATATAGAAAGCTTTAAGAAGCAAGACCTTCGACCTTTCAAAGGAACCGAGGGTATCATCTACGTCGATGAATGGCTAGACCATATGGAGCGTCTCTTAAGCGTCGCTCGACTCCCGGAGGACCTCAAGGCTGAAGTTGTAGGACTCCAACTACAGGATGTGGCGAGCACCTGGTATCGGAATGAACCCCGACTCCAGGACAAGCAGCTCGACTGGGACACCTTCAAGAAGCTGTTCCGCAAGAAGTTCTTCCCAACATCGGAGATACGGGAAATGGAGAGACAATTCCAGAACTTGAAGCAGGGAAACATGACGGTCAGCGAATATGCGACAGAGTTCGGCCGACTAAGCCGCTTTGCCCAGAACCTGGTAGCTGACCCCAAGGATCGTGCTGAGCGATTCAGGTATGGCTTACGAGAAGAGATTCGCACCCCTGTGATCGCAGGTGGCGCAAAGACTTATGAGAGGATCCTGATCCGAGCTCAAGATGTGGAGAAGAGCCAGCCTTCTCGATCCAAGAGGGAGTATCCTGGAACTAGCAACTTCCAGGGTAGTCAGAAGAGGCCCAACAACAACAGCAACAGGCCCTCGCACCACCAGCAGCATCATCATCAGGCGAGGACCAATGACGGAGCACACCAGAAGCAGATCCATGTCTGTGACTATTGCAAGAGGCCAGGGCATCAGTCGAACATCTGCAGGAAGAGGCTAGGACACTGCCTAGTCGGTGGGTCTGCCACCCACCAAGTGAAAGACTGTTCCATGTCAGCCCACCGGCCCGGGACCAACCAGCAAAGAGCTCCCCTACCTACTCAGCAACAGTTTGGACAGCACCAGCAGAAGACTGGGCAAGCTTTTGCCCTAGCAGCTGATGAGCAGGAGCCAGAGCAGGAACCCACCGCAGATGTCATCAAAGGTTCCATTTATGTGTTTTTACATCCTGCTCTAGCATTATTTGATTCGGGTGCATCACATAGTTTTATATCCTCAAAGTTTATACCTGCACACCATATAGATTCGGGACTTAGCAAGGTGATTAGTAGAGTTATGACCGGTGGTGGACCTATACCCATCACTGAAGCTTGTAATTGTCCCATAACCATCTCTGGCCATCAGTTCTCAACACCTTTACTAGTGATACCCCTGCCCAACTATGATGTAGTCCTAGGGATGGACTGGTTAAGTGAACAGTGTGCGCTGATAGATTGTCACCGGGGATGTGTAATCTTTAGCCAACCAGGAGAACCGGAGTTTGTAATCTCTCGGGCTCCAGAAGATATGAAGAGTATTTTCTACTCCTCAATCACCGAAGAACCCGGGCCTCCTCACCCTATCATTGTGAAATTTATGGACGTCTTTCCAGATAGTCTTCCAGGATTGCCGCCAGATCGAGATGTGGAATTTAACATCGATCTAATACCCGGCTCTTCCCCTATTTCTCGGGGATGCTACAGAGTCAACCCCAAGGAGGCTAAGGAGATAAAGGATCAGATCGACGAGCTGAAGTCGCAAGGATTTATCAAAGACGGAGCTTCACCCTGGGGAGTACCAGTTTTGTTCGTGCCCAAGAAAGATGGAACTGTGCGGATGTGCATCGACTACCGGGCGCTGAACAACATCACCATCAAGAACAAGTACCCCCTGCCCCCGGATCGACGACCTGTTTGATCAACTGAGTGGAGCCAAGGTATTTTCGAAGATAGATCTCAGATCAGGCTACCATCAAATTAAGATCAGGAAGGAGGATATTCCCAAGACGGTGTTCAACACCAAGTATGGACAATTTGAATTCTTGGTCATGCCGTTTGGACTGACAAATGCTACTGCGGTATTCATGAACCTCATAAACAAGGTTTTTCATGAATATCTGGATCAGTTTGTTGTTGTCTTCATCGATGACATATTGATCTACTCGAAGACGGAGGAAGAGCATGAAGAGCACTTGAGGAAAGTACCGAGTACCTTGAGGAAGGAGAAGCTCTATGGTAAGCTATCTAAATACGAATTCTTTTGAGACAAAGTGGAATTTTTGGGCCATGTTGTCACAGGAAAACGGATTTCGGTGGATCCAAAGAAGATAGCTGCTATTGAGAAGTAGACTGCACCAAGCTCGGTTGCAGAGATCAGGAGCTTTTTGGGACTAGCTGGCTACTACCGGAAGTTCGTGAAGGATTTCTCCAAGATTGCGGAGCCAATGACGAAGCTTACCAGGAAGAACGAGGAGTTTATATGGTCTGAAGCGTGCCAGTCAGCTTTTGAGGAACTGAAGAAGAGGCTTACAACTGCGCCGATACTTGCGCTACCCGCAGGTACCGGCGGTTTCTCAATCTATAGTGATGCTTCCGAAAAAGGACTGGGCTGCGTTCTTCAACAACATGGGAAAGTAATTGCCTATGCATCTAGACAATTGTGGACTCATAAGAAGAACTACCCCACACATGACTTGGAGCTTGCAGCGGTGATATTTGCTTTGAAGCTATGAAAGCACTACCTGTATGGAGAGAGAGTGGAAATATTTACGGACCACAAAAGTCTGAAATATGTTTTCACTCAGAAGGAGTTGAACATGAGACAAAGACGATGGCTGGAGCTGATGAAGGATTTTGATATCAACCTGCAGTACCATCCGGGTAAGGCTAATGTTGTTACAGATGCACTTAGTCGATACCCGATGGCGATGTTCTTGACCAAGGAGCGCCATTTGCTGGAGGACATGAAGAAGCTTGGATTGGAAATTGTACTGCCCGAGGAAGAGATGAAGAAACTTAGAAGAGAAGCCATCGTACCAGGAGAGGAATCATCATTGATTTAGTTGCAAGTACGTTCGAGTCTTATGGACAGGATCAAGGAGACACAATTCCAAGACTAGACGCTTTACAAACTTAGAGACCAAGTGTTGGCAGGAACACTTGAAGGATTCTCAATCGCCAATGACGGAGCATTAAAGAATGGTACGAGGCTTTGCGTACCAAATGGCGAACTGAGGAACGAACTGATGCAAGAAGCGCACCAGTTGCAGTATTCCATACACCCTGGAGCCAACAAGATGTACCGGGATATGCGAACTATAGTATGGTGGTACGGAATGAAGAAGGATGTATCCAGGTATGTGGCTAGATGTTTAATTTATCAGCAAGTTAAAGCTAGCAGGCAGAGACCAGCTGGATTGTTGCAGCCGCTTGACATTCCGGAGTGGAAATGGAAGCACATAACGATGGATTTTGTATCGGGACTGCCTCGATCCCAAGGAGGAAAGGATGCAATTTGGGTTATAGTGGACCGACTGACGAAGTCAGCTCACTTTATCCCCTTCAAGGTTGGTTTATCCACCGAGAAGTTGGCAGCACTGTACATACGGCACATCTACCGGATTCATGGAGTTTCGGTAAGTATCGTATCTGACAGAGATACTAGATTTACATCTCACTTTTGGAAGAGTTTGCATGACAGCTTGGGAACCCAACTGAAGTTCAGCACCGCCTACCACCCTCAGACTGACGGGCAATCGGAGAGAACAATCCAGACGCTAGAAGATATGCTGAGATCCTGCGTCCTGGAATTTGGAGGGTCTTGGGAAGACCATTTGTACTTGGTAGAGTTCTCTTACAACAACACCTACCAAGCTAGCATCGGGATGACACCGTTCGAGGCACTCTATGGACGTCGTTGTCGCACCCCTCTTGCCTGGGACGACGTCGGAGAACGAGTGTTGCTTGGACCTGAGATGGTGACCGAAGCAGCAGAGAAGGTGAGAATGATCAGAGACAAGCTCCGGATAGCCCAAGGCAGACAGAAGTATTGGGCCGATTGCAGCAGACGGTCTTTGGAGTTTGAGGAAGGCGACAGTATGTTTATGAAAATCTTGCCTACCAGAGGAATAATTTGTTTCGACAGAACAGGAAAGTTAAGCCTCAGGTACATTGGTCCATTTGAAGTACTTAGCAGGATTGGAGAAGTGGCTTATCGGGTAGCTCTACCCCCGAGTCTCGAAGGCGTCTACAACGTCTTCCACGTCTCGCAGCTGAGACGCTACATCCCAGACCCGAGTCATATCTTGGACCATTCAGAGCTGGAGATTGGACCCAGCCTCACAGTACCGGAGAAGCCAGTGGCAATTTTAGACCGAGGCGAGAAGAGAACCAGGAACACCGTGACGCCAATAGTCAGAGTGATGTGGCGGCACAACTCACCAGGCGAGTCGACCTGGGAGCGAGAAGACCAGATGCGGGAGCAGTACCCGTACCTGTTTGAGACTTGAGGTAATCCCTAACCTTACTTTTAAATTTCGAGGACGAAATTTTCTAAGGAAGGAAGATTGTGAAACCTATATTTTTATAATTAATTAATAATAGTATTTTAGTATTAATTTTAGTAAATCTATTATTATTATTATTATTATTATTATTATATATTTTTGGGTGCAAATTATTTCAAAATTAACAACATGGCTTTTTGAGTTGAACCCAGACCCGAGTCCGAACCCAGACCCAGGCCTGAGCCAAACCCAATCCTTTTCCCTCTTTTTCTTAAAATCTGATTTGGCTTGGTTATTATTATTAAAAAAAATAATAAATACTTTTAGCTGGTCCCGTAGGACCAGCACCCACGTACTTGGCCAACCCACTTTTTCTCACCATTCCTAAAACTCCTCCACACGTTCAGGTTAAACCCCTCCCCCTTTTACTCCTCACCCCATCTCTATCTCCCACGAACAGGAGAAGCTTTCTTCTTCTTCTTCTTAAACTCATTCTTTCTCATTTTTTTCCCTCACAGAACAAAGCTCATCTCTCTCCCTCTCCTCCTTCTTACTATATCAATTGCAGAAGAGAAGCAAGCCCATCTCCCAAACCTCCTTCTCTTCACCAACCCCCACAAACCCACTCTTCCACCAATCCCTCTCCCTCATCCGACCGCCAGAGCTCGCGACCACCCACGCCAGCCCGACTCCGGCGACCCCTCGGCCAACCGCCCCGTCGGCCACACCCTTGCGCGGCGACCCCCTCGGCCCCGCCGAGCTTCCCTCGGCAACCGCCCCCGTCGTCGCCGCCTCTGGCCCGCACCCCCGTGCGGCCTCCTCCCCGCCGAGCTCCCCTCGGCGAACCGCCGGCGACCCCCTGCTGGCATATTGCCCTAGCCCGCTGCCCTTTGGCCAACTTCCCTGGCCGCAACCCCCTGGCCGTGCCCTAGCTTCTGCGTTTTTCAGCGTTCTTCGACGACACTGCTGTTCCAGTGCTGTTTCGGGAATACTTTCGCTGTCGGAGCTCATTTCTTTCTTATTTTTACATCTGAGAGCTCTAGCCGAGCAACCCGAGGTATAACCCCTGTCCCGCTCATTTTTGTTTCAGTCGATGATGAGAAATGGTCCCCGATTCCCTTTGGGAATTCGGTTTTAGCGACGTCGTAATTTTTCGGGACTTTCGGAAAGGTCCTGTGAATTATTTTGGATTCCCGAAATATTTTGGGAATTGATTTTTGGGATGTTTTAGCTTTCCGAATTTTTCCGGTAGCGTTATGTGATTTGTGGATTTGGAATCGGACTTCCGAAATTATTTCGGGTCGTTCCGATTATTCTGTGGATTGGTTGTGGATTTTATATATATATAAATTTGGGTTATTCCCTGGTTTGGGATTTGCAGGAAATTATCGGCGCCATTTCCCAGTTTTTGGGTTGACCAAAAACAGAGGAGATGCTGCCGGATTTTTCCGTAAATCCTGGATTTTTTTTTAAAAAAATGGATTTAAAATGAATTTCGGAATTTTATTTGGTATTTAGATTTGGGTGATGACCGTATCGGTCAATGGACCCGGCTAAGTGCAAACGAAACCGGCCCCGCCCGGACGTTGAGGCATTAGCCAAGTTGAGGATTGGACCATATCTGAGACTTATTAATTATCTTTATTTTTACTATTAATTTCTGTTTAAATTTTATTTAATATTTCAGTTTAGGACTAACGGCGGTTTGTCTTATTTTAATTTATGTAAATAAATTGTAATGGGCATAAGCCCAGCTGGCTGTGGTCTATAACTGTGATGGATAGCTTAGATTTTCTTGTCATTTCTGGTTTTGCGAGTTTTTCTATTTAACGATTAAACTGGCTAAAAAATATTTTCGTATAAAATTAATTAATATTTTCTTACCTAAATTTGACAAGTTCATTATTAAATAAAAGTCACGTATTTCTCACTAAATAGCTTTATATTTATAAACTATAAAGACACCAAGTTTTCATAAAATAATCTGGCATCGACGATGTTTTCCGAACTCAAAAGTTTAAAACGACATTTTTCCATCGTATTAAATCAACGCACTAATAACCATATTTTCTGTGTTTGGTTAATTAAAGAATTAAAATTGGATTAGGACGCAAATAGAGATTTCAACTAGCGTAGCTAGATTGGTAAACCTGAAATCTGAGTCTATTTCTCGAATGTAGGAATTCGAGGACGACTCTAATTACCTGTCTCGAAGTCTTCTACCTCTCCAGTCATTTCCTTGAGGCAAGTATAGTTTATGTTAGTTTATAGTTATTTATTTAATCGCTTTACTGCAAGTTTAAACCACGATACAAACACGAAACTCTCCCTGAGAGTACTGTAACTACTGGGGACTGGGGGAATAGCGTAATAATTATGACCATACTGTAACAAAAACCCCTATCCTTACTGTAATAAACCTAAGCCGGTCATATTTCATTGCCTGTTCAAATCACACTGTTTTACTGTTGCAAACTGTTTTATATTTAAAACTGTTTAGAACTGTATTATTCTATTATTTAATTTAACTGTTAAATTAGCATGAATTGTACTTTGCTCCCTCCTGACTGGAGATACATTTTTAGGAGACATTGAGGATGCTGAGCTGTTAATCAGCAGCTACTACGATCCTGTGTTGTACCCAGTTGTGCTGCCAGAGTCCCCACAGGAGGACGATGGGACTAAGGCCGATGATCCGGCCGATAGATAGATTTCCTTTCCTGTATTTTTGTTATTTCCAAATTCTGTTATTTCTTTTCAGAACAATGTTTCCATTTTGTATTTAAATTTCAAAGTTTAATAAAGTTTATTTTCGATGTTTAGTTGTGACAAATATAGTTGTGTTGTATGGTTACCTGCTACTGAACAGCTTACTGCCGCCGTCTCAACAACGGTGCAGGCTGGGCATGATCCGGTTCGACCCAATTATTTGGGATCGGGTCGTGACAGAACTGATATGATGCTTGATAAGATAAGAGATGACAAATGAATCAAATTGAATGCTTGATCATTGCTTGTTGCTAAGTATGCTTGAGAATTGTAGACATGTACAGACGTACTTGTACATGTTGACATGAATAAAAGAAAGGCACGAATCGAACGTGTCGTATATCTGCAAAGGCATGAAAAGAACATGTCGTACATCGGATCACAAATCTGTCTCATCTGATAGAACTGCTAGTGCATGCATATGGTCTCGGACAACTCGTGAACGAGTAAAATTTGTCTCTCGGGTGGAATCTAGGGGCACCTGGAGCACTCGACTTAGGAGAGATTATGAGCACCATAGGTAAAAGAGACCCATGTTAAAAGGGTAGCCGATATCTGAGTCCTCAGCGACGAGCTGAACCCAAGAGAGTCACAGCGGCTAATCATTGGTTTTCCCATGGACCATCATATAGATAGGTATTGGTTGGTGTAGAGCTGAACCGGAGAGTCACAGCTGCCAATCGAGTTTGCATGTGTCAAGAATGTTTTGCTAAGAGTTAACGATGCAGAGACGAACAGGGATGACAATGTGGTTTTATCATATTTATGCTAATCCTTGTCTTGTGCAGGGATGGACGGTCGAATATGGTAAAAATCACTGAATAAGTGATAATACGTATTGCTTGAGTTTGCTATATGAATTGTTTACAGAGATTAATTTGTGCAAGGAAATGCTATGTTCCACTAAATAAAAGATATGAGATCGTGCTTGTAATTGTCCCTAACAGTTGCTTGAATAGAGAAATGAACATGCTCATGAAACACGCTGCGCACACCACAGAAATGAGTAATCATAGTGAATAAATTTAATAGTCCTTTGTATGCTTGAGATGAAGTGAAACAAATGTTGGCTTTTCAAAGATGTGTTTTCAAAAGACATGTAAACTGACTCTGTATGCATGAAATGAATATAGGTAAAAAAGTAGCAAGATCACTTCACAAGAAATATTTTCTCACTAAATGAACAGTGATCGTTTCAGACAAATATAGCTCTTTGTTCACAATCACCAGTATGCTGATATACTGACCCACCATCAGTCTGCATGCAGGTGCAATATCCATCAAGAAGGATAGTCCAAAGCGATAGCCCGTGCCTCATCCTCAGGAGCCAGAAATCAGAAGAGATGCCAAAAGATGACATCTGTTGCAAGAGTTGGTTTTGTATATAAAGGGATGTAATGTATGGGAACGGGATCATTGTATTCTGTAAAGTTCTGAGAGAATATAATATTGTATCAGAGAGAATCGAGAGCTTGTAATCTGTTCAAATAAAATCAATAAAGAGAATTGTTTCTTGTTACCATTATGTTCAATGCTTGTATTCTGAAATATGTCTGCTGTGATATAACGTGTAGGCAACTTTAGAAGGAGGTGAATAGTGTTTGTGTCGATAATCACCAAATAAAAAATAACTCTATATCACCTCCACAAAACAACTATCAAGATAGTAAATAAATCAGAGAGAAATACGAAAGTAAAAAAAGATCAGAATAGCATACGCAAACACAGCAGTTTTAACCTGGTTTCCCTCGTGGAGGACTAGTCCAGGCCTGAGAACTCTAGCTCAGGATTGAAATCCACTATTTGTGAAATAGTGTACAATCACGTGCCTTTACTCAGAAGAGCACGCCAACTTCTTACAGATTCGCAAGTGGCGAAACTTGGAATTGTCCAAGTAACTTTTTTTTTCAACTCTTGCACAAAAACTTCTAGCTGAATTGCACTTGAGCACCTTGGGGCTTAGGAAGTTTTGTGGCTAGTAGATTGGAAGAGTATGGCTTAGGTAGTATAAGGCTTAGATGATTGAGAGTGAGAGATAAAAGGATGATTTGAAAAGTGAGAATTCAAGGCCTATTTATAGGATTCTAGGTAGGCAGAATTCGGCCAGAATTCTGGGTCAAGAATTTAAAATTTTGGCCGTTGGACAACTAGCATCCAGCAAACCCAAAAAATTAGGGCCCTGGATTTTATGGGACAGAATACGGCCCGAACTCTGTCTCCAGAAGGCAGAATTGGTCCATTGGGCTTTTGGGCTTTGTGGAGCTTGGGCTTGGTTCAGGAATTGGAATGTTTGTATGGTAGAGCTTGGAGAGATATGTCTTGGATTTGAGATGACTTAGTGCGACTCAACGTACACATTCTCCTAGACTCAATAAATTGAAGATTATAGACTTGGAACAAGTAGGAAAACCAAGGGCCCTTTGATGACGCCTTTCTTCTGATATTTGAGCAGTCATGAAGACGTCTTTTTCCTTGACAGCAGTCGTCCAAAGATAAGCAGACCGGGCAGCGAAACCCCTGATGCGAGGCCCCAGATAGGTCGTTAGGCGGTTCGGAGAAATCTCTTTGTATAATATCGTCTTTGGTCCATCATTTAATTCTTCATTGCCTATGTCCTGGTTTAATCATGTTTGATCATGCTTACTGTATGTCTACAAATACATTTTAGGCCAGAAATGCTATGTTGCAGTACGATACAAGCATAGCAATATAATATAAGACAATGCTAAGTTTAAGTAGCAACATGATAGTGAGTATATGAATATTAGTGACATCATTATGTTAAACTTAACTGATTAGCCATATTCAAAAACACGATGTAATCATTGGGCCAACACGCTGCTGCTTCAATTATCTGTGATACGTTCCGCTGCGTATTATCAACCTTGTCTTGCTTCAGGTCTTGGCCTTATGCAAGCGCAACTTAGGCTTGCACGGCATCATGCCTTAGCGAGGACGAACGATCCCAAAGAAGCTCGAAGCGAGGACGAAAGGACTCTGCGGGAACGGGGCATGACAAAATGTATCAGAGCAATACGATCCTCTGGCCAAATATTGATTCGATTGAATTCAAAGATGTTCTCCTGATCAAAATTTTCTTGCCTTCTTGATATCATCAATGAGATGAACGTTCCATACAATAAGTCCGTAAATATTTTTATGATGCCGATAAATGTTTAATCGATTTGATTGATTGAGTTGGAAATGCTTGATTGAACAAGAGTTTTGATATGATCTGAATTATGATTTCATGGATTGATGATGGCGAAGGATGAGGACTATCGCTGCTAAGGATATCGTAAGTTTCTCCTTAAGTTTTAAGAACGAAACTTCTTTTCGGTGGGTAATTATGTAGTGCCCCGCTCCGCGAAGGCACTAGATAGACAGAAAGATCGGATTTTTGGCTTTGCAACAGAAGACGATTGATCTGGGTAAGTGGACGAAGTCTCATTTACTGATTCGCTTACGCCTCAAGAATCTGAGTTTTTGATTGAATACTATTGTTAATAACAAGATGGTAAATCATTGAGTATGCTTTAAGAGAATTCACATGTTACCTCGCTAAGATATGAATGTTGCCTTGATAAAAAGAACCTTGTCATGCTAATAACAATACGGTAACCAGTATGTATGCTTATAAGAGATTTCACATGTTGCCATGCTAAGAACAAGAAAAGAAATAATCTGCATGCTAATAAGAAGACTCGTTGCCTGCTAATAAGAACTGATATGATGCTTGATAGGATAAGAAAAGACAAATGAATCAAATTGAATGCTTGATCATTGCTTGTTGCTAAGTATGCTTGAGAATTGTAGACATGTACAGACGTACTTGTACATGTTGACATGAATAAAAGAAAGGCATGAATCGAACGTGTCGTATATCTGCAAAGGCATGAAAAGAATATGTCGTACATCTGATAACAAATCTGTCTCATCTGATAGAACTGCTAGTACATGTATATGGTCTCGGACAACTCGTGCACGAGTAAAATTTGTCTCTCGGGTGGAATCTAGGGGCACCTGGAGCACTCGACCTAGGAGAGATTATGAGCACCCTGGGTAAAAGAGACCCATGTTAAAAGGGTAGCCGATATCTGAGTCCTCAGCGATGAGCTGAACCCAAGAGAGTCACAGCGGGTAATCATGGGTTTTTCCATGGACCATCATATAGATAGGAGTTGGTTGGTGCAGAGCTGAACCGAAGAGTCACAGCTGCAAATCGAGTTTGTATGTGTCAAGAATGTTTTGCTAAGAGTTAACGATGCAGAGACGAACAGGGATGACAATGTTGGTTTTATCATGTTTATGCTAATCCTTGTCTTGTGCAGGGATGGACGGTCGGATATGGTAAGAATCACTAAATAAGTGATAATACGTATTGCTTGAGTTTGCTATATGAATTGTTTGCAGAGATTAATTCGTGCAAGGAAATGCTATGTTCTACTAAATAAAAGATATGAGATCATGCTTATAATTGTCCCTAACAGTTGCTTGAATAGAGAAATAAACATGCTCATGAAACACGCTGCGCACTCCACAGAAATGAGTAATCATAGTGAATGAATTGAATAGTCCTTTGTATGCTTGAGATAAAGTGAAACAAATGTTGGCTTTTCAAATATGTGTTTTCAAAAGACATATAAACTGACTCTGTATGCATGAAATGAATATAGGTAAAAAAGTAGCAAGATCACATCACAAGAAATATTTTCTCACTAAATGAACAGTGATCGTTTTAGACAAATGTAGCTCTTCATTCACAATCACCAGTATGCTGATATACTGACCCACCATCAATCTGCATACAGGTGCAATATGCATCGAGAAGGATAGTCCAAAGCGATAGCCTGTGCCTCATCCTCAGGAGCCAGAGATGCCAAGAGATGACATCTTTTGCAAGAGTTAGTTTTGTATATAAAGGGATGTAATGTATGGAAACGGGATCATTGTATTCTGTAAAGTTCTGAGAGAATGTAATAGTGTATCAGAGATAATCGAGAACTTGTAATCTGTTCGCATGAAATCAATAAAGAAAATTATTTCTTGTTACCATTGTGTTCAATGCTTGTATTCTGAAATATGTTCGCTGCTGCTTCAATTATCTGCGATACGTTCCACTACGTATTGTCAATCTTGTCTATCTTATCTTGCTTCAGGTCTTAGCCTTGTGCAAGTGCAACTTAGGCTTGTACGGCATCACGTCTTAGCGAGGACGAACGATCCCAAAGAAGCTCGAAACGAGGACGAAAGGACTCTGCGGGATCGAGGCGTGACAGAATGGTATCAGAGCAACACGATCCTCTGGCCGAATGTTGATTCGAATGAATTCGAAGATGTTCTCCTGATCAAAATTTTCTTGCCTTCTTGATATCATCAATGAGATGAACGTTCCATACAATAAGTCCGTAAATATTTTTATGTTGCCGGCAAATATTTTATCGATTTGATTGATTGAGATTGAAAGGTTTGATTTTACAAGAGTTTTGATATGAACTGAATTATGATTTCATGGATTGATGATGGCGAAGTATGAGGACTGTCGCTGCTAAGGATATCGTAAGTTTCTCCTTAAGTTTCTAGGACAAAACTTCTTTTCGGTGGGTAATTATGTAGTGTCCCGCTCTACGAAGGCACTAAATAGACAGAAAGATCGGATTGCTGGCTTTATAACAGAAGACGATTGATCTGGGTGAGTGGACGAAGTCTCATTTTCAGCACACTATCATGTGTTGCACTTCCCGAATCATAAGTGAAGAACCCTAGAGGGGGGTGAATAGGGAAATTAAAAATTAACTACAGCAATTGATGCAATAAAGACAATTGAAAGTAAAGAGTAGAAAGATCAAACGCAAGGATGTATCCTGGTATCCTCTTTTGAGGCGGTCCAGTCCCGGAACTCTCTCTGGCTTTAATCCACTATTTAACCAAATAGTATACACGAGTTTGGATCCGAAGAACTCGCCAACTTCAATACGAGTTTGGATCCGAAGACTCGCCTACTTCTACACACGAGTTTTCTTACGAAGGCTCGCCAACTTCAAACAAAAGAGAATGAGAACTTGTTGATCTTCTAACACGTGAAGATCGAAATGTACAACTCTTTAATACTCTAGCACTTTGGGAGAGGATGACAATGAAAAGCTTGGAAGAGTTTTAATGGTGGAGCTCTTGGTTGTTGGAAAATTTATGATAAGAGTTGGTGAAGAAGCTCAAGAGAGAGAGAGCTTTCTTTTATAAGAGAACCAAGAGTTGGTGGCATTTAATGCTCTGAATACAGACAGACCGGTATACCGTCGGTATGTAGCGGCATACCGTCGGTATATCGTCCAAATAGTAACGGTCATATTAATGACCGTTAGAGAGTATTAAATGCGGCCATTAATGCTAGTCAGGGCAATTCACAAACCAAATATTTGAAACTCGGTATACCGCCGGTATGCCGGAGCATGTCGCCGGTATGCCGACAATTTGTCACAGCAAGTTTTGGATTGCTAAAAACGGTATACCGTCGGTATGCCGGAGCATGCCGTCGGTATGCCGACAATTTATCACAGCAACTTTTGGGTTGCTAAAAACGGTATACCGCCGGTATGCCGGAGCATGCCGTCGGTATGCCGGTAATTTGTCACAGCAACTTTCTGGACACAAAAATTGGTATACCGTCGGTATGCCGGAGCATGCCGTCGGTATGCCAACAATTTGTCACAGCAACTTTCTGGATGCTAGAAACGGTATACCGTCGGTATGCCGAAGCATGCCACCGGTATGCCGCTCTGTAAGTATTTGATTTTTGACTTGTGCTTTTTAATTGTCATCCGTCCTTAGGTGTTTACAGATATACCTAGACTAGTACAGACTCAAAGACTCTAAGCAGGAAGACGCCGTCTTATGCAGGGAACGCCGGTAACTGCTTCAGTCTTCAAAGTGAAAGAAGATTGCGCTGAACGGAAGAACTCCATGTAGTAGATCTTCTGAGAATATTTGAATCTGAAGAACAGAAGACTAAACTACGAAGATGCTGTTAATAATCAAAATAAAATGTGCCAACAAACTCCTCCATTTTGATAATTGATAAAATAGAGAGATAGCATCTTCAGGGAGTAGCTCCCCCGTAAGTAGACAGCTCCCCCTCAATACGATTTCTTCCCCTTTGTCACTTAGTCAAAGATGGGAATAATAATAGAAAAAGTACAAACTGATAATGACAAGAGCATATAAAGATAAGCATGTATTAATATATTGATATGAAAAGTGAATACATGTCCGACACATACATAGCATAATGTAAATAGAAAGACTCTCCTCAACGAGAGCCGCACACTAGAGATAACCACAGATAAAGTCCCCGAAGGACTGCAAATAACAGGTACCAACCACACACCGGTCCCCGAAGGACCACAAAAGACAACATAAAAATGAACCCATAAAAACTAAAACACGCATAAAACGAGACCATCACCCAAAAGGAAATCCATCCCTACTCATCAGCCGGATCGTCATCATCACCCTGAGCTTGCTGGAAGGCGCCAAAAGGATCAATGCCATCAGGGTACATAAACCCATAGGCATTGGGATCAGAGAAGCGCGGGACCGTGTACATGGGATCTTGAAGATTAAGATCCAGAAAAGCATCACGGTCTTGAAGAGTGCGCTGAATAAAGTACCCCTGATCGTGGAAATGGGACTGGATCAGGGCGCCAAGTCCACGAGTGTGGGCCCGCATCTGCTCATCCGCCTGGGCCATACGCATATCAAAGTGCTGCTGAGTGAGCGGCATATAATGGCCCGAAGCAGGAGGGGTAGATATGGGAGCAGCAGGAGTGGATGCCGGACGTTCTTGGGAAGACGAGGCACGGGAAGCAGAGGCGCCGCTAAGGGAACGATAGACAGCAAGGTAAGAAGGCACGCCATCCGAGGAGCAAAGAGATAGGTCAACTTGTTTGGCCTCCAGAAGGAGAGTGATAAGGGAGCCATAGTAGAGGTTTTGCTTTTCCGAAGGCATGACACGCCGGAAGAGCAGAAGGAGAGTCTTCGGGAAGGAGAATGGCTTCCGGGCATAGAAATAATACATGCAGACGAGGGCATCACCGGTAATGGTGTCGTAGTTTCCGCCCTTAGGAAATAGTATGTGGCACACTATCCTATGGAGCTCGTAGTAAAATGGCTCCAGCTGGGCAGAGAGGGCCGGGATGGCAGGAGGGTTGGGGCCCTTGCAGATGATACGGCAGAATTCGTCGAAGGGTGACGCCGCCGAGGAGTTGAGAGCACCCAAGGATGGTAACGCTTCCCCTTTGTCCGGGATGCCGAGGATGTTCCCCACTTTCCGAGATGTTAGACGAAAGTGACAGTCATTGACCATAGACTGAATGGCGGGGTGATCGTCGTCCCCGACCAAGTTGCAATAGAAAAGTCAGACAGCAGCAGGGTAGACGGGTATTTGGCGCCGAAGTAGAGAGGAGAGTCCGGCGTCGTCAAACAAGGGGACGTGACCGGGAAAGAGGTTCCAGTTGATCTCCCGTCCCTTGAACACGTTGTGATGGACGAAGTGCTGAAACCAAAGCTCGGCCGCCAAAGAGTTGGAGAAGATGCGTTGGTCATAGCCGTGAGGTTGCGCCACCGGGACGAAGGGGTTGAATATGGAGAAAGAGAAGGATCGGGGGCGCTTAGGGTTTGCCATGAAGAGAGATTAGGTTTTTGGAGTGGATGAAGGAGGAGTAGGAGAAATAATGGAGGAAGGAGGATTTTAAAGAGGAGGAGAAAGATGAAGGGATGGATTTTGAAAAGGGGAGGAGGGTGGGAACGGTTGTAGAGGAGGGTTTAATGAAAGGGAGTTAAAAAGGTGGTGGGTAGTTATGATGGTGGAGTAAAAAGAGGAGTAAAATGGGGGATGTGATGGTATAGTAATAAAAGAGATGGGAGGTGAAGAGATAGGTAGTTATGATAGATGAGATGGATAGGAGGGAATAAAGGAAGGTTAAAAAGAAATAAAGAAAGCAGAGAAGAAAGGTGGGCCCGGTCCTTGAGTTGATATCATGTCCGCCTCCATACGGCATACCGGCGGTATACCGACGTGTACCGACGGTATGCCGAGTTTCGAAACAGAACCTAATTCTGAATCAAAAAATGGTATGCCGTCGGTATACCGCTGTATACCGTCGGTATGCCGGCCGAGAGGGATTATGGATCAAAAGATAAAATGCCTAATTCACGGCAAAGGAAGGTGAAGCGATCTTCCGGGAGCGGTTTTGTAAAAATATCGGCTAATTGATAGGTAGTATCAATAAATTCAAGACTAATATCTCCCTTTTGTTGATGGTCACAAAGAAAATGGTGTCTAATTTCAATGTGTTTCGAGCGTGAGTGACAAATCGGGTTTTTCGTGAGATTGATAGAGCTAGTGTTATCACATTTAATAAGGGTGCATGAATGAGAAATGCCATAATCTAAAAGTGTTTGTGACATCCAAAGAATTTGTGCACAACAACAACCAGCCGCAATATATTCTGCCTCAGTGGTAGAAAGAGCAACAGAATTTTGCTTCTTACTAAACCACGATACCAAAGACTTCCCGAGGAATTGACATATGCCACTAGTGCTTTTTCGGTCAATCTTGCATCTGGCAAAATTCGCATCCGAAAAGCCGTGAAGCTCAAAGGATGAGGATTTCGGATACCAAAGACCCATGTTAATGGTACCTTTGAGATAACGAAAAATGCGCTTAACGGCACACAAATGAGATTCCTTTGGATTGGCTTGATATCGTGCACACAAGTAAACACTAAACATGATATCAGGACGGCTAGCAGTTAAATAAAGTAAGCTACCGATCATACCTCTATACTTACGAATGTCGACCGATGTGCCATCTTCATCATTGTCAAGCTTTGTCGTTGTGGCCATAGGAGTCCTCATTGATTTGGATGAGTCGAGGTCGAAACGCTTGAGGAGGTCCTTTGTATATTTCGCTTGATTGATGAAGGTTCCTTTGGGTCCTTGTTTGATTTGTAACCCCAAGAAGAAGAAGAGTTCACACATCATACTCATTTCAAACTCTTCCTGCATAACTTTGGCAAATTCTACACAAAGTGTATTGTTAGTAGAACTAAAAATAATATCATCGACATAAATTTGAACCAATAAGAGAGTCCCATCATGGGATTTAATAAAAAGTATGGTGTCAACTTTCCCCTTTGAAAAATTGTGAGAAACAAGAAAAGAGCTAAGACGCTCATACCAAGCACGGGGAGCTTGTTTGAGGCCATAAAGGGCTTTATGGAGTTTGAACACGTGATTAGGAAATTGAAAGTCTTCAAATTTGGGAGGTTGTTTAACATAAACTTCCTCTTTAATAATACCATTTAGAAAAGCACTCTTAACATCCATTTGAAATAGCTTAAAGTCATTAAAATAAGCAAAAGCACAAAACATACGAATAGATTCAAGACGTGCAACCGGAGCATAGGTTTCGTCGTAGTCAATGCCTTCCTCTTGGTTATGGCCTTGAGCAACCAATCGGGCTTTGTTACGAGTCACTAACCCATCTTCATTAAGTTTGTTACGAAACACCCATTTAGTTCCAATAATGGGATGATTGTTAGGTTTTGGGATAAGTTCCCAAACCTTGCTTCGCTCAAATTGATTTAGCTCCTCTTGCATAGCTATTATCCAAAACTCATCAAGAAAAGCATCATTAATATTTTTAGGCTCTATTTGAGAGATAAAAGCCACATTTGTATAAAGATCATGAGTGGCGGATCTTGTGCTAACACTTGAGGAAGGATCCCCAATGATAAGCTCCTTAGGATGATTGGTGACAAATCTCCATTCTTTTGGGAGATCCTTTTGAGGAGGCTCGAGAGGAGGAGACTCTTTTGATGGGGTCACAACTTCATTGTTAGATGAAGAAGGACGATCCTCAATAGAGGAGTTCTCCAACCCAAACGAGATGTTATCAATATCCTCGGAAGAGAAGAATGTAGAAGAGTTGAGTTCATTAAAAGAGACATTTATTAACTCTTCGACAACAAGACTTCTTTTGTTAAAAACACGAAAACCTTTACTATGAGTAGAGTATCCAAGGAATATTCCTTCATAGGCTTTTTCTTCAAACTTGCCTAGGTTATCCTTGGTATTCAAAATAAAACACTTGCAACCAAAAACTTTGAAATATTCAATAGAGGGAATTTTGTCAAACTAAAGCTCATAATGAGTCTTCTTAGAAATAGGTCTAATCAAGACCCTATTAATAACATGACATGCCGTATTAACGGCTTCCGCCCAAAAATATTGGGGGAGCTTATATTGGTTTAACATAACCCGGGCCATATCGCCAAAGGTTCTATTCTTTCTCTCCACAACACCATTTTATTGAGGAGTACGTGGACAAGCAAAATCATGTCCAAAACCATTCTTTTCACAAAATCTTTTGAAATCAACATTATCAAATTCTCCTCCATGATCACTCCTAATTTTGTTGATAGAAAAATCTTTCTCATTTTGAACATGTTTACAAAAAGCAACAAATTCACGAAAAGTATCACTTTTGCAAGCAAGAAAAATAACCTAAGTAAATCTCGAAAAATCATCAACTAAAACAAAAGCATAAAGTTTGCCAACAAGGCTAGCAACTCTACTAGGCCCAAAAAGATCCATATGGATAAGTTGAAGGGGTCTAGAAGTACTCACAGAGTTGATTGATTTGAAGGATGACTTGGTCAACTTACTTTTCTCGCATTCTTCACATACCATATCCTTTTTGAATGGGATACTTGGGAGTCCTCGTACAAGCTTCTTGGAGGCGAGGCGAGAGATGGTATCCATGTTGGCGTGTCCAAGCCTCATGTGCCAAAGCCAACTCTCATCGTTCTTTACAACTAGGCATCTATCATTGTTAGTACCTTTAAAAAGATAAAGAACATAAATGTTGTTTTCTCTAATGCCTTCATAAACAATAGTTCCATTAGAACTATCGGCAATGTAGCATTTGAGTTTAACAAACTTGATATCATAGCCATTATCGGTAAGATGGCTAATACTAAGGAGGTTATGCTTGAGATTAGTAACAAGACAAACATTATTAATGCAAGGATAAGGAGGAGAACCGATATTACCATTTCCAATAATATAACCTTTAAGATTGTTACCGAAGGAGACGTGTCCTTCCTTCTTCATCGATAGCGTTGTAAAAAGTGAAGCATCACCGGTCATGTGCCGTGAACAACCGCTATCGAGAATCCACTTGCTTCTAGCATGAGAAGGATTCGTCACCTACAACAAAAGTTGAAGATGAACGTTTTGGTACCCATGATCGTTTGGGTCCTTGATTGTTAGTTCTAGGAACCCATTTAAGAACTTTCATGTCAACTTGTTTCCTTGTATAACAAAAATTAGAAGTATGTCCGAGCAAACCACAATAATTGCACATCAAAGAAGATTTAGAAGAAGAAGTGTGAGTGTTGTGCATATGTGAGTTTCTAGTGTGAAAAGTTCTACCATGAGTGTTATGATGATAGTAAAATGCATGATGTGAGGTGTTCTTCTTAACAAAAGGTCCTTTTCTTATGTTAGAAAAGGAGTTGTGTGTAGTGTTCATGTAAGGGTTATGCCTAGCATTGTGATGAGTGTGGGGGTGTCTTGGAGCATGCATGTGAGTGGTATTCTTATTACCTAAATTCTTACTCCGTGTAAGAAGATCATTATACTTAATAGAAGTGTCATATTCTCTTCTATTAGCATCTTGACATTTGCACATAGCAAATTCATAAGAGCTTCTCATGGATAGAATCTCATCATCCCTTTTCTTGATGGTGTCAAGAGATTCTTGAAACTTGAGTCGCAAAGACTCTATTTCATCCGTGTCAGAAATAGGAGATTTTCCCTTCACATCAATAATGATGCTTGAGAGCCTCTCTACTTCAAGTTGAAGAGCCTCAATCTCTTTAAGAGATTTCTTGTATTTATTTCGAACACCTTTGTGTTCTTCATGTAATTCAAGAATGACTTTCTCCAAATCATCATAGGTAAGAGTGTTTAAGGAAAGATCATCATGTACCTCATCGGTTGCCATGAGGCAGACGTTGGCATTGTGTTTGCACTCCTTGTCGTTGTCGGAGTCGCTCGCGTCACTTTCACACCAAATGCTTGTGTTGGCAAACTTTCTGGAGGATGAGCTTCCCTTGCTAGGCTTCTCGTACTTGCTTGAGTCTTTTCTTATCATCGGACAATCCCTCTTGATGTGTCCGGGTCTTCTGCATTGATAGCACGCCGGATCTTCTTCATTGTCCCGTCTAGAGCGGTTGGCCTTGTTGAATTTTAGGAACTTCCGGAAGTGCTTAGCTGTGAGAGCTATTTCTTCATCGTCGTCCGACTCATTGTCGTTGGAGCTATCCTTGGAGTAGGACCTTGTTGCTTTGAGAGCAAGAGTCTTCTCCTTCTCTTTGGTCTTCTCCTTCTCCTTCTCTTGTATGGAGGATTCCTCTTGATCCTTCATATCGAGCTCATGAGTCATTAGCTTGCCCATGAGAGTCTCAAGGTTCATGACAGTCAAGTCGTTCCCCTCAATGATTACGGTAGCTTTAGGACTCCAGACTTTCGTCAATCCTCTAAGGATTTTTCTGATCTTTTCATGAGCCGGATATTTCTTACCAAGAGAGGAGAGAGGATTAATAATATCACCAAATCGAGTAAACATAGAAGTAATAGATTCATCATGCTTTATTTTAAAAGACTCATATTCTTGCGTGAGTCTACTAATCTTAGACTCCTTCACTTGTGAAGTTCCCTCGTGTGTGACTTCAAGTAATTTTCAAATCTCATTGGAAGTCTTGCAAGTAGAGATTCGATTGAATTCACTACTGTCGAGAGTACAATAAAGAGCATTCATTGCCTTGGCATCTCGACTTGCAAGCTTCTTGATGTTTTCAGAGAGAGTGTCCCGAAGGGTGTCAGAAGCAATATCCTCAATAGCTCTGGAAGGAGTAGGAAGACCATTTATCACGCAATCCCATAAGTCGAAATCTATGGACTTTAGATAAATGCTCATCCTAATTTTCCAGTAGTTGTAGTTGGTACGATCAAATAGGGGAGGCCTATTTGTGGAGTGCCCCTCATTGTGAAACGTGTTGATACTAGGGTTAGAGGCTATGGATCACTCAACGGTGTAAATCCAAATCAAGAGAACAAAGCTCTGATACCAATTGAAGAACCCTAGAGGGGGGTAAATAGGGAAATTAAAAATTAACTACAGCAATTGATGCAATAAAGACAATTGAAAGTAAAAAGTAGAAAGATCAAACGCAAGGATGTATCCTGGTATCCTCTTTTGAGGCAGTCCAGTCCCGAAACTCTCTCCGACTTTAATCCACTATTTAACCAAATCGTACACACGAGTTTGGATCCGAAGAACTCGCCAACTTCAACACGAGTTTGGATCCGAAGACTCGCCAACTTCTACACACAAGTTTTCTTATGAAGGCTCGCCAACTTCAAACAAAAGAGAATGAGAACTTGTTGATCTTCTAACACGTGAAGATCGAAATGTACAACTCATTAATACTCTAGCACTTTGGAAGAGGATGACAATGAAAAGCTTGGAAGAGTATTAATGGTGGAGCTCTTGGTTGTTGGAAAATTTATGATAAGAGTTGGTGAAGAAGCTCAAGAGAGAGAGAGCTTTCTTTTATAAGAGAACCAAGAGTTGGTGGCATTTAATGCTCTGAATACAGACGGACCGGCATGCCGTCGGTATGCAACGGCATACCGTCGGTATACCGTCCAAATAGTAACGGTTATATTAATGATCATTAGAGAGCATTAAATGCAGCCATTAATGCTAGTCAGGGCAATTCACAAACCAAATATTTGAAACTCGGTATACCGCCGGTATGCCGGAGTATGCCGCCGGTATGCCGACAATTTGTCACAGCAAGTTTTGGATTGCTAAAAACGGTATACCGTCGGTATGTCGGAGCATGCCGTCGGTATGCCGATAATTTGTCACATCAACTTTTGGGTTGCTAAAAACGGTATACCGCCGGTATACCGGAGCATGCCGTCGGTATGCCAACAATTTGTCACAGCAACTTTCTGGACACAAAAATGGGTATACTGCCGGTATGTCGGAGCATGCCGCCGGTATGCCGACAATTTGTCACAGCAACTTTCTGGATGCTAGAAACGATATACCGTCGGTATGCCGCTCTGTAAGTATTAGATTTTTGACTTGTGCTTTTTAATTGTCATCCGTCCTTAGGTGTTTACAGATATACCTAAACTAGTACAGACTCAAAGACTCTAAGCAAGAAGACGCCGTCTTATGCAGGGAACGCCGGTAACTGCTTCAGTCTTCAAAGTGAAAGAAGATTGTGCTGAACGGAAGAACTCCATGTAGTAGATCTTCTGAGAATAGTTGAATCTGAAGAACAGAAGACTAAACTACGAAGATGCTGTTAATAATCAAAATAAAATGTGCCAACAATAAGCACTAAAGTACACCAGTAATCTTGATAACTCTTGTAAACCTCGCCTGGATATCCTGGATAGTCTGCAGGGCTTGTGACAGCGGGCACATCTTACTACCAAAATAAGTCATATTGGCGACGACATTAGCGACTCCGGCTAAATACGTCGCTATTTTTTGTGTATTTAGTGACGTATCAAAGTGACGTCACTGAACGTCGTATTCAGCAATGTTTAGCGACTGATAGCGACTAGCATTATGGTTTAGAAAGAACAAGTCGCGGTTTAGTCGCAGAACGTCACTGGTTGATTTTATTCAGCGACGTTTTATGACTCTTACTCCAGTACGTCGCAAGTTTATTAGTTAACAGCGATGTTGCTAAAATATTTCATATAGGGTGCTGGGAACCGTTCGAATTCATTTTCTTTCCTCCAAAATTTTTTATCTCCCACACGCCTCGAGCCCCAAGTCTCTCTCCCCCTCCCCCTCTCGTCTTCGGAGACGTCCTGCCCCCCTCTCGTCTCCGGAGACCGTCTTCCGTCACTGACCCCCCTCCATCGGCGACCCTCGTCCCTCCGTCGCACATCCACCATCGAGTCCCCTCGTCGACGCCGACCCGACCAGTGCCCTACGTCGCTGCTCCATCCCCGGCGACCCTGACCCGAATCCGACCAAGGCAGGTAAACCCTAACCCTAGCTCCCTCCTCTTGATGTACTGACACACGACACGACACACACACACTGACACGATATGCATATATACTGACACGACACACTGACATGACACACACACACACTGATACAACACGCTGTTTAGTGTGTCACACTCACATGCTTGTGAGTATGTGACAGTTTGGAGAGGAGTGGACTGTCAAAAAATAGTTTTATGTGGCAACCCCATTGTGAGAACACATGAGTGGCTATGGGCTAATGTGCATCCTAGTGAGTGAGTGTTAGAGGGAGGTATCCTATGAGTGAACTTGAGTGTCTAGGAGGTGAGTATCCTGTGACAGGTTAGAACATGAGGTATCCTAAGAAGTATATAGCATGGTTTAAAGTATCGGTTGATACTGATCCGATACGGCCGATACCGATACGGTTTGGCATGTCCCGATCCGATACCGACCGATACCCGATACTTACCAATACCAACATTGAGGGTCGCTTTTTTCGGTCAATTCAGCAAAGAAAATTAAACGAAAAAGACAAATCATCAAGGGTTTAAAGCATAATAAGATTGTAAAAAATGTAAAAGAAGAAAATCAATCTATTATATGTAAACCAATCGCTAAGGGTGATTACAATATTATTTAATTTTAAAAGTACTACAAAATAACACTAAAAATACTTAAATTATACCTAAATATATAAAATATACGTTTTTAAATATAAATAATTTATTAATAATTATTTTTTCTGATACCAAAAATTCGATACTCCGATCCGAAACCGTCGATACTACCGATATCACCGATACAAATACTCGTAGAAATAGTTCGATATCGATTCCGATACCGATAATATGAACCTTGGTATATAGAGTATCCTAGTACCTAGAATGTATATATAGAGTATCCTAGTACATAGAGTGTATAGAGTATCCTAGTACCTATAGAGTATCCTCTAGAGTGTATAGAGTATCCTAAGATATTGGAGATTACCTACTCTGAGAACCTTGCTAAGAAGTATCCTAGTACCTACAGTGTATAGAGTATCCTAGAAGTGTAGGTATGATTGGTACAGTATTTTGACACTACTAAAATCTGCTTATTTGGCGACATAAATTTAACGACGTTCGATTAACGTTGCTAAATTGTGTACATTAGCGACGTTTTAGTGGAGCGTCGCTAATCGTCGCTACTAGCGACAAAATAAGCGACAAAATAACGACGTATATTAATTACATGAGCTAGTCGTCACGAAATGTCGTTATGACGTCGCTAATAGCGACTAATTTAGCGACGGTCGTTTGAACGTCGCTAAATTCTAATTATATCCCCCAACGATTCATGTCTCCCAATTTTACTCTCTCACTATCTCTCCTCCCCCCTCCGGTGCTCTCACTCTCTTCGGCGACTCTCACTCTCTCCAACGACTCTCCACCCTCTCCGGTACGTGACTCTCCCCCTCCCTTTCTCTCTCTCTCTCTCTTTCTCCTCTCTCTCTCTCTCTCTCCGGTTGTTTTGGTTGTTGGTGGTTGGGGGGTGCAAGTGGCTCGGGGGGAGGTGCAAGGGGGACGCGGGTGGTTGGGGGTGAGTGGGGGGTGGCTGGAGGGTAGGGCAGGGGGGACGAGGGCGGCTGGGGGAGGGGAGCTAGGGTTAGGGTTCGGCTTAGGGTTCATTTCCTCCCATTTTACTCCCTCATTCTCTTTCCTTATCCCTCTCCGGCGCTCTCACGCTCTCCGGCGCTCTCACTCTCTTCGGTGACTCTCACTCTCTCCGGTGTATGTGGTACTCTTCTCCTCCCTCTCTCTCTCTCTCTTTCCTCTTTCTCTCTCTTTCTCTCTCTCCGGCTGTTTTGGTGGTTGTGGGGGCACCTGGCTCGAGGGAGGGGCAGGGGGGATGCGGGTGGTTCGGAGGTGAGTGGGGGTGGCTGGGGGGTGGGACAGGGGGGACGAGGGCGGCTGGGAGAGGGGAGCTAGGGTTAGGGTTCGGGTTAGGGGTGGGTATGTGTGGGCGGTTGGGGGAGGGGAGCAGGGGGTGGAGGCGGTTGGGGGAGGGGAGCATGGGAGAGGAGAGCAGGAAGGGAGGGGAGGGTTAGGGTTCGAGTTAGGGGTGGTATAGGGGGGCTTGGTCAGGGGCACCGATAGTGCCAAAAAATCTGATAATTTAGTAAAATTATTTGTTTTCCGACACCGAAAAATGTGATACTCCAATTCTAACGCACCGATAGTGCCGATATTTGTAACAACTTGTTTTGTTGGTTGGTTAATTGGTAACATGGTGATCGGGACATATAGTCCCTGCAGCCATTCGAATGGCGAGAAAAAAACTATGGTACGACATGGTGATCAGGACATAGTCCCTGCAGCCATTCGACTGGCAAGGCAGAAACTATGTAGCCGTAGATAAAGTTGACTGTCCTCCGACCCTCATCCCTCGACAATGATGACATGACAACCTATCACTATATCTTATATAGTAGTAGATGATGTCTTAGTATTACATTATGTGAGTTCATCTTGATTCTGTTACATTCTTCAGATACTAGATACGATAAGAACATATACTATATCATATGTACAGAACATAGATGATTCACACTAATGTATGCTAGAATGAATTTTAGGTTGTGTTCTGAGCCATCCGTTCTCACATTTGGCAAAAAATTAAATTTTTTGTACTTTATCTGCTTTCAAAAATGTACTCAAATTACATGATGGTTCCTTTAGTTAGCTTGCTTATGTTATAATTATATTGTTTGTGAATATCGATCTTACCATATGGCACCCATGAACCAAGGAGCGGCACGTCGTTTGAGGAAAACAGTGAATGCTGAGGTGGCTCCTCTTACTGTTAAGAAGAAAGTGGCACCGATAGCTAGTGAGACCGGGAGTTATATTTATCCAGCACCGGTAGCTAGTGAGACCAGGAGTTCTATTCATGCAGCACTTGTAATGGACTACATCTCTCCTGCCGCCATTGATCCTACTTATTCGAGGTAGTTGCGTGATCGTATCACTGAGCATTTGCGTGAGCTGCGTGGTTCTCATTAACTATTAGTACTTATTCGTATTGGACTATTTGTATTGGGTTGTTTTTGTATTAGACTATTTGTATTGGACTATATATATGAATTAGTACTGTGTCAATCTCTGGATTGTATTGGACTACGACATGGTGATCAGGATATAGTCCCTGCAGCCATTCGACTGGCAAAGCAAAAACTATTTAGCCGTAGATGAAGTTGACTGTCCTCCGACCCTCATCCCTCGGCAATGGTGATACGACAATCAATCACTATATCTTATATAGTAGTAGATGATATTTTAGTATTACATTATGTGAGTTCATTTTGATTCTGTTACATTCTTCAGATACTAGATACTAGATTCGATAAGAACGTATACTACACCATATGTACAGAACATAGATGATTCACACTAACGTATGCTAGAATGAATTTTGGGTTGTGTTCTAAGCCATCCGTTCTCACACTTCAAACACATATGAATTAGAACTGTCTGTCAATCTTTATTTTTGTATTTTCGGCGAACCCAGGGATTGGATTCTGTATTTTGTATTTTGGATTCTGTATTTTGGCTCTAGCTCCAGCTCCATTTGTATTAATCTATGGTACGACATGGTGATCAGGACATAGTCCCTGCAGCCATTCGACTGGCGAGGCAGAAACTATGTAGCCGTAGATAAAGTTGACTATCCTCCGACCCTCATCCCTCGACAATAATGTTATGACAACCTATCACTATATCTATATAGTAGTAGATGATGTCTTAGTATTAAATTATGTGAGTCGTCTTGATTCTGTTACATTCTTCAGATAGTAGATACGTTAAGAACATATACTACACCATATGTACAGAACAAAATGATCCACACTAATGTATGCTAGAACATATATACTAGATACGATAAGAACATATATATGTCCTTCCGACACCGTGGTAACATGGTTGTCACATTAAGGGTCTTTGACAAGGTGACATGTTGTAAAAAGATATATCCTTATAGTTCTCCTTTGGATGTTGAAAAAAACCTTTGTACTTTCTCCAGTTCATGCCGCCGACTGTGCTGCTTCCCCCTCCTCTTCCTGTCCACTTCTTCTCTCCCGACTCTACACTTGAGCTGGATATCATATGTGGCTGAGAGAGTCAAATAAGAAGAAGGGAAGTAGGAAGGAGCAGATGGGTCCAGAGCCATGGTGGAGGAGAGGAGAAGGAAGAGGCTTGATCAAAACGGAGGAATGGATGGATGGAAGAGAACTAGAAAGCACTGATCCTTCCTGTTGTGAGAACTGTGAAGAGTGAGAAAGGAAAGGGGGTCTTTCATTTTTTTGTTTATCATCATTAGAGGGAGCAGCACTGGAAAAGTTGTGACGTTGATAGCATGAGAGAGGGAGATGGGGAATAGAGGGAGGGAAGTGGTTGCATGCCTTTGGCTCACTCGAGCGATATTTGTATCTCCAATGTCGTTTCATTACTCCGATTACAATTTCGACACGGAGAAAGTCCCCGTCGTCAAACAAGATCCGGTGACTGTTAAGGAGGAGGTGTTACCAAAGGTCGAGATCAAGGAAGAACCGATGACCATCAGGGAAGAGATTGCTCCCAAGGTTGAAGTTAAGGAGGAGCCACCATCTTTGATTGTGTATGTTGGAATTGCTTGGGATTATTTGTGTGTTTTGTATATTGGAATTGTGTATATTGGGAATGTCCAGTTTTAGCTTTTTTTTTTCAAAAATTTCCCAGCTACCGACGGACTGGCGACGTGTTGAGTGTATTGTGCGGGCCGGTGTTGAGTGTTCCACCGAAGGGATCGGCGAACCCAGGGATTAGATTATGTATTTTGGATTGTACATTTGCGTTCTAGATTCTTTTTTTTAATTTTTTTTAATTTAGCGACGTTTTTAGCGATGTTACTATTCGTCGCTAAATAGTAGCGACGTTAATAAATGTCGCTATAAGCATCGCTAAATGCTGACGTGGCAACACGTGACACCAAATCTGATGTCAGCACATCGTCGTCAAAACGTCGCAACTGTGTCGCTAAACGGCGACCACACGATAACGTCGCTAATTAGCGTCAACGTTAAAACGTCGCAAATAACGTCGCTGACAAGCGACGTTAATAACGTCGCTAACTAGCGACGTTTTTCGACGTTTTCTCGTTTAGTGACACATTTTTTTCCGTCATTTCCAAAACGTCGCTAACTTCAATTAGCGACATTTTTACCGAGATTAGCGACATTTTCGAACGTTGCTAATCTGACAAATTTTTGTAGTGTGAGCCCTTCTATAGAAATGAAATTTACTTATGCTAAGCCTTTTGGGCCTATCAGAGTGATAGATTTTTTTGGAAATCTAGTATAACGTTGATTGCCTCAAAATGCTTGCATAAGTAAGAGTGTATTGAGTGAGTATACTAGTAGTGTATCATAGTATCCTAGAGTGTATAGAGTGAGCTTTCCTACTTCCTTTCTTCTCATTCGGGTCATTGAGCCGACTATTCCGCATAATAGGATATCTACCTCAACCTCACCCTAGAGAAGTGTAGAAATATTAATATTAACCAAGGTTCACAGTTTCGGTATCGATATCGTTATCGGTATCATTTACGGTTGATATCATGAATCTCATAACTTCTGCTAGCAGAGCACAATATAGAGCCAAACGTGAAGCAGAGCTTCATTTTCAATATATTAGAAGTAAAAAGTTTTCGATTAGTGGTGGGACGAGAAAGGATTCAGACTCGTTCCACCACCAATCGAAAACTTTTTATTTCTAATATTTTGAATGTGAAGCTCTGCTTCACGTTTGGCTCTATATTGTGCTCTGCTAGAGAAAGTTATGAGATTCATGATATCAACCGTAAATGATACCGAAACCGATTCTGATACCGATATCAATATTGTGAACCCTTGTTAACATTAATATTTCCACACTTCTCTAGGCTGAGGTTGAGGAAGATATCATATGATGCTGAATAGGATGCTGAGAGAGTCGAATGAGAAGCAGGAAAGTAGAGGGGGGTCAGAGAGGGGGTCAGAGAGGGGGCCTTCTTGTTGAACATGTGACGACACTTATTTGATACTCATGTGTCGATATGCATCAATTTGGAATATACTCAAATAATGTGTATCTATCTTTACAGAATTATTGTCAAATGGATATGAATTGCTATCTGTGGCATCGTTCATGGATGTACAATCGTCATCCTGATGACATATGCGGTGTATGGGTTGAATTTATACATGGGGTAGAGCAATTCTTGCAGTTCGCCAAGGCATTCCCTTAGTACATGGACCGTACCAAAATTAAGTGTCCATGTGTGAGATATCGCAACATGAAATATCATCAAGAAGTGGATGTGATATATCATTTGTACTCGAGAGGTTTTATGCCGAATTACAATCAGTGGACGTCACACGGAGAACTTGTGCCTTTAGCATTGAAGCTGGAGCCTAATTTCTCGTATATGGATGTCCATGACCACGCTGGTTATGACGAAGGGTGGGTGAACATGGTTTTTGATGTTGCGGGGCCTAGTTTTGTTCCAGACAATCATGATGCGACAGAGGAGGCACCGAATGTCGATGCTGCGAAGTTCATGGAGTTGCTGGAGAATGCAAGGACTCCTTTGTATTCTGGTTGTGAGGATCATTTACCGTTGGAGGTGGTTACAAGACTGCTGAGCATCAAGTCCGATTTTAACATGTCTCAAGAATGCTACAACTGAACCATTGAGTTGATTATAAAGATCTTGCCGGAAGGTGCAAACTTACTTACAGACTTCTACCGATCTAAGAGGATGGTGAGATCTCTCTGGATGGGATACGAGAAAATTGATGCATGTCACAACGGGTGCATGTTGTACTACAAAGACGACAAGGATGAAGACGTGTGCAGATTTTGTGATGCTGATCGCTATAAGGCAACAAGTTCAAGTAGGACTCCCAGTGCAAGGAAGCCTACCGATTCGATGCACTACTTGTCGTTGATGCCGCGCTTGCAGAGGTTGTTTATGGTGAAGGAGACTGCAGAAAATATGAGTTGGCACAGACGGAAACAGATCGAAGGAGTGTTGGATCACCCATCTGATGGAGACGCATGAAAGCACTTTGATCAAGAGTATCCAGATTTTGCTTCGGATCCGCGTAATGTCTGATTGGGTCTCTCCTCCGACGATTTTACCCCATTCGGACTTTCGGACTCCCAGTATTCGTATTTGCCTGTGATCGTCATTCCGTATAATCTATCGCCTTGGATGTGCATGAAGACTCCATATATGTTTCTCGCCGTTACTACCCAGGGTCCGAACAATCCGAAGAGGAACATCGATATGTATTTACAGCCATTGATAGATGAGTTAAATCAGCTGTAGGAAGTAGGAGCCAACACCTATGATGTTTCTAGAAAACAGAATTTTCAGATGAGGGCCGCACTGATGTGGATCATCAACGACTTTTTGGCCTATAGAATGTTATCTGGATGGAGCAGTCATGGTCATCTCTCATGTCCGTATTGCAGGATCGCAAGAAGGCTTTCTGTTTAAAACACAGAGGAAAACCATGCTTCTTCGATTGTCATCGACAGTTCTTACCGAAGGACCATCCGTTCCGGAGGAACAGGAATACATTTCATCCATCGTTATGGAGAAGGCCAATCCACCGCCAAGGTGGATCGGAGGCACGATATAGAAGGAGGTCAAGAATTTTCCAAGTGCTATCGAAGAGCCTACAAAGGAATACAAGTATGATGAATTTGGCCGCACTTATAATTGGACAAAAAGAAGTATATTCTGGGACCTGCCTTATTGGAGCACCAATCTGATTAGACATAACCTTGATGTCATGCATATCGAGAAGAATGTGTTTGACAACATAATCATACTGTTATGGACGTAAAGGGAAAGACGAAAGACAATCCCAAGGCCAGGTTGGACTTGGAAGATATATGCAGACGTCCTGCGTTGAATTTAATAAAGGAAAGCAATGGGAAGTATAAGCAGACTAAGGCAATTGTCTCACTATACAGGAAGGATAAAGTAAGACTTTGTAGGTGGATTCATGGCCTAAAAAAATTTGACGGATACGTGTCAAATTTAAGAAGATGGGTCGCCCCGAAGGAGAACAAACTGACGGGTATAAAGAGCTATGACTGTCATGTATTTATGGAGAGGTTAATTTCGATCGTATTTCGGGAATTATTACCGTCGGTTGTTTGGGATCCGTTGACAAAGTTGAGCATATTCTTCAGAGATCTTTATTCGACTAAGTTGCTTGTCGATCGTCTAGAAATGCAGGAGAAGAACATTGCAGTAACAATATGCAAGCTTGAGAGGGTGTTCCCTCCTAGGTTCTTCGACTCCATGGAGCATTTACCAATTCATCTATCCTACGAGGCACGTGTTGGTGGGCCCGTCGGTTATCGGTGGATGTACCCGTTTGAGCGGCATTTGAACCACCTAAAGAGAAAAGTGAAAAACAAGGCTCGGGTCGAGGGTTCTATTTGTGAAGCCTATGTTCTCGAGGAGATTACAAACTTCTTATCGATGTATTTCAAGCCATATGTCACTACTAATAGAACAAGAGCTCCCAGAAACGACGATGGATGTGGTATTTAGGTCGATCGTCCAGACGTAATACTTGAGAATGAGTCTATTAGAACTATATACAAGGGGCCCATTTATTTCATCAAAATATAGCCAAGCTATTGTGTGAATGGGTTTAGGTTCAAGTCAACAAATGCTCCGAGAGAACTTTCCAGATCTTGATTTGACCAAAAATAGTGGTTCGTGTATCCGATCCACAAACTATAAAGATGTAGGTCCGGGCAATAATTTCTATAGCGTCTTACGGGAGATTGTGGAGTTGACATATAACTACGGCGTAGAGCCGGCTAAGATCATGTTTTTCAGGTGTGATTGGTTCGATCCGATCCAAGATCAAGGTTGGAAAATTGACAAGCATGGTCTTGTAGATATTAACTACCGTCGTCGATATCAAGGATACGAACCATTTGTCCTAGCAAGTCAGGCTCAACTAGTTTACTTCACTACTTATCCTAGACGGGGAACAAGTAGGTTGGACTGGTGGGAAGTATGCAAGACTAAAGCCAGAAATACCTACGATGTTGATGAAATAGCTTATTAGGAGGACAAGCTACCTCTCATAACAAATACAGTTGACGTGGACACAATAGAAGTTCCATATTACATGTCTAATCGTGTAGAAGAGGTAAAGTATCCGAAGAGGAAAATGAAGTAGATGAAAGCAAAAATGAGGAGGAAGAGGAAGATGAGGACGTGAAGGACGAAGAAGATAAATTTTTAGAAGATGATTGAAAGTAAAATAAAAATATCTTCTAGATTACATGTCTAATATTGTCATTTTGGTAGTGGTACCTAAAGCAGAGATGAAGGTCAAGGAAGAACTTTCTCCTACTATTAAGGAGGAAGTGATTCCTAAAGCCGAGATAGCTGTGAAGGAGGAGGTGGCACCAGAGGGCAGTTGCACTGGGTGTTCCAGTCATCCAGCTTCTATGGATATTGATCTTGCTGGCGTGGATCCTTCTTATGCGCGGTGGTTGAGGGAGATCTATCTGCCCCATCGCCAGCGTAGAGGGTAGATATATATGATATCACTTTTGACCTGATTTGTTCCTGGTAAACTTATTTTTGGGTTAGACTTTGATGTTTTTACAACTATTGATGTCTCTTGTTATTTTTTAAACATGGTTATTATCTAGACTTGGATGTTTTTGGATGCTATTATCTACACTTGGATGTTTATGGATGTTATTATCTAGACTTGGTTATTATCTAGAAATTCAACAGAGAATTGCTCCGAGTCTATCTTTATAAACTGTGATATGTTAAATGCATGTTTATTATCTAGAAATTCAATGGAGAGTTGCTCCGGGTCTATCTTTATAAACTGTGATATATTAAATGCATGGTTATTATCTTGTAGATATCTATTTCTATCAGGTATATGGCAGGACGCAGAGGATTGTACCCCCGTGGTGGTAGAGGAGTATCCCGCGGAGGTAGAGGTTCCACCGGTGGACGGAGTGGTACTCCGTTAGTAGATAACGGTACCGGTCCCTCGTCTCATTGTACTCCAGTGTACCAGCCACTCGGATCTTCGTTTGCGTCGACGGTACGTGATAGCACTCCTGGGACGGATAGTTCCAGGCCTGATCCTTGCCCGTCCAGCAGCATTCCTCCTGCTGACGGCACTATGGAGATGGAGGAGCGGGTGGAGGAGGTCCCATCTACGTCGTCTACATATGATTCAAGCGATCCCCCATGCGCCCCTCCGGACGAGACAATGATGGAGATTTGGTCCGACTGGCCTACAAAGTAAGTTAATTAGTTAACATTTATTTATACTTATATCTATATATTAATGAATTTAATTATCGTTGTGTAGATATCGTCCCCCGTCAGTTCAGAAGGTATTGGGGCTATTTCTGAGGTCCAACTACGGCGGGCCTTGGATCAACTACTCGGATGCCTCGGACAAGAGAAAGGCATTCTGGTTTGCCCACTTCAAGGTAACTAAAGTATATTGCTTTTAGTATAAATCATATTTTATGTATATTGTATAGCTAACTGTTTGCCATTAAATATCAAGAACAAAAATTATAGAGGAATTGAACTTGATTGCAAACTCGTTTGTACAAAAGAAAGCCTAGAAAGAAACCCTAGGAAATAATATAAGTACAATTGTTTAGTTTTTGATTCTGGGGGTGACGATGGAGGCTCGGAAAAGTGTAGCAACTCTGCCTTACTCCTTGGACTATCGGACACAGTCTTTGCTCTCGAAGAAATTTGCCAGCCTTTAATTGCTAACCTTTTGCATAGGTGTGGCACCTGCTATTTATAGTGATTCCAGTAATAGCAGATTTTGGGCCGCATAAAGGGCCACGTGGCCACGTTTGTAACAACACACAAAGACTCGACCTTGGGATGCCAGGTGGCGGGGAGGTTGTTGAGATTTTATTGTAGCGAATCTGGGTAGTTGAGACTTGATCAAATTGCCATGTGTCCCTTCCACAAAGTAGAGTCTGACTCATTTTGGCCGCATAGTGGCTTTAGGGGCCTTGCTTCTGCGACTCGGCTATGTTTGGCCGCATGAGATCTTTGAGAACCTTGCTTCTGTGGCTGGACTCACTTGGCCGTATGGAATCTATGAGAACCCTCCCTCTGCGGCTAGAGTCCCCTTAGCCGCATGGGACGTTCGAGAGCCTCGCTTCTGTGGCTTAAGTTGTCTTAGCTGCATGAGGTCTCCAGGGGCACTGCTTCTGCAACTTAGTTTTGCTTGGCCGCATGGGGTCGGGGAGCACTTTTTCTGCGGCTTAGTTTTTCTTGGCCGTATGGAGTCTTTATTTCTTCTATGGCTTAGTTTTTCTCGGCCGTATGGAGTCTTCACTGCTTCTGCGACTTAGTTTTGCTTGGCCGCATGGAATGATGATCCGTATAAACTCCATCTTTTTCATTCTTCTACAAGACCCCCTTCAAGGTTTTTAAAATTACAAATTTGGAATACTTTGAATAAAAAACATGGAGAAGAAATGTCAAGCCGCAGGGAAGCTTCAAGCCGCAGGAAAACTTCAAGACGCAAGGAAGCATCGAGTCGCAGAAAGATTTTCGTCCAGGGTGTCCATCTGTGGCTGCATTTAATGCTCGGATTTTACTTTTTTAGATTTGGGGGCTGCCTTTTCGGTTACTATGACGGTTATAAAGGATAGAATCCCAAGGGTCACCATTATCTCTTAGTGGGCACATTAACCGAAGCAGCGCCTATCCGATTACACTTTTTGGTGGCCTTTAACTATGTAGTCCGTACGGCAGCAAGAGAACTCCTATTGCTTTCTCTTTTCGTCTTTTTTTCTTCCAATCTTCTTTTTTTGCTCCCGATCAGTCATGGCCCCCAAAGCTTCTAAAGGCACTAGCACCGTCGACAAAGGAAAGGGGGCCGCTTCTGAGAAGTCGCCTTCCTTCCACCCAGACGTCCACCCTACGATCAAGTGTAAGGCGGGAGAATGATCACTCAAAAATAGCCATGTCGCATATCTTATGCGCAGGTCTGACCATATTTCGCCACTGTGCCATGTTTTAATGCCTTTAGTGCACAGTTGGCCTTCATGAGGAATGTGCCGCATGTGCTCTATGTGACTGGGCCGCATAGACGGAGCCGCATAAGTATCAGAGTACATGCGACTTGTACCATGTCTATATCTGGGTCGCCTATGACCGAGCCGTATGAATCCTCCCATATTTGGGCCGTATATGTTCTGCTTGCCTAGGCCGCATGTGTTACTTAATTTGAGCCGCATATGTTTCCTTCGTAACTGAGCCGCATAGGCTTCTGTGTGACTAGGCCGCATAGCTAAAAAGGAGTTCGTTCACTTTATTTTCATATTATCTTCTTTCTTTGATTTTTGCAGCATCCATGCCGAAGGCTGAGACCACTGTGAAGGAGGAGATGCTACCTCCTCTCGTCAAACAAGAGTCACCTCTTGTTAAGGAGGAGGTGATACCAAAAGTTGAGGTAAAAGAAGAGTTGGCGTCCATCGGAGAGGGAATTACTCCCAAGATTGAAGTTGCTGTAAAGGAGGAGCCCAAGTCCGAGGGTAGTAGCACTTGGAATTCTGACCCTCCTGCCCCGCCGAGGACCTTAATCAAATAGATCCTTTGTATACGAAATGACTGAGGGAATGGTATATGCCTCAACACAACTATGATCCTTGACTGTAAGGATCTGTGGGTTGCCATGTAATTGCTGTTTCTGGGAATATGAAAAATAAATGTCCGTATTTTGTCTTGGTGTTTCTGTCTATCTTTAGCTGTAGTTTGTGTTTGTCTTCTTTTGGACATTAATGTAATCCTTTACTTCTTATCTAGATGAAGAAATAAAGAACTTTTTTTTTGCTGGAGATGTAGTCCTATGAATGTAACTGATTTTGAATAAAAAGAATACATTCACTCTATTCTTTGTTTGTGGTATCTGTGGTGCTTGTACTAGAGGGCCTAATACAGCATTTGTGTTTGATAAAGGACATCCCACTGGAGGACTTTTTGTGGACCTATTGCCTTTTGTGCATCTGGAGATACTAGCAATAGATTTTAATAGTAATTTGTGGACCTATTACTCTTTTTGTGCACCGATGGTGTGAGTAATAGATTAGGATAACTTATATGGACCTATTACCCTTTTGCGTACTGGTGGTGCGGGTAATAGATTTGAAACGAAACCTAACAGAGGTAATACGGACGTGATATATTCTGTGGTCTTAACACCATGTCTTTTATCCCGGGTTGGGTACAGGTGTTAAGTCAAGAGACTATCGGTATCAGAGGTAATATAGACGTGACACATGATAATCAGAAATAATCTTTGGTGGACCTACTACTCTTCTGTGCACTGGTGGTACGAGTAATAGATTTTGAGACAAATCCCAATATAGGTAATATGGACGTGATAGGTTTTATGGTCTTAACACCATGTCTTTTATCCCGGGTTGGGTACAGGTGTTAAGTCAAGTGACCATTGGTATCAGAGGTAATATGGACGTGACACACGATAATCATGAAATTTTTGGTGGACCTATTACTGTTCTGCGCACTGATGGTACGAGGAATAGATTTTGAGACAAAACCCAACAGAGGTAATATAGATGTAATAGGTTTTTTGGTCTTAATACCATGTCTTTTATCCCGAGTTGGGTACAGGTGTTAAGTCAAGAGACTATCAGTATCAGAGGTAATATGGATGTGACACACGATAATCATGACCAGGAAGTTTGCTCAGAGATGGCAGTAAGCCTGGCAGACTCCGGTGAGATAAAGCATTTAGAGTAAAAGTTCAGAGGTATCGGCGTATATGACTCGTCACTCAGGGAGATGCAATGTGAATCCACTCGGAGCTAATAGAGTGTGAGTTCAGAGGTACTTGGTGTACATAACTCGATAGTCTAGAAGATTTGGTAGTTTGAGGAAGTATCAGCATGTCCTTAGACATAGTATTTCTTTAGGAACTTGCCATTTATGGGCAACATAAGAAAGTCTCCGTTCTGTTTCGTGAGTTGGTATGCGCCGTTGGAGAATACAGTCTCGATGATATATGGACCCTCCCACTTGGGCTGGAATTTGCCGACAGTTTTGTGAGTCATGACCATCGGTCAGCAAACGGTCAAGACGAGATCGCCTATTTAGAATGTCCTCTGCTTGACTTTCTTATTAAAGGCCCGAGAGATGCATGCTTGATAGAGCTCGATGCTTTGTTGAGCTTGCAAACGCTTCTCGTCTAAAGCTTCCAATTCTTGTAGCCATCGGCGGTATTATCGTCCGACGTCAACCGGTAAGTAAGGGCCACACGAAGTGAAGGGATCTGAGTCTCCAATGGAAGAACTGCCTCGCTCCCGTACACCAGAGAGGACGGTGTATATCCTGTAGCCGTTCGACTCATAGTACGGTACGCCCATAAGCATTCGCCCAGCTTTTCATTCCAGTCGCACTTGTTTGATTACACGAACTTCTTGAGAAGCTTAATTATGGTCTTGTTAAAGGCTTCGGCCAGACCATTAGCCGATGGGTTGTATGCCGTTGAAGCCACATTTTGAATCTGATTCTTGTTACAGAATCGATAGAAGGCATGACTTACGAACTGCGGACCATTGTCATGAATGATCCTCCAGGGCAGTCCAAAACGGTAAATGACGTGATGTTTTATAAAACTGATCACATTTGATATCTTTACCTCTGCCAGCGGAACAGCTTTCGCCCACATGGAGAAGTAGTCAGTGATTGTAAGTATAAAACGGTGCCCTTTGGACGACGGCGGGGTGATTGGGCTAATGATGTCCATTCTCCATGCTTCAAATGGCCAAAAGGCCACTATTGGGTGCAAGAATTCAAATGGCAGATGCATGAATTCTGCGTGGATCTGACAAGCCTTATACTTCTTCACATAATCGACTGCGTCTTCTACCATCATAGGCCAGTAATAGCCCATCCGATGGAGACGGTCCTGCAACTTTGGGCCAGATTGGTGAGCCCCGCAAACGCCATCGTGAGCCTCGCATAAGGCTTCTTTTGCTTCTGCATTTGACAGACATCTTAACAGTAGCCCGTCGTAAGATCGTCGATATAATATTTTTGTTTATGTGTCGTAAAAGAATCTGAGAGAACGCATTCTGATTGAAGTTGCTTCTTTCACATTCTCAGGCAGGATTCCGTAAACTGCAAAGTCGATGAATGGGAGTCTCCAGTCTTGTAAATCATAGATTATCTGGGTGGAGTAACTCGTATCCAGTTAAATGTTGTTTTTGGGACAGACCAGCTCATGGCCTATCACGTCGACTAGATGATGAGCATAATTAGGAAACCGCCAGAGAAGTAGTGAGGCTTGCTAGGTCATTGGCTTCAATATTCTGGAGTCTAGGAACATGCTCTATAAAGAACCCCTCCAAGGTTGCAATGATGGCAATTGCTGTCTGATGATAGGGAATCGGATCCGCGTTACGAACCTCGTATGAGCCTCAGATTTGATTAACAATAAACTGTGACTCGCCATATACTTCTAGGTATTCGACTCCCACTTCTTTTACGAGTCGGAGCCCGATGACCAAAACATTATATTCAGCTACATTGTTTGAACAGGGTTCTGTGAGAGAATATACCCAGTTGACCACCAATTCGGAGGGAGAAATTAATACTATCCCGACTCCATTGACGATATCACCTTAGGGCCCCGTTCTTGAAGCACCGACGAAGAACATTCGCCAAACGTCATCATGTGAAGTCATGTTTGAGTTAACGACTTCGTCGGGGATTTCTTCATAGATTGTGGCTGTTTCTGAGCCTGGATGGGCTGCTAGAAAGTCGACCAAGGCTTGACCTTTGACAGCCTTCTGTAGAATAAAAACTATGTCATAGACAGATAACAGTATCGTCCATGTGGCTAGACGAGAACTGAGTGTGCCTAGCTTGGTCATGAGAATCCAGAGGGGATTAACTTGCGAGATAACATGAATGGTCTGACCTGACACATAGTGTCATATTTTCTGAATGGCGAACACCAAGGCAAGGCATTCCTTCTCCACGGCAGTGTACCTATACTCCGGCCCCACCATCATTCGACTGAGATAATAAATGGCATATTCGTGCCTTCATCGTTGTTTTGTGCTAGCAAGGTACCGAGGGAGTGTTACATCGCTCGTACATAGAGCAGAAAAGGCTTTCCGGCGACCGGGGCTACCAGAACCGACGGATTCGACAGGTATTCCTTAATGTCATCAAAGGTGCGTTGACATTCTTCATTCCATACGAAAGAGATGCCTTTCTTCATGAGTTGTGTGAAGGGTTGACATCACCCTGAGAGGTTAGATATGAACCTCCTGATGTAGGCTAGTCTTCCCTGAAGGCCGCAAAGTTCACGGAGGTTCCTCGGTGGACTCATCTCCAGAATTACTTTTGTCTTATCGGGGTCTATGTGAATGCCCCGAAAAGTAATGACGAAGCCCAAGAACTTTCTGCTGGATACGCCCAAGAAGGACTTGGTGGGATTCATCTTCAGATTGTGCGCTCGTATAAGGTCGAACACTGTCCTCAGATCGTGTAAGTGATCAGCCTTGGAGCGTCTTTTGACGGCGATGTCGTCAACGTAACACTCTACCGTCTTACGCAAGTGATCTCTGAAGATGACGATCATGGCTCGTTGATATGTATCACCAACGTTCTTCAGGACGAAGGTCATGACTGTATAACAATACACGCCGATCGGTGTTCGAAATGACGTATGCTTCTCATCATCAGGAGATATTTTGATTTGATTGTATCATGAAAAGCCATCCCAAAAGGACATGTGCTCGAAGCCATACGTATTATCGATCATTATGTCAGTGATGGGAAGAGGGAATTCATCCTTAGGACATGTCACATTCAGATTGCGAAAGTCGATACAGATTCGGATCTTTCCGTTCTTCTTGACGACTGGTACTATATTAGCTATCCAGTCTGGGTGCTGCTCCTCGTGGATGAAACCGCTAGCAATAAACTTGTTTACTTTCGCTTCGATGGAGTTCATGATGTCTGGACGGAACTGTCGTTGCTGTTGTCTGACTGGTTTTGCATCCGGATGAATGTTGAGCTTATGAAGTACAATCTCAAAGTTTAGCCCTGGCATGTCTTCATAGCTCCAAGCGAAAATGTTGATATATTCTCTGACGAGTTGCAACAATGACTCTTGCTCACCGTCCGTCAGGCTTTTACTGACGAAGATTAGCTTTGGAGAGGATTCGTCGCTGAGGTCGACTTGCATGACTTCATCTTCAGTGGGAGGGTCCCTTTGTTCAAAGCGTTTCTCTCAATGTGCATCAAGTTGTTGGGCCCATGGCTCCAATTCAAGAGGTTCAAGTAGATCTTTGTCGTCCTCTTCAATGTCAGTGGATGTCATGTTGACATATAATGTCTACCTGAATATATCCCCAATGCTGTCATCGGAATCGTATGTAGGCGATTCGGATGAGTGAAAATGCCACTCGCATTCCTTATTGGAGCTCTCGGGCGTTGTTGCTGCTGTAACATAACCGAGATCGTGTCTAGACCTGCTGTAATAATCCTGAGGTTTTTCGGCCAGGGCTGACATCTGTAGAGGTACTCGCCGGCCGTTGCCGTAATTGAGACCTGGGGTAGCCTCCATGTCGTACCCCAGCTTTTGCATGAATTACTTGGCTTGAGGATTATACAGGTAGAGCGGTAATCTTCCAGCGTCGGGTTCGAGATCGAACACTTGTGGCATGAGAGGTTGAGGACCTTCTTTTCGGCCGAAGATGATCGTGTGATCCCCTTCTCTTCTGCCTGGGACTAAGAAGTAGGCACCTCTAATGGAAGTAAGTCGGTTTGCGGTATAGACGGTTGTCACTTGTGTATGCAGGTTAATGTCCAGACCGTGTCCCACAGCATACATCAGATTAAGCTTTTGACACTCAAGATAGTTCAACCGCAGCCTCTTATTGATGAAATAAGGAATCTTGTCTACAGAGATTACATCATCAAGGGAGGGACTATCCACCTGTGTAACCAGATACTTTGCAAGTTCTGTATCCTCTTCAGCTACCCCCTACGAGACCAGAGGTTGGGATGCTGTCTTAGGAAGCTTGACCACCAAGGGTTCTGCTTGTGGCACTGGCTTGCCTGAGGGCCTCGGATCAACACTTGGTTGCCGATTCGTCTTGGGAAGACAAATAACCATCGGCTCGGCAGAGGACTTCGTGTCTTCCGATTGCTTTTGACTGGATCTTGGCAATCAGATCACCATCGGCTCCACAGAGGGCTTCTCATGTTCCGGTCGCCTTTGATTGGATTTCGGTAATCGGATCACCATCGGCCCTATGATGTATCTTGGCTCCTGGCTATACCTTGGGAGTCGGATGACAATCGGTTCCAACTGCTCAGCTGGAGCGGGGGAACCGGACACCTTTTTATGCAAAGTTGCGATAAGGGGTACAGCTTTGCCCGATTTATGGGCCTAAAGATGGATTTTCAAAGTTTCCTCTAACCCTGTTATGGCCTCCAGTTCGTCAGTTATGTGCTTCTTGGATTCTTCATATAGACAAGCCTTCGAAGAGTAATAAGACTCAACCCCTTTAAAGGGATCGATATCGGCAAATTCTGTCTTCATGAAGTCGTGCTTACTGACTACTTGAAGCACTGGTGGAGTGTGGATGGCACGATCATATAGTCATGTATCTACGGACGCCCCAAGAGGATATTGTAGGACGTATCTACGTCTATGACGTAGCAGGTAACCTTCATCTTCAGGTCGCCGATCTGACATTTCAATCGGATATTTCCTAGGGGATAGCTCCTTCTCGAGTTGAAGCTAATGGCAGTATTGGTCGCCGCTAGCCTGTGCATAGGGATGCTGAGGACATGAAGCAAGCTTTTCAGGATGATGCTTATCGACGAGCCAAGATCGATGAGCATCCAATCCACCTTAAAATCGTCTATGTATCCAGTGTAGTACAAGGGGCGATCATGCAAGTTGGTCTTGATTAATATATCATGTGGGGTGAATACGATATTGGGCATCGCGTCTGCACAATTGCTGCCCTGGAGATACGCCGACGAGTCCTCCCCTGTAGGCTTGACCTGGGCTAGGTAGGCATCAGCATTCTGGAGCGCTTCGCTCAATGCGATTCGAAGATCCTTGGAGAACCTTAGGAGCTCGTATAACGGCAACTTTGTCGACGTATTGGACAGTTGTGCTAATATGTCAAAGTTGTAAGGTCTCTCTAGTCCCTGAGGTGCATCCTTACAGAGCGGCCTGTCGAAGCGGGTTTCCTTCGGCTTGGACCTTTCCGTCGATGGAGGCTAAGATGGCCCCAAAACATCAGTGGCAGGCTGAGGGTCTTCGACTGAACTACCCAAAGTGGGCTGGACTTGTGCCCTAGACCGGGTAACAATGGCCGCCGCCTCCTCAGCTTTGGCTAAAATTATATGGCCGGATCTGGACTTCCTGCCCTTCTTATTGTTGGTTGGAGATGACACCGTCTGGGTAACTTCGGGCACTAAGTCTGGGTGTACCCACATGACCTCTTCTCGTGACGTGGTGAGAGGTACCAAGCCAGTCGTATGGTCCCGGACGGGGGGGAAGATTAGTAACCTCCATCGTTTCCCGGGGGATAGGTATTACCCATCTTGAGTACTTATTGGGGGGAAGTCACCGAACTGAATTGATACCATATTTGTCGCCACGGTAACCTCTTCAAAATCTAGCAACAAAGCCTTGGAGTCAATATGACTCTGGATGTACCGCTTTAATTGAAAGCAGTCATGAGTGGAATGATGAACAAAGCGGTGGAAGAGGCAATATTTTGGGTTCCCCATCTCCGCCGCTTGAGGCCTGCGCCTTGGTGGATGGAGTTGGATCATGTCCCCTTGTAAGAGTATGTCGAAGATAGGCTTGACATGACCATCTTCGAATGAGTAATTCACCTTGGGCCACTGAGCTTCTGCCTGCTTTTGTTCAGGCTTCTTGGTCATACCAGCGACCATGGCTTATTTGCCTTTTTTGTCCTGGTTATTGGAGGTGTCGCCACTGTTGTTGTTATTGGGGGTGGTACCAGGACATTTGCCTTTGTCCTCTCCATCCGGGATGTATAATCCCAGCTGGCGAGCCTTGTTTAACTTTGCCTCCGCATTGGTGGCGCTTATGATGAAGGTTGTCCAATCCCTAAACTGATCTTCACCCATCCAGAGGCTGATTGCGGGGAGCAACTTCTTCTGGCAGATTTCAACCAAGGAGCTTTCGGGATTGCCTTAGGGCAATCTCATAACGGTTTGGCGAAACCGCTTGATATAGTTCCTTGTTAGCTCCCTCTCCCCCTGAATGACATCCATGAGAGACGACATTGTCACATCATGCCCCCACTTCGTAGAATCTCTCTAGGAACATGTGCTTGAAGCCGTTAAAAGAATGGATGCAGTTGTCCGGAAGGTTACGGTACCAGTCGAATGTGATCTCCCCGAATGCTTCGATGAATAATCATGTGAGGATGGCATCGCTATGCGACAAGTGGTCGGTTGTGAGCTCGAAATAAGTCATGTACCGACTAGCAGAGGTCTTCCCGTCATACGAATCGATATAAAATGGTTTGTACCGTGGCAGAAAAGGAACATCTCTCCATGCAACGGGATACGGCTGCCGTATTCTAAGGTCCAGGGAGGAGTCTCGGGCATTGAACATTGCTCGAAGCTCCTGGACTTCCCTCCTTGCCTCTCTGGCTTTGTCTGCAGCTAAAGAAGCTGATGCTCCTAGAGGATTGTCACCCAAAGGTGGAGCGGTCGTGTTGGAGTCCGCGTTGATTGCGGGTCCTAAGCTTGCTTGTCCAGGCGTCCTTGCTGGTTGAGTCGGCAAGGCAGCTTTGATTTCATCTACTGACTTGACCATGGACAGGAGCATGGCTTCAAGTACTTCTAGACGTTGTCGATCAGTAGGCCCTTCATGATCATCGCCGGCCATAAAAACTGTCCGCACCTGGGTAGATGTGGAAGGGACCATAGAAGAGGTGCTCTCCGTGTCGTGCCATCGTACCGAGAAATCGTCGAGGAATGTCTGTCACGACCCGCACCCACTATTAGGTACGAGAACGTAACAACGCCCAGCCTACGCCGCAGCGTCAGCGGTAGAACGCTGTCCTAGGTCTCAAAGCATCTAACAGTATAAGACTAAACAGTTTATACTCTCCGAATGGGGGTGACATAGCAGATACAGTCTCAATCATATCTAAGGTAGATCATGATAAGGATAGATAAAACATGAAATCCAAAAGAGATACAGCAGAGAGAAATCTAAGTGTCTAAGATACACAAACCCAGAAATACATCTCAAATCTCAGAATACAGTAATCCTTAACGTAAATACAACTCCAGACAATGAAATAACTATCTAAACAACCTCTAATGTGCCTCCTCTAGGCTAGCAGGCAACCTCCAGGCTATCTGTAAAATTTATGAACAGGTCCAGTCAGGACAGGAGCGAGCACAATACATCTCAACAGTTTATAGCAGGTTAGCAAATATAATCATACAGTAAAGTAAGATACAGGTACTGAAAGAAATGCAGTATGTAAACAGAGAGAAACTGTAATAGAAATATCTACTATAGATAGAGACTAACAGTGACTAGTGAGTCAGAGTACAATATAGACATATAAATGGCATAGGAGATTCTGATGCTACACTATGGAAGAGATTCTGATGCTACACTACTTGGATAGTATTCACATGTCTATTTCTACTCCCCCGTACCCCCAATCAATACACAAGGATCCAATCAGGTTATGTTATGATTCCACGCAAGGCTCCCGAATGGTGATACATGGATGTCCCATAAATAGGAATTCTAGGAGATTCTAGGATACCCAGTAAATGGGATAAGAGATTCTAGGAGACTCTGTGATCATAAGAGTATATGTCACAAGTGATCAAAGAACCAGTGAAGTATAGTATTACGCCATATAAGTGAAACGCACAGAACATGTAGTACCCGATGCTTTCTAAGGATAACATCTCAAGAAGGGATCCATATAGTACCAATCTGTGTGACCAACGTGACAGTAACAAGTAAAGTAATTTAATGCAGGAAATAATTCTAAGCATGATATGAAATGATCAGAGAATGTACTCGTCTGGTGTCTGAATGTCCAAAGTAAATATAATGTCCGAGGAGAGGTGTCTGGCTCCTAATCAGAACAGCACAAGTCACAACAAGTCCAAAATGGCAATATGAAGTTCTATTATGCATTCTACATGATTCTAGGTCAATCTAGACCAAAGTCAACTCTTGGTCAACTTGGTCAACCCTAAAAGTCAAACCTAGGTCAACTATGGTCAAACTAGGTCTAACAAGTTTAAATTAGGTCAAACAAGTTATTCTAGGTCTAAACAAACTAAGTATATGCAAATCAAGTATCCAAGATAGCTACTAACTCATAGCCTAAGTCACTTGCTAAACCAAGCACAAAACTAAACCATAAGCTAACAAGGCACACAAACTTAGTCATATAATGTATATATATTATTCACATTCACATATTCATATACATAGATATATATAGGAAAGCTATATATATAGGCACATACATATATATAGAGAGAGAGAAAGAGAGGTAAAAGAGTAAGTGAGTATGTGTGTGTTTGGCATGTGTGTGAAAGGATATGTGTTAATGTTCTAAAATTTAGTGATAGGTAGGTGTATGTGACATGAGATACATGATGTCAAAGGGTGTATGAATGCATGTGTGTAAAAGGTTATAGGTCAACTCAGTTTATAGAAATACATACATACATACTTATCTTGTATACATGCATACATACATATCATGTATATTACATTTATATGATACATACATGTATACTTGTATTATATTATACTTATATTCATGCATATTAGATACTTATATTTATATTAACATATTGCAAACATTCATTTCATTCATGCATCTATGCATTACCTACATGTTTCATACATATGCATACATTGTATATTCATATCATTTCATACATTAATATAGAGACATACAAACATGCACACATCATATATTTCATACCTTGTATTACCTTACATATCATATTATATATTATCATTCATTCCTTTCATATATTACATTATCTTCAAGTTGAATACATCATATATGGATACAATACATTATCTTGCATGCTTGCATTCATATATTACATTCTATATTACCTATATACATGTATTTCCTCCATTCATTCATGCTTGCATCATATACTCTACATTACCATACATGTTATCATTATATATTGCATTACAATATTTATACATTATGCATTCATATCTATCATTACATATATATCTTGCATTCATATCTAGCATTCATTATATACTTTCATACATACATTGTATATCATTCTTTTATTCATGCATTGCTTATATGCATTATATTAATTGCATTCCTACAAGCTTGCATTCAACCATATATATACATTAATGTAAAGAGAATATATATAATATATATATCATTTCATTCATCTAACATATCATACATTACATACTCTATATTCATTTAATATCCATACTACATATGCTCATAGGTTACACAAAATACATATATCGTATAATCACTCTTCTACTTAAAACCAATACTGTACCAATTGGACATTCACTAAATTCTAGGATTAAAGTATGCTATATATCTTTGTGTTAGCTTTCCAAAACTTTAAACGGATCGCATTTTCATGTCCGAAAGCTCCCGGAATCGCAAAAACACCGAAACACGTTCGTCTTTCGTACAGCTGACACTCAAATAATTTTACAGAAAGTTTCCGAACGAATTTGGCTTATTAAAATATATATTTGGAAAGCTAACTTCGATACGCTTTTTTTAAAAAAACGGGAGGTTAATTGGAGTTATGAGCTAAAAGTTATGGCATTTCTAAGTTGCTCTAGCTACTAAACACATGGATAAAAATTATGACGAATTTAGGTAGTTTGAGACAAAAGAAACACAAGTATATAACATAATATATCAAGAACTCACTCTCTACACTAATATATATATATGAGACACTATAGAACACATCTCCAATATAAAAATATGAGATTAAACATGTAATAATTCATTCATACATAACAACAACACATAGTGTGTCCAAATTTGGGGTTTTCCCACATGGACACAACCACAACACAAAGGATACTCCTATGACCTCCAAATGGACACGAAATGGACACAAATGGAGATACAACCATGGGAGTAATTCCTATGGGTTCAAAATATTTCTATATGCATGTAGGGATGGATTAGAGGAGAGATTACACCTTCCGGGAGAGAGATTCAAAGAAAAAGCCTTCTGATACGGCACCGACACGTAGAGATTCCAAAAGGACACAAACGAGCTCCGAATCCTCCCAAACTTGGCTAGCACCCTCTAACCATGGAGTAGAAGAGAAATAAAGAAGATTTGGTGGAAGAAGGGGTTGATTTGGAGATAAAATCAATGGAGGTTCATCTCTAAATTAATATGGGAAAGAACAAGAGAGAGAAAGTGGATGAAAACAAATGAATGAAGGAGTGACTCACTCCTTATCCCCTCCATAAGTGGCTGCCCAAAAAGGGTGAGGTGTCCCCTATTTGAATGTCCAAAATGCCCTCCACTAATCTATTTGATTTAAATTATGAATGGGTTAAAGGTTGAGGTCAATTTAGTCTAGTTTTAAGTCTCTAATTAAACTAAACCTATCCGTAAATAATTAGTCTAACTACTAAATAAAATTAATATCATGTGGACTAAAATTAATATCATGTGGGCCATGTCTAACTAGTGTGTGGGTCCCACTAGAGTCAAACTACCCCCCCGAGTCCCCGTTTCAAGTCGGATTGAGTTAAAATTCGAACCCGACTCAAATAACCCCAAAACAATATCATAAATAATAAAATAAATTTCAACCCCAAAATAATATCATAAATAATAAGATAAATTTTAAAAATATTCAAAAATGTAAAATGACAAAAATATCCCTGTTTCTGAAAACTAGGGGTGACAATATCGGAATGTCTTCCCCCTCGGATTCATAAGGGGTGCCACCCCCTGCGTAGGAATCTGCATCGTCTTGGCGAAGGCGGTCATCCTCGGGGACGTCCAAGTCCGTTGCATAATTTCAGTGGATCGCTACCCCCTGTGTATGCTCTTGGAACACCGGATTATCGCATACATTGAGGGGACTGCTACCCCCGGCTTCATCTACCCCAGGGAGGTCGTGGATACACCCCTAGGTGTTGGAAGCTTCATTATGGATCGAGTGCCTAGGTAGACACCCCCTGTGGCTGTCGGCGGTAATCCTCCAGATGAGCGTTTCCTTGCAGTGTTGGCTGAGATTGTCGGTCTGAAGAGCCTGTCTTCTTTCCTCCCTTGCCGGGAAGAACCTTTCGAGTTGAATTACAGGAGGCAAAAGGAAATTCCTCATCTCTCGGAATTTGTACTTGTTTATTAAGTTGTTGTCGAACAGGTGCTGGCTGGTATAGTCGTTGGAAAATGGACTATCGATCTTCAGGTGCTGCCGACATGTCGTAGCAGCAGTTGATGATGACTTGGGTGCAACGACGTCCCAAAAAGGGTTCATCACATGCCAAGGTTGCTTCTTTCTCCTTATGTTTGTGAGTAATCACCTCTCGCAAGTCGATAAGAGACTAATCTACCTTTGCATCCAATTTGTAGACTCGGGTATCCCGAGAACACGGGTGCGTAGGTATCATGCTTGTTCCCTGATCCGAGGCTAGTAAAAGTATTTATTCTCGATCGTTGGAGGGAGACTTTTGAGACCCACCCAGTCCGTTAGCCCTGGAGGACTGGACGCAGATGGTTCTGTACAAATTTCTATCAGGAGCCCGTATAATAGTTAACGGTGCCCACTGACGGTCAGCAGCTTGGACAGTTGACTGGGCTTGTTGGACCCGCACTGTCCTAGACTTTTTCGACTTAGCACCCGAAGGTGCATAGTAAGAAGAGTCCTGATTGGCATATTCCACATTCTCAATGGACCGCATGGGGTCGAGCCCGTATAAGAGATGGTCGAATACAGAGCTTCTGACAGGGCCGCATGAGGCACCCTGTATACGGCCAGGATTGGCTACCATATGGGCCATCTGTCTGCGGCCAGAGTTGGCTGTCGCATGGGCCATTTGCCTCGACCGGAGTTGGCCGTCGCATAGGCCATCTGCCTGCATCTAGAGTTGGATGCCGCATAGGCCATCTGTCTGCGGCCGGAGTTGGCTGCCGCATGGGCCATCTGCCTGTGTCCAGAGTTGGTTGCCGCATAGGCAGACTGCACATTTCTCTTATGCGGCCTCTTTCTCGTCCGCATGGATTTCCCTTTTGCCCCCAAAAGCTCAGCATCGTAGTATTTTCTTTTGCTGGATTTGGGGACAGTAGGGTTCTCTGCGGTCGAAAGCAAGGCCGCAGGAGAGCTTTGATCACCGTCTTGGGCCACAGAAGGAGCTTGTTCGAGAACCTGGTCAGGGGAAACAGTTTTGCGCTACGATATCCTGTAGGTTCTTTTTGGGTTGGCTCGCTTCTGCGACGGGCTGGCTCTCCCTTCAGAGAGCATTTCTTCGAATGCTCGTTGGTCAAAACGAACCACGAGCATTTGTTGCGTAGAGCCGAGATTGGACGTGTCGCATTGCGTCATCAACTTTTTATCAGAGAAGAAAGAAATCCCCAGCAGAGTCGCCATCGTGTTTGCCATTAAATATTAAGAACAAAATTTACAGAGGAATTGAACTTGATTGTAAACTCGCTTATAAAAAAGAAAGCCTAGAAAGAAATCCTAGGAAACAATCTAAGTACAATTGTTTATTTTTTGATTCAGGGGGGGTGACGATGGAGGCTCAGAAAAGTGTAGCAACTCTGCCTTACTCCTTGGACTATCGGACACAGTCTTTGCTCTCGAAGAAATTTGCCAGCCTTTGATTGCCAACTTTTTACATGGGTGTGGCATCCTGCTATTTATAGTGATTCCTGCAATAGCAGATTTTCGGCTGCATAAAGGGCTACGTGGCCACGTCTGTAACAGCACACAAAGACTCGATCTTGGGCTGCCAGCTGGTGCGGAGGTTGTTGACATTTTGTTGTAGTGAATCTGGGTGGTTGAGACTTGGTCAAATTGCCATGTGTCCCTTCCACAAAGTAGAGTCTGACTTATTTTGGTCGCATAATGGCTTTATGGGCCTTGCTTCTGCGGCTCGGCTCCGTTTGGCCGCATGAGATCTTTAAGGACCTTGCTTCTGTGGCTGGGTCACTTGGCCGCATGGGATCTATGAGAACCCACCATCTGCGGCTCGAGTCTCCTTAGCCACATGGGGCCTTCGAGAGCCTCGCTTCTGCGGCTTGAGTTGCCTTAGCCGCATGAGGTCTCCAGGGGCACTGCTTCTGCGGCTTAGTTTTACTTGGCCGCATGGGGTCGGGGAGCACTTTTTCTGTGGCTTAGTTTTTCTTGGCCGTATTGAGTCCTCATTGCTTCTGCGGCTTAGTTTTTCTTGGCCGTATGGAGTCTTCACTGCTTCTGCGGCTTAGTTTTGCTTGGCCGCATGGAATGATGATCCGTATAAACTCCATCTTTTCTACACTTCTACACTAACTAATTTAATTATTATAGAAAATATATTTTTGTCCACCACACCGGGCTGAGACGATTGAGAGGCAATTTTCTGCCGTTGTCGCCAAGTTGATCCGGGATGCGATCGACGACCAGAAGGCTCGAGACCGTTCCGAAAAAAGGATCCAAGGTTGGATCACACCCGAGCAGTGGACTTCCATAAAGGCTAGATTCGACGCTGCTAGGTACAAGGAACGGTCGGAGAAGGCGAAGGTGGCTAGGACGAGGGCAGGAAAGTGATGTGGTGGCTCGATTTCCATGACGAAATATTTTTGTCGCATGGTACGTGTTTTACTGTAATATATTATTTTAATAAAAGTAGTAATAAAATGTTTAATTTCAATGACAAATATTTAATTATAATAGGTAAAGAATGGTGCGAACCCCAACATGGTAACGGTCTTCCCGGCTACCCATCGGAAGGACGGAAAGCTCATCGATGATCGGGCCATGCAGAGCTATGTAAGTATTACTTTACTTGTCACTAACTTTATTATAACTTAAGAAATATGCAAATATATCCATAAACATGGAACAACTAGGTTGGTAGTAAATATTTTGCTTATCAAAATGTATACTTTTCTAGGATGATTATCTTAGGCTAGAGCGTGAGCTTACTAGTGCATCTGCGGAGGGAGGGGCTGGTAATTCCTCGCAGCCCCCTCCGACTCGGACGATGGACGAGCTCTGGATGACCATCGTTGGTGGTCTTCAGAGGGGTACATACTACGATACGGAATCCTACGACACCTTTGTGGTGACGCAGTCATCTAAAGCCTCCTCTGCCAGTATGCATTTCCTACAGCCCTCTGAGGAGTCGGTCCGAGTGGGGGAACTCTGTCGCCAGCTTACTGAGCTGCGTGACGAGTTATTGTGGAGGATGGAGGAGCAGCCCCAGTCTCAGCCGCAGACGGATGATGTGGCCCTCACCGCACGATTTGATATGCTCGAGCGCACCATTAGGAAGACGGGCGAGAGGACAGATTGTGCCATTCAGGCGGTGCAGGAGAGGACGGATCTTGCCGTTCATGCGTTGCACGGGACGCAGGCGGCCATTGGCGAGCAGGTTTCGAGGATGGCGGCTGTTATGGATTCTACCAACTCCAGACTGCTGGCCATGGAGTGGACACTTCCTGGTTGTGCTTCGGTATCCATACCGACTGTAGCGACTCCACTGCCTCCTCTTCCTCCTACTGATGGGTCGTCACCAGTGATGTTGACCCCGGAGCAGTATAAGTTCCTGGTGTCCCAGGTGCAGGCACTGCCTATTCCTCCTCCTCATCATCCTGACCAGGCGTAGTCCTTTATTAGACTTGTTTTCATTTGTTGTGTTGGTGACCCATTGTTGGGTCTTTATGTATTTATTGGTGACCCATTTAGGGTCTTTATGTATTTATTTTATCCCGGGTACGACTATTTATGTTATGTTATGTTATGTTGAATATTATCGGACACACTTGTTATAGCCGTTTGGTAGTGGATTTGTATCCACCCGGCTATTTCTTGTCTTTCTGATCGTTCGATTCTATTTATTTGATTATTGGTCGTGCATTATTATTATTTGTCTCTATATTGGTTTACCGGTGTTGAGTGTTCCACCGAAGGGGTCGGCGAACCCAGGAAATTCTACAGAGGGTTGCTTCGGATCTATTATTTGCAAACTGAAACTCTAAATGCAGGTATAATATTTTTAATGTAACTGTTATTTATGTAAAATACATACTGCATTCTGTTTTTTATATTTTTTGGAATTAGCAATGCTTAGCGACGGTCAGCGACACATATATACGTCGCTAGAATGTCACAAAACTGAGAATCAAAATGTCGCTAATCGTCGTAGAACGTCGCAGATACGTTGACGTGGCAAACTATAAAGGTCAGCAAATCTAGTATCCGAACGTCGGTATTCAAGTATCGTAACGTCGCAAAAATGATGACATGGCAACCAAAAAAATGCCAGTTATAGAGTCGAAAAACGTTGCGAATCAATGACTGTAACGTCGCTAAAACGTGAATGGACAGCGACAATCAGCAACGAAATGCTACGTCGCTAATTAGCAACGTTTTTATCGGTAAACATCGCTAAACTAGCGACGTCGAGCATCGTCGAATGACGTCGCTATAGCGACGAATAGCGACGTTTTACAAGTTAGCGAGCATAAATAATGCGACATGCCCGAGACGTCGCTAAAAACGTCGCTGTCAGAAGTAAGCGACATTTTTTTAGCGTTTAGCGACGTTGTTAGGCATCGCTAATATGAGATATTTTGGTAGTGTCTCATTCCATCTTGTTAGTAACTAAGCTTGTGATAACCCTAGTTAGCTAACAATAGCAAGCCGTAGGACTTGATTGGTCGAGCCTGAATGAATTATCTCATGATTAACACGGGAATTATATTCCACCTCTTGTTCCTCCTACTGCAAGCTAATTTTTTATGTTAACTCAGTCTTTTATGTTATTTTACTATGCTCTTTTATCAATTCTTCTTTTATTATATGCTGGTTTTAGTTCCTAAGTGGAGCCTCCCTTGTGGCACTTGCTTTTTATGGGGTCTGACCCAGCTGGTTTTGTATGGCCAGATTTTGGAGTAGCACCCGAGGATCTACCCGCCTTCCAGCCAGATGGTGAACACCAGACATAATCCTGGCAACCAGTGGGTTTCTTTTTTTTTCTCACTCTATTATAAATTATTATTTTGAGGCGTTTAGCCGTCGAGCAAGTATTAGCTTGTGTTGAAACTTAATTTCTATTTGCCTAAGGGTTGTAACATGATTAACAAATCCTAGGGTTGATCATGTATTACTTAACTCTTGCTAGTCTTCACATTTTTTATGACTAGCTTTATGATCATCTGAATATGTAATGTTTGGGATGCCTTACTTTGTATGTCTGATGATCTAACATCTTGTAACATTTATTTGCTTGCTTGAGATTGAGACACTAGGCTTGTTCTTAACCATAGAGACTGATGGCATATAGATAAACCCTCATGCATCTAGACAGCCGTGATCGTATTGTGAGGTGGGTTGTACTTCAATGTCTGTAGCTGGCTGTATCTGTCCCCCGCTCTCCAGTATTCTGGTTCTGGGGCGTGACACCAGTGGTATCGCCTCTGACTACTTAGAAAAGTAGTCGGTGATGGCGAGGATGAACCAGTGCCCTTTGGAGGACGGAGGGCTGATTGGTTCGATAATGTCCATACCCCATATTTTAAATGGCCAGTCCGCAGCCGTAGGGTATAGGAACTCGGAGGGTTAATAGATGAAGTCAGTATGTAGCTGACATGCTCTACACTTCTTTGTGTATTCAACAACATTAGCCATCATCGTGGACCAATAGTAGCCCAGGGGTACTTGGATGATATAAATTATTAGATAGCTACGTAGTTAAATTATATTTATCAAAGAATAATAATGTCATTTACACTCATTTATTTAAAATTTAAAATTTACCGTAATATACTCCTCTACATTAGGATGTCACTATCTCATATTTGTTCCTCTCGCTATTTTGATAACTATAAGATGTTATTTTCATAACTACCATGTTAATAAAAAAAATCTTTCTTCTCTCGTCTATTTTTTCTACGTTTCTGTAGTACAAGTATCTTCCTTTTTTCCACATTTTTTTAGATAGTAAAAATTAATTTTATAACTTTTTAACTTTTAAGGAAAGCAAATCCTTGATTCTACTTGCAATGGTTGCAATACCGACCGAGATAGTTCTAAGTACATGGTCAGTTTGTTGGCACATTTTATTTTGATATATTAACAGCATCTTCGTAGTTTAGTTTTCTATGTCTTCAAATTCATATCTTCTCAAAAGCTCTACTACATAAAGTCTATCCTCTCAAGTACTACCATCCATTGCATTGAAGACTGAAGCAATACCGGTGATCCTTGCATAGACGGCTTCCTCACTGCTTAAAGATTTCGAGTCTGTACAAGGTTTAGGTATATCTGTAAACACTTAAGGATGGATGACTAACTAAAAGCATAAGTCAAAAATTAATATATATTACAGAGCGGCATACCGGCGGCATGCTCCGACATACCGGCGGTATACCATTTTTATCGTCCATAAACTTTCTGTGAAATATTGTCGGCATACCGACAGTATGCTCCGGCATACCGGCGGAATACCATTTTGTGGACCACAAAACGTTCTGTGACAAATCGTCGACATACCGACGGTATGCTTCGGCATACCGACGGTATACCGTTTTGTTTGCCTAAAAACGTTCTGTGATAAAAACGTCGGTATACCGACGGTATGCCGTGGCATACCGACGGTATACCGGGTTACAAATATTTGATTTTTGAATTGCTTTGACTAGCATTAATGGCAGCACTAAATGCTCCCAACGGATATTAATATGACCGTTACTGGGTGACCGGTATACCGACGGTATGCCGGTACATACCGACGGTATGCCGTTCAGGCTGTATCCAGGAGCATTAAATGCCACCTACTCTTGGTTTCTCTATAAATGAAAGCCTTCTCTCTCATGAAGCTTTCACCAACTCTTGCCATAAATTTTTCAAACAACCAAGAGCTCCACCATTAATACTCTACCAAGCTTTTAATTGTCATCCTCTCCCAAAGTGCTAGAGTATTTAAGAGTTATAATTTTCGATCTTCACTAGAAGATCAACAAGTTCTCTTCTCAATTGTTTGAAGTTGGCGAGCCTTCGTAAGAAAACTCTTGTATTGAAGTTGGCGAGTCTTCGGATCCAAACTCGTATTGAAGTTGGCGAGTTCTTCAGATCCAAACTCATGTGTACTATTTTGATTAAATAGTGGATTTAAGCCGGAGAGAGTTCCGAGACTGGATTGCCTCAAGCGAGGATACCAGGATACATCTTGTGTTTGATCTTCTTACTCTTTTCCTTTTAGTTGTCATATATTGCTTCTTGTGCTCTAGTTATTTTTTATTTCCCTATTTACCCCCTCTCTAGGGTTCTACAATTGGTATTAAAGCTTTGTTCTCTTGATTTGGATTTACACCTTTTGAGTGATCCATGGCCACTAACCCTAGTATCAACACCTTCCACAACGAGGGACACTCCTCAAATAGGCCTCCCCTATTTGATGGAACCAACTATAACTACTGGAAGATTAGAATGAGCATTTAATCTGAAGTCCATAGATTTTGATTTATGGGATTGTGTGATAAATGGTCTTTCTACTCCTTCCAGAGTTACTGAGGATATTACATCTGACACCCTTAGGGATACACTTACTGAAAATACCAAGAAACTTGCTAGTCGAGATGCCAAGGCTATGAACGCTCTTTATTGTGCTCTCAATAGTAGTGAATTCAACAGAATCTCTACTTGCAAGACTTCTAATGAGATTTGGAAGTTACTTGAAGTCACACACGAGGGTACTTCACAAGTGAAGGAATCCAATATTAGTAGACTCACGCAAAAATATGAGTCCTTTAAGATGAAGCATGATTAATCTATTACTTGCATGTTTACTCATTTTGGTGATATTATTAATCCTCTCTCTTCTCTTGGTAAGGAATATCCTGCTCATGAAATGATTAGAAAAATTCTTAGAGGATTGACAAAAGTTTGGAGTCCTAAAGCTACCGCAATCATTGAGGAGAACGACCTGACAGTCATGAACCTTGAGACCCTCATGGGTAAGCTAATGACTCATGAACTCGATATGAAGGATCAAGAGGAATCCTCCATACAAGAGAAGGAGAAGGAGAAGACCAAAGAGAAGGAGAAGTCTCTTGCTCTCAAAGTTACAAAGTCCTACTCCAAGGATAGCTCCGACGACAATGAGTCGGACGAAGATAAAGAAATAGCTCTCACAGCTAAGCACTTCCAGAAGTTCCTCAAATTCAACAAAGCCAACTGCTTCAGACGGGACAATGAGGAAGATCCAGCGTGTTATCAATACAGAAGACCCGGACACATCAAGAGGGACTGTCCGATGATAAGAAAAGACTCAAGCAAGTATGAGAAGCCTAGCAAGGGAAGCTCGTCCTCCAGAAAATTCGCCAACACAAATATTTGGTGTGAGAGTGACGCAAGCGACTCTGACAACGACAAAGAGTGCAAGAACAATGCCAACGTTTGTCTCATGGCAACCTATGAGGTACTTGATGATCTCTCCTTAAATACTCTTACTTATGATGATTTGGAGAAAGCTATCCTTAAATTGCATGAAGAGCACAAAGGTGTTAGGAATAAATACAAGAAGTCTCTAAAAGAGGTTGATGCTCTTCAACTTGAAGTAGAAATACTCTCAAGCATCATTATTGATTTAAAGGGAAAATCTTCTGCTTCTGATACGGATGAGATAGAGTCTTTGCGACTCAAGTTTCAAGAATCCCTTGTCACCATTAAGAAAAAGGATGATGAGATTCAATCCATGAGAAGAGCTTATGAATTTGCTATGCATAAGGTTCAAGATGCTAATAGGAGAGAATATGATACTTCTATTAAGTATAATGATCTTCTTGTACAGAGTAAGAAACTAGGTAATAAGAACACCACACACATGCATACTCCAAGATACCTCACACTCATCACAATGCTAGGCATACTTCTTACATGAACACTACACACAAATCCTTTTCTAACACAAGAAAAGGACCATTTGTTAAGAAAAACACTTCGCATCATGCTTTTTATTATCATCATCATAATACTAATGTTAGAACTCCTCGCACTAGAGATTCACATATGTATGATTCTCACACATCTTCTTCTAAATCCTCTATGATTTGCAACTATTGTGGCTTGCTTGGACATACGACCAATTATTGTCATACAAGGAAACTAGTTGATAAAAAAGTGTTTAAGTGGGTTCCTAAGACTAACACTCAAGGACCCATACGATCATGGGTACCAAAATGTTCATCTTCAACTTATGTTGTAGGTGAAGAGTCCTTCTCATGCTAGAAGCAAGTGGATTCTCGATAGCGGTTGTTCACGGCACATGACCGGGGATGCTTCATTATTTACAACGCTATCGATAAAGAAGAAAGGATACGTCTCTTTTGGTAACAATCTTAAAGGTCACATTATAGAAAATGGTAATATCGGTTCCCCTCTTCTTTGTATTAAGAATGTGTGTCTTGTTACTAATCTTAAACACAATCTTCTTAGTATTAGTCATCTTACCGATAATGGTTATGATATCAAGTTTGTTAAGCTCAAATGTTTCATTACCGATAGTTCAAGTGGATCTATTGTTTATGAAGGCATTAGAGAAAACAATATCTATGTTTTATATCTTGTCGAAGACACTAAAAATGATAGGTGCTTAATTGCTAAGAACGATGAGAGTTGGCTCTGGCACATGAGGCTTGGACATGCCAACATGGATACTATTTCTCGTCTTGCTACCAAGAAGCTCGTAAGAGGGCTCCCAAGTATCCCGTTCAAAAAAGATATGGTGTGTGAAGAATGCGAGAAGAGTAAGTTGACCAAGTCATCCTTCAAATCCATCAACTCTGTGAGTACCTCTAGATCTCTTCAACTTATTCATATGGATCTTTTTGGCCCTAGTAGAGTTACTAGTCTTGGAGGCAAGCTTTATGCTTTTGTTTTGGTTGATGATTTTTCGATATTTACTTGGGTTATTTTTCTTGCTTGCAAAAGTGATACTTTTCGTAAATTTGTTGCTTTTTGTAAACGTGTTCAAAATGAGAAAGGTTTTCTATTAACAAGATTAGAAGTGATCATGGAGGAGAATTTGACAATGCCAATTTCAAAAGTTTTTGTGAAAAGAATGGTTTTGGATATGATTTTGCTTGTCCATGAACTCCTCAACAAAATGGTGTTGGGGAGAGAAAGAATAGAACCCTTGGCGACATGGCCCGGGTTATGTTAAACTAATATAAGCTCCTCCAATATTTTTGGGCGAAAGCCGTTAATACGGCATGTCATGTTATAAATAGGGTCTTGATTAGACCTATTTCTAAGAAGACTCCTTATGAGCTTCGGTTTGACAAAATTCCCTCTATTGAATATTTTAAAGTTTTTGGTTGTAATTGTTTTATTTTGAATACCAAGGATAACCTAGGCAAGTTTGAAGAAAAAGACTATGAAGGAATATTCCTTGGATACTCTACGCATAGTAAAGGTTTTCGTGTTTTTAATAAAAGAAGTCTTGTTGTCGAAGAGTCAATTAATGTCTCTTTTAATGAACTTAACTCTTCTATATTCTCTTCTTCCGATGATGTTGATGATATCTCGTTTGGGTTGGAGAACTCCTCTATTGGAGATCGTCCTTCTTCATCTAATAGTGAAGTTGTGACTCCTCCAATAAAAGAGTCTCTACCTCTCGAGCCTCCTCAAAAGGATCTTCCAAAAGAATGGAGATTTGTCACCAACCATCCTAAGGAACTTATCATTGGGGATCCTTCCTCCAGTGTTAGTACTAGATCCTCAACTCGTGATCTTTGTGCAAACGTGGCTTTTATCTCTCAAATAGAGCCTAAAAATGTTAATGATGTTTTTCTTGATAAATTTTGGATGATAGCAATACAAGAAGAGCTAAATCAATTTGAGCGAAACAAGGTTTGGGAACTTGTCCCAAAACCTAGCAATTACCCCATTATTGGAACTAAATGGGTGTTTCAAAATAAACTTAATAAAGATGGGTTAGTGACTCGTAACAAAGCCCGATTGGTTGCTCAAGGCTATAACCAAGAGGAAGGCATTGACTACGACGAAACCTATGCTCCGGTTGCTCGTCTTGAATCCATTCGTATGCTTTGTGCCTTTGCTTGCTTTAATGATTTTAAACTCTTTCAAATGGATGTTAAGAGTGCTTTTCTTAATGGTATTATTAAAGAGGAAGTTTATGTTAAACAACCTCCTGGCTTTGAAGATTTTTAATTTCCTAATCACGTGTTCAAACTACATAAAGCCCTCTATGGCCTCAAACAAGCTCATCGTGCTTGGTATGAGCACCTTAGCTCCTTTCTTGTTTCACACAATTTTTCTAAGGGCAAAGTCGACACAACACTTTTTATCAAATCCCATAGTGGCACTCTTTTATTGGTTCAAATTTATGTTGATGACATTATTTTTGGTTCTACTAACAATACACTTTGTGTAGAATTTGCTAAAGTTATGCAGGAAGAATTTGAAATGAGTATGATGGGTGAGCTATCATTCTTTTTGGGATTACAAATCAAACAAGGACCCAAAGGGACCTTCATCAATCAAGCAAAATATACAAAGGATCTCCTCAAGCGTTTCGAACTTGACTCATCCAAATCAATGAGGACTCCTATGGCAACAACGACAAAACTTGACAATGATGAAGATGGCACATCGGTTGACATCCGTAAGTATCGAGGTATGATTGGTGTTTACTTTACCTAACTGCTAGCCGTCCTGATATCATGTTTAGTGTATGTCTTTGTGCACGTTATCAAGCAAATCCAAAGGAATCGCACTTATATGCCGTAAAGCGTATTTTTCGATATCTCAAAGGTACCGTGAACATGGGCCTTTGGTATCCAAAATCTTCATCCTTTGAGCTTCACGGCTTCTCGGATGCAGATTTTGCCGGATGCAAGATTGACCGAAATAGCACTAGCGGCACATGCCAATTCTTTGGAAAATCCTTGGTATCGTGGTTTAGTAAGAAACAAAATTCTGTTGCTCTTTCAACCACTGAGGACGAATATATTGCGGCCGGTTGTTGTTGTGCACAAATTCTTTGGATGTCACAAACACTTATAGATTATGGCATTTCTCATACTTGCACCCCTATTAAATGTGATAACACTAGCTCGATCAATCTCACGAAAAACCCGATTTGTCACTCACGCACGAAGCATATTGAAATTAGACACCATTTTCTTCGTGACCATCAACAAAAGGGGGATATTCGTCTTGAATTTATTGACACTACTTATCAGTTAGCCGATATTTTTACCAAACCGCTCCCGAAAGATCGCTTCGTTTTTCTTTGCCGAGAATTAGGCATTTTAAATTTTGACTCATAGTTGTCCTCGGCCGGCACACCGACGGTATACTACAGTATACCGACGGCATGCCGTTTTTGGCTCAGAATTCAGTTATGTGCCAAACTTCGGTATACCGTCGGCATACAATGGCATACCGACGGTATACCGGTGCGCAGCGGACTGCTGAGTCACATCCAGCACGGGACCCACCTTTTCTTCCGTTCTCTCTTTTCTTCATCCCTCTCATTTATTTCCCTTTCACATCAATCTATTCCCTATTTATTAACCACCTCCTCCTTTCTTCTTCCCCATATCATAACTTACAATCACATTAACTACCCATCCCTTCCACTTCCCCATTACTCCTCTTTTATCTCCATCATTTTCAACCCACCCTTCCCATTCCCAACTCCATAACCGTTCACTTCCCTCATTCTTCTTTAAAACCCTATTTTTTTTTCTTCGCCCTACACTTCTCACATAACCCTACTTCCTTCTCTACCTATTTTCTTCTACCAAATGGCTGCCCCCAAGCATGCTCGTTCCTCATCCGTCGCTTCGAATCCCTTTACCCCGGTGGCTCTCCCCCATGGCTACGATGAGCGGGTCTTCACCTCTCCCCTGGCTGCCGAGTCTTGGTTTCACCATTTCGTGTACCATAACGTGTACAAAGGGCGTGCCATTAACTGGAATCTCTTTTCTGGACATGTTTCTCTCTTCGAGGCGGCTGGACTATCCTCCCTTCTTCGGCATCAAGTGCCTGTTTATCCCGCCGTCGTTCGCCTCTTCTACTGCAACATGATCCCGGACATGGAGAACGGGGCCATTGAGACGATGGTCAACGACCGTCATTTCTGTCTGACGGCTCGTGACCTCTCTAGCATTCTTGGCATCCCGGACAGAGGAGAGGCTCTACCGAGCTTGGCTGCTCTTCACTCTTTGTCAGCGGTCCCCTTTGACGAATTCTGCGCCATTATTTGCAAGGGCCCCAACCCTCCTGCTATCCCTGCTCTTTCCGCTCAACTGGAGCCATTTTACTACGAGCTCCATAGGATTGTGTGCCACACACTCTATCCTAAGGGCGAAAACTATGACACCATCACTGGTGACGCCTTGGTATGCATGTACTACTTGTACTCGAGGAAGCCCTTCTCCTTTTCCGAGACTCTTCTCCATGCTTTCTTCAGCGTCCTGCCAGCGGGGAAGCAGAATCTCTATTATGGCTCCTTCATTACTCTCATTTTGGAAGCCAAGCAAGTCTACCTCTCCTAATACAACTCGGACGACGTCCCATCCTTTCTTGCTGTTTCTCGCTCTATCAGTGGTGCCTCCACATCCCGTGCCTCCGCCTCCCAAGAGCCGCCAGCTTCCACTCCTGTCGCACCCGCCTCTACTCCTCCTGCCTCTGGCCGCTACATGCCGCTAACTCAGCAGCACTTCGACTTGCGTATGTCTCAAGCGGAGGAGAAGATGCGCGCCAACACTCGTGGCCTTGGCACTCTGATTCAGTCCCGCTTCCATGACCAGGCCTATTTCATTCAGCGCACTCTTCAGGACCGGGATGCTTTTCTGGATCTGAATCTTCAGGATCCAATGTACCAAGCCTCCCGTTTTTTCCGATCCCAATGCCTACGGTTTCATGTACCCGGACGGCATTGATCCTTTTGGCGCTTTTCACCAGGCTCAGGATGGTGGGGATGATCCGGTTGACGAGTAGGAGTTGCTTTCTTTTGATGGTGGTGTCGAATAAATGGTTGTCTTAGTGTGTTTGTGTTTGTGTCTTTTTCTGTCTTTTGAGGTCCTTCGGGGACCAGTGGTTGGTTGTGACTTGTTATCTGCTTTTACTGTCTTGCTAAACTCTCGTAGAGGAGAGTTTTTAATTTGGTCTTTTGAAGTATGTTATGGATATCCTGTATGTATTCAGTTTCCCACTTATCTATCAATACATGCTTTTATCTATGTTACTGTGCTCCATAATTATGCTATCATTATTATTTTTCCCAACTTTGACTAAGTGACAAAGGGGGAAAAAACATATTGAGGGGGAGTTGTCTTCCTACGGGGGAGTTACTCCCTGAAGATGCTATCTCTCTATTTTGTCAATTATCAAAATGGGGGAGATTGTTGGCACATTTTATTTTGATATATTAACAGCATCTTCGTAGTTTAGTTTTCTATGTCTTCAGATTCATATCTTCTCAAAAGCTCTACTACATAAAGTCTATCCTCTCAAGTACTACCATCCATTGCATTGAAGACTGAAGCAATACCGGCGATCCTTGCATAGACGGCTTCCTCACTGCTTAAAGATTTCGAGTCTGTACAAGGTCTAGGTATATCTGTAAACACTTAAGGATGGATGACTAACTAAAAGCATAAGTCAAAAATCAATATATATTACAGAGCGGCATACCGGCGGCATGCTCCGACATACCGACGGTATACCATTTTTATCGTCCACAAATTTTCTGTGAAATATTGTCGGCATACCGACGGTATGCTCCGGCATACCGACGGTATACCGTTTTGTGGACCACAAAAGGTTCTGTGACAAATCGTCGGCAAACCGACGGTATGCTCCGGCATACCGACGATATACCTTTTTGTTTGCCTAAAAACGTTCTGTGATAAAACATCGGTATACCGACGGTATGTCGTGGCATACCGACGGTATACCGGGTTACAATATTTGATTTTTGAATTGCTTTGATTAGCATTAATGGCAGCATTAAATGATCCCAACGGATATTAATATGACCGTTACTGGGTGACCGGTATACCGACGGTATGCCGGTGCATACCGACGGTATGCCATTCAGGCTGTATCCATGAGCATTAAATGTCACCTACTCTTGGTTTCTCTATAAATGAAAGCCTTCTCTCTCATGAAGTTTTCACCAACTCTTGCCATAAATTTTCCAAACAACCAAGAGCTCCACCATTAATACTCTACCAAGCTTTTAATTGTCATCCTCTCCCAAAGTGCTAGAGTATTTAAGAGTTGTAATTTTTGATCTTCACGTGTTAGAAGATCAACAAGTTCTCTTCTCATTTGTTTGAAGTTGGCGAGCCTTCGTAAGAAAACTCGTGTGTTGAAGTTGGCGAGTCTTCGGATCCAAACTCGTGTTGAAGTTGGCGAGTTCTTCGGATCCAAACTCGTGTGTACTATTTTGATTAAATAGTAGATTTAAGCCGGAGAGAGTTCCGGGACTGGATTGCCTCAAGCTAGGATACCAGGATACATCTTGTGTTTGATCTTCTTACTCTTTTCCTTTTATTTGTCATATATTGCTTCTTGTGCTCTAGTTATTTTTTATTTCCCTATTCACCCCCCCCCCCCCCTCTAGGGTTCTACACAGTTAACATGCTAATTTTATTATTATTATTTTTCTAATCAATTTTATAGCATTTCATGCAAAAAAATTAGAATACTTGCAATACTTTTGGCGTATGATCCTCCTTCGATTTCTTCTGAAAGTATTTCAGGTTGAGTCTAGGTCCTCCATGTTGGCAAGGTTCGTATTCGTCGCCTAAACTCTAATAGTATCTATCATCAATTCGTACCAGGTTCGTGAATTATTCACTTCCTCTCTTCTTCTTCTTTTTTTTTGTATTTTTTTATAAATTTTGGTGTGTAAAATTTATTTGAGCAAATAGAGGAAGTGGAGGAAATAAAATGTACAGAGAAGTTTTGAGGGATGAGACAGTGGCACGAATCAAAGAGCTCGGAAGATATGAAAAATGTCATCTTTAATATACTAAGTTCATATTTCTATCAAAATTTGTCATTGTTTTAATTATAATGCCAACTAGATTCATGGCCAAATTGCTTCATGCATTGTCAGTGGTTAATTGACTGCATATTTCCTCTTACGAATCGAAATAGAGTTGTATCATGATATATAAAAAAAAAGTCCCTGCAAGTTGTATAACTTAAAAAGAAGGAAAGATACTAGAAAAGGTCATTCTTAAGAACAAAGACAACTAAAGCCTCGGTGAAATGATAAGTTATAATGCCAATATGTCAAATATTCTTGTGGGTAGTACTAGAACCATTGTGAATATTGAGTCATTGGTACTTTGAAATATACTTCCAACTCAGAGTTAAAATGCACGAAAATTGGTAGGATATTATGTCATATTTGTTTTGGAGTATGTTGGCCAACCATATGAAATTTTTTTGGTCCTTTAATATCAAAGAAGGTAGATTGTTCAAACAAACATAAATATAAAACTATTAATAAAATTGTTAAATATTATAAATAAGTTTTTTCTTTTCGTTTCATCCATTCGTACCTAATATTTCTTTTTCTGTTTTTAATTCTAAGAAGAAGAAATACAGATAAGTTTAGATTATGCCGATTTAAATTAGAATAAATTATTCTCTTTTAGATTATAGATAAGATTGAATTCAAATTGTAGATTTAATTACTTTATAGTAATATCTTTGAATGTAATAAGATTTTAAATTATAGATTCGAGTGTAATAAGAAATTTAATCCTTAATTTTATTATACAATACAACAAAATAAAAAAAATTCCCAAATAATATAAAGATTTGTGTCATGTTGGAAATCGTTTGAAAGTGAAAAAAAATGCAACATTCAACCAGACAAAAATATAAAACCAAAAAAAATTGACCCAACATGATTTTAGGTAATAGATAATTTTTAGATAATAGATGAAATGATAAAGTAGATTAGATTAACTTAATTTTTAATTAGATTAAATTTAAAAATTAAATGATGGATTAAATTATAATAGTAGATTAAATTTTAAATAGCCAATTAAATGTTGACTATGCATTAGACAAAGTTACTTTCTTAATTTAAGTTATAATTTTATCTAACTTCCCTTAGATTAGGTTTATATTACATTTTAGATGAAAACTTTAGACATTTTAAAATTTAATTTAATTTCTTTAGATTCTTCGCTATTTGCCTTAGATTAGTTTAAATTAAATTTTACATAATAAAATTTATATATTTCAAAATTTAATTTAATTTTTTTTAGATTATTGGCTATGAAATAAAATTTATTTTAGGATAAAAATGTCTTTTAGGATGCATTATATTTGAAAAATCAAAGCGAAACATATTCCTATCTTTTAGGATGCACTCTTTTTTTCTCTATTTTAACTTAACCAAACCAAAAAAAAAAATTAAAACATGAGCTTCCGGGACCTTCTTCCGAAGAAAAGAAAATATTAAAATATCATATATAGTTTATTATTAAAATGCTCGAGCACTTCTTCATTATTATCCAATGGCTTACAGTTTTGTTAAACATATCCATCTCAAATAAACCAATGCCTCTATACCAATCAAATCTGGACCAAACCAATCACAGAAAGAAAAAAAATTAAAGTATATTTACGAAATCAGCATGAAATATTTTTTTATTTGTTCTTACACCTATTTAAACTTAGTCTCTTAAAGTTCAGGTTGATTCAGAATATATTAAGTAATAGATAATTTTTAGATAATAGATGAAATTATAAATTAGATTAAATTAATTTAAATTTTAATTAGATTAAATTTAAATTTAAATGATGGATTAAAGTATAATAGAAGATTAAATTCTAAATAGCTAATTAAATGTTGACTATGCGTTAGATAGAATTACTTTCTTAAGTGTAAATTTTATCTGACATATGTTAGGTTTAAATCAAATTTAAATTTCTTTATATTCTTAGCTATGAAATAGTATTTATGATGGATAAAAATGTCTTTTAGGATGTACTATTTTCCTCCCTCTTTTAACTTAAACAAAGAAAAATAACTTTATACTATGCGCTTCAGGGATCCCTACGGGAGAAATGAGAAAATATTGTTCTAAAATTTTGAAGTTGGCTATTGAATTATTTTTCTATCTAGCATGTCATGTCTTTTACAACAATATTAAAGGAACCCATATTGGCATGGACATATCTGTTAAGAACCAGAAGGGACTATTTGGTTTCTTTAACAATAATACTTACGAGAAATGCTATCAAGAAGTTTTGCTCCCACAAAACTAATCACATATGGGATACTTTACTTATTTATGTCTATTGATTGTTGAAATTAAATATCTTCTTCATTATTATCACTAATTTTGGTTCCATATATCCTTTTTAGCTTTACTGATTTCTTGCAGGACAATGCATGTTGCCAATACCGGTAACTATCAGCCCTTTATAGAATAAAGGGTTACCAGTCAAGTCCTGCTGATGAAGATGTTGCTCGAAGATGTTGATAAATAACATTTCATTATTATAATTTTGTCAACTAAGTGATTTTCTATTGGAAAATTAATATTTCTGTTGAATAAGTTTGGTTGGATGTTTTCTTTATTAGATGGTATCAACATTTCTAACATACAAAATATCCTATCAAAAAATAATAATTATAATAAATTTTAAATAAGTTTGGTTGTATGTTTTTTGGCTACATGAAATGATATCATTATTTGTAAAATGCGTTGCACATGAATCGTCTGCGCCATATATATATATATATATATATATATATATATATATATATATATATATATATATATATATATATATATATATATATATATATATATATATATATATATATATATATATTCGAAATGTAAAAACTTTATAAAGCCACTAGCCAACAAAAAGAGAGGAAGAAACTCAGAAGTCCACACATGAGTGAACACCTGGACTGTAAGCCCCCTGAAATTTAGGGTTTATTTTTTTAAAATTTTCTAAATCAATCAATTATTTTCAATAAATATTGTTATTTGATTATAATTTTTTTATTTAATGTTATTTTTCGTGACTTTGATTTCTGGAGCATCAGAGATGTCAATCTCTGAAAATTTCTTTCATGAGTTTGTAGTAGACAAGATTATCTTTATTTTGATATATCATGTCCCACTCAAACTTGTTCCCTTGTACACTTTTTACATCGCACAACTTCGGGTCAATTTAGGTCATTTGATCGTTGAATAATTATTAATAAATTTCCACTTTTATCTTTGATCATCATATGCACGTTGTTGTGGCTTTTAATTTAGGAGCACAAGACTAGTCATTTTCTCAAAACCAACTTCTCATGCATGATCTAGTCAAGACACCCTATACCCATGACCTTCGTGTCCCACTCAGACACACCATCTTGTGCTTCATTTGTATCGAATAACTTTTCTGACACAAGACTCAATCTTAATTCATCCCACGGAGTCACATTTATTTCCGACTTGAATTGGGGACACCCTTTCGACCCAAACCTGTCAATCCAAAATATAGACATGGCCCACATTAATCCTACTACCCGCATGACACTTGTGTCCCATTTAGTTTAGCTCCTGCATGCTACTTATTTACCCATGATCATAAATAACTAAAATTAAACCATTTATTGCACCAAGTCCGATTTTGACCCGACCCGACTCCTTGGAACAAAACCCAAGTTTCATGTTACCCCCTCATGAATACCCACACACTCATCCCCCTACAAATACCAAACACAATAAACCTACACACTTTCAATATTCAATGGGAAACTCTATTTATCCTACCCTAATATGACCTAATTTTAACAACGCTTAATCCTAGACACTAATTCCAATACAACTCATTCCAACCACCGATTCCCACATGACACACTAACACCCCCCCCCCCCTTTTCTTGGCCGGCCCTAAAGCTAATTCCCAAACCTCCCTCTCTTACTTTTGAAAAGATTTCTCTCCCTCTCTCTCTCTCTCTCTCTCTCTTTCTCTCTCTATCTCTCTCTCTCTCTATCTCTCTAGCTTTTCATTCACTCTCTTTCCTTCCCTACAACTCACAACAGCTCCCCCGAAGAGCCGACAGCCCACCATAACTCTAACTTCTTCTTCATCATTTTCTTCTACATCCTTCTCATTTTTTTTACAATACACCACCACCTTACCCTTAGCTCAGCCAACACTATTATCCTCCTCACCATCATAGCCACCATCTTCAATACCTCTACAATCACCACTATTATTCTTCCTCCTCCACCCTTGCCCGACCGGCCAGGCACGGCCAGGCGTGGCCATGCATGCACGTGCAGCCGCGCGATGACAACCGCCGGCCAACCGCGCACCGTCACGACCAACCACCGCCGTCGTACACCACTACGACCACCCCACACGACGGAGTAGACCTGGGAAACCTCCCTATGACGTGCATCGACCTCCCCGACGCGAGAAATAGACGATTCGTGCTTTTTGCACGAGATTTCGTCGTGACGCCCGTGAACCAATTTCAGAAAGTACGTCTTGGGACAGCAACTTTGTGCATGTTTTTCGAGAGATCCGACCGTTGGATCGACGAACTCTTTCCTCCGTTGCAATCTCGGTATATACCCCTTCACCCCTGGCAAGTTTGAACCATTAATTCGATCATTTGATAGATCAAAATCGACTGCCAAGTTGACTGTTTAAATTGTGTATATTTTGGACAATTTTGTGGAGCCAAATTCGTCGACTCGTATCTCCGCCGTCGTACCTCCGTTTGATGTGCCACTAGTTTCTGTGCACAGCTTGTATAACCATCTTCTTGCCTCTCAAGTTTTGTTTTATTGTGAGCTTGTTTGATTGGTTGAATTTGACGTCAAAGTTGGTCGTCTGAATTCATAACTTCAAACTTATAAAATTTTAATTTTGAACCCGACACTCCAGATTATAGTTCTGACACCACCAGTAGACTCGTGGCGTTGTTCTGGCACGATTTCATATATAGTTTGTTAGATTTGGAGGACGTCGGTCCTAACACACATTTTGGTGCAAGGCGGGCCCCACAATCGAGTCAACGAACTATTTTGAGATCGGCTCATCGGAATCCAATTCTGGTATCGTTATTCTGGACTCGTTGACATATACTTTGCTAGATTTAGTGGACATTGGCTTTGGCACGCATTTTCGTACAAACCGAAATTCTAATATCCTGGTCAACGGACCATTTTGAGATCGGGTCAACGGAATCCAATTACGGATATACCGTTGGGTTCGTATCGTCATTCTGGATTTTTGGACATATAATTTGTTAGGTTTAGTGGACTTCTATCCTTACACGTTTTTCGGTGCAAAGTAGGTCCAACATGGATACCATTTTGACCCAAAATTATATTTTTGCCCCTGTATCCAAACTGGACTTATGGGTAGGCTATCCTAGCTGATTTGATCATTTTGGACTCGGTGGTGATGTTTGTTTCATCATCCGACAATGCCTGTAGATATTTTCTTTATGTATCACCATTAGTTATAATTAATTCTTCTTATGTTCATATTTCAAAATTCGTACAACGAAACTGAGATCAGTCGATTCTAGTGATCTCACATCGCTGAAATTGACAAGATGATCATCTGGATCGCTATGATAAGATTGTTAACCTTACAGTTGATCATCTTATCTCAATTTACGTGTCGTAGGTTTCGATGTACGAATGACGAGATACAACTTGATATTTGAATACTTAGACTAGATTTGACCCTATTTGACCAAGGTTTGACTGTTTTGACTTAAGGTCAACTACAAGTCAACACTTGACCTAGATTGGACTAGAAATTGACCAGTTGACCAAAAGTCAACTGTAAGTTAACACTTGACCTACTTTGACTTGGTTTGACTTCATGTGACCTAGTTTGACATAGTGTGACCTAGTTTGACTTAGTTTGACCTAGTTTGACTGAGTTTGACCTAGATTTCTTAGCATACATTAGAAAATTATGCCTAACACTGTTAAACCCTAATTAACTCATGTATATCTCATCTTTAGGTCTGTGACATCACTCTGAGCATCGATTTCCATTGACCGCTCAGGACCGCAGGCGAGTACATTCTCTGATAGTAGTTCATTGTCTTAATATCTTCTATATCTGATTCAGTTATAGCGTTTTACTTGATTCTCGACACGATGGTGCACGGACTAGTATATATCGGATTCCTGTTATGAGATGTCATTCCTGGGTTACCATGGTATATTGGTACATTGTTCGATCTTGTTTCATGTACTTATATAGACACCGATTCCAAAGGAGGATTAGCTACCCTCTTAGAGAATCCCGTGTCATGACGTGTTATGTCCGGATCCATATACTATTCGGGGACGGGGAGTTATTAGTGGTTATGTGATCAATACCCCTCTTGTATTCCTGATACTACTCTTGCATAGCTCCACCCTCACCACACGTAGGATGTAGCCTGACCTGATACTACTTGTGCATAGCTTTCTATTTTGGTCGGCCTTATCTCCAGGTTTATCTGTGCTTGTTCTTGTGCATAGCCCGTCATATGGAACAGCCTGATCCTGACCTAAACCGATCACATAACGCACTAATATCTCAAGGCACCGTTTATGTTTACATTATACATCAGATATTCATGTATTGTTCTACTTTCCTGTACGTTACACCCTGATATGATTTTCAGTTTAAATATCCTGTTTTACTTACATTCTTGATATATCAGCTTGTATTCCTTTATGATTGTCACTTATAGAATTTGTCAATACTATAGAACCGTTGTTGGTGTTTGTACTTGCTCATTTTTCTGACAGGATAACCCCGTTGATGTTTACAGAGGATTTAGATGCTGACTGCTCGACCTATTATGGTTATGGCACCGACGGTGACTATTCCCAGGATCTCCCTCTTATGCCAGTGTCCATAGAGGACATACTACCAGTAGTGACCTAGACTAGTTAGGTTTGACTGGACTGTGTTCCAGATAGGTATTGAGACTTGTAGTACTTATTTGGATATTGTGTTATGTCTTAAACTCTGATCTTGTGTGGTGACTTGCATCTATTTAGTTTATCTATTTCCATCATATCTTTATGATATTCGTGCTTATCTTCCTTAGATGTCTTGTGATTGAGTTGAGATTATATACCTCCGTACGGAGATGACATATACATATATATTGTGTCTAGATGCTATACTTTCTAGTAGACCTATACAGCGTTCTACTGTCGATTCTGCGGCATAGGCTGGACGTACCCACGTGCTCGTACCCCTAATTAGGGTGCGGGTTGTGACACGTTTTTGTGGTGGCCCATACAGGTCAGAGTTGCAATTAGTACGATTTTGTAATGATGGTCGACTTAGAGCGCTGCTACGAGCCTGCTATTAGGATATAGGTAATAGGCTATATAGGGTGTTACTCAATCACAGTTAGGAACTCTTGGTAGATTCCAGGGATAACCCCTGAGAATCTTACTTTGAAAACTCTTGAGTCTATTCCCACTTGCTTTTGCTCGTCCTGATCTTGAATATTTGTCTGTTATCAAACCTTATTCTTTCACTAGGATGAGTTTATGGACCCTCGAGAGAATTAGAAAGTAGAAGTTGAACCTATAACCATTTAGGTTGGGTTTTGTTTTAGACCATATCCAAGGAATTATGAATTTTGACCTAGATAATACCTTTGGGACAACCCTTGAGAATCTCTCTCTAAATCTTACCTCGAAATCTGTTTCCGCTTGTCTCTATTTACTCTTCCTTGATTTGTCATTGATTTTGATTCCTAATTTTTGTTGTTGACTTTGATCTTCCATTGAGATAAATTTTGTGGATTGAATTAAGGTATATCCTGATAAGGTAAATGTCTGCTTTATTTATGGAGTCTAGAATTTAACGCCGTCATACTAGCTAGCATGACAAGGACATAGAGCCTAATTTTGGATATGCTTATCCTAGTTATGGAATTTGGATTTTCTTGCAGCCATATCGGTTGGCGTGGTAAGAATTCTAGATGACATGATTTTATGGTGTATACCTTAGTTATGGACTCTATCATTTATTGCAGCTATGTTTACTAACGTGACAAAAATTCTGGCAATATGATTTCATAAAGACGTGTATGGTCATCAGATCATATCTTAAATCGATTCTTTTCGTTATGACCAGATGAGCAAGAACGAATTTTTATCATCATTCTTCCCCGTCTTGATTAACTCTGTCTATCTACAGCCACAACTAGGATTTTCTCGACATGATTGTTTTGTGTTCCATCTTTCCTATGATTTGACTAAACTCTTCTTCGCTGACCTCTTGGGCAATTCTTCTTGTCATTCTCGGTAATCGTTGAAAGTGCCTCATAGATTGATTCAAGAAAAGTTCAAAAAGTATATTTATCCTTGTATTACGGAATCAGGAGTTTGCATTCAGAGAAATACTGGCGAGGCATGACTTCAGATAACGGCATCATGGTTAAATATGTTTCTCGAATTCTATTTGGACCACTCCTTAAGCATTTTGACTGACATCTCCTCCTTTATTTTGCAAGAAGTTAGTTTGGAAATATTTTACGGATTTAGCCAATATAGGTGAGGACCCTGATTTTGAGAATTATTTTTTTTTAGTATTTCTAATTATTAGGTTATATTGTATATTTAATTATGATTATATATGTACTCTTCCGTGTCTTTGATTTTTGGAGCACAAGACATGCCCATCTCTTGAAATGTCCCTCATGAGTTTTGTAGTAGATAGGATGACCTTCAACTTGATATATTATGTCCCATCCAAACTTGTTCCCTAGCATTCTTTTGACTTTGCGCAACTTCGGGTCAAATTTAGGCAATTAGATTATTTAACATAATTCCATACCTAACTTCCCACGTGAGTTCGGGACTCGACATAAATCAAAACTATTTGACCCAATTATGGTTTTGATTCATTTTGAGCCTACGACGCACATGCTAAGAGTGTGCCACTCAATCGAGTCTCCATGTGCTATTTAATTGCGAATGGCACAAGAGACTTATTGGTTGACTCTTAGAGTTCGATTAAATTAGAATATTTGGACCCTAACCTAGCCAACCCTATCTGGTAGTAAGCCATGTTAGGTTGCCATGACAGTATAATTATTATGGATTTATTTTGGATGTTATACAGTCAATTAGATTTAAATACAATTTTGTGTATATGATTATATTTATAATAGTCTAATATTATATATATATGGCCTTAGTTATGGTTAAGTTTGAGATACATATCGACTAGGGATTTTAGCACGGATAGTGTAGTCATGTACTTTGACTAGTCTATTACCCATGGTAGGAAGGCCGAGCCATATGTGTATTTTAACTAGGAAAACCAGGACAAGTTGCAACTTAACCTCCACCGATGATTTATTTATTTAATTATTAGATTATTTACCTTCTAGGAGACCCGGTTGTACCAATTTAGCCCTGACTTGACCCGAACCAAATCCCAATCTAAATAGACATATAGTACTCTCAAACACCTTCATGTTGATATATATTTTGTATATATATTTTATTAATATTAATATGTTTTTAATTTTGGAAAGCTTCTATTTATAGAAAGTGTCTACGTGTAATCCTAGTGTAACCATAGTTGGCATTAGTTTATATTTGACCCAAAGTCCAACCCAAACCTATGTAGACATGTTGGGCATTAATATATATTAATAAATATATATATTATATATTTAATTCAGATTTAGATTGCATTTATATTTAGAAATCTAACTAGTTCCATATTAGGAAACCTTTTATTTAAATCCTCAATCAATCAATTAGCCAACTCATCAAATAACCAAATCAATCCATGTGGACCCCACATATGACCAACCAAAGATTATTTTCATGTAATTTTCGTCTAAAAATAAACCCCCTACATTGGCGGGCCATGCCATGCATGGAAACACCCTCCTACATATATAAACTCAACCCATAGGCCCATATATATATCAACCCTTATCAAAACCCTAATCCTAACACCAAAAACTCTTATTTATCATCCAAGAGCAGCTCCTTTACCATTAATGTCGAAAATAGCATCCCCTCCCCTCTACTACATCATCCCCTCCATCACATAACTCATCCTCCTCCATAAAGGCTTCTTCTTTCATCCTTCTTCCATCCAAACTCCACCAAACCAACCCTAAAAACTCTATCTTCTCCATCCAACCATCTAGAACCATTTCCAACCCCTCCAAACTTATCAAGAGAGGATTAGCAAGCAAGGATAGCAATAAAGGTGGGAGCTTTAGCAAGGAGAAGTCTCCACAACCCAACTAGCAAGGACTTTTGGTAAGAAACCCTAATATTTCCATCTCAAACCTATGCTATAAATCTGTAGAAATTATGGTATTAATTCTGTAGAAATAGTATTTTGATGTCTCTTGGGTAGTACTTTCACCCATAAAAGTTTCATGAATTATGATAGCTATTTTCATGTTTCGGTAGAGCCAAAACTTACCACGTTGTGAAGGAAATATAAGTTTTTTAGGAATTTTTCAAAACTGAATTTTATGTAGGTTAATATATTTAAATTAGGATTTTTAAGCATTTTTTCATGAATTTATCAATTCAATTCTGGTCGGGAAAATTATAGGTCAAAATTAGTCATTTTCGGGTGACTTGTTGACCTAGAAGATTCCAAACCATTAGTACCATGAAACCCTCGCATCAAAATTTTATATTCTAATATTTAGGGCATTTTAATTCTATTTAAATTGTATTTTTGAGGATTTTCATAATTTTAGATAATTAATGAAGTTCTAGACAAATTTTGGGTAGACTAGTCGATCCGATAGACAACTAGTATTATAATTCTTTAGAAATATAAATTCTGGAAATTCTGAGATAAATCTATAGAAAATTAGTTTAAATAATATTCTTATGATTTTTATATAATTTTTAAGTATATAATTGAAGTAGCAACATAACTGACTAATTGGGAGTTGGAAACCCAAAAACTGTGTTCGGTGTCTCGTGAAGCCTGTGTGTGATTGTATGGATCTAAAGGGTTCCACGAGAAATTGAATATAATCTTAAAACATTATATTGACTAATTAAGTCATATTGTAAGTTCATGAGTAGTGGGTTAATTTAGTTAATTAATTATCTAGGAGCGTCGGGTTCCGGCGGCGTTGACGCGGGAGCGACGTTTCAAAGTCACAGCGCGACACCAGGCAAGTACACCTTGCCAAACTTTACAGTACTTACATGCTATTCTATACTGCTATTCTTTTGTGTCTCACTTGATACATATTTCTCTTTCGCTTCATATCATGGATACTTTTTAGTTTTACGTGCACATAGATTATTACTCTTTCTTTTCTCATGTTACTCGCCATATTCTTCTATCGTGTTCATGTCTAGCGATAGTATTGCTTAGCCTCTGTCGTGTCCCTTTGACATAATTGATAAGGACTTGACTTGTTGACATCTTGACTTGACTTGACTCGTAGTTCTAGGCGAGAACCTTGTGATAGACGATGACTATACTTGACTACTCTCTGTTGTGAGCCCCCACTGAGCTGCGATAGAGACCTAATATAGGTTGTGAGCCCCCACTAAGCTGTGATCTATAGGACCGTGAGTCCCCACTGAGCTGCGGTTTACTCCGATTTATTCTTAGTCATGTTTATCAGCATGATTCTCGATGGCATACCATTTTTTTGTATTTTATTCTTGTACTACTCTGCAGTCTTTATTTCTTGTACTATTTCATATCCTTCCTTGCATGTTAAAACTGTCAAAGTAGGCATGTATATTATGTGTCTTGCTAGTCCTCTGAGGACCTGGTGATCTCTCCAGGTATTAGATGAAGGTATAGTACACCAATGGAGGATGATTTCTACACCGAGACTGCAGGTATATTTAGTTGATGTTTTATCTTTCTCTTCCGTGATTAGATTTTGACCTATATTTGATTCTTGCTACATTATAGCCTAGTCATGTACAAGCTTCTATTTTCCTCTAGCTTGTTCTTGATAAATGTGTTATTGGGGATCCACTCTAACATATTTATCTATTCTAGAATCAGTGTATCATGGCCTGATCAGCCTTACTGCACTTGATTCGTCATACTTATCATTATTATGTGGATTGAGATATAGTTAATCTAGAATAATCAAACAGCTTATACGTATTCGAGCTGGGCTGGAGTCCTCTCGATGCGTAGATAGCATATACGTATCCTAGTCCTACATATTTTGGGACTGGGGCGTTACATGTTTTTTTGGTGGCCCATGCAGGTCGAGTTAGCTGTTTCGGTTATGTCACTGTACCGAGCGGGCCTGCGAATATGACTAAACCCTTAGGAATCTCAATCCACAACTGCCTTGACAATTCTTTTAGAAATTTTCTACCGCCCTTGAACTTCGCATTTACTCTCGATTACTATTCCTTTGCTTTCTCGTATCATTGCTTCTCGTCCCTTCCAATTTCGGAGTGATGAACAATCGTGCTATATAGGATTTAGCAAAAAAATTTAAGTTATAGTGTAAGTTAGTTTGCTTATTGTATTGTGATTGCTTGATAGATAAGTAGGATTAGAGATGTCATATGCCATAGGGCATCATGTGTTTGATGAGGTAGATTGACCAAAGGTGGGTAGACGACCTCATTATAGGCATCCATATATGATCATACTGGGTTACGCCCTTATGGTGGCCACTTGATCAAGAATAGAGTGGTAGTTTTAGTGTAGAGATCGACCCTCTAAGAGATGAAACTAGACATAGCCTAACCCAACCCATTTACTATTATATCATATCAATTATAAAATTAGGATTTGACAGATTGATAGGTATCACTTAACTTGGTTAGGTGAAGGGAGACTTATATAATTGTCTTGATAAAATGGTTAGGAGGACAAGCCTTCGACATGATCGTTGCAAGACTGCTAGTACTAAAAAGAGGGACTAGAGAGAACCATATATAGCTTTACGAATGTTGAATTGTTTAGGCTTGATTATTACTTGACTTATTAGGAGACACTGTAGTGACCTAGCATATTCCTTAAACTATTCCTAGTTACTCTAGTGCAGTTCTTTGTTAGTGAGCCTTATTTTAATTTCGAGGACGAAATTCTTTTAAGGTGGGTAGATTGTGAGGACCCTGATTTTTGGAAATTATTTTTTTTTAGTATTTCTAATTATTAGGTTATATTGTATATTTAATTATGATTATATATGTACTCTTCCGTGTCTTTGATTTTTGGAGCACAAGACATGCCCATCTCTTGAAATGTCCCTCATGAGTTTTGTAGTAGACGGGATGACCTTCAACTTGATATATTATGTCCCATCCAAACTTGTTCCCTAGCATTCTTTTGACTTTGCGCAACTTCGGGTCAAATTTAGGCGATTAGATTATTTAACATAATTCCAGACCTAACTTCCCACGTGAGTTCGGGACTCGACATAAATCAAAACTATTTGACCCAATTATGGTTTTGACTCATTTTGAGCCTACGACGCACATGCTAAGAGTATGCCACTCAATCGAGTCTCCATGTGCTATTTAATTGCGAATGGCACAAGAGACTTATTGGTTGACTCTTAGAGTTCGATTAAATTAGAAAATATATTTGGACCCTAACCTAGCCAACCCTACCTGGTAGGAAGCCATGTTAGGTTGCCAAGACAGTATAATTATTATGGATTTATTTTGGATGTTATATAGTCAATTAGATTTAAATACAATTTTGTGTATATGATTATATTTATAATAGTCTAATATTATATATATATATGGCCTTTGTTATGGTTAAGTTTGAGATACATATCGACTAGGAATTTTAGCACGGATAGTGTAGTCATGTACTTTGACTAGTCTATTACCCATGGTAGGGAAGGCCGAGCCATAGGTGTGTTATAACTAGGAAAACCAGGCCAAGTTGCGACTTAACCTCCACCGATGATTTATTTATTTAATTATTAGATTATTGACCTTCTAGGAGACCCGGTGTACCAATTTAGCCCCAACTTGACCCGAACCAAATCCCAATCTAAATAGACATGTAGTACTCTCAAACACCTTCATGTTGATATATATTTTGTATATATATTTTATTAATATTAATATGTTTTCAATTTTTGAAAGCTTCTATTTATAGAAAGTGTCTACGTGTAATCCTAGTGTAACCCTAGTTGGCATTAGTTTATATTTGACCCAAAGTCCAACCCAAACCTATGTAGGCATGTTGGACATTAATATATATTAATAAAAATATATATATATATATATATATATGATATATTTAATTCAGATTTAGATTGCATTTATATTTCGAAATCTAACTAGTTCCATATTAGGAAACCTTTTATTTAAATCATCAATCAATCAATTAGCCAACTCATCAAATAACCAAATTAATCCATGTGGACCCCACATATGACCAACCAAAGATTATTTTCATGTAATTTTCGTCCAAAAATAAACCCCTACATTGGCGGGCCATGCCATGCATGGAAACACCCTCCTACATATATAAACTCAACCCATAGGCCCATATATATATATATATCAACCCTTATCAAAACCCTAATCCTAACACCAAAAACTCTTATTTATCATCCAAGAGCAGATCCTTTACAATTAATTTTGAAAATAGCATCCCCTCCCCTCTACTACATCATCCCCTCCATCACATAACTCATCCTCCTCCATAAAGGCTCCTTCTTTCATCATTCTTCCATCCAAACTCCACCAAACCAACCCTAAAAACTCTATCTTCTCCATCCAACCATCTAGAACCATTGTCAACCCCTCCAAACTCATCAAGAGAGGATTATCAAGCAAGGATATCAATAAAGGTGGGAGCTTTAGCAGGGAGAAGTCTCCACAACCCAACTAGCAAGGACTTTTGGTAAGAAACCCTAATATTTCCATCTCAAACCTATCCTATAAATCTATAGAAATTATGGTATTAATTCTGTAGAAATAGTATTTTGATGTCTCTTGGGTATTATTTTCACCCATAAAAGTTTCATGAATTATGATAGCTATTTTCATGTTTCGGTAGAGCCAAAACTTACACGTTGTGAAGGAACTATAAATTTTTATAGGAATTTTTCAAAACTGAATTTTATGTAGGTTAATATATTTAAATTAGGATTTTTAAGTATTTTTCACGAATTTATCAATTCAATTCTAGTCGGGAAAATTATAGGTCAAAATTAGTCATTTTCGGGTGACTTGTTGACCTAGAAGATTCCAAACCATTAGTACCATGAAATCCTTGCATCAAAATTTTATATTCTAATATTTAGGGCATTTTATTTCTATTTAAATTGTATTTTTGAGGATTTTCATAATTTTAGATAATTAATGAAGTTCTAGACAAATTTTGGGTAGACTAGTCGATACGATAGACAACTAGTATTATAATTCTTTAGAAATATAAATTCTGGAAATTCTGAGATAAATTAATAGAAAATTAGTTTAAATAATATTCTTATGATTTTTATATAATTTTTAAGTATATGATTGAAGTAGCAACATAACTGACTAATTGGGAGTTGGAAACCCAAAAACTGTGTTCGGTGTCTCGTGAAGCCTGTGTGTGATTGTATGGGTCTAAAGGGTTCCACGAGAAATTGAATATAATCTTAAAACATTATCTTGACTAATTAAGTCATATTGTAAGTTCATGAATAGTGGGTTAATTTGGTTAATTAATTATCTAGGAGCGTCGGGTTCCGGCGGCGTTGACGCGGGAGCGACGTTTCAGAGTCACAGCGCGACACCAGGCAAGTACACCTTGCCAAACTTTATAGTACTTACATGCTATTCTATACTGCTATTCTTTTGTGTCTCACTTGGTACATATTTCTCTTTCGCTTCATATCATAGATACTTTCTAGTTTTACGTGCACGTAGATTATTACTCTTTCTTTTCTCATGTTACTCGCCATATTCTTCTATCGTGTTCATGTCTAGCGATAGTATTGCTTAGCCTCTGTCGTGTCCCTTTGACATAATTGATATGGACTTGACTTGTTGATATCTTGACTTGACTTGACTCGTAGTTCTAGGCGAGAACCTTGTGATAGACGATGACTATACTTGACTACTCTCTGTTGTGAGCCCCCACTGAGCTGCGATAGAGACCTACTATAGGTTGTGAGCCCCCACTGAGCTGTGATCTATAGGACCGTGAGTCCCCACTGAGCTGCGGTTTACTCCGATTTATTCTTAGTCATGTTTATCAGCACGATTCTCGATGGCATACCATTTTCTTGTATTTTATTCTTGTACTACTCTGCAGTCTTTATTTCTTGTACTATTTCATATCCTTTCTTGCATGTTAAAACTGTCAAAGTAGGCATGTATATTATGTGTCTTGCTAATCCTCTGAGGACCTGGTGATCTCTCCAGGTATTAGATGAAGGTATGGTACACCGATGGAGGATGATTTCTACACCAAGACTGCAGGTATATTTAGTTGATGTTTTATCTTTCTCTTCCGTGATTAGATTTTGACCTATATTTGATTCTTGCTACATTATAGCCTAGTCTTGTACAAGCTTCTATTTTCCTCTAGCTTGTTCATGATAAATGTGTTATTAGGGATCCACTCTAACATATTTATCTATTCTAGAATCAGTGTATCATGGCCTGATCAGCCTTACTGCACTTGATTCGTCATATTTATCATTATTATGTGGATTGAGATATAGTTAATCTAGAATAACCAGACAGCTTATACGTATTCGAGCTGGGCTGGAGTCCTCTCGATGCATAGCTGGCATGTATACGTATCCTAGTCCTACATATTTTGGGACTGGGGCGTTACAATATAAGTTCAGGAACCTATATTATCTGGCGTGGCAGCTGTGCACTGCAGCCATCCGTCGGATTATGGAACAAAGAAGTTAATCGCAGACAGATGCACACTAGCGCGATAGTAGCTTCATGTGACCTAATTACGGAGGTGTATGGTTCTCGAGTTTTACTTCGACTACATCATGTGCATCTCATTTTTGCCTCGTACCATTCTTGGAGATGCTTCGACAATCTTTCCTGTCTTGCTTGACCCTTAACTTATCTGAATATTGATATGGATTGCTCGACCCAGTCTTAGGCCCTGGTTAACTTCTGTTTAATAGACGACTGAAATAGCCAAACCTCGTTAACAGATTCTATAACTATAATATGTCATTATGTGTTTGTGATGAGTATATTTTCCTGGGGATTTATTAGGTTAAACTTATAAGGCAGGTACGAGTGACTGTCTATAGTAGACTTAGGAACCATTAAGAAAGATTCTAAGGGTTAAATGGCATAGTTTATAAGAGAAGAATCTTGATGAATCTGAACCAAAATATTTGTTTAGAGAAACAAAATAGATGATCACAAGGGTAGCAGATTAAGTACTATAGCCATAGCAGCTACATGCTTTAGTTTGACCTATTGGATGATTTTTAATTTCAAAGACGAAATTCTTATAAGGTGGGTAGGATGTAAGTCACCTGAAATTTAGGGTTTATTTTTTAAAAATTTTCTAAATCAATTATTTTCAATAAATATTGTTATTTGATTATATTTTTTATTTAATTTTCTTTTCCGTGACTTTGATTTCTGGAGCGTCAGAGATGTCAATCTCTGGAAATTTTCTTCATGAGATTGTAGTAGACAAGATTATCTTCATTTTGATATATCATGTTCCACTCAAACTTATTTTCTTGTACTATTTTTGTATCGCACAACTTTGGGTCAATTTAGGCCATTTGATCGTTGAATAATTATTAATAAATTCTCACATTTATCTTTGATCATCATATGCACGTTGCCGTGACTTTTAATTCAGGAGCACAAGACTAGTCGTTTTCTCAAAACCAACTTCTCATGCATGATCTAGTCGAGACATCCTACACCCATGAACTTCGTGTCCCACTCAGACACACCATCTTGTGCTTCATTTGTATCGTACAACTTTCCTGACACAAGACCCAATCTTAATTCATCCCATGGAGTCACATTTATTTCTGACTTGAATTGGGGACAACCTTTCGACCCAAACCTGTCAACCCAAAATATAGACACGGCCCACATTAAGCCTACTACCCACATGACACTTGTGTCCCATTTAGTTTAGCTCCCGCATGCTACTTATTTATCTATGATCATAAATAACCAAAATTAAACCATTTATTGTACCAAGCCCAATTTTAACCCAACCCGACTCCTTGGAACAAAATTCAAGCTTCATGTTAACCCCTCATGAATACCCACACTCATCCCCCTACAAAACACCAAACACCATAAACCTACACATTTTCAATATTCAATGGGAAACTCTATTTATCCTACCCTAAAATGACCTAATTTTAACTACACTTAATCCTAGCCACTAATTCCACTACAACTCATTCCAACTACCCATTCCCACATGACACACTAACACCCCACCCCACCCCCTTTTCTTGGTCGGCCCTAAATCTAATTCCCAAACCTCTCTCTCTTACTTTTGAAAAGATTCCTCTCTCTCTAACTTTTTATTCACTCTCTCTCTCTCTCTCTCTCTCTCTCTCTCTCTCTCTCTCTCTTTCCCTACAACTCACAACAAATCCCCCCAATAGCCGACAGCCCTACCATAACTCTAACTTCTTCTTCATTATTTTTTTCTCCATCCTTCTCCGCTTTTTCACAGTACTCCACCACCTTCCCCTTACCTCAGCCGACACCATCATCCTCCTCACCATTACAGGCACCATCTTCACCATCTCCACAATCACCACCATCATTCTTCCTCTTCCACCCTATCCCGACCGGCCAGGCACGGCCAGGCGTGGCCACGCATGTGCGTGCAACCGTGCGAGGGGCTACAACAGTAGCTGCGGGCAGCAGCAGCCGTGCGGTGACAACCGCCGGCCAACCGTGCACCGCCGCGGCCAACCACCGTCGTCGTGCACTACCACGACCACCCCACATAACCGCTCGGACCTGGGCGATCTCCCCATGACGTGCATCGACCTCCCCGACGCGAGAAATAGACGATTCGTGTGTTTCAAGCGATATCCCGTCGTGACGCGCGCGAACCAATTTCAGAAAGTACATCTCGGGACAGCGACTTCATGCACATTTTTTAAGAAATTCGACCGTTAGATGGACGACCTCTTTCCTCCGTTGCAATCTCAGTATATAACCCTTCACCCCTGTCAAGTTTCGACCGTTAATTCGATCGTTTGATAGATCAAAATCGACCGCCAAGATGACCGTTTAAATTGTGTATATTTTGGACAGTTTTGTGGAGCCAACTTCGTCGACTCGTATCTCCGTCGTCGCAGCTACGTTTGATGCACCACAAATTCTTGTGCACAGCTGGTATAACCATCTTCTTGCCTCTCAAGTTTCGTTTCATTGTGAGCTTGTTTGATTGGTTGAATTTGACACCAAAGTTGGTCGTCCGAATTCGTAATTTACAACTTGTAATATTCTAATTTTAAACCCGGGACTCCGAATTCAATTCTTACACCACCAGTAGACTCGTGACATTGTTCTGGCATGATTTCATATATAGTTTGTTAGATTTGGAGGACATGGACCCTGGCACGTATTTCGGTACAAGGCGGACCCCACAATCCGAGTCAACGGACCATTTTGAGATCGGCTCATCAGAATTCAATTTCGGTATCGTCATTCTGGACTCGTTGACATATACTTTGCTAAATTTAGTGGACATTGGCTCTGGCACGCATTTTCATGCAAACCGAAATTCCATTGTCTTGGTTAATGGACCATTTTGAGATCAGGTCAACGGAATCCAATTCCGGATATACCGTTGGGTTCGTATCATCATTCTGTATTTGTGGACATATAATTTGTTAGGTTTAGTGGACTTCTATTCTTGTACGTTTTTCGGTGCAAAGTAGGTCCAACACGGACACCGTTTTGATCCGAAATTACCTTTTTGCCCTTGTGTCCAAACTGGACTTATGGGTAGACTATCCTAGCTGATTTGACCATTCTAGACTTGGTGGTGATGTTTGTTTCATCATCCGACAATCCATGTTGATATTTTCTTTATGTATTACCATTAGTTATAATTAATTCTTCTTATGTTCGTATTTCGAAATCTGTGCAACGAAACTGAGATCAGTCGATTCTAGTGATCTCACATCACTGAAATTGACAAGATGATCATGTGGGTCGCTATGATAAGATTGTTAATCTTACGGTTGATCATCTTATCTCGATTTGCGTGTCGTAGGTTTCGATGTACAAATAACGAGGTGCAACTTGATATTTTTAATACTTAGATTAGATTTGACCCTGTTTGACCAAGGTTTGACCGTTTTGACTTATGGTCAAGTACAAGTTAACACTTGACCTAGATTGGACTAGGAGTTGACCAGAGTTGACCAATTGACCAAAAGTCAACTTTAAGTCAACACTTGACCTAGTTTGACTTGGTTTGACTTCATGTGACCTAATTTGACCTAGTGTGACCTAGTTTGACTGAGTTTGACTTAGTTTGACCTAGTTTGACTGAGTTTGAGCTAGATTTCTTAGCATGCATTAGAAAATCATGCCTAACACTGTTAAACCCTAATTAACTCATGTATATCTCATTTTTAGGTCTGTGACATCACTCTGAGCATCGATTCCTATTGACTGCTCAGGACCGTAGGCGAGTACATTCTCTGATAGTAGTTCATTGTCTTGATATCTTCTGTATCCGATTCAGTTATAGTGTTTTGCTTGATTCTCGACAGATGGTGCACGGACTAGTATATATCGGATTTCGGTCATGAGATGTCATTCCTGGGTTCCATGGTATATTGGTACATTGTTCGATCTTGTTTCATGTACTTGTATAGACACCGATTCCTAAGGGGGATAGCTACCCTCTTAGAGAAGCCCGTGTCATGACGTGTTATGTCCGGTTCCATATACTATTCGGGGATGGAAAGTTATTAGTGGTCATGTAATCAATGCCGCTCTTGTATTCCTGATACTACTTGTGCATAGCTCCACCCTCACTACACGTAGGGTGTAGCCTGACCTGATACTACTTGTGCATAGCTTTCCACTTTGGTCGGCCTGATCTCGAAGTTTACCTGTGCTTGTTCTTGTGCATAGTCGGTCAAATGTAATAACCTGATCCTGACCCAAACCGATCACATAACGCACTAATATCTCAAGGCATCATTTATGTTTACACTATACATCAGATATTCCTGTACTGTTCTACTTTCCTGTACGTTACATCCTGACATGATTTCCAGTTTACATATCATGTTTTACTTACAGTCTTGATGTATCAGCTTGTATTCCGTTATGATTGTCACTTATAGCATTTGTCAATACTATGGAACTGTTGTTGGTGTTTGTTCTTGCTTATTTTCCTGACAGGATAACCCCATTGATGTTCACAGAGGATTTAGATGCTGACTGCTCGACCTATTATGGTTATGGCACCGACGGTGACTATTCCCAGGATCTCTCTCTTATGCCAGTGTCCGTAGAGGACATACTACCAGTAGTGACCTAGACTGGTTAGGTTTGACCGGACTGCATTCCAGATGGGTATTGAGACTTGTAGTACTTATTTGGATATTGTGTTATGTCTTAAACACTGATCTTGTGTGGTGACTTGCATCTATTTCAGTTTATCTATTTTCATCATATCTTTATGATATTCGTGCTTATCTTCCTTAGATGTCTTGTGATTGAGTTGAGATTATAAACCTTCGTACGGAGATAACAGGTACACATATATTGTGTCTAGATGCTATACTTTCTAGTAGACCTATACAGTATGCTACTACCAATTCTGCGACATGGGCTGGACGTACCCACGTGCTCGTGTCTATAATCAGGGTGCGGGTCGTGACATGGACACCTCCTTCCCTGTAAAATGTATACAAAAGAAAAGTATACAGGCCCCAAAGAAAAGAAGCAAAAAGAAAACGAGACACTGGAAGCAAAGCCGCCTAAATCCCGTAGAGCCCCAAGGCTGGCCTAGCAAGGACGCGGAGAACGGCAATCAGCCCTCTTGGCAATCTGGCGGTGAATCTCCGACACCAGCATAGGCGGCAGAAATGAGTGGGCATCATATCTGAATTTATTCCGGTTCTTCCACAGAACCCATGTCACAGCCACCAACACCAACATACGAGAGGGTGCAATCGCGGGATCCTTCTCGAGGAAGAGAAATAGAGACTCCTGGGATAGCGGAGGACCATTAGAGGAGTGGAAAACCCTCCAAACAAGCGCGGCTGTCTCGCCCATCCTAAACAGATGGTCCACAGTTTCCTGCAACGGAGACGCGCAACAGTAGCAGCGGGAAGCCAAAGAGAACCCCAAAGCCTGAACACGGTCGTCGATCGGAAGTTTATTGAGGAAGCGCCGCCAAACCAAAATCGACCACTTGAGAGGTATGTCCCCATGCCACAATGCCACCCAGAATGGGATAATCGGGAAGCAGGTTCTCACCTCCTGCCACGCCGACCTGGAAGAGAATCCCCCCTCCCCAAGTTCGACGACCAAATGATGGTGTCCGGCTGCTCGCCCAACGAGATGTCCGCCGTTCGCAGAGCCGCCTTCGCGTGCGTGCCAAACTGCCGGGCCACTCGATCGAAGTTCCAACTGTCACCAAGCCATAAATCATGAATTCGGATGTCATCCGATGGGATAGCCGACGCGATCCTGCTGCATGACAGCCACTGTTCAGCATCAACCAATGTGAAACCCGACCCCACGCGCAGGTGGATGAGATGTTCAGCCACCTCTCTTCCCGAGAGCAGCTGCTTCCAAACCGACGAAGCTTTATCGTTCGCGATGGCAGTCGCCGGACGACGATGCTTGAAGTACCTCGCAGCCATGTATCGATGCCAGAGAGACTGCTTAGTGCGAAGCGACCACCAAAGTTTGACGGAGAATGCCAAAGCCACCTCCCCGAGGTGACGCAGACCAAGGCCTCTTTCTGGGAAAGGCCTTGCAATGGTGCCCCACGCTGCCCAAACCCTGCATTGCCTCTAATAGCTCGCCCCCAGAGAAAGTTCGATAGAGATGTCTCGATGATGTGGAGAACCTTCTTCGCGGGATTGTAGGTAGACAGGATGTAGATAGGCATTGAAGCAAGGACATGCTTGATGAGAATAAGCCTCCCGCCCATCGAAAGAAGGCTCAGATGCCAACCCGCAATCTTCTTTTGAATTTTACTGATAAGAGGCTCAAAAAGAATAGCCTTGCAGCGACCATAAGTAAGGGGACAACCAAGATAAATGAAGGGGGAGTTGACCTGGAATCCGGAGATGGACTGCAATAATAGCCTGGTTTCGTGATCCAAGGCGGAGGGGACAAAGATACTGCTCTTGCTCCAGTTGACACTTTGACCCGAAGCCCGTTCGAATCTGGACAGCAGAGAGCAAATGAGCCGCAACACCCTCACATCACCGTTGGCGAAGATTAAAACATCATCGGCGAAAGCCAAATAAGAAACGATGGGGCAGCCGCTCGTAGTACGAAAGCGTAATGATGGATGATCGTTGCTTAGAGCTACTAGATTTCGATTGAGCATCTCCGCTGTCAAGACAAAAAGACAGAGGAGATAGGATCTCCTTGCCGAACACCCCGGGAAGACTTGAAAGCACTCCTTGCCTCGCAGTTGATGACCCGAGCCAGCCATACATCACTAACCGCTCGAAAAATAATGTTGATCCACTTCCCCGAGAAACCCATGCGTCTAAGAACCCAAATCAAGTGCTGCCAGTCCAAGCGGTCGTAGGCCTTCTCCATATCGAGTTTGATGGCAACGTTGCCACCCCGGTTGGGCTCGTTCATGCATGCGATCAACTCCTAGGCCAGGATGATATTTTCTGTGATGTTGCGGTCCTTTACGAAACCAGTTTGTTCCTCCACAATCAACGTAGGAAGGAGAGCGTGTTGGCACATTTTATTTTGAGTAATTAACAGCATCTTCGTAGTTTAGTCTTCTGTTCTTCAGATTCAAACATTCTCACAAGATCTACTACATGGAGTTCTTCCGTTCAAGAGCATTCTCCTTCTTCCTTGAAGACTGTAGCAGTTACCGGCGTTCCCTGCATAAGACGGCGTCTTCCTGCTTAGAGTCTTCGAGTCTGTACTGGTCTAGGTATACCTGTAAACACCTAAGGACGGATGACAGTAAAAAGAACAAGTCAAAAATCAAATAGCTACAGAGCGGCATACCGACGGTATGCTCCGGCATACCGACGGTATACCGTTTTTAGAATACAGAAAGTTGCTGTGACAAATAGTCGGCATACCGGCGGCATGCTTCGGCACACCGGCGGTATACCGCTTTTCTTGTCCAGAAAGTTGCTGTGACAAATTGTCGGCTTACCGACGGCATGCTCCGGCATACCGACGGTATACCGTTTTTAGCAACCCAAAAGTTGCTATGACAAATTGTCGGCATACCGACGGCATGCTCCGGCATACCGGCGGTATACCGTTTTTAGCAACTCAAAACTTGCTGTGACAAATTGTCAGCATACCGGCGGCATGCTCCGGCATACCGGCGGTATACCGAGTTTCAAATATTTGGTTTTCGAATTGCTCTGACTAGCATTAATGGCCGCATTTAATGCTCTCAAACGGTCATTAATATGACCGTTACTATTTGGCCGGTATACCGACGGTATGCCGCTGCATACCGACGGCATGCCGGTCTGTCTGTATTCAGAGCATTAAATGCCACCAACTCTTGGTTCTCTTATAAAAGAAAGCTCTCTCTCTCTCTTGAGCTTTCTCACCAATTCTTCCATAAATTTTCCAACAACCAAGAGCTCCACCATTAATACTCTTCCAAGCTTTTCATTGTCATCCTCTCCCAAAGTGCTAGAGTATTAAAGAGTTGTACATTTCGATCTTCACGTGTTAGAAGATCAACAAGTTCTCATTCTCTTTTGTTTGAAGTCGGCGAGCCTTCGTAAGAAAACTCGTGTGTAGAAGTTGGCGAGTCTTCGGATCTAAACTCGTGTTGAAGTTGGCGAGTTCTTCGGATCCAAACTCGTGTGTACTATTTGGTTAAATAGTGGATTAAAGCCAGAGAGAGTTCCGGGACTGGACTGCCTCAAAAGAGGATACCAGGATACATCCTTGCGTTTGCGTTTGATCTTTCTACTCTTTACTTTCAATTGTCTTTATTGCATCAATTGTTGTAGTTAATTTTTAATTTCCCTATTCACCCCCCCCCTCTAGGGTTCTACAATTGGTATCAGAGCTTCGCTCTCTTGATTTGGATTTACACTCTTGAGTGATCCATGGCCTCTAACCCTAGCATCAACACGTTTCACAATGAGGGACACTCCACAAATAGGCCACCCCTATTTGATGGTACCAACTATAACTACTGGAAGATTAGGATGGGCATTTATCTAAAATCTATAGATTTCAATTTATGGGATTGCGTGATAAATGGCCTTCCTACTCCTTCCAGAGCTATTGAGGATATTGCTTCTGACACCCTTCGGGAGACACTTGCTGAAAACATCAAGAAGCTTGCTTGTCGAGATGCCAAGGCAATGAATGCTCTTTACTGTGCTCTCGACAGTAGTGAATTCAACCGAATCTCTACTTACAAGACTTCCAATGAGATTTAGAAGTTACTTGAAGTCACACACGAGGGAACTTCACAAGTGAAGGAATCCAAGATCAGTAGACTCACGCAAGAATATGAGTCTTTTAAAATGAAGCATGATGAATCTATTGCTAGCATGTTTACTCGCTTTGGTGACATCATTAACCCTCTCTCTTCTCTTGGAAAGGAATATCCCGCTCATGAAAAGATAAGGAAGATTCTTAGAGGATTGACGAAAGCTTGGAGTCCTAAAGCTACCGCAATCATTGAGGGGAACGATCTAACCGTCATAAACCTAGAGACCCTCATGGGTAAGCTAATGACTCACGAGCTTGACATGAAGGATCAAGAGGAATCCTCCATTCAAGAGAAGGAGAAGGAGAAGACCAAAGAAAAGGAGAAGACTCTTGCTCTCAAAGCATCAAGGTCCTACTCCAAGGATAGCTCCGACGACAATGAGTCGGACGATGATGAAGAAATAGCTCTCACAGCTAAGCACTTCCGGAAGTTCTTAAAGTTCAACAAGGCCAACCGCTCTAGACGGGACAATGAAGAAGACCCGGCGTGCTATCAATGCAGAAGACCCGGACACATCAAGAGGGATTGTCCGATGATACGAAAGGACTCAAGCAAGTACGAGAAGCCTAGCAAGGGAAGCTCGTCCTCCAGAAAGTTCGCCAACACTAGCATTTGGTGTGAAAGCGACGTGAGCGACTCCGACAACGACAAGGAGTGCAAACACAATGCCAACGTCTGTCTCATGGCAACCGATGAGGTACTTGATGATTTTTCCTTAAACACTCTTACCTATGATGATTTGGAGAAAGCCATTCTTGAGTTACATGAAGAACACAAAGGTGTTCGGAATAAATACAAGAAATCTTTTAAGGAGGTTGAGGCTCTTCAACTTGAAGTAGAGAGGCTCTCAAGTATCATTATTAATGTGAAGAGAAAATCTCCTATTTCCGACACGGATGAAATGGAGTCTTTGTGACTCAAATTTCAAGAATCTCTTGACACCATCAAGAAAAAGGATGATGAGATTCAATCCATGAGAAGCTCTTATGAATTTGCCATGCGCAAATGTCAAGATGCTAATAGAAGAGAATATTCCACTTCTATTAAGTATAATGATCTTCTTATACGGAGTAAGAATTTAGGTAATAAGAATACCACTCACATGCATGCTCCAAGACACCCTCACACTCATCACAATGCTAGGCATAACCATTACATGAATACTACACACAACTCCTTTTCTAACACAAGAAAAGGACCTTTTGTTAAGAAGAACACCTCTCATCATGCATTTTACTATCATCATAACACTCATGGTAGAACTTCTCACACTAGAAACTCACATATGCACAACACTCACACTTCCTCTTCTACATCTTCTTTAATGTGCAATTATTGTGGTTTGCTTGGTCATACTTCAAATTTCTGTTATACAAGAAAACAAGTTGACATGAGAGTTCTTAAATGGGTTCCTAAGACTAACACTCAAGGACCCAAAAGATCATGGGTACCAAAATGTTCATCTTCAACTTATGTTGTAGGTGACGAATCCTTCTCATGCTAGAAGCAAGTGGATTCTCGATAGCGGTTGTTCACGGCACATGACCGGTGATGCTTCACTTTTTACAACGCTATCGATGAAGAAGGAAGGACACGTCTCCTTCGGTAACAATCTTAAAGGTTATATTATTGGAAATGGTAATATCGGTTCTCCTCCTTATCCTTGTATTAATAATGTATGTCTTGTTACTAATCTCAAGCATAACCTCCTTAGTATTAGCCATCTTACCGATAATGGCTATGATATCAAGTTTGTTAAACTCAAATGCTATATTACCGATAGCTCCAATGGAACTATTGTGTATGAAAGCATTAGAGAAAACAATATTTATGTTCTTTATCTTGTTGAAGGTACTAACAATGACAGGTGCCTAGTTGTAAAGAACGATGAGAGTTGGCTTTGGCGCATGAGGCTTGGACACGCCAACATGGATACCATCTCTCGCCTCGCCTCCAAGAAGCTTGTACGAGGACTTCCTAGTATCCCTTTCAAAAAGGATATGGTATGTGAAGAATGCGAGAAAAGTAAGTTGACCAAGTCATCCTTCAAATCCATCAACTCTGTGAGTACCACTAGACCCCTTCAACTTATTCATATGGATCTTTTCGGGCCTAGTAGAGTAGCTAGCCTTGGTGGCAAACTTTATGCTTTTGTTTTAGTTGATGATTTTTCGAGATTTACTTGGGTCATTTTTCTTGCTTGCAAAAGTGATACTTTTCGTGAATTTGTTGCTTTTTATAAACGTGTTCAAAATGAGAAAGGTTTTTCTATCAACAAAATTAGGAGTGATCATGGAGGAGAATTTGATAATGTTGATTTCAAAAGATTTTGTGAAAAGAATGGTTTTGGACATGATTTTGCTTGTCCTCATACTCCTCAACAAAATGGTGTTGTGGAGAGAAAGAATAGAACCCTTGGCGATATGGCCCGGTTATGTTAAACCAATATAAGCTCCCCCAATATTTTGGGCGAAAGCCGTTAATACGGCGTGTCATGTTATTAATAGAGTCTTAATTAGACCTATTACTAAGAAGACTCCTTATGAGCTTTGGTTCAACAAAATTCCTTCTATTGAATATTTCAAAGTTTTTGGTTGCAATTGTTTTATTTTGAATACCAAGGATAACCTAGGCAAGTTTGAAGAAAAAGCCTATGAAGGAATATTCCTTGGATACTCTACTCATAGTAAAGGTTTTCGTGTTTTTAACAAAAGAAGTCTTGTTGTCGAAGAGTCAATCAATGTCTCTTTTAATGAACTCAACTCTTCTACATTCTCCTCTTCCGAGGATATTGATGACATCTCGTTTGGGTTGGAGAACTCCTCTATTGAGGATCGTCCTTCTTCATCTAACAATGAAGTTGTGACCCCATCTAAAGAGTCTCCACCTCTCGAGCCTCCTCCAAAGGATCTCCCAAGAGAATGGAGATTTGTCACCAATCATCCTAAGGAGCTTATCATTGGGGATCCTTCCTCAAGTGTTAGCACAAGATCCGCCACTCGTGATCTTTGTGCCAATGTGGCTTTTATCTCTCAAATAGAGCCTAAAAATGTTAATAATGCTTTTCTTGATGAATTTTGGATGATAGCTATGCAAGAGGAGCTAAATCAATTTGAGCGAAGCAAGGTTTGGGAACTTGTCCCAAAACCTAGCAATCACCCCATTATTGGAACTAAATGGGTGTTTCGCAACAAACTTAATGAAGATGGATTAGTGACTCGTAACAAAGCTCGATTGGTTGCTCAAGGCTATAACCAAGAGGAAGGCATTGACTACGACGAAACCTATGCTCCGGTTGCACGTCTTGAATCCATTCGTATGCTTTGTGCCTTTGCTTGTTTTAATGACTTTAAGCTATTTCAAATGGATGTTAAAAGTGCTTTTCTAAATGGTATTATTAAAGAGGAAGTTTATGTTAAACAACCTCCCGGTTTTGAAGATTTTCAATTTCCTAATCACGTCTTCAAACTCCATAAAGCCCTTTATGGCCTCAAACAAGCTCCACGTGCTTGGTATGAGCGTCTTAGCTCTTTTCTTGTTTTTTACAATTTTTCAAAGGAAAAAGTTGACACCACACTTTTTATTAAATCCCTTGATGGGACTCTCTTATTGGTTCAAATTTATGTTGATGATATTATTTTTGGTTCTACTAACAACACACTTTGTGTAGAATTTGCCAAAGTTATGCAGGAAGAGTTTGAAATGAGTATGATGGGTGAACTCTCCTTCTTCTTGGGATTAGAAATCAAACAAGGACCTAAAGGAACCTTCATCAATCAAGCAAAATATACAAAGGACCTCCTCAAACGTTTCGACCTTGACTCATCCAAATCAATGAGGACTCCTATGGCCACAACGACAAAGCTTGACAGTGATGAAGATGGCACATCGGTCGACATTCGTAAGTATAGAGGTATGATCGGTAGCTTACTCTATTTAACTGCTAGTCGTCCGGATATCATGTTTAGTGTTTGCTTGTGTGCACGATATCAAGCCAATCCAAAGGAATCACATTTGAGTGCCGTTAAGCGCATTTTTCGTTATCTCAAAGGCACCATTAACATGGGTCTTTGGTATCCGAAATCCTCATCCTTTGAGCTTCACGGCTTTTCGGATGCGGATTTTGCCGGATGCAAGATTAACCGCAAAAGCACTAGTGGTACTTGTCAATTCCTCGGGAAGTCCTTGGTATCGTAGTTTAGTAAGAAGCAAAACTCTGTTGCTCTTTCAACCACTGAGGCAGAGTATATTGCGGCTGGTTGTTGTTGTGCACAAATTCTTTGGATGTCACAAACACTTTTAGATTATGGCATTTCTCATTCTTGCACCCCTATTAAATGTGATAACACTAGCTCTATCAATCTCACGAAAAACCCGATTTGTCACTCACGCACGAAGCACATTGAAATTAGATACCATTTTCTTCGTGACCATCAACAAAAAGGAGATATCCGTCTTGAATTTATTGATACTACCTATCAATTAGCCGATATCTTCACTAAGCCTCTCCCGGAAGATCGCTTCTCTTTCCTTTGCCGTGAACTAGGCATTTTGTCCTTTGATCCATAGTCCCATTCGGCCGGCACACCGACGGTATACTACGGTATACCGACGGCATGCCGTTTTTCCAAGCAGAATTATGTTCTGTTTCGAAACTCGGCATACCGTCGGTACACGTCGGCATACCGCCGGTATGCCGGATGGAGGCGGACAGGACACGTACTCTGAGATCCGGGCCCACTTTTTCATCTCTCTTCCATTATTCTTTTTATCATATCTTTATTCCCTCTCATCCATCCCATCCCTCTTAACTACCCATCTCCTCAACTCCCTTCCTATTTATTACTCTTCACATCACTTTCCCCCTTTCTCTCCTCTTTTTACTCCACTCTCATTAATTCATCCCATCACCTTTTCATCTCCCCACTTTAATCCTCCTCTACAACCGTTCCCTCCCTACCCCCCCTTTCAAACTCATCTCTTCATCTTCCTCCTCTACTTTAAAAACCCTCTTTCTTCCATCTTCTCTCTACTACTTCTTCTTCCACACCCAAGCACCAAATCCCTCTACATGGCAAACCCTAAGCGCCCCCGATCCTTCTCTTCCTCTATGTTCAACCCCTTCGTCCCGGTGGCGCTACCTACCGGCTATGACCAACGCGTCTTCTCCAACTCTCTGGCGGCCGACCTTTGGTTCCAGCACTTCGTCTATCACAACGTGTTCAAGGGACGGGCGATCAACTGGAACCTCTTCCCCGGTCACGTCCCTTTGTTTGACGACGTCGGTCTCTCCTCTCTTCTTCGGCGCCAAATTCCTGTCTACCCCGCTGCTGTCCGACTTTTCTATTGCAACATGCGAGGGGATGACGACGATCCATCCGCCATTCAATCTATGGTCAATGATCGCCACTTCCGTCTTACTTCTCGGGAAGTGGGGAACATCTTAGGCATCCCGGACAAAGGGGAAGCGTTACCATCTTTGGGTGCTCTCAACTCCTCGGTAGCGTCACCTTTCGACGAATTCTGCCGTATCATCTGCAAGGGTCCCAACCCTCCTGCCATCCCGGCCCTCTCTGTCCAGCTGGAGCCGTTTTACTACGAGCTCCATCGGATCGTGTGCCACACTCTATTTCCTAAGGGCGGAAACTATGACGCAATCACCGGTGATGCCCTCGTCTGCATGTATCATCTCTATGCCCGGAAGCGATTCTCCTTCCCGAAGACTCTTCTTCTGCAATTCCGACGTGTCTTGCCTTCGGGGAAGCCGAATCTCTACTATGGCTCTTTTATCACTCTGCTTATGGAGGCCAAACAGGTTGACCAGTCTCTCTGCTCCTCGGATGGCGTCCCCTCATATCTTGCTGTCTCTCGTACCCTTGCTGGCGCCTCTACTTCCCGTGCCTCATCTTCCCAAGAGCAACCGACATCCACTCCTGTTGCTCCCATATCTACCCCTCCTACTTCGGGCTGTTATATGCCGCTCACTCAGCAGCACTTTGATATGCGGATGGCCCAGGCGGAGGAGCAGATGCGGGCCCACACTCGTGGACTTGGCACCCTGATCCAGTCTCGTTTCCACGATCAGGGGTATTTTATTCAGCGCACTCTGCAAGACCGGGATGCCTTTCTGGATCTTAATCTTCAGGATCCCATGTACACGGCCCCGCGTTTCTCTGACCCCAATGCCTATGGGTTTATGTACCCTGACGGCATTGATCCTTTTGGCGCCTTCCAGCAAGCTCAGGGTGATGATGATGATCCGGCTGAGGATTAGGGATGGACTTCCTTTTGGTGATGGTTTCGGTTTTTGAGTGTTTCTAGTTTTTATGTGTTTGTCATTATGTTGTCTTTTGTGGTCCTTCGGGGACCGGTGTGTGGTTGTTACTAGTTATTTGCTGTCCTTTCGGGGACTTTATCTTGGTTGTCTCTAGTGTCCGGCTCTCGTTGTCGAGAGTCTTTTATTTTATCACTATGATATGTATGGGTCCAGCATGTATTCACTTCCTACTTCAATATATTAATGCATGCTTCTCTTTATATACTCGTGTCATTTTTATTATGCACTGTTTCTATTGATTATCCCCATCTTTGACTAAGTGACAAAGGGGAAGAAATCGTATTGAGGGGGAGCTGTCTACCTACGGGGGAGCTACTCCCTGAAGATGCTATCTCTCTATTTTGTCAATTATCAAAATGGAGGAGTTTGTTGGCACATTTTATTTTGAGTAATTAACAGCATCTTCGTAGTTTAGTCTTCTGTTCTTCAGATTCAAATATTCTCACAAGATCTACTACATGGAGTTCTTCCGTTCAAGAGCATTCTCCTTCTTCCTTGAAGACTGTAGCAGTTACCGGCGTTCCCTGCATAAGACGGCGTCTTCCTGCTTAGAGTCTTCGAGTCTGTACTGGTCTAGGTATACCTGTAAACACCTAAGGACGGATGACAGTAAAAAGAACAAGTCAAAAATCAAATAGCTACAGAGCGACATACCGGCGGTATGCTCCGGCATACCGACGGTATACCGTTTTTAGAATACAGAAAGTTGCTGTGACAAATAGTCGGCATACCGGCGGCATGCTTCGGCACACCGGCGGTATACCGCTTTTCTTGTCCAGAAAGTTGCTGTGACAAATTGTCGGCATACCGACGGTATACCATTTTTAGCAACCCAAAAGTTGCTGTGACAAATTGTCGGCATACCGACGGCATGCTCCGGCATACCGGCGGTATACCATTTTTAGCAACTCAAAACTTGCTGTGACAAATTATCGGCATACCGGCGGCATGCTCCGGCATACCGGCGGTATACCGAGTTTCAAATATTTGGTTTTCGAATTGCTCTAACTAGCATTAATGGCCGCATTTAATGCTTTCAAACGGTCATTAATATGACCGTTACTATTTGGCCGGTATACCGACGGTATGTCGCTGCATACCGACGGCATGCCGGTCTGTCTGTATTTAGAGCATTAAATGCCACCAACTCTTGGTTCTCTTATAAAAGAAAGCTCTCTCTCTCTTGAGCTTTCTCACCAACTCTTCCATAAATTTTCCAACAACCAAGAGCTCCACCATTAATACTCTTCCAAGCTTTTCATTGTCATCCTCTCCCAAAGTGCTAGAGTATTAAAGAGTTGTACATTTCGATCTTCACGTGTTAGAAGATCAACAAGTTCTCATTCTCTTTTGTTTGAAGTTGGCGAGCCTTCGTAAGAAAACTCGTGTGTAGAAGTTGGCGAGTCTTCGGATCCAGACTCGTGTTGAAGTTGGCGAGTTCTTCGGATCCAAACTCGTGTGTACTATTTGGTTAAATAGTGGATTAAAGCCGGAGAGAGTTCCGGGACTGGACTGCCTCAAAAGAGGATACCAGGATACATCCTTGCGTTTGCGTTTGATCTTTCTACTCTTTACTTTCAATTGTCTTTATTGTATCAATTGTTGTAATTAATTTTTAATTTCCCTATTCACCCCCCCTCTAGGGTTCTACAGAGCGGACATACGCGATGCAAGAATATTGGAAATAAGCTTGTTAAAAAATGTGCATAAACTAATAGGCCTGTAATCGGAGAATCTTACCGGGTTTGGGCACTTCGGAATCAGAACTAGAAGCGTGATGGCGATTGCCTTCAGGAAGTGGAGGCCCTCCAGAAATGCGTTCCCGGCCTCAATCAAGTCTGCTTTGATGGACCGCCAACACATTCGGAAGAACCGACATGTAAAACCGTCCGGACCAGCAGCACTGTCCGAGTCGAGGGCGAGGAGGGCGGCCCACATCTCAGCTTCGGATATAGGAGAACAAAGGTCGGAGTCAGCCTCGACAGGAACAAGGCTCGGAATACGCTCCAGCAATTCGAAATCAGGTTGTATGGGAAATTTTGTGAATAGCTTTTCAAAGAAACGGCCCGCAACCCTCCCCACGCCCGCATTCGAAGAGAGGACGCTCCCATCGCTATCAGTCACCTGGAAGATGGCAAGCTTGGCGCGTTTGCTCTGGACGCAAGCGTGGAAGAATTTCGTATTGCGATCGCCCTCATCGTCCCATTTCAATCTTGCTTTCTGACGCCAGAATTCTGATTCCCTTTGCACCTTATGTTGGAGGTCTTCCTTCGCCTCATGAAGAATCTGGCTGTTGGCTAAGGAGGGGTCGCACGTATAACATTATTTATTTGATTTCTCTTTAAATAACAAATTATATATAAATTCAAATAACAGGTTATTTATGTTTTTAAGTCAAATTAATTTTGCATATGGATAATAATAAATTTTGATTTGAGTTTTGAAAAAAAAAATAGAACTTAGAATTCTACTAGGGGAAACCTTTCTCTTTATAATTAACCCAAACTTTTTTCTTACAAATATATTTCTCCATATAAAATTTTCTGTTTTTATCCTTTTTCTTTTCATTTTTTCATTTTTTTCATTTTTTATTTTTCCATTTATTTTTTTATTTATTTGTCGAGAATATTTATATAATACTAAACATAGGAATATAAATTTTCAGGAAATTTTATTCCCATAAATTTAGAATTCTCGGATGTTTAATATTATGCATACCAAATGCTCCCTAGATTTCAATGCGAAGGCCAAATCTTGCGGAATAGTTGACAACCAAAAGGACTAAACGGCCGTTGTTCGACGGAGGAGGTGACATGAGTGTCTACGCACTAGGCAAGAAGAAGTACATGGCCAGGTGGACCAACCTGGCTGTGCAGGAGCAAATGGTCATCCCGATTGTGTGTGTGCGTGGGATTTCAGAAAAAGAAAAAAAAAAATGCCGACTGTAAGTCCCTCTACGAAGCCAGTAGAACCAACATTCATTATTTCAAGTCTTGGCTGAATAGGTGGGTCAAAAGGTGATCGTGAATGATCACGAGCAAATCTCGTCAGATGTAACGGCCATGTCCGAGTCAAGGTGGGGCGTATCCAACTACGGACCCTCGTATGCCCCTACAGAACCAACATGGTGGAAATAGTGGCAGCTTCACCATGCCACAAGAAGATAGGAAATATTAGCTCCACTGCGAGACATTTCCACCTACGAGAACGAGTCTTACTATAGGAAGAGAGGTTGGCGATTGCTTCACAAATGTCTACAGGGATAGGCCGGTTCGGGATGGGATAATCAGGAAAATGAATTTTCTTTTACATCAACTAAGGGAAAGTAAATTCATGGGTGAGTGAAAAATCATTTTTCGCCTACTTTTCTTTTCCTTGGGAATTAATTTTATTTCATGCTCATTTTCTTTGACATCCAACCATAAGAATGGAATGGCTTTCCTTTTCTGATGTCTTGACTCTGCGAACCAAAGGTGGCCCAAGTCTTCCTTCACTAAATTATTTCCATCTACCCTAGCTATGTGGTTAGAAATCAAATACCTGCCAGTATGATATTTTATGTCACTTCGGATAGGCGCGAACTACGTTAACTCTTTTATGAACCATTCTTATAATACATAGTCAATCTCTCTTACAAAGGGAGAAGGCGAGGAAATACTTTTATGAACCATTCTTATATTTCATAGCCAATGTCATATTCGTTTTCGGATTTCGTACTTCTGAATTTTCTGAATTTAAAATTTTTCTTGTAACTCGAGCTTATATTTTATCTCATTTTTTCGTGTATATTGTTTATCGAATTTTGGTATCTGGATTTTGTTTTGTCATAAGAGACTACCCTGGACTTGTTGAATACCGTCGATATACTACAGCATACCATCGGTATACCATCGGCTGCCAATGACTCATCTCTTGGTTAATAATCAAGCCATTCTTTAGTTCAATGGTTTTTTGGTTTTGTTTTAATGGTTGAGATGGATTGGGGTGGGGGTGGGGGCATGGATCCATAGGTAGCTCATCTAATGGCCCTCATTCATTCTCTCTCTCTCTCTCTCTCTCTCTCTCTCTCTCTCTTCTTCTCTCTCTTTCTCTCTCTTCTCTCCCTTGGGCATAGTTTAGGGCTTGCTTTGGAGCTTGGATTTGTGCTCTATCCTTGTAGGAACTTAGGTTTGTAGCTAGGAGCTACTCAAGGCAAGTACATCTTGCACAAAGTGAATACAATCATGTTTTTTCTTTGTAATTTATTTTCCTTAGTATTGTGTATTTTTGGTCCAAAATATATTTCCCCAAATTGTTTTTATCTTTTGTTTGTGGCATATTTGGTTTAGGTAGATGATTTTGAGTAGATTTAGGTTTCTAGGTGGTATCATGTGATACCATAATAAAAAAAATGGTATCGTTTGCATTAAGTGGGATTTTCCTTGCAAACTTAGTTATATATGTCCTAGCATTATATCTTGTTGATTTTGAGTTTGAAGGAATCGGTGTAAGTTTTGATTCCTGAAAATTTGACTTTTAGACTTTTTGAAATTGTTTCAGCCTGAACGACATACCCTGGTATACCGTCGGCATACCACGGTATACCATTTTTCATTTTCTAGAACTTCTTGTGATTTTTCGGCGTACCGCCGGTATACCACTATGATACCCCCTTTTTGCATATTTTTTTAATTTTGTTTAACTGTTTTAATTTCATACACTCTGACATGAGTTTATATGTTATTCACGACACCGTGGAATTAACTAATATTTTGCATGCTTAACCTATTGTATTTTGGCATTGGACAATCATCTGTGTGTATTGTCCAGTGTCTCGCGTGTTGTGAGTTACAAGAACGTTCGCCAGTGATAACTCACGAATAACTCGTACCCATTACTCGTCATTCTAAGACGATTCTCTAGTGTACACGACTTGAGAATCGAAAATAAATCTTGTAGCATAATTGACTAGCTAAATTCATGTAGTTTATTGGGAGGGGAGGATATCCGCAATACTAGCAACTCCGATTGCTAAGGGCCCAATGAGGTATCGACAATTCCGATTGGTATGGGCTCCATGACCTATCAAGTTTGTGTGTTGCGACACGTTTTGATTTTGTTTGTTATTGTTTATGTTATGTTTTGTGTTGCAAGTGCATACTCGAACCCATGGCGATTCGAGTACGTGTAGTGTACGTGGTAGCAAAGTTTCTCGACTTGCATCCTTACTAATTAAGTCTTATGATAACCCTAGCTAGTTAACTTATATCAAGTCGTAATATATGTTTGGATATGCATTTGTTGGTTCTGCTTTATCCTTATGTTCGTATTTTAGTTCTATTTTGTTGGTGTGTGGTTAAAAGCTAAGTTCTGCTCGGGTAACGATCTGCAACCCCTGTCCTTATTTGGTTTACATGTTGTAGACTTGCTCTAGAGTAGTTCATATGCTCTCTCGCTACTCGTCGCATTATGATGCTTTATAGTTAGTTCTTGTTCAGTATTTTGATTTTAGTATTATATGCTCCATTCATTCTCGAGAGCGTGCATTGATATTCTCGACTAGCATTTATTTACTTTTGTTGTATTATCGTTGTTGATTTGTTGTGAGTTTTGTCGTTCACTTCGGGCTCCTTTGTAGTACTTGTTGCTTGGGTTTTGACCCCACTAATTTTGTTTGTCCATGTTTACCAGAGGAACAAGAGGATCTACCGTACCTTCAGCTGGATGCCTGCACCCGTAGAGCAGCAGCCCTAGCTCGCGAGTGATTTTTTTTCTTACCTCTCGTTGATCATATTTCATTTTTGTGGTGTTTAGTTAGAGCGAGCGTTAGTCGTAGACCTAGGCTGATTATGATCATGCATTATTTGTACACTGCTAGTGTAGCATTTTGTCCTACTAGTTTTATGATCGTATATAATGTATTTTGGAATGCATTTTTATTTTCATGTATGATATACTCTTGTTTCTTGTTGTTGGATTGAGATACTAGAATTGTTGGCCGGCCTTAAGATTACGTTATTTGCCTGATAGAGTCCTCCCACCTGTCTACTCAATAGCCGTGATCGTCGTATGACGTTCATTACTTCATACGAAGTAGCTGGCCTAGTCCGTCCCCATATACCTCGAGTTTTCTAAAAGCGGGACGTGACAACAAACCCTCGTTATAATGGAAGAAAACTGAGGGATTATGATCAGTGTCCAAGGTTATTGTGATAGCTCCCAATGCAGCAATGCTACAGTTAGGCCCTTAGAATCATCACTTTTGCTTCAGTGGCATATGATCTAGTGAGTAATTATTGTGTTGGTTCTTTTATAGAGTTACAACAATACAATTACTGCACGAGTGAAAAGTGCAGTCCATCAAACAACAGCAATTGCACTGCTAATTAATAGTTTTGCAGCTGTATCATTTAACTTTTGCAGCCACTAACTCAAGCTGAAAGAAAAGGGCAGAGAGATGGCAATCACATCCACCCTGTTAGGATGTCTGAGAATGGATAGGAAATAAAGACAAAAGCCAAATTGAAGTCAAATCACTCACAGACCCATCCATCCTATAAATCACCTGCAGCCTATCTACACACAAACTTTAGACTGCTCAATTGATGAGACACATTTGGATATAGTGCTAATCAATAAAAAGCAGCTACTTCCAAAAATCCAAAGGTCTTTTCAAGTTGGGTGTACTGGGTTTTAACATTAACCAGCTCCAAGATTCTCTTCCGATCAAATTTCAAATATCAGAGAATATTCTGATCCTTTCCTGAAGATTTAACATCCATCAACAAGATACTTTATAGCAATCAAACTGACTCAAACCATTCACCAAGTCTCTACAATGATTCCAATTATATGACGAACTTTTTGCATAATTTGAAATAAATTATGGACAAACAAGCACAATAAACCCTAAGAGAATTTTCAAGTAGATAATTCAATGATGTGTGATCAATTTCAAAAACATGGAACAAGATCAAGTATAAACTAGGGAGTTATAACATTCAAACATAGTTTGCTGTGATAACTTACTAAACCGCAATACATAGTAGAAACCATTAAAGGTTCATCATAATATATGAGCAAACTGCCAGAATCTTTGAAAGCAGATACATAAATAAACAGCATCTAAGTGCATTAGACAAAAGACCAGTTCAAGAACATAAAAGCCAAACAGTGGTGTGAATCCTCGTCGTTGAGGACCTTCCAGGCGACAGCCTGCTCATACGACACTGGCCTTCCCATGCTCGACACGCACACTCCACCAGGTAAATAAGTATAGCCCTAGCAGAAGCAAAAAATGAAGAAAGTTAGCATGGCAATTTGATTCATATATTTATAGTCAATAGAAGAGGCTCTTGGTTTCTCTCACTATACTAACCTGTTGCATTAACTTGGGGAACTCGGAGCAAAGAACCTTCCGACCACCATCATCGAGGATCTTCTCCAGGGTTATATCTTGCAGCGCAACGAGGGTGGTTTCCAACATGTCAAGACCAGCTTGATTCGCAAATGTGAACACGGGGGAAGCCTGCATAGTTTAGAATGTTTTAGGTAAGGAGTAAACTACTGACTATATATCTTAGTAAACCTATGAGATAATTCACACCTTCAGTGAGCAACACATAATCGCATCTGAATGGTGCCACAAAAGTTTCAGCAATGAATCACTTGCATGGGAATCATCTTGAAGGAGATCCACTCCTGTATGGAACCTGAAAATATTTAAGGATGTTACTTACAAAATTATGGAAGACACAAGTCATACAATCAATTAAATTAGAAAAGCAACCTAGTAAAACAAGGATTCCTTACATTCATACAGACAATTAGGTAGAGCCATATGTGAACAAGGAATAAATTTCAAGCAAGTTGGACCATTGTAAGGACTACTAACTTGTCAAGAAAATACAATAAGAATTTCCTTTATAGTTGTCAAAAGATCATAACTAAACTTATATTAAGCAAAGAAACAGATATATGCTTATTTATTCTATAAGGGCACTGCTGAGTGATACGTTTTTTTATAAGATTGTGAAGTCAAAACTTACAAAATCATTCCTAATCTGTGGCATGGACAAGGAGAGGACATGATACAGACATGTACACATGTACCTTTGGCATGTCTGTATACACTACTTATTTTGAATGTCATTGTTTCCTAGTTCCTTGTTAATAAACTATTTAACTGACCAATATAAGTAACAATATTGAAGAAAGACCTGAATGTGTACATATAAAAGAAAACATGATACCTGTAGCTACAAGAAATCCATCGTGCTAGAGTTTGGGCTTCAGGGGAACCAGGTGGATTCTTCATACCTACTTGAGTACCCAACCGTGAAGGAGCAATTGCCATGGCAACTCTCTGCACAGAAGCCACAACACTCCTGACATATTGCCGTGCCATTGCAGCCACATTTTCACGGAGATGATTCTCATATGTAAACTGGAATGCAATTGTCAGGACAGATCTCAGGTTGTATGCATTCGATGAAGCTTCAGTTGCAGAGCGCGCTGCTGCACATGATCCGACTTCCATCGTAGATGCCAAATCCAGAGTTCGATTTGCAGCAGGTGAATCCTGCACAACCATTTAGAAGCTGGATTTACATAACTTTAAACCCAAGTTATGGATGGTTGTGAAAGATAACAATTTACTTTAACTGTGAAAATCACACAAAGATTGTGCCATGAGTAGTAAACAGTGAAAGTTGTATGATGAAAACCAAGCACAAGTAAAAAAGGAGGCAAGACTGCTCCATGTAATGGTACATAAATTAAATAATACCAAAAAGGCAAAAAAAGGCAAAACCAATGGCAATCCAAACTCAAGCTTATATAAATGTGCAAGATTCAGATTTCAAGTTTCATATGTAATGCCTAAAAGCAATCTGCTAGAAGATAAACATCCTATCAAGTTTCCTACAATGACTAAATATTTTAAATACTTGTGACAGGAAACCTACCGTTTTAGGATCAAGCGGTATCACACGGAATCCTGAGGGTAGCAAGGGGGAATCATCAGCAAAAGATTCGTCTATAGGTGCAAATACAAGTTGGGCGCATGCATCGACTGAGTTCTCATCCACTCCACTACATAGCTGCCTCGCCAATAGAAACGAGTCAGTTAAAATTGTGTGCCTAGGGATCAATACATTTGAGTTGTTTTGATGTCTTTAGAAACAAACCTGTAATAAATACATGTCCCTTGACAAAACATCATCATGATTAAATCCATGACCTTCTAGCCTGATCACCTCCAAGAACTGCAAGTGGGAATATAATATTGCAAGTTTAGATACAAGTAACAATAACAAGTGGCAGGTGCATTTACATTATTGTCTAAAAGAATTGTTCGATACCTCTTCATGTTCCACAGTATGAGCTAGAGGTAATATGACCTGACCTCCTAAAAAACCACTAGTAGCTCTCAAACCAGGAACCACAAATGGGCCAGCTCTCAATGATGCAGCAGAATATGCATCAACACCACCGTCAGCCCACTCTGATCTGTGCTCCCGTAGGAAGCGAACCAGTAAAGCAGGTGGAACATTCTAAATAACCAAAGCAACATACATTAGACTCGAAAAGTGTACAAATGGTTTACAAAAGAACACCCTTTAAGATGTCATTTTTTCCTTCCCAATTATTTATCCAGTGTATCTTGTTGAATAAGAACAGACCCAAGTTCTCTGAGTTAAGACGAGAGGAAAACCTGCAATAGCATGGATGCTTTAGCACACAAGATTCCACCTCCCATGGTAGAAAACATGGGTGACGAGTTGGAATGCAACCCCAAAAGTTTGTTTGGTAATGAGTTTACTGCAATAGTAACATCGTCCAGACCGTCACTGCCTAACAGCGACCAGCCATCATCTGTGAACCCATTCACAGCATCGTTGAATCCCCTGTCGTTTATTTTAGGTAGTATCAGACCAAGCAAAATAACAATACTTGGAATCATTGAGCAGAGAGAAAAAAAAAAGCAGCAAAAGATTTACCTGCTTAATCTCTGGCTAAATGTCCTCAAGACTGCAGGTTGACGTCCCCCACTATAGGTAACCTCACCACTTGTCTCCTGAGCAATTTGTTTAATATGCCTCAGAGCCTGGAATAAGGTCAAGTGAAGTCTTAACAGTGAGTTAGGAGAAGATGAAAATAAATAACACAGAAACAGGAAACAGTCCTTACAGCTATAGTCATTTTCTGAGCCAGGATTTTAGGTGATTTGTACAAGGGCCTTAGAACCTCCGGCACACTCCAAGCCTGAGCATAACAGTGTATAAAATAAATATGTGGTGCATGGTTATTACACACAAAAACAAGGTTCAAATGAGAAACTCACATCCAAATCAACATGGTCAACAATGTGAATCATCGAACCACCACCGTCGCAAGGGCGGATCAAATAACCACTGGGCAGCATCTCAGCTCTAACAAAATTTGGAGCAGCCGGTGCAGTCGGGCCACTGATAGAAGGAGTCAACGATCTTTCGCAGATCTACATATAAGAAGAATATTATATTATAAGAATAATGCAACTTTAAAAGTCTCAAGACATGGTCTGATAAGAAGATCTACTTTATGGAACAACGAGGAATATTAAATTATAAGAATGGAGAACATTGTTTCCTTTGGATAAGTACGCTATTTTCAATGAACTTTGCAGTAATAGATCCTTGATTGTTTCATCATTTACTCTAGGAAGAGTCTTATGCAACTTTAAAAACCTCAATACATGGTCTGATAAGCACAATCAGACCCATCTGAAAATTATGTGTAACATCACATTAATAGGACAAATAGAATAATATCATACCACAAGGCTGCCATCTTCTAGAGCTGAAGTGTATCTGAGTGTCCAAAAGTCCCGTGCTGATGCCAAAGTAGTTGGTGCGTAAGTCTGAGAAAATGAAAGGGCCTTCGATAAATATACAACAATAAGAAGATCCTAAGAACCAATGCACAACTACACACTACAGCGCAAAAGAACACAAACCTGCATGTATATGAGCTCGATATTCCCACCATTTCCAGTAGGGATAACAGTAAGCACATCAAGGGAACGGCAGTCGCGATACCAAGATGGACGATCTTTGAGGAGCTCTGCGACCTAAAAGATAACATAGCATCAAACTTGTATCAGGAAACAAACACTACGTACTGAAGGAAAACTTATCCTAAACAACTCCAACTCACCTTTGTGGGTTCTAGACTCACAAGACCGCAGGCTCTTGCTGCTACACCAGTACAATTGTGCGAAACAGCAATGATTCCAATCGAATCCGGACCAGGCTATAAATGGTAACCAACAAGTTTAGTTGCATCATTGAGTTCAATTAGCATCATTGAGTTCAGTTAGCAAAAAAAAAGACAAGTAGAATCCACTAAATAATCACCTTCATCCCAACCATCTGAACCCAATCGACAGCAGTTCCAGTCGCCTTGGAGAGGAACTCCGCCAGGGTCTCCTCAGCAATTGCGAGTAGACTGAAAAAATGCCAAGGGGCTAAAATTACGAAATGCAAGAGAAATGAGGAGCACTTGTAATGAAGCAGTAAGTTTCAAGATTGATTACCCAGCTGGGTTATTAGCATCCCTTTGTGGATGTTGAGGTGTTGGGTTTTGCTGTTGGTGGTGCTGACCACTTGTCACTACAGACTCACAGCTTGTATCTGTAGTAGCCACAGTTGCCTGGAAAGAGGTGGCATTGTTTAGAATAAAATTACCGTAACCTAGAATCTTAGCACCTATTAGTTGACATTAATAAAGATCGCCCTAGTGCCACTTGGCTTCTGCTAATGCAGGGTCTGGGGAGGGTGTGCGGGTCAAGGTATAGCAGCCTCGGCTCCCAATGTATGGAGAGGTTGTTCCAGTGACCCAGAACATGTATCCTTTAGAATGCAAGCACCAAGCCTTACTGGTGCATCAAGCAAAACCCTCTAATAGTCCATATTCATATTAAAGAAAACCAGGACACGAAATCCACACTAGAGAAAAATTTGGTCCTTACAGTGTGAATTTGTTGGCGCATGTAGCCGTTCTCGTAAACGAGATGAGACACTTGCTTCTGTAGTCGGTCATTCTCTTCCATCAACAGCTTGTTCATGGCAGTCAGCTTTCTGTTAACTGTCTGGAGACGAGAGGCTTCCTTCCTCTGCTTCTCGCGGCATCTAAATAACCATTTTACCAATAGTTAGATTAACTGATATATCACTCTCACGTATTTGGGAACAAAAGATCACATAAGCCAACTGAGACATTATATATAATGTTGGTTCAGACATTATTATATACTAAATAGGCAATACAGCTCCACTGTTTTTACTTGTTCCTTTACATGTTAGAAAAAGGACAGTTTAGTTGAGATAGGTCCGTTCTTGCATTAATATTGCAATAAAGACACTAACTAAGTAGTAGCTCTCAGTCTTAGCTATTTAATGACTGCTAGCCCAAGTAGTTAGTGTGGAGGCATATGTGGCCCGGGTGGGCAGAGTTCGAATCCCAGTGGGAGTGTTTATGTTTACAGAAATTAATTACCATTTCCATATATATATATATATATATATATATATATATATATATATATATATATATATATATATAAAAAAAAATATATATATATATATATATATATATATATATCAACCAACTAGTTAAAAAAGGCAATATACTGAAGGCCATCAGATCTTTTTTTCATACAGAACACATAATGCAGGCAGTAAATAGAAAGAAAAAAAAAAATTCTTACAAAAGATGCTCTCTTGGGGAAAGGTACAGAAGTGCAAATGTCGAAAAGAGCCAAGTCCAAAAGGGAGATCATTGTCAAAGAAAAACTCAAAAACTTCCTAGAAATGTTGATCATCAAACATTACAAAATGGATATTAGGAAGAAGGAACACTTCAAAAACGGAAATGATAAATGGCCCGCGGTTTCCTACATGGCTGAACCCCATTCGTCCCCAATGGTAGACCTGCCAATGGGAGGCTGCCACTGGACTGCGGGCCAAAAGCGCAGGCCACGTAGCAGCATCCCTTCAAAAATTAGTGTCATGTCCGTGTAGTGTAGCATCGTGACATACATATATTGGACACAGACAACACAGAGGATACCAGGACACATAAAAATATGCCTCATTTCTATGTGGTGTCTATGGAACATAGATAAGCACACACACACACACACCCAACAACTGAACAGAAGCTGGTGTGACCAAACAGCTTTGGTTCCAAAAAAGTAAAGAGAAGCATCCCAAACATACAGTACCAAACCCACCTAAATGATTATTTTCCAAAGTATTAACAAAGAAAAAGTACAAAAAATACTAAGAAATCAACTGCCAAAAATCATAATTTCTCCAAACCATCTTGATTTTCTATTTATTACTATAAAAAGTTGCAGAAAAAGAAAAGAAACTTCTAAAAAAAAGTACCCATGTACCAACTAAAAAGTTGCAAAAGCCTCATTCTGAAGCTTCATTATCAAAAATTGAAGAGAAAAATTCTCATTATCCAGCATCATCAGCAAGAAAGCACGGACATTACAGAGTGGTCGTCGTGTCCGTGCCTGTCCGTGTCGTACACGTAATGGACGCGACGGAGACACCAAATGCTCAGATTACATAAACGGTGATTGTGACCTGTCACCGTGTCCATTTCGTGTCCTTGCAACAGATCATCAGGCATTAAAGAACTCTGATAAAAAAACAAAAGTTTAAAAGGGAAAATATTCACATAAATTAGAGGACAACCAAATTGCAAAAGGAAAAGAAAAAGTTTCTTCCTTCCGTATGAGCAAACAACAGAACTAGGAAGACGGTCACTGAAGCGTGGTCGCCGTGTCCATGTCGCATGCCACACAAACACTCCAAAAATAAGCCAAAAACTGTGTCGTGTACGTGCCGATGTCCGTTTAGTGTCGTGTAGTCGTAAAACATAGATCATCCGCCATTGGAGAACTCTGTTTTTTTTTTAAATCGAACATTTAAGAAGCAGAACGAGGGAAAATCTTCACATAGATCGAAAAAAAAAAAAAAACAAACTTTACCATAAGAAATCTAACAAAAATAAGAAATAATTCCAACTACTACCAAAAAATCCAAAAAAAAAAACAGAAGAAGGGGAGAGAAATTCGGAAAGGAGTAAAAGCAACCTTCGATTCTGGAACCAGACTTTGATCTGCTTGGGCTCGATGTTGGAGAGGATGGGGCACTCCCTGATGAGCTGCTGCCTCCTGATGGAGCTGGGCTTGGGGCACTCGCTGTACACCCTCTCCAGCGCCTCCACCTGCTCCGGCGTGTACCGGACGTACTTCCCGGCGTCCATCCCCTGATCCTTCACCACCATCGCCATTTCCCTCCCACGGAAACCCTAACCCTAGAGAAATCGAGAGAGGGGAGGCGGAGCTGAGGAGAAGAAACACTGGCTAGCTAGCTCCCCTTTCTTCCTCCGGCTCCGCATCAGAGGCCGAACCCTAACCCTAATTCTGGCATTGGGGTTGAGATTTTATGGGGGGATTGGGAAATTTTTTGGGGGTGAATTGGGAAAATTTTCCTACGGATTTTGGGGGAGTGAGCTTATGCTGTGCTGTTGCTGGTGCTGGTGCTGCTCAAGCTTTAAAAAGACGAGCGGAAGACAGCACGGGGAGGAGACCGCTGTTTGCTGCTGCTTTCCCTTTTTCTCCTTTCCTTTTCTTTTCTTTTCTTTTCTTCCCTTTTTTTTTAAATTTTTTTTTTAAATACTTAATTCTTGCTTGCTTGCTTTTCTGGGTTTTCCCACCATATTTTTTTACTTATTGCTTCCATTTTGTAAATGCTAATCTGAAATTTACTCCCTCTCTTACCCATTTTCATCCAAGTACCTCTTACTATTTCTATGTGCAAGTAGGTATCTTTGCTTTATTCTTTGCGCCATGTAGCTTAAGGCCTCATTTGGTTCGCGGAATCATCGGATTAGAAAAGAAAAGTAATTATTTTCCTATGTTTGGATGTCAAAGGAATTGAAAAAAAAATGAAAGTAATTTCTAATGGAAGAAAAATTAGAAAAAAAAAGTGATTTCATCCATCCAAGCAAGGAATCACTTTTCTACATTAAAGTATTCACTTTCATTTTTCAATTCCTTGGCATTTTCAAACATCGGAAAGGAAACTCAATGGAAATTGTAATTTTCCAAAAGAAATGAAATGCCAGGGAATTGATTTCATTTCCCTTCCATTCCGCGAACCAAACGAGGGCTAAGGTCTCGTTTGGTTCGCGGAATCAAGGAATAGGGCAAGAAAAGTGATTAATTTCCTATGTTTGGATGCAAAGGAATTGAGGATGAAAGAAAAGTGATTTCAAATAGAAGAAAAACTAGGAGATAATGATTACATCCATCCAAGTAAGGAATCAATTTTCCATCTTGAAGTATTCACTTTCTTTTCCAAATTTTTTGACATTTTCAAACATCGAAAAGGAAAATCAATGAGAATTGTAATTTTTCAAAGGAAATGAGATGCCAAGGAATTGATTTCCTTTACATTCCTTCACGTGAACCAAACGAGGCCTAACTATTATTATGTTTCATACTTATTACTTGAATCATCCTTATTTTGAAATAGGGACCACCTATGTGCTTTATATTTTTTTATAGAAAATTATAACACTAACCATCCTTATTTTAGAAATAAACATAAAGCAGAGGAATGGTGCATGTAATTATTTTAAAAATAATGATGGTCATTTTAATACCCATGAACACATGGGAGGTTAATGTATTTATTCTTATTCTTTTGCAGCTTAATAGGCGGTGTTATTGCACATTTGCATACGACGGAGCTAAAAATAAGAAGTCATTATCGTAACCCTAATTTACATACTGCGTAAATGGAAGATGATGAATGGCACAGCTGAAAATGCATGTAGCATTGACGTGCGACTTGGTATGGTGATGTAGTGTAAGTCGTCGTCATCCATGGTAAGTATAGGACGACATTTCAGTTGATTTGTGCTCCAACGACTTCGACGCATACGCATGTGTTAGCCCGACGATTACTTTAGGTATTTTGGTTATAACTAATCAGTTAAGTTTTTTTGTTATAGAACCACTAATTGTGTATCTTGATTAAAGTAATTCTTTTCATCCACAGTTACATTCACTAAGATCCTTATTATAGTAGGATACACATACTCTTATTATCCACACTTGTATTTTATGATATTTTTATTAGTGTCAAAAATTGTACATATATTGTGTATTAGGCACGCATATTGCTTTGTATGCGCAACTTTATTTAAAATCAAGTAAAGTAAAGTAAGATTTGTCATGAACGTATGCTATGTAATGATAAAATGATGTGAAGACTTCTTTCCGTTAAAGACGGAAATTCATGAAGATAGGAGTCATGATCAAAAACTATATAATTATGGAATATCGACAACCATGATGAGTCAAGCAAACGCATATGAAGAAGAGAATATTATTGAAGAAAAGGATCAATATATATATTCTAATCATATTGTATCTTATTTGTAGTTGTAAACATTACGAGTTATCCTAGGTAAATAATGTAACCCCGATATGTAAAGGCAATTGACAACTCAAACTTAACATTAGCCTTAGCCTTAGGGTAACCTAGAGTAAATCCTCAAAACGTATAAAATTTGCATGCATTCTAGCTTATATAGTTTTCAAGTTAGAAATTAGACTTTATTTTCAAATATTAAATACATTCTAAACTTGCACTCACTTTCTGTAATGACCCGCTCCGCCTTAGCGGAACGCCGATTCAAACGGCAAGTGCAACGACTCAAATGAGCCGTCGACTCGAAGAGTTGCGTCGACTTGATGAAGTGTCGATACGAATCGATGTAAGACCTATCTTGGCCCATCAAGATGAATCCAGACTTAGATTTTTAAATGAACGCTCGGAGTATCGCTCGGCCAACGCGATCATCGCTAAGGTGGGTGGCTCCGATAAACCTATCTTTGCTTAGCCTAGACACATAATAATACAGACTGTATTGTTAGATTGTTAGGCGATAACTCTATGTATGCTAATAAATGACTCAACGCACCTAACTAAGAGAATAACTCCCATCTTGCATGCTTGTGTAGAACTTGGAAATGAACTGGAGATACTACTTGAACCTTGGCACCGTACGACACATTCGTGCTCGCACACAGCTTAGTTTTGAGTAAAATTGGCTATGCGTTAACTCGTGAATGAAATACTTGTCACTTAGAATTGCACCACAACTTGAGTTATGAAGCAATGAATGGTTTAGTAGACGGAGGCAGGAAGACTACCAACATAGTCGTTCCGTGTGGAGTATGGAAACATGGAAAGGCTTCGGGACCAATGGGTCGCCAAGGCGGTTCCCGCACAGGGAACTGTATAATGAATGTACGTATGAATAAATGAACGAAAAAATAAACAATTTAACGAATGAACAAGTGAAAGAAGAATAAGGAAGAAAAGAATGGTTAGGAACAGGTATGACGGGAACGTACAACGGGGCTCGCTACCCGCGCTGCACGGATGCCGCCGTCAACCTGGTCGATAATGCATTATGGCTCAAGATAGCCTGATAAGACAAATGGCGTATGACGATATAATATGATAAATGGCTCAAGACAGCCGATAATCCATTTAGGCTCTCGACAGCCCAACAGTTTAACTAAAGAAATAAGAATACAAAATGGTCGCGGACGACTCGTGCACGAGTGATAGAACAAACGATTCCAAGGCAGCGATCGTGACATCGTGGCCGGCCTAGGCAGAATCATGGCTTACGGGTGGCCTGTGTGCGGGCTCGGGCACACAGGAGGCATAAAGCATGGGTATGGCGTAGCATGTAGTACCCCGTCCCGCTCAGTCAATCGGAGAAATCAGAACGCTAACGGCGTTCGGACTTAGCCTTGCAACGGCTGCTCGAAGACATCGCTCGGTCAAGACGGTCGCTCGCTCAGGTGGGGTAGTTTCGGTGAACTTGCCTCATCTTAGCCTTCACATAATAAATCGCATATTTTTAACTTGCACAAGTAGGCTTGATAATAAAAGAGACGAATCCACATAGCTAAAGAAAGTAATCCCGAAGGGTCGAATTGAGTTAGAATATAGAAAGGTCCAACGGTCGGCTTAGAGTTGGTGCACGGCGTACTTTGAAAATGACACTCGATCCTTCGTTCCGTGTCTTGGGAGAAGAAAAGTTGGTTGAGTAGGCTAAGTTATGATCGTAGCCTAAGTCATAGGTGTCGCCCGTATGAATGCTTCATAAAGCATGTACGGTCCCATCGTCCAAGGCTTGGCATAGCCTTGGCTTGTCCATGAGTTAAGTTGCATTGAGCGGCTTGTGACCTAAGTCTAGGCACCCGATTGACTTGGTCGTTCAAGTCGAATGCGTGCACGGCACGATCTGTTAAGTCAAAGCTTGACGTAGCCTTTGCTCGTTAAGTTGTTGTGAAGTTAAGTTAGGCAAAGTTATGCCGGTCGACCTGAGACATTACAAGTACCGTTCCGTACTTTTGCGGTTTGTCAAAGTTAAGTAGTCCTACGATCTCAAGCGTAGAGCACGATTGGCTTAAGGCACGATGCACGGACTTAGTGTTTAAGGCAAGGACCACACTTGATTCAGGTGAGTTTTGGGGAAAGGACTATTAAATAGGCATTCATGAGTTGAATGAAATGATATGGTAACATGGAAAAAATGCTCGCGACCGTGGGTCGTCGAGGGGTCTCAAGGATAGAAGTCCTGAACGTGGTTTTGAAAGAGATGGTAACACTGAAAGAAGAATAACTGTGTGAGACGTCAGTTCGAGTCGGGTCTTGTATGGTCATTGGACAACTTGTCGACAAGGTAGAGTTTTCCCGTAACGGCAACCCAGGGCCATGGGACCATTTCGGCCTAAGAAAACATGGTGATAGCTGTACTGAATCGATAGAACCGGGTTAGTCGGGGACTTCCAGGGGGCTAGCTACCTTGCGCTGGAAGGGTCCCGGCCAACCGCAAGCTATGAGTCCAGATATAGCTTGTTATGCTAGTGACCTCATATAGATGAGTCGGCACGGACGGCAATCCGCGAGTGTGCCTTTGGATTGAGTCGAGTATTGAGTGCACTATATCAAGGAGTCGAGTTGAATGTGTGTGTATAGTTTGAACACAATATTGGACCTAAGATTTGGTTGCAACGTAGGTGACGTGCTTCGGCACGAGATGTGGCATCGAGTCTTATGTTGTCGACATATAAGTTGCATAGTTATGGTTTTAGTTGTCTTGAGTTTAAGTCAGGAAACGTCGCAAGGCAAAGTTCGTCGAGTGATACTTAGTTCACAAGTTGGATGGGTCAGTTGATGATTTAGTAGCGAAGGGCCGCAAGGCGGCGATATGATTGAGTCTCATTTGAGTTGCGAGGCACTTAGTTCAACAAGGACTTATAGTACGGTCACACGGGAATGGAGTCTTATTGCGTAGTTGCGTCTCTGATTATGGCCGTAAGGCAAACACGACTTGATAGGTTAACGTTGATGTTGCAAGCACGGGATGGTCTAAAGACACAAAATAGGCAAGACGTCGGTCATAAAACTGATCCTAAGGCAAGAGTAGAAAAACAATCAAAAGGGCTATGTTGCACAAAGTAAATCAAACGTGTTGGTTTTGCATGGGTGGACGAGGAGCTCATTCTACCAGTACAGTTGAGTACTGACACCCACATAGTTTTCATGTGTAGGCACAGGTAGAAGCTCGTGGCGCGGAGCTCGCTTGGATGCATCGAGACACGGAATTCCTTGGCGATTCGAAGCGTACGACCGCATGGAGTCAAGACTTATACGGGACATAATGTATGGACATCGCCTTCCAAAGCATCAGCTGGCTCAAGACATGTATTGAGAGATGAGAGAGAGCTGAGTGATTTGTAATATGAGAAGAGTGAACTTGAGTGACTTGTAATCTTGGCCTTGCGTCCATTGTAACCTTTGTTTCAATATAAATAAAGATCAATTTTTGAATAACTTGTGTTTCGTTCAAATTTTGCTGCTAATATTCAATGTCTCTGCTTGGGATTTCTGTACGACGACCCCATCGCAGCCGTTAAAATTGGCCGTTATGGAACCCGTCTTGCACGAGCGCAATCTAGGCTCGTGCGGCATCACGCCTTAGCGAGGACGATCACTCCTACGGGATCGGGGCATGATATAGCCTATCAAGGTGTACCAGCCATCACGCTTGATAGATACAAATACCATAAGAAAAATGTCCAAATAGCTTGCAGAGCCAGCGACCGATGCATATAGACTAGGTAGACTTGCTGGTGGCAATCCACGTGCAAGTCCTTGCATTGAAACAAAGTAATCTGAATAACGTTGAGTATAGTTGACTTGCTAGGTTATCGACTGTAACGCAACAGAGCTATGTTTGAGCATAAGACAACTAACTGGTTGAGTAGATGGAATAATGAGCGAGATTGATCATCGGAACAGGGATCGGACATAACGTATCTTGACGAGCCGAGATACTTCATAGAACCTGAGGCAGGGACATGCCCTGGACACTTGAATTTTTACGTAAATTTTGTTAAGTCATTATATATGAACTATTGACTAACATGGTTTACTTGGGCAGAGAAGACCGAACGGTAAGTATGGGTAAGTTGTGTATGTATTTCTATGCGACACTTGATACCAATAACACGAGATAGGCTTGAATTATATGCCATAAAAGTGATCCTAAGGCAAGATTAGAAAGACAATGAATGATAAATGATGCACAGAAGTAAAATGAACGTGTTTGGTAATAATAGCGAGTGGGCGAGCTAGCCTCCCCACCAGCGCATAACAATGTACTGATAACCACATAGTCTGCTTGCAGGGTGCGGAAGAACTACGTCGGGTGTGGAGACTTTCCTCGAATGTGTTAAGGCGCGGAGCTAACTCTGGAGCCTTGGAGCGTTGCAAGGAGCTGAAGCACCATATACAGGACATAATGTATCAAAACATCGCCATGAATTATTCCATCTTGTAAGCCACTTAGCACGCCTTTTATGTTTCGAAAGAAAGAGCTTGAGTGAATTGTAATCATAGCATAACGCCGCTTATACTACTTCTTGAATAACAATAAAATTATTGAGTTTGTTTCAAATTGTGTTCATTTACTTTCCGCTGCAAATGGGGACATTCTGTGCGACTCTGTGGCCTGGCTTAAATCGACCGTTCTAGACTTGGCCTTGTACGAGCGCACTAGGCTCGTGTGGCATCACGCCTTAGTGAGGACGATCGCTCCTACGGGAGCGGGGTGTGACAGATTGGTATCAGAGCACGGCTTTACGTCCTTGGATTTTATTTCGATTCTCTCAGTTTTGAAAGCTCATTTGGAAACAAAGAAAGTGTACGCTCTCTCTCGTTGTGCCTTGGGATGTTCCATACAATAAGTCTAATATATCCAAAAGCTCGTACGAGTACTCGGTTGAACGGGATCGATAGGCGAAGGCCTTTGTGCCAAACCATGACGGACTTGAGTTGAAAGAAAACCAGTGCTAAAAGTTAGCAAGTTGTATGTGTGCTTGAATAACCTTACGCTGACAATAGAGAATGAGTGTACGAAACCGAAGTATAGTTCGAACGGGATAATTATACACACAGCCCTTTGGCTAAGATGTGTCGAGTATCGTGCTCCTAGACCTTCTGGTGCGAACTAGTTGCGAGCGAGATTAACTGTCGCTCGGACGAGAATAAGTGAGACTTAGAACGTATGTTGATAGAGACACTACTTGACCAACGCTAAAGTGACACAGGAAATGGTTCTTAGACTTTAAGGAACAGGCGAACGCACAATTGAACATGTCGATGATGGATCGAATGACCTTTTTGAGGATTTGTAGAATGACTTGACCTCGAGTGGTGTATGTGATAGCTTCGAAGAAGAATAAGAGTGAATTTCGACAACTAGTCGAGTGGCTCGAACCCTGAGTGGTGTATGGACGTCATAGAAATTGTTCGAGCAAGACTAAAGGATTTACGGATAGTACGAGTATGTTGGCAAGCGATGATATCGCACAAAGCCTTAGAACGAGTAACGCTTAGTTGATCGTGACTTCGAGAGTCTCAAACAAAATATTGTTCGGACGAATTGTGAATGCGTAGTGCAAATTATGAAACGGTTGAATGGAGATTTGAAACGATAAAATAAATGGATGTTTTGGTCGAGGAAACATAGAAGATCGTACGTGCGATTTCAAATAGTCGACGGGATTGAAACTTGAGTCAAGGTGAAATACTCATAGACGAGATCGAAGATAGCACGAACGGAAGATAGCGTGCATAAAAAACGTTGGTTCGAAGATATGAAAATGACTAAGGATTTGGATTAGATGTTGCTCAAAGACTTGAGCTAGCATAGAACAATGTGAATTAAGGAATTAAGTTGTATGACACAGATTTCGTTGCAAAAGGAAGATCGTCAGGTTATGTACATCATCGATGGTATTGAGACATATTAAAAATCGATGTACGATAACTCGGGGGTACTCTGATTCGATAAATAACGATCGTGTTAGAAGTTATTGTTTCAAAGGATGCTATGTTGGGGATTTTGATAGAAATGAATGTTTGGATGAAAATAAAAATGACTTGATTTTTCGTGAATAACCATGACGACAACGATCTTGTCTTGCGCGAGCGCAACTCCAGCCTCTGTCATGACCCGCACCCTAGAGTAAGGGCACGAGAAGTGGGTACGTCCAGCCTACACCGCAGTGTCGGCGGTAGAACGCTGTCCTAGGTCACAACATCTAACAATATAAAGCTAAGCAGTTTATACTCCCCGAATGGGGGTGACATAGCAGAATGTAAACTCAATCACAACTAAGGAAGAATGAGTACGATAAGATATAGAACTCAAAATAAAATACAGATAATCAGAATAGTCTAAGTGTCTAAGATAATATCTCGGCAAACATCCAAATACAAAGTCTCAACTACAGAATATGAAAGAATATATACATCTCAAAACAACAACTGAAAGTCAAAAACAATGCTGAAAAGAAAGATAAAGCCTAGCTGTCTAGCCTAGACTATGGGAGTAGCATCCTGAACTGCAGCTGGGTCCTCCAGAGGAGCCAGGTCGCAGGTGTCGTCTAAGTCTGCTCCGTAATAGGTGGTACAAAGGGTCTCATCCTCATCCTCTATAATATTTTCAACAGGTCCAGTCAGGACAATAGCGAGCACAGTACATCTCATGCAGTTCATATCATGGCAGGAAATATAAAGCAAGCAATAGAGTAAGATACATAAAACGCTGTAAGAAGGTATACATGAAAACATGAGAGATATTTGATAACTGGAAATATATACATGATAAGTAAGAACTGTAAGTGACTAGTGATTTAGAGTACGAGATGGCATGTAATTGGCTTGGGTTGTACATGATAAAACATGAAAAGTAACAGAGTGTACATGATGGTAAATCACATGACCATTTATACTCACCCCTACCCACAATCAATACACAAGGATCTAGTCCAGTTACGTTACGTACATGATGTTTTGGTTACACAGGAAACACATGAGGAAACATGAGCGTACATGAAACAACATGAAAGTACATGAACGTACATGAAAGAACATGAGTGTACATGAATAACGCAGAAGCAAGGAATACATGATGTACATGAAACACATGTCATAAAGTATCTGATGCGCCCGCTAAGGGGGATAACATTCCAAGAAGAGATCCATATAGTACCAATCCGTGATGATAACGTGACAGCATCAAGTAAAAGTAATCTAGAGCGAGAATATAAATCGTGACAAGTATGAAATGATCACAGAATGTACTCGCCTGATAACTGAATGTCCGAAGAGGGTGTACTGCCTGAGGAGAGGTGTCTGTCTCCTAATCAGAGCAACACAAGTCATGATGTATACAAGGGGGTTAAAATTGAATTGTACAATGCATCTATATGATTTTCTAGGTCAATCTAGGTCAAGTCAACTCTTGGTCAACTCTGGGTCAAACCAAGTCAACATCTAGTCAACTCTAGTCAACCACACTGGTCAAACTAGGTCAACTAGGTCAACTCAAGGTCAAACAAGTCAAGGTTAGTAAAATCTAGGTTAAAGTCAACTCTAGTCAATATTCTAGTCAAACTAGTCAAGTAGGTCAAGTCTTAACCCAACAAGTCTCACTAAGCCTAACAAAGCCTAGGCTAAGCACTCACACCCAAGCACAAGGCCATACAAGCTATCAAACATACATATTCCATATATATATGTGCATATATACACATACTAGCATATATTAGCATATAGGCATACATCAATTATGTGTATAAAAGATAGGGTTAGAAGGCACGTGATAAAGTGAAGGAGAAAGTATGTAGGTACATGGAGCATACATCCATATATATGCATACTCATATATATACATATTGTATAGTTAGGCATGCCTCACAAGTCCTAACACATTCACAACTATATATATAGAGAGAGAGTGAAGAGAGAGGTTACATGGTGTGTGTGTGACATGATGGGGCGTGTGTCTCAGGTTTGTGTTATGGGAAATCTCAGTTTTTATCATTGAATGAATTCTCAGATTTCTCATGATAGGCTCAACTCAGATTATTCAAATTCGGGAATCAAATTTAATATAAAAACCTAAAATCTAAATCTTAATTCAGTTAATGCACAACAGTGATTATATTACTTGATTCTTAGCAATCTCAGGTTTTTAACCCATAGAACATATAACAAAACAAGCTCAAAATCAGTGTTAACTGATATCCATTCTCAGTCTCAGATTTCTGAAATATTGAACCATCTCAGGTTCTAATGTTTAAAGAGTACAAAACAGTTTTTCTTTTCCCAATTTCTCAGGTTGACAGGTTAAGGGTTCTCAGGTTTTCAGGGAATTAGAATTCAGTTTACATATCAAAACCTAATTCTCAGTTTTACAAACATAGGGAAATCTTAGATGTTTCAACATATAAACCCAATTCTCATTCGAATAAAATAACCCAAAACTGGAAACACACTGTTACAGTGAACTAACATAGGACTAACTCAGTACACAGTTTAGCAATTCATGTAAATTTGGAAAACTAACTTGTAAGATCAAACTAGCATGACATAAAACACATGTCCAGGAAATCAAATGACAATTAACCCATTGATTAAACAGTTAATATTTGGAAATTAAACACAGGAATATGGTACATGAACTATGTATCATTCCTTAAGGGAAGTCCAATATTTGATATCTAAAACATGTTAACATGCTAAACTACAAATTGGTAATTAACCTACTATATGTGCACGTGGTGTACACTTCGTGTCGTGTCCAGAACCTGACACAAACGTGTCCAAAACCTATTTTACACTGAAGGTGATAACACTGCACAGGCAGTCTCGTGCATGTGTTCACCTAGGCCTAGGACACGACACAAGTGTCCACGTGTCTCGTGGTCACGTGTCCAGGTTCACCTAGGGTTGGTCTAGGGTTAGGGTAGCCTGCATAGTGTCCACGTGTCCTCAGGACACAGTACGAATACCGTATCAGTCGAGAAAACTCGACTGATGCACGCTGTTCTGCGCCGCATCGTGCAGCGATGCAAGTGTCTCGTGGACACGACACAAGCCACGTGGGGCCTCATGGTCATGTCCATGTGTAGCCCACGTGTTGGGCTACACACTCGTGCAAACACGTGGTGTCCAAGTGTCGTGTCCGCACGACACGACGCGCGCGAAGTTGGCTCTGTGCGTGTGTGCACTGTCAGTGCACGACCAGTGCACGTGCCCTCGTGTCCTCATACGACACGAGGTGTCATAAAATTTTGGAGAAGTGTACGCAGATACTGCCCCTAGGTGCTGACCAAAATTGGTCGTGTCTCGTGTCGTGTCCAGTGAGAACTGGACACGAGGTAGCAGGACAGTGTGTGTGGGTGTGCACAGCGTGTTCGTGTCCAATTTGGACACGGACACGACACAGTTTCGTGCTCAGTGTTAGGGTCATATGATCTACACCTATAGGGCTAAAAATTTGTTCAAATAGTTTTCGAAAATATAAACATTTAATTCACAGAGACAATTCATCAAACACTTGAATTAAAACGTAGATACGTGTCCGAAACGGACACCAAACCCAATCTATTTCCTGCCAAACTTAGCCTATAGGTCCCTGGTACCTAGATGCATGCATTCATGAAGAGAAAACAGAAAATTAACTAGGTATGAGGGTATTTACCTATTGAGTAAAAACTCAATAAAAAACCTAGAATAGGGGGGGTCCTCTTCACTTGGTGATGCCAAAAGCTTGTGCAACCTTGCTAGCTAGCTCTCCTTAGCACCCTCAATGGTAGGGGATCCCAATGCAAGAAACTAGGCTCAATTTGGAGTTGATTTGGATATTTGGGGAGGAATTGGGGAAGAACACTAAAGGAGGCAATTAAAATGAATTAAAAATGATGCAAATGATTAATGGGATGTATTTATAGAGGGTGGGGATGTGTGATGGCTGCCATTAAGTTAGGGTTAGGGTTTAGGATGAGTGGTCAAGGCTTCTCCAACAATTTCTAGCCAATCTAAGGGCTCACAATTAAAGTAACATCCTTTAACCTTTAGCCTAAAATATCTCTTTAAACAAATATCTAGATATTACACTAATGTGATTACTTAATTGAAATCCTCTAACTTAGTTTCTAGGGTCATGGTTAACATCTAGATTAGGCTAACTTCAAGGTCAAGTCTCAACAATTTAACTAACACATATTTAATTAATATAATTCACAATTTCACAAAAGTGTCAAAATGACTAAAATATCCCTAGGCTTAAAAGTAGAAATTTGAAATCCTAAACACATGATTAGGTCTCCTTGGTCATGATTAGTCTTCTAGGTCATGCATGACTAAGGTTACACCAGCAAAACACCAATTTCACATTTCACTCAATTAAATAGTTTTAAAATAACTAAAAATTACCAAAAATTATATCATGACTAAAATCAAATATTTTAATGATTTAAAATACAAAAGTTTAAATTTACCCTTATTTTAGAAAAGTGGGTGTTATAAGTCTACCCCCTTAAAAGAATTTCGTCCTCGAAATTAAGATGGTCGTACTCCTCCTAGGTTAAACACCCCAATCAATTTAAAGTCTTAGAATAGTATCAAAACATTTTACCAATCTATTTATTTATATATATTTTGAAAGACTGAAACGAAAGATGGAAATAGTAGGTTTTTGAAATTATTCTAATATAATTAGATAATCATATGCGTCTATCCAGAATCATGAAAATCAGAATTCCTCGCCATATTAGCAAGTAAGGCTACGGCACCCATGGAGTCTGCAACACAGACTATGCCCTCGCCGTACCAACTAATATAACTATCGGAGACTCTAGATTCCATAATTGAGGCGACCTAGTCCATATGATTCGGTAAAAGGTTAAATCAACAACAAAACATACAGATTCTAAATTATCAACAAATAGGACAGATAGGAACAGATGGAATTGAATTTCAAGATGGAAACAACGAGGCAAGGTAGGAATGGAATTGAAAAGAACAGAACCTGCAAGCGCCTCTCCTACTGCCTGAGCATCCTCAAACGTCATGGCGTAAGCTCGCCCCTGCTGGCCTCCTCTAGCCTGCTGCTGGCCTACTGGAGCCCTGGCTCCTGTTCCCTGAGCTGTCCGTCCTGCAGACTTGGGACACTCTCTCAACTGATGATCTGATGATCTGCAGAGTAGGCACTTGCCTAGCCTCATCCGGCACTCACCCCAATCGTGCCCTGGTTTCTTACAGAAAGGGCAAGAAATAACATGCTGTTGTCTAGGAGCCTACTGCTGCCTCTGCTGGAATGGCTGCGACTGGAACTGCCTCGGCTGCTGGTGCTAAAAGTGAGGCCTCTTGGCCTGGCCTCCGCTGCTACTGCCCCCAGCTGGGTCTCGCCCTCTCTTGAGCCTAAGCTCAAGATCATCCTCTGCCAGTAAGGCTCCCGTCAGAATCTCCTCGAATGTGGTATCCCTGTTGCCCTTGGTCAAGGACTTGACTTCCTTGATCAAACCCTTCCGGAACCTCTGGGCCTTCGCCGTCTCGCTCAAGCCCTCTACGAACCTGCCGAGGCGGCCGAACTCTCCAGCGTACTCCTCCACTAAAAGGCTCCCCTGGACTAGGCTCTCGAACTGTGACTCTAAGGCTCTGAACGCTGAATCTGGAAAGAACTTCTTCTTGAAGAAGTCCCTGAACTCCTCCCAGGTCTGTCTATCTACTCCTGCCCTGGGGTCTGACTGATACTAGGTGCGAGTAAGATCTCGCATCCGGCTAGCTGCTGCCTCTATCTGAAGATCTGCCGGTATCCAGGCCAGACGGAAGATCTCCTCTATATGCTCGATCCACTCGTCAGCATATATAATCCCCTCCGTCCCCAGTAAGTCTCTGGGGCACATCTTCTGGAACTGCTCGATCCCAGGTGTCTTCGGCTGCTGGACTGCTGGTCGAGCTGCGGCTGTCGTAATGGCCAACTCCATGCCCCTGTCCTGTCGGACCTGCTGCTGGTCCATAAACTGCTGGAAGTAGGCAAACATATATGTCGCGTCCACGTGTCCTGTAGGCGGCGGCTGCTGGAAAGACATCTCTGGGGTGACTGGGTCCTGCCTCCGAACTCGTGGAGGCATACCCTCTGCTGCTGCTGAAGTCCCAATATGAGCAGAGGTGGTAGGAGTTGTAGCCTCCCGACCCTGCTGAACTGGCTGAGAGGTAGCAGTCCCCTCTACAGTATTTCCATGAATGGCATGCTGTAACCGCGTCTCCACCATCCTGAAGACAGATCAAACAAGGATATCAATTGCTGAAAAAGAAGCGATAAATCAAGGGAGGACAGTTTATTTCAAAAGGAAGTATTAAAGTAGCAAGAATTTGATAACAAGAATCAAGTTAAGAGCTTTTCCTAATGTGATTGAGTATCTCAAAATATTCTACTCCTACTGCAGGCTGTAGTGATACTCTAGTTCGAATACCACTACATAAACTTGACCTGTATGGGCCACCACTAAAAATGTGTCACGACCCGCACCCTAGAGTAAGGGCACGAGAAGTGGATTTGTCCAGCCTACGCCGCAGTGTCGGCGGTAGAACGTTGTCCTAGGTCACAATATCTAACAATATAAAGCTAAACAGTTTATACTCCCCGAATGGGGATGACATAGCAGAATGTAAACTCAATCATAACTAAGGAAGAATGAGTACGATAAGATATAGAACTCAAAATGAAATACAGATAATCAGAATAGTCTAAGTGTCTAAGATAATATCTCAACAAACATCCGAATACAAAGTCTCAACTATAGAATATGAAAGAAAATATATATCTCAGAACAACAACTGAAAGTCAAAAACAATGCTGAAAAGAAAGATAAAGCCTAGCTGTCTAGCCTAGACTATGGGGGTAGCATCCTGAACAACAGCTGGGTCCTCCAGAGAAGCCAGGTCGCAGGTGTCGTCTAAGCCTGCTCCGTAATAGGTGGTACAAAGGGCCTCATCCTCATCCTCTATAATATTTTCAACAGGTCCAGTCAGGACAGGAGCGAGCACAGTACATCTCATGCAGTTCATATCATGGCAGGAAATATAAAGCAAGCAATAGAGTAAGATACATGAAACGCTGTAAGAAGGTGTACATGAAAACAGAAGAGATATTTGATAACTGAAAATATATACATGATAAGTAAGAACTGTAAGTGACTAGTGATTTAGAGTACGAGATGGCATGTAATTGGCTTGGGTTGTACATGATAAAACATGAAAAGTAACAGAGTGTACATGATGGTAAATCACATGACCATTTATACTCACCCCTACCCACAATCAATACACAAGGATCTAGTCCAGTTACGTTACGTACATGATATTTTGGTTACACAGGAAAAACATGAGGAAACATGAGCGTACATGAAAGTACATGAACGTACATGAAAGAACATGAGAGAACATGAGTGTACATGAATAACGCAGAAGCAAAGAATACATGAAGTACATGAAACACATGTCATAAAGTATCCGATGCGCCCGCTAAGGGGGATAACATCCCAAGAAGAGATCCATATAGTACCAATCCGTGATGATAACGTGACAGCATCAAGTAAAAGTAATCTAGAGCGAGAATATAAATCGTGACAAGTATGAAACGATCACAGAATGTACTCGCCTGATAACTGAATGTCCGAAGAGGGTGTACTGCCTGAGGAGAGGTGTCTGTCTCCTAATCAGAGTAACACGTCATGATGTATACAAGGGGGTTAAAATTGAATTGTACAATGCATCTATATAATTTTCTAGGTCAATCTAGGTCAAGTCAACTCTTGGTCAACTCTGGGTCAAACCAAGTCAACATCTAGTCAACTCTAGTCAACCACACTGGTCAAACTAGGTCAACTAGGTCAACTTAAGGTCAAACAAGTCAAGGTTAGTCAAATCTAGGTTAAAGTCAACTTTAGTCAATATTCTAGTCAAACTAGTCAAGTAGGTCAAGTCTTAACCCAACAAGTCTCACTAAGCCTAACAAAGCCTAGGCTAAGAACTCACACCCAAGCACAAGGCCATACAGGCTATCAAACATACATATTCCATATATATATATGTGCATATATACACATACTAGCATATATTAGCATATAGGCATACATCAATTATGTGTATAAAAGATAGGGTTAGAAGGCATGTGGTAAAGTGAAGGGGAAAGTATGTAGGTACATGGAGCATACATCCATATATATGCATACTCATATATATACATATTGTATAGTTAGGCATGCCTCACAAGTCCTAACATATTCACAACTATATATATATAGAGAGAGTGAAGAGAGAGGTTACATGGTGTGTGTGTGACATGATGGGGTGTGTGTCTCAGGTATTTGTGTTATGGAAAATCTCAGTTTTTATCATTGAATGAATTCTCAGATTTCTCATAATAGGTTCAACTCAGATTATTCAAATTCAGGAATCAAATTTAATATACAAACCTAAAATCTAAATCTTAATTCAGTTAATGCACAACAGTGATTATATTACTTGATTCTTAGAAATCTCAGGTTTTTAACCCATAGATCATATAACAAAACAAGCTCAAAATCAGTGTTAACTGATATCCATTCTCAGTCTCAGATTTCTGAAATATTGAACCATCTCAGGTTCTAATGTTTAAAGAGTACAAAACAGTTTTTCTTTTCCCAATTTCTCAGGTTGACAGGTTAAGGGTTCTCAGGTTTTCAGGGAATTAGAATTCAGTTTACATATCAAAACCCAATTCTCAGTTTTACAAACATAGGAAAATCTCAGATGTTTCAACATACAACAATTCTCATTCGAATAAAATAACCCAAAACTGGAAACACACTGTTACAGTGAACTAACATAGGACTAACTCAGTACACAGTTTAGCAATTCATGTAAATTTGGAAAACTAACTTGTAAGATCAAACTAGGATGACATAAAACACATGTCCAGGAAATCAAATGACAATTAACCCATTAATTAAACAGTTAATATTTGGAAATTAAACACAGGAATATGGTACATGAACTATGTATCAGTCCTTAAGGGAAGTCCAATATTTGATATCAAAAACATGTTAACATGCTAAACTATAAATTGGTAATTAAACTACTATATGTGCACGTGGTGTACACTTCGTGTCGTGTCCAGAACCTGACACAAACGTGTCCAAAACCTATTTTACACTGAAGGTGATAACACTGCACAAGCAGTCTCGTACACGTGTTCACCTAGGCCTAGGACACGACACAGGTGTCCACGTGTCTCGTGGTCACGTGTCCAGGTTCACCTAGGGTTGGTCTAGGGTTAGGTTAGCCTGCATAGTGTCTACGTGTCCTCAGGACACAGTACGAACACCGTATCAGTCGAGAAAACTCGACTACGCTGTTCTGCGCCGCGTCGTGCAGCGATGCAAGTGTCTCGTAGATACGACACAAGCCACGTGGGGCCTCGTGGTCATGTCCACGTGTAGCCCACGTGTTGGGCTACACACTCGTGCAAACACGAGATGTCCAAGTATCGTGTCCGCGCGATACGACGCGCGCGAAGTTGGCTCTGTGCGTGTGTGCACTGTCAGTGCACGACCAGTGCACGTGTCCTCGTGTCCTCGATACGACACGAGGTATCGTGAAATTTTGGGGAAGTGTACGCAGACACTGCCCCTAGGTGCTGACCAAAATTGGTCGTGTCTCGTGTCGTGTCCAGTGAGAACTAGACACGAGGTAGCAGGACAGTGTGTATGGGTGTGCACAGCGTGTTCGTGTCCAATTTGGATACGGACATGACACAGTTTCGTGCTCAGTGTTAGGGTCCTATGATCTACACCTATAGGGCTAAAAATTTGTTCAAATAGTTTTCGAAAATAAAAACATTTAATTCACAGAGACAATTCATCAAACACTTGAATTAAAACCTAGATATGTGTCCGATACGGACACCAAACCCAATCTATTTCCTACCAAACTTAGCCTATAGGTCCCTGGTACCTAGATGCATGCATTCATGAAGAGAAAACAGAAAATTAACTAGGTATGAGGGTATTTACCTATTGAGTGAAAACTCAATGAAAAACCTAGAATAGGGGGGGGTCCTCTTCACTTGGTGATGCCAAAAGCTTGTGCAACCTTGCTAGCTAGCTCCCCTTAGCACCCTCAATGGTAGGGGATCCCAATGCAAGAAACTAGGCTCAATTTGGAGTTGATTTGGATATTTAGGGAAGAATTGGGGAAGAACACTAAAGGAGGCAATTAAAATGAATTAAAAATAATGCAAATGATTAATGGGATGTATTTATAGAGGGTGGGGATGTGTGATGGATGCCATTAAGTTAGGGTTAGGGTTTAGGATGAGTGGTCAAGGCTTCTCCAACAATTTCTAGCCAATCTAAGGGCTCACAATTAAAGTAACATCCTTTAACCTTTAGCCTAAAATATCTCTTTAAACAAATATCTAGATATTACACTAATGTGATTACTTAATTGAAATCCTCTAACTTAGTTTCTAGGGTCATGGTTAACATCTAGATTAGGCTAACTTCTAGGTCAAGTCTCAACAATTTAACTAACACATATTTAATTAATATAATTCACAATTTCACAAAAGTGTCAAAATGACTAAAATACCCCTAGGCTTAAAAGTAGAAATTTGAAATCCTAAATACATGATTAGGTCTCCTTGGTCATGATTAGTCTTCTAGGTCATGCATGACTAAGGTTACACCAGCAAAATACCAATTTCACATTTCACTCAATTAAATAGTTTTAAAATAACAAAAAATCACCAAAAATTATATCATGACTAAAATCAAATATTTTAATGATTTAAAATACAAAAGTTCAAATTTACCCTTATTTTGGAAAAGTGGGTGTTACAGCCTCGTACATGCGTCACGTCGGATTTGGGATGATCATTTCGCGTGAGCATTGACATGGTGATTCATGTCCAGTGGGAATGATCGAACTCGAAATATCATGATATGGCAATTTTGATTGCTTCGACTTGTGGTTTGAAGCGGAGGCGAATTCGAGAATTTATCGGACTTATGATTGACGACTAAGTAAAGTTGAAGATTGAGTAGACCCAATCTGCGTATCAAAAATGAGTAAGTCTAGACTCAACGCAAGAGTTATGTCCCGATAAGGACGATTATTTTGCGGGAATGTTGACATGGTGATTCATGTCCGCCGTGGATAATTAGACTTGCGCGAGATCAGAGCGTGACATATTACAAGGCTAGACGACCTTGTGATCGACTACGTGAATTGGATAGGATGGATAGGTGAATTATATCAAACATACTTGAAGAGATAGACTACGATAATTACTAGTATGGACGCACATTATTAACATGTCGAGGATTTGGTTGAGGACAACCTATCGTAGGATGACTTTCCTAAACGAGCTCGGACTTGGAGCGGAGAATGTCTTGATGTGAATAGGGTGAACGCTGCTCGATGTTTAGAAATTTGAGTGAAACGAGCTTGGGTAGAAAATCCCGTATAAACGAACAAAATGGTTTGACCATAGGATTGGGACGAGCATCGTGCAATAACATTGCACGATGAACCATAAACTTGACTTGTATCTATGACCTTGTGAGCTGACCTAGCGGATAGGCGGACGACCCTATGTCGAGTGATAGAACCTGTGTGACTGACATATACAGTATCGTCTGGACGGACGATAGACTTGGGGCAACAAGACTTAGAATTAGGACGTGGAACTGGGAGTGTGCGTTAACGACAACGAGACTAGCCCTAAACAAAGTGAATGATAGAAATGGATGATGCGCAAGTAAAGTTGGGATAACGAATTGAATCATTGATAGAAAGACGTACTCGATGATAGTGCAATATTTGGTCTTGAATCGGACGGAAATTACTTATACTTGGTCGACTCTACTAAGAAGAAATTGTATTGATTTCGTAGACAAGAACGCTTAAAAAACGAATCGGATATCCTCGAGGACCGAGATAAATGATAGTGAGACACACTTGAGTTTGATTTTAATCAAAGTTAGTAAAACGATCGGCAATTCAAAACTATCACGAGTAGCTTGTCCGACTTCGCTAATCGCTAAGCTTGGTTGAAATGTACGTATTCGGGCGACGCCTTGAATATGTGCACGATCCAAACTCAGCGATATGATGAACTCGATTGCAGCTGCAAGTGGATATGTTGAGATGCGCATGGATGAATGAATTAAGCGAGTTAGTCTCAGCCTATGACCTTTATGTTTGACGAATTATAACACACCTTGTGTGACCATTATAGTCCCGCTATAGGACACAATAGTGACCAAGTCATAGAAACACGATGACTGAGAGTACCGTCAGCTTGAATAAGTAGTAAAGTCATTCGATAAAATTTATCAAATACATGCAACACAAAATTTGGAAGGATAACCGAGTATAGTTCGATGCCATCGAACGATAAAGCCATTCGATAGGGACTATCTAAGATACGTACACGACATGAGTTAAGGAACGGTAGGATGACCTGCACTCAAGAAGTCTCGAGGACGAGACTTATTTTGAGTGGTGTATTATGTAATGACCCGCTCCGCCCTAGCGGAACGCCGATTCAAACGGCAAGTGCAATAACTCAAATGAGCCGTCGACTCGAAGAGTTGCGTCGACCTGATGAAGTATCCATGTGAATCGATGCAAGACCTATATTGGCCCGTCAAGATGAATCCAGACTTAGACTTTCAAAGGCGCGCTCGGAGTATCGCTCGGCCGACGCGATCATCGCCAAGGTGGGTGGCTCCGATGAACCTATCTTTGCTTAGCCTAGACACATAATAATACAGACTGTATTGTTAGATTGCTAGACGATAACTCTATGCATGCTAATAAATGACTCAACGCACCTAGCTAAGGGAATAACTCCCATCTTGCATGCTTGTGTAGAACTTGGAAATGAACTGGAGATACTACTTGAACCTTGGTACCGTACGACACCTTCGTGCTAGCACACAGCTTAGTTTTGAGTAAAATTGGCTATGCGTTAACTCGTGAATGAAATACTTGTCACTTAGAATCGTACCACAACTTGAGTTATGAAGCAATGAATGGTTTAGTAGATTGAGGCAGAAAGAATATCAACATAGTCGTTCCGTATAAAGTATGGAAACATGGAAAGGCTTCGGGACCAATGGGTCGCCAAGGCGGTTCCAGCACAGGGAACTGCATAATGAATATACATATGAATGAATGAACAAACAAATAAACAATTGAACGAATGAACAAGTGAAAGAAGAATAAGGAAAAAAAGAATGGTTAGCAACAGGTATGACGGGAATGTACAACGGGGCTCACTATCCGTACTGCACGGATGCCGCCGCCAACCTGGTCGATAACGTATTATGGCTCAAGACAGCCTGATAAGACAAATGGTCTTTGACGGCCTGATGTGATAAATGGCTTAAGACAGTCGATAATCCATTTAGGCTCTCGACAGCCCAACAGTTTAACTAAAAAAATAAAAATACAAAATGGTCTCGGATAACTCGTGCACGAGTGATAGAACAAACGATTCCAAGGCAACAATCACGACATCGTGGTCAGCCTAGGCGGAATCATGGCTTACGGGTGGCCTGTGTGCGGGCTCGGGCACACAGGAGGCGTAAGACCTGGGTATGGCGTAGCCTATCAAGGTGTACTAGCCATCACGCTTGATAGATGCGAATACCATAAGAAAAATATCCAAATGGCTTGTAGAGCCAGCGACCGATGCATATAGACTAGGTAGACTTGCTGGTGGCAATCCATGTACAAGTCCTTGCATTAAAACAAAGTAATCTGAATAATGTTGAGTATAGTTGACTTGCTAGGTTACCGACTGTAACGCAATTGAGCTATGTTTGAGCATAACACAACTGACTGGTTGAGTATATGGGATAATGAGCAGGATTGATCATCGGAACAGGGCTCGAACATAACGTATCTTGACGAGCCGGGACACTTCGTAGAACCTGAGGCAGGGACACGCCCTTGACACTTGAATGTTTACGTAAATTTCGTTAAGTCGTTATATATAAACTATTGACTAACATGGTTTACTTGGACAGGGAAGACCAGACGGTAAGTATGGGTAATTTGTACATGTATTTCCATGTGACACTTGATACCAATAACACGAAATAGGCTTGAATGGTATGCCATGAAACTGATCCTAAGGCAAGATTAGAAAGACAATAAATGATAGATGATGCACAAAAGTAAAATGAATGTGTTTGGTAATAATAGCGAGTGGGTGAGCTAGCCTCCCCACTAGTGCATAACAATATACTGATAACCACATAGTCTGCTTGCAGGGTGCGAAAGAACTACGTCAGGTACGGAGACTTCCCTCGAACGTGCTAAGGCGCGGAGCTAACTCTGGAGCCTTGGAGCAATGCAAGGAGCTGAAGCACCATATACATGACATAATGTATCGGAACATCGCCATGAATCATTCCATCTTGTAAGCCACTTGGCACGCCTTTTATGTTTCGAGAGAAGGCTTGAGTGAATTGTAATCACGGCATAACGCCGCTTGTACTACTTCTTGAATATCAATAAAGACCATTAAGTTTGTTTCAAATTGTGTTCATTTACTTTACGCTGCAAATGGGGACACTCTGTGCGACTCTGTGGCCTAGTTTAAATCGACCGTTTTTGGACTTGGCCTTGCACGAGCGCACTAGGCTCGTGCGGCATTATGCCTTAGCGAGGACGATCGCTCCTATGGGAGCGGGGCGTGACACTTTCAGCCTGATACCCCAATTGTTTTAACCATATATGGCAAGTGCAAGTGTAAGTTTTTCATCTAGCAAGTGTAAGTGCAAGGTTTTTGGAACCTAGCTAGGTATGCTTGAAATATCATTTTTTTTATCTAGCAACTGCAAGTTTTTAACATGGTCTGGTGAGCACTAAATGATATATCAACGACATGTCACCGACAATGCAGTCGATATACCATTCTGTCTATTTTTTTGTATTTAAAAATGAAAGGACTATAATATAATCGTTACTGTGCAGAAAGATATATTGACGCTATGTTGTTCTACACAGTAACTACTTCTATTCATTATATTGGCGACTATAATATAATCGTTACTGTTATACATTCTATTAGTCTCTACTTCAGTCGCTAATTTGCAATATTTTTGTAGTGATAGGAAATGTTCTCCTCTTTTATGAACTTCTTAGAGCCTAAATTGCAAACTTTCTACTCCAAACATATCACTATCAAAAGCTATTCAATTGTCATTATTAATAGGATAAAGATTGAGTTATAATTGAGATCTTTACTTGTTGTAGAAATATCATATATTCTTTTTTAAAGAGATTGAAGTCCGAAAAGCTTTAGATCAAAGCTTGTGTTGAAGTCAGTAAGCCATTCGGATCAAAGTTCGCGTATATGAAATTGATGAGTCATTCAGATCAAAGTTTGCAAGTGTAAATATCTTTATAATAATGGATAAAGCTGAAGAGAGTTCATGACTCGGGTATCTCATTGAGGATACCATGATATATCGGGTGTTTTGGTTCTTACATTATTTCTAGCATTTACTTTAACTTATATATTAGCATCTTTTAGTTGCGCTTAATTTTCGTTGAACACTATTTGTCCCTCCTCTAGGGTGCTTTCAACTTGTGAGTACTAATTATTTTGAAAAAATGATTTCTTACACAAATATACAACTATGGACTTTCTTTAAAGAAGCAAATTAAGAGCAGTAGTTTCTGGAAAATAAACTACCACTTTTCTTATTTTGTTCGGAAGGAAAGTGAAGGATGAATTTATGTAATTGCAACAAATTAAAACTTTTTCTTCATCTTTTCTCTATTTTTAGGTTTTTATTTGATAGAGGACGTGGGATCGATTTTGGTTTTTCGCTTGTTTTTTTTTTCATGGTTAGTACAATCACTTAACAAATTATAACACCATTATTTAATTAACGTTAATAACTTAAGATATTTAATTAATAAAATTTAATTATTATAAAGCAAGTAATATAATTATTAATACTTGTAAATAAAAGCAAAAAGTTTTAACTTGCTGATACAATTAACATTAACAAGTAACTGAAATAATTAGTATAAAACAATTAGTAAAAATTAGTAATAAAATTATTTTTTGTTAATTTAATATTCATAAACAATATTTAAGGTATTTAATTAATCAAGTAGGTAAAATGCTTACTATTGTTCAAAAATCACAATAACCAATTTTAAAAAACAAATAATTAAGAAAGATTACTTATTATTGTTGTTGTTGTTGTTGTTGTTGTGATATAGAAGCTACTATAATTACCTTCATTTTAGTTGATTTATGTTAATCATAATTCTAAAACAATGTTAATTATTAATTTGATTATCAATTAATTATTCTCCCCTATTATTATAATATATTTTTATCTCCTTAGTATGCTATTTGAACAAATTATGGAAGTAAAAGGGACAAAAAAAAGCATGAAATTCCAAAAAAATACGTGACTAAATTGTACTTTTCATCTACTTACACCTCACTCAATCCAAACAAAACTCTCCCACTTTTAGTTTAGTTGCTTGCAGTTAGACACAAAATTTTCTTCGTATTTGTTTGGTAGAAGTTAATATTTAATACAAATTGTGTATAACATAATTATATATAAGAAAAAAATTACAATTTGTGTATACTCTCCACTTGTTAACTACTGAAAAGCTAAATTTAAATAAATATTTCATTAATCACACTTTCATTCGGCTTTACGTATAGAAGAAGGATGCATAATTCAAGTACTTAAGGGGACGAGATCAATTTTATGTCAAAAAAATTGATAATAATCTACTTGCTTGCAATAATTTTTTTCTTCACTTTTAGTTAACTTATTTGCAACCAAGCAAACTTGTTTTTATTCGAAAATAATTATTTTCCTATAGGTTGAGATAGTTGGGATATTTTGCTACACAGAGACAACGAAATTTTTGTTATTGCCGGGGCACAAATTTTTCGATGGAAAACTGAAATATCGTAACAATTGTACAAAAATCGTTATTACGTAACACTTCACAGAAGGTACGTAAGAGAAATTTCAACTAGTGCTATACTTCACAGAAGGTGCACAGAACGTAACACTTCACAGAAGGTACGTAATAAAATCCCATAAGTGCTACCCTTCACAGAAGGTGCACAAACAGAATTCTGATAATATCAACGCAAACACTTCACCGAAGGTGCGTTAATAGAATCCTGATAGAACCAACAAAGAAAGTGACAGGCGAAAGGTGGATAATCTCCTGCTGGGGTGAATGATCACCGTTGCTCAAAGCTTTATTCGCCCCACACGAATAGCTTCCAGGAACCAGCAAGTTCGTCGGAGAACTTGGAACACTCTGCTCTTCTTCTGACTCCTCGGATGAACTTGAACTCCTGTGCAAAATGCAACGCTGGTACAATTCCTCTCTTCTCTCTCACAGCCTCTAAACACTTGTAAACTTTATGTCTACCACTTGTGTATTAATTCTATAACCTGTGAAAGAGAAGGAGGAGGCCTTATATAAGCTCCAGCAACAACTGCCCGGTTAGCACCATGTTAGGGACGTGGTAGTAACCACCCCGAACATGGAGCAACCGCTCAGAACATGTAAAAACATGTTCTGCTGCAAGTTGTGCCACTCACGTAACCAGCATAATTTGCACTTTACGCACACAGCCCCTTTACGCACCCTACGCATACTACGCACTCTACGCACAATGCGTACGCTGCGCACGCTGCACACTCTACGCACGCTGCGTACGCTGCGTACACTATGCGTACTGGGCGTACTGGGCTGCGTACTGGGCTGCGTAACTGGGCCAGCGTAACTGGGCGCGCGTAACGGGCCGCACAACTTGGTCGCGCAAGTGGCTCGCGCAACGAGCGCAACGAGCGCAACTTAAGCGCACTATGCGCCTAGCGACAATGCTGACGTGCTAAGTGCAAAGTGCGCCAACAAAATGCCACATTACGCCTCATGAGCCCGAGTCCGAGTCCGAGCCCGATCCCGATCCCGAGCCCACGTCCGAGTCCGAGTCCGAGTCTGAGTCCGAGTCCGAGTACGAGTCGCTAAGCCCCTACGGGGCTTAGCTCCTATGGAAATAAATTTCCCAAGAGCAAAAAGCATAAATGCTTTAATTGTTGATTTTAGCCTTTTTCCCATTTAGAAAATAACCCCACATGGCAAATCCATGTGCACCTCCACACCACATGTGCATCTCCAATAATAGCCAAGCTACACTACCAAAATTTATCGTTTTAGCAATGGCCACATCCGTCGCTAAGACGACGGTAATTACAATTAGCGACCGATTACCGACGGATATTGACCAAAAAAATCCGTCGGCAATCAGCTCGTCGCTAATAACCTTCCGTCGCTACGTTGTCGTCACATGACGGAATAGCGACGGATATTCGACGTCACAATACGAAGCATTAGCGACACATTTCCGATGGACTGTCGTCTACTTCAGCTTTTAAGTACTGAACTGTGTATGCTATAGCGACGTAAATTTTCGTCGAAAACCCGTCGTAAGAGCGTATCAGATCGTATCATTCCGTCGCTAATCCGTCGAAAGTCGTCGGTAATTAACGACGGATTTGCGACGGTATTTTGACGGACTATCCGTCGAGTAGGTTCTGGAAAAGCTTGGCATTTCCAGCACCATGGCGACAGAATAGTAGTCGCTAACCCGTCGCTACCGCGACGCCACAGCGACGGATTGTTGACTGATTATCCGTCGCCATGGTTCTGAAAATGTCATGCATTTCCAGAACCATGTCGATGGATTTTCCGTCGCTACGCCGTCACTATTTATAGCGACTGATTAGCGGCTGACTACCAGTCGCCCTGGCGACGGCCTTTCTGTTGCTAGTCCGTCGAAGCTTATACCACCAGAACGTTGCCGACGGATAATCCGTCGATAACCCGTCGCTGCCTGGAAACAGTTTAAAAACTCCAGATAGCGACGGATTATCCGTCGAAAACCCGTCGGCAACTGGGAATATCCGTCGCTACACGGTCACTAGTCCGTCGCTAACTGGGTTTTTTGGGAAAAAAATTGCAGCACTTTCCCTGTTCACAAATATATGCATAAACCAAACCAATATATAATGCACACCAATTATCCAACAATCACACAGACCAAATATATAATGCACACCAATTATCCAAGAATCACATAGACCAAGTAATGCACATACGACCAATTATCCAAGAATCACAGACCAAACCAAATTAATAGAAAATAAATATCAATTATCCTAAAGAGTAACATAATATCCGGTGCTATAAGCCGATTATAGCACAATTAGTTCAAAGCTCTCACAAATAATCCAAATTTTCTTAATACAACATTTTAAGAAGAAGGAGGTCGATTGTCCGTTCCCGTATTCGACCGACGCATATACTCCTCCACAAGGTACAGAGGCAAGGAGTCGTAGACAGCACTTGAAAGTCGGTGAAGCTGCTCAGGGACATGAGATCCAGGAGTGCCGTCACAGCCGTAGGCGGTAGCACAGGGGCTTCAGGGTTGAAAGAAAGATGGCCCACGGAAGACGGACCGACACCTGCAGTCGACGGACCAGTAGAAGACGGACGAGCACCATCAACAGACGTACCGGCAGCAGCAGACGGACCGGCAGCAGCAGACGCAGGCGGAAAGTGCGTGGCAAATTGCTCCCGCAAGGACGACACCGCCTCGTACAGCTGCGTAAGCTGCGACCTAACATCATCGTCTGCCCGGGCCACGGGAGGAGGCGGTGTCGGTGGAAATCTCTGCGTCGCCAAATGCAATGGCCCTAGGGAGCCGACTCCGTACAGGAACCCTTTCTTAAAGCCGCCGACCGTATCTACGAACAAGTCATTCCGAGCGGCCAAAGAAGAGGGCGTCCGGAAGGGCGTCGTTTCACCGACATCCTCGGTGTCAGTTAACTGAGTCCGACTAAGGGCCTCACGATACGCAGCCTATCAAATGAATGTGTTTATATTATAAGATTTACCTAAGTTGTAATCTAAATCCTATGTTTCACTAAGTTAAGTGTGAATCCTAAGTTTACCTAAGTTATAGTCTGAATACTTTTAATTCTAATGTTAATCTCATAAACATAAGTACTTACATCAGTCTCCTTGGCCCTCTCGTCGACGAAGCTCTCGTCCTTCCGTCTTTTGTGCGTATGCTGGAAGACGTCGTGCATGGTGACCGATTCTGGCGCCCTTCCCTCCTTCACCGCCCGTTGGGCCTGCATACGAAATTTGCGTAGAAACTAATTAACTCCTTTAATTAATAATACCTAATTCAAAATCACAATAAATTTACGGTTGCTCACCAGATCTGCAAGTGTCGCTGCGTGAGACCTTGATCCCCCCGTATGAAGGCCCGCGGCAGATCGGTTCGCCTTCGCCTTCGCCGATTTCTCCTTGTACGCAGGGTTATCCATCATGCCTAAGAGGTCCTCATAATAATCCTGCCGGATCCAATTCGGCCTCGTATGCCCCATTTTTAGGTCATGAATTATATCCCGTATTGTAACACCCTGTTTTCTGAAATTGGGGATTTTTGAAAATTTATTATTTTCTATTATTTATTAATGGTATTTTAGTCATGGTATGATTTTCTGGTGATTTTAATTAAGTTAAACCATTTCTAAAGTCATGCTAAGTCATGACTTATGACTTTGTGACTTTGTTAGTAAACCTTAGTATAAACCCTAGTTTTCCCTAACCTAGAAGTTGCCATGACCATGAGAGCTTAGCCATAGGCTTAGAACATCAAATTATGGGTTTTTGACCAAAAGGATATTTTGGTAATTTTCTAGACTTAATTTGTGATTATGTGATTTTTAATATTATTTAATTCTTGGTAGGTCTCATGTTTAGTCCCTAACCTATCCTACCTTAAACTAGAAGTTAGCCACTAACCTAGAATCATTAGGATGATGTTTTGGTCATGGGATAAAGGTTTAAATATCTAGACTTTGACTTTAAGGATATTTTCCTTAAACAATCAAAATATCTCAAACCCTTTTTGCTAAAGTCCATGCCTTAGCCTAGAAGGAAGGCCAAGGACACCCCTCCCCCCCCCCCCCATGCTTGGCCGGCCAAGGACACCCCCTTGGCAGCCCACCTTGATAAATAACCCATTGGATTAATTCATGAACAAAAATGCATGAATTTTAATCCACAAATTCCATTTTCTACAAACCTTCATAACTTGATCATTTGTGATCCAAATTGACTCTAGTCTTTTGCATTGGAACCCTACAACATCTAGGGTGCTAAGGGAAGCAAGAAATCTAGAATTTGGGAGCTTGGGCATCATCGAGTTGGAGATCACACAACCCCCTTTATCATTGATTTCCTTGGAATTTCACCAATAGGTAAATTTCCACAAACCTAGTTAAATTCCTGTTTTTCTTTCATAAATGCATTCATATAGGGATAACAATACTGTGGGTAAAGTTTGGTGGGATTTTGATGTGTTTTGGTGTCCGTATCGGACACGTATCGTAGGGCTAAAATCCTTGTTTGGTGAAATGCCACAATGGACTTGTTTTTGTGTTTTTGTAGAACTAATTGCACTGTTGTGAAGCCCTAGACATGTAGGTCACGAACCCACTCGACTGAGCACATTTTAGTGCTGTGTCCGTGTCCAAATTGGACACGAACCGACCGCACGAGCCCATCGTGCATGTCCTGCTACCCGACCCTTCGTGCGCACAGCACAGACCACTTGGACACGTGTAACTCGACACAGACAAGGGGGCATTGTCTGCGAACATGCCCCCAAAGTCTCGTGTGGTGTCGTGTCGTGTCGAGTGAGAAAACTCACTCGCACTGGACACGTACTGGTCACGCACGCACGCACAGACACCAACTTCGAGTGTCTCGTGTCGCACGGACACGACACGATGACACCTCGTAGTGACACGAGAGTGTAGACCTATACGTGGCGTACACGTGGACACGAGCACGTGGTTCTTCGTGTCCTGTGTCGTGTGTACGACGCGTGTAACCGCGTGCACGACGTAGTCGTAACACGCGTGTATCAGTCGTGTTTTCACGACTGATACGCTGTTAGTTCTGTGTCCACGCGTGTCGTGGACACGTGTCAGGCTGTGGGATGTGTAGCCCTATGTATGGGCTACACGTATGCATGACCACGAGACGTGTCGTGTCTCGTGGTGTGTCCACGAGTGCGTGGAACGCGTGCACGACGCTGTTTTCGTGTGCACGTATCAGTGCTTATCCGATGGACTGTTTTGGGTGTTTGGACACGTGAAAATGTGTCGTGGTGTCGTGTCAGTGTCTTGGGATCCTAGTATATGTGTGGGATGTCAGTTACCAACCTTAGGTTGCGAGCCTTAGCTCGTGTGGTTGCGTGTATTTCGATTTTTCCCATTCCAGTGCACTGTGCACAGTTCACAGTTTTGGTTTTTTTTCCAGTTTTTGGAAATCGAATTTCAATTCGATTTTGTGTATGATTAATATATTAGACTAGTGTATTTCAGTGTGTAGATGTGAAGTATACATGTATTTGAGGGTGTGGGTCGATTTTGGGGAGATTTGGTATTGTGTGTGTGCAGTTATATATATATATATATACATATGTGTGTATATATGTATTGTGTGTGTGTGTGTTTGGGTCTGGAATTGGTTCCAGAAATCTGGGAACCAATCCCCCCCCCCCTGTCCAGACCCCTCTCTCTCACTGTTTCACTCTCTCTTCCACTCTATATTCCTCTCTTTCTTCCCTCTCTATATATATATTATATATATATGAGTTTATATATATATATAGGTATATATATATATATATATATATATTGATATGTATATATATTTGTATTAGTTTCATATAGTGATTTTATATATATATATATGTATGTGGGTTTGTATTGTATATAGTATCCATATATGGGTATATGGGTAGTAGATAGATATATATCTATATATAGATATATACATATATATATGACTTCTAGTATAGGTTTATGTGAAAACCTATGACACTGGCCTATGGCCTAGGATTACTAGCCTATGGCTTGGGACTAACCCTAATGACCCAAAGTCTACTTGTTGACCCTTGTTGACTAAGGGTTGACCAAAGTCAACTTTAGGTCAAAGATGACCTAGTTCACCTAGAAATGACTAGGAATGACCTAAAACAACTAGTTTGACTAGTTTGACTAAAACCCTAATTAGTTTGACTAGTATTGACTTAACTTTGACTAGTTTGACTTTAGAGTTGACCAAGAGTTGACTTTTGACCAGATTGACCTAGAATCATGTAGTATGCATAGTAGACTTCATTTTTACTATTTAGAATACATTGTGACTTGTGTTGCTCTGATCAGGAGCCAGACACCTCTCCTCAGACTGCATATTCTCTACAGACATTCATTCAGCAGGCGAGTACATTCTCTGACCGTTTCATACTTGTTCAGGCTTTACTTCTCGTTCTAGATTACTTTACTTGTTGCTGTCACATTGGTAACACGGATTGGTACTATATGGATCTTTACATGAGATATTATCCCCCTCGGGAGCATCGGGTACTTCATGTTATGTGTGTTTCACTATCATCATGTACTCCTATGCTTCCATTATTCATGTACACTCATGTGATCATGTACTCTCATGTTTACTGAGCTCTCATGTATATAATCATGTGCACCCTTTCATGGGCCCCATGTGATATCATGTACAATAACATAACCTGTATAGATCCTTGTGTATTGATTGGGGTACGGGGGAGTAGAAGTGGTCATGTGAATAATTCCAAAGTAGTGTAATCATGTGCAAACTCAGTAGTGTAATCATGTGCAAATTCTAGCCATTCACATGCCTATCTTGTGCTCTACATCACTAGTCACTTACAGTTCTCTATATACAGTAGATATTTCATTACAGCTATCTCTTTTACAGCGTATATTTCCTTTCAGCAGTTCATGTATCTTACTCTATTGCCTGTATCGTATTTCCTAACATGATATGCACTGTGTGAGATGTTTTGTGCTCGTTCCCGTCCTGATTGGACCTGTTGAAAATATTACAGAGGATGAGGCCCTGGTGACTACCTATTATGGAACAGGACTAGATGATACTTATGTTGTGGACCCTCAGCAGGATCCATCTGCAGCTGAGGATGTTGTTCCAGTAGTCTAGACCAGTTTAGTCTAGGCAGTCTTTCTATATTTACATTTTGTCTCACTTTCTGTGTTGTATTTTGAGATGTGGAGATGTATAGACTCTTAGACTTTTTGTATTATGAGTTGTCAGTTCTGGATATTATGTTGTACTAGACACTTAGACTTATTCATCTATGATACTGTTCTCTTGAGTTACTATCTATCTATCTGTCTTTCGTTCTTCTACCCTAGATGTGATTGAGATGAATATTGTTATGTCACCTCCATTCGGAGAGTATAAACTGTACAGGTACTTGGTATTGATAGATGATTGACCTAGGACAGCGTTCTACCGCCGACACTGCGGCGTAGGCTGGGCGTTGTTACGTTCTCGTACCCTAACAGTGGGTGCGGGTCGTGACACATTTTTAGTGGTGGCCCATGCAGGTCGAGTTTATGTAGTGATATTCGAACTAGAGTATCACTACAGCCTGCGATAGGATTAGAGGAATAGGCTTAGAGAGAGTGGATACTCAATCACTGCTAGGATACTTTGAGAGATTCCTGGGATGACCCTTGAGAATCTCATTTGAAATTACGATTTAAACTCCTTTTCCCTTGATTGAATTTGGTTTTGGAGGATTCACCGTAGAACTTTGAATCCTGGTATTAGTTGATGATTTTGAAATTTTTGTAGTTGTTGATTTTAATTTCTTAGTGTTAGATTAATATCTTTATTTTAGGGTACTCAATCACAATTATGAGAAAACTCTTATTTGTTTCTTGCCATCTAATCCTTTTGCTAATTGCCTTTCATTAAAATGAACTGTCCTCTCTATTTTGCACCTTGCTTAAACTCTTTCTACCAAACTATGTGACTGTAACCCAAACCTGACTTACTCGACTTTTCCTCAAATAAAGACTCATTGAGACCTTCTAACCTTGACCTTGATTGGTCGAACCCTAACTATATTCATCTAGTAGCCTATAAATCCCTAGGACTGTGTTCCTAAATTATTTACTGGACTCCTGATTTATTTTATTCCATGAGTTAAATTGATCTTCTTCAATTTTGCATCAATTTGTCACGTCTCGAACTCCCACTTTCTATTCTAGATCATTGGACGTCCTTTACCATGACTTAGATATTCAGAGTATAATACTAGCTGTTACCTCCCAACAAACTTCACATGTAAGACCTAGACTAGCCTACCTTCATGTAGGTATTCCATGTCCCACTAAAACCCATCTCCTTGTACTCTATTTTCTTGATATAATTTTCTGGTCAAATGGCTAAACTATAACCTCTACCATGATACTAAATTTATTCTTATTTCAATTAGAAATCCACCTTGGTTCAATTCTTTCGACCTAGCATGTGATGGTGTTCTGCTTGAATCCTTAAATACTTAACCTTATACCTTATCTGATTACTTGACCCGTTGGCTAAGAAACTTGGACTATGTAATTCCTTTCATCATTACCACCCTTATATCTTGTGCTGCTAAATTAGCCTTAGTTTTGCAAGCTTATCTATTTTCGAGCTTGGTCATGACATATTTTATTGGGTGGCCACCCACTAACATATTGTCTAATCAGAACCGGTACATGATGGTCTGATCAACCTATTGCACTTTGGTTCGCTTTTTCATGTATCAATCTACGTGGATGGACACAGTTAAACTTACCCTAGAATCTTATCCACAACAGCCTTGACAATTCTCCTTGGAATTATTTATCGCCTATGGACCTCGTATTCGTATCCAGTTGAATGAAATTTAATCATGACCTGGATCTTCATCATTGGATGCTCGTGCTCATACTTGATTTCATTGATTTCCCACCTTGCCCAAATCCCAGTTTATCTCGAAATTGATCAACTTAGATCGTGTCAAGACTAAAATCTATTTGTGATTGTTGTACCTAAATTTTCAATTTTCTTTTTATGGAAGGGTAACTTTAATGATTTCTCACTTGTTAATGACCTATTTTCATATAGGATAGTAGACGACCCTATAGCCTTGATGATTGTTGTTTCCTTATCATTCCCAATTTGGACACCTTAGATTGCTTGTACGTTTTGATACCATAGGAACAGTCTTGATCTAGAATGACTAGTGCACCCAGATGAGACCACAGACTTTCCCATTTAACCTGTCCCCCTGGTACCACTATTGCATCACCAATTCTGGTTAAAATTAGGCCATAGACCCTTCCCACTCTAAATTATGATCACCGTAGGCACATTACCGTGACTTTTAAATTTGGGGCACAAGATTAGTTGTTTTCCCAAAACTGACTTCACATACCTGACCTAGACATGACATACTACACCCATGACCTTAGTGTCCCACTCAGGCATACCATTGTGTGCTTCATTTTCTTAGTACGATTTTCCTGACCCGAGGCTCCATCCTGATTTATCCCATGGAGTTATTTTTCTTTTTTGGCTTCGATTTGAATTAAAATACCTTATGACCTAAAACTGTGAGCCAATTTTTGGACATGACCCAGTATAGGTCTACTACCCCTATTTGGCTTGTTGACCTTGTATGTTGCCTAGGTAGTGGCTTCGTCCTTGATTGTTGGTGGTTTGACCTAGGAGGAGTACGACCATCTAAATTTCGAGGACGAAATTGTTTTAAGGTGGGTAGACTTGTAACACCCTATTTTCTAAAATTGGGGATTTTTGAAAATTTATTATTTTCTATTATTTATTAATGGTATTTTAGTCATGGTATGATTTTCTGGTGATTTTAATTAAGTTAAACCATTTCTAAAGTCATGCTAAGTCATGACTTATGACTTTGTGACTTTGTTAGTAAACCTTAGTGTAAACCCTAGTTTTCTCTAACCTAGAAGTTGCCATGACCATGAGAGCTTAGCCATAGGCTTAGAACATCAAATTATGGGTTTTTGACCAAAAGGGTATTTTGGTAATTTTCTAGACTTAATTTGTGATTATGTGATTTTTAATATTATTTAATTCTTGGTAGGTCTCATGTTTAGTCCCTAACCTATCCTACCTTAAACTAGAAGTTAGCCACTAACCTAGAATCATTAGGATGATGTTTTGGTCATGGGATAAAGGTTTAAATATCTAGACTTTGACTTTAAGGATATTTTCCTTAAACAATCAAAATATCTCAAACCCTTTTTGCTAAAGTCCATGCCTTAGCCTAGAAGGAAGGCCAAGGACACCCCCCCCCCATGCTTGGCCGGCCAAGGACACCCCCTTGGCAGCCCACCTTGATAAATAACCCATTGGATTAATTCATGAACAAAAATGCATGAATTTTAATCCACAAATTCCATTTTCTACAAACCTTCATAACTTGATCATTTGTGATCCAAATTGACTCTAGTCTTTTGCATTGGAACCCTACAACATCTAGGGTGCTAAGGGAAGCAAGAAATCTAGAATTTGGGAGCTTGGGCATCATCGAGTTGGAGATCACACAACCCCCTTTATCATTGATTTCCTTGGAATTTCACCAATAGGTAAATTTCCACAAACCTAGTTAAATTCCTGTTTTTCTTTCATAAATGCATTCATATAGGGATAACAATACTGTGGGTAAAGTTTGGTGGGATTTTGATGTGTTTTGGTGTCCGTATCGGACACGTATCGTAGGGCTAAAATCCTTGTTTGGTGAAATGCCACAATGGACTTGTTTTTGTGTTTTTGTAGAACTAATTGTACTGTTGTGAAGCCCTAGACATGTAGGTCACGAACCCACTCGACTGAGCACATTTTAGTGCTGTGTCCGTGTCCAAATTGGACACGAACCGACCGCACGAGCCCATCGTGCATGTCCTGCTACCCGACCCTTCGTGCGCACAGCACAGACCACTTGGACACGTGTAACTCGACACAGACAAGGGGGCATTGTCTGCGAACATGCCCCCAAAGTCTCGTGTGGTGTCGTGTCGTGTCGAGTGAGAAAACTCACTCGCACTGGACACGCACTGGTCACGCACGCACGCACAGACACCAACTTCGAGTGTCTCGTGTCGCACGGACACGACACGATGACACCTCGTAGTGACACGAGAGTGTAGACCTATACGTGGCGTACACGTGGATACGAGCACGTGGTGCTTCGTGTCCTGTGTCGTGTGTACGACGCGTGTAACCGCGTGCACGACGTAGTCGTAACACGCGTGTATCAGTCGTGTTTTCACGACTGATACGCTGTTAGTTCTGTGTCCACACGTGTCGTGGACACGTGTCAGGCTGTGGGATGTGTAGCCCTATGTGTGGGCTACACGTATGCACGACCACGAGACGTGTCGTGTCTCGTGGTGTGTCCACGAGTGCGTGGAACGCGTGCACGACGTTGTTTTCGTGTGCACGTATCAGTGCTTACCCGATGGACTGTTTTGGGTGTTTGGACACGTGAAAATGTGTCGTGGTGTCATGTCAGTGTCTTGGGATCCTAGTATATGTGTGGGATGTCAGTTACCAACCCTAGGTTGCGAGCCTTAGCTCGTGTGGTTGCGTGTATTTCGATTTTTCCCATTCCAGTGCACTGTGCACAGTTCACAGTTTTGGTTTTTTTCCAGTTTTTGGAAATCGAATTTCAATTCGATTTTGTGTATGATTAATGTATTAGACTAGTGTATTTCAGTGTGTAGATGTGAAGTATACATGTATTTGAGGGTGTGGGTCGATTTTGGGGAGATTTGGTATTGTGTGTGTGCAGTTATATATATATATATATACATATGTGTGTATATATGTATTGTGTGTGTGTGTGTTTGGGTCTGGAATTGGTTCCAGAAATCTGGGAACCAATCCCCCCCCCTGTCCAGACCCCTCTCTCTCACTGTTTCACTCTCTCTTCCACTCTATATTCCTCTCTTTCTTCCCTCTCTATATATATATTATATATATATGAGTATATATATATATATAGGTATATATATATATATATATATATATATATATTGATATGTATATATATTTGTATTAGTTTTATATAGTGATTTTATATATATATATATATGTATGTGGGTTTGTATTGTATATAGTATCCATATATGGGTATATGGGTAGTAGATAGATATATATCTATATATAGATATATACATATATATATGACTTCTAGTATAGGTTTATGTGAAAACCTATGACACTGGCCTATGGCCTAGGATTACTAGCCTATGGCTTGGGACTAACCCTAATGACCCAAAGTCTACTTGTTGACCCTTGTTGACTAAGGGTTGACCAAAGTCAACTTTAGGTCAAAGATGACCTAGTTCACCTAGAAATGACTAGGAATGACCTAAAACAACTAGTTTGACTAGTTTGACTAAAACCCTAATTAGTTTGACTAGTATTGACTTAACTTTGACTAGTTTGACTTTAGAGTTGACCAAGAGTTGACTTTTGACCAGATTGACCTAGAATCATGTAGTATGCATAGTAGACTTCATTTTTACTATTTAGAATACATTGTGACTTGTGTTGCTCTGATCAGGAGCCAGACACCTCTTCTCAGACTGCATATTCTCTACAGACATTCATTCAGCAGGCGAGTACATTCTCTGACCATTTTATACTTGTTCAGGCTTTACTTCTCGCTCTAGATTACTTTACTTGTTGCTGTCACATTGGTAACACGGATTGGTACTATATGGATCTTTACATGAGATGTTATCCCCCTCGGGAGCATCGGGTACTTCATGTTATGTGTGTTTCACTATCATCATGTACTCCTATGCTTCCATTATTCATGTACACTCATGTGATCATGTACTCTCATGTTTACTGAGCTCTCATGTATACAATCATGTGCACCCTTTCATGGGCCCCATGTGATATCATGTACAATAACGTAACCTGTATAGATCCTTGTGTATTGATTGGGGTACGGGGGAGTAGAAGTGGTCATGTGAATAATTCCAAAGTAGTGTAATCATGTGCAAACTCAGTAGTGTAATCATGTGCAAATTCTAGCCATTCACATGCCTATCTTGTGCTCTACATCACTAGTCACTTACAGTTCTCTATATACAGTAGATATTTCATTACAGCTATCTCTTTTACAGCGTATATTTCCTTTCAGCAGTTCATGTATCTTACTCTATTGCCTGTATCGTATTTCCTAACATGATATGCACTGTGTGAGATGTTTTGTGCTCGTTCCCGTCCTGATTGGACCTGTTGAAAATATTACAGAGGATGAGGCCCTGGTGACTACCTATTATGGAGCAGGACTAGATGATACTTATGTTGTGGACCCTCAGCAGGATCCACCTGCAGCTGAGGATGTTGTTCCAGTAGTCTAGACCAGTTTAGTCTAGGCAGTCTTTCTATATTTACATTTTGTCTCACTTTCTGTGTTGTATTTTGAGATGTGGAGATGTATAGACTCTTAGACTTTTTGTATTATGAGTTGTCAGTTCTGGATATTATGTTGTAGTAGACACTTAGACTTATTCATCTATGATACTGTTCTCTTGAGTTACTATCTATCTATCTGTCTTTCGTTCTTCTACCCTAGATGTGATTGAGATGAATATTGTTATGTCACCTCCATTCGGAGAGTATAAACTGTACAGGTACTTGGTATTGATAGATGATTGACCTAGGACAGCGTTCTACCGCCGACACTGCGGCGTAGGCTGGGCGTTGTTACGTTCTCGTACCCTAACAGTGGGTGCGGGTCGTGACACGTATTTTCTTCGAGCATGCGCTTCTGTAGGTCCTACGGATCCCCTCCTCGCGGTGGAGGGGCCACCAGTACATTCTCTAACACAAAAACTCAATTATCACGTAATTTACAAAATGGTTGATTAAAGAATCACATAGACTTAACCAAAAAAATATAGATATATACCCTCAACTCGTCGAGCCAGACGTACTGCACGTTTGGGGGCACCGACGTAAAGTTGAGGTAGGGACCGTGGAAGTTAGCCCTGATAATTTCTCCAAGGGCCCTGCCAACATTAAACGGAAAAAACCTACAAAGAAGAAACGACTGGATTATTAACTTGAATAAATGAAAGAAATTTAATAAATTAACTTAAATTTACTTACGAGGTCCCCGCGGGCTATAGCTCTCGTCGGAACTCGCCTCTCGGCCTCTCTGGTGCCGTCGGAGGATCCGCGGGTCCGCGTATGTACTCCCCAGTAATCGGATGGAACCGAGTATGGGGGTACTCCGGGGCCCACTGTACAGTAACTGGGGCATCCCCTGGTGGATCCGCTGCTGGTGGTTCCGATAGCGGATCGGATCCGCTAGCAGATCCGGACTGATGCCTCGATGAAGTGGTCGATCGAGGGCGGGATGCGTCTGTGCCCGGGGTACTCTCCGGGTCGGGCTCGCTCGATGGGGTCACATCCCGGGAACTATGAATACGACCACGACCACCAGCACCAGTACGACCACGACCACGACCCGCACCACCACCACCACCACGACCAGCACCAAGACCACGGCCAGCCATCATGACCTGTAAATAGAACACATAAACATAATTAACAATATGAAAGTGTAAATGGATATAAAAAACTAAACTAAAATATACATACCACCAGTAGGGAGACGAGTGCCGCCGCGACGAAAAAGACTAGGAGTGCCATCTGCAATAAGTAAATAATCGAATGAAAAAAACATGAATTCACGTAATTGCTTTTATGAGGTCAAACTTAATTCACGTAATTGGAAGTATTTTTACTATACAATAATATTTAACCTAATCATCGTCTTCGTTCTCATCCTCGGCCTCGTCTTCATCATCATCCTCCTCATCCTCATCCTCATCCTTATCTTCATCATCGATTTCATCTGTATCCTCATCCCCATCAAATTCTTCTTCTTTTTCTTCTTCTTCTTCTTCTTCTTCTTCTTCTTCTTCTGCCTCAAAATTTGGGACAAGATGTCTCTTTCTCCCCTGGTTGACAACTAAGTCTTGTGTATCAACCTCTTCTTCCCCTCTATTTTCCTCAACAATATCTTCAACATCCATTGTATCTAAGTGTTGTCCCAAGTATTGGGACTTTTCGATCTGGTCCTCTTGGTATGCTGGGTCTCCAACGTTGAATGTATTTCTAGATTTAATCTTGCATACTGCCTACCAGTCAAATCGATCTCTACGACGCCTTGGGTAGCTTGTATAGTAGACTTGAACAGCCTGATTTTCTATCGCAAATGTATCGGACCCTCTATACCTCCTGCGATGATTTATATCGACGAATCCAAATTGTTTATCGATTCTCCAACCGATATTTGGTGTCGTATCGAACCACTCACATTTGAGCATCACAATATGCATATCATATGGGCCAGTATATTGTAAATCTACAATATCCTGAAGCACTCCATAATAGTCAAAGTCCGGCTCGTCGTCATAGACGGTGCCTCTTATGCAAACACCGGAATCCTTGGTATTGATGCCGTCATTGATAAATTCAACATTTATAGCATTCTGAGTTGACTTAAACCTGAAGCCATTAACGACATAGCCTGGCCAAGTCTTTATTTGCTTCTTCGGTCCCAGTGCCAGATAACGAACACTCTCATGAGTGAGTGTTGTTTCAGGCAATAAAACCTGTAAACAAATATTTATAATTTAAATGTTTCAGATTATATATTAATAATATCAATTATAATCACAGTTACTTACGTATTTGCGAAACCATGACGGAAATGTACAATCAACCTCTCTTTGAAGTCCCTCATCGGTAATATCGGGTCTCCTCATTTTGATTTCATCTCTAAATACACTATTAGAGAAAATAAGAATATATAAGTGTAGTCACTTACTTCATCAAATTCGATATTATAACGAGTGCAAGTGTACTGACTTACTTCTCCAAATCTTTCACTTCTTTTATGTCACAGTTTAACAAGACATATCGGTGAGCGGCATCATACTCGTCGTCTGTCAACCACCGTCTTTTACTAGCCCCAACAGGCTTGCCCCTTACATTGAATATTCCTCCAGCCTCAACGTCCTCGTCATTCCTTTGAGGTCTATTTCGATTTGTCTTAACATGAGTATCAAAATAAATGGAGCAGAAGTTTGAAACCTCTTCGATAAGATATGCTTCGCATATCGAAGCCTCTATATGAGCTTTATTGCCAACTTTCTTCTTTAGATGGTGTAGGTATCTAGAGAGACAAATTATCTTGAGAATTAAGAAAGAATTTTAAAATAAATAGAAATTCAGCTTAAATTATATCGATATTTATGTACCTTTCAAATGGGTACATCCATCGATAATGAACAGATGCACCGACACGGGCTTCGTATGCTAGATGAATCGGTAGATGTTCCATGCTGTCGAAGAAGCCAGGAGGAAATATTTTCTCCAACTTGCAAATTGTTAAGGTAATCTTCTCCTCAAGTTCAACCATGTGTTGCACAGTCAACTTAGTTGAACAAATATCCCTAAAAAATATTGATAGTTCGACCAACGGAACCCATACAGCAGAAGGCAACAACTCTTTCAAAGCAATGGGCAGTAATCTTTCTATAAACACATGGCAGTCATGACTCTTCATTCCCGTTAGCTTGCGTTCATTGAGGTCAACGCATCTAGACAAATTCGACACATAGCCGTCGGAAAATCTTAAAGTAGATACCCACTTGCAGATTATTAATCTATCTTCCTTGCTCAATGTGTATTGTGCTATCGGCTTACTTAATTTTCCAGCAGCTCCCCTTTGTATCAAGTTCAGATAAGGACGCTTGCATATCTCGGCAATGTCTTGTCTTGCTTTTGGATTGTCCTTCGTCTTTCCTTTAATGTCCATGACGGTATTGAAAACATTATCGAACACATTCTTTTCGATATGCATAACATCAAGATTATGCCTTATAAGATTATCTTTCCAATAAGGCAAGTCCCAGAAGATACTCCGTTTGGTCCAGTTATAGGTTTGTCCGAACCCATCGACACGATTGTTCGATGGATCTTCCATTACAGTGGGAAAATCCTTTACATCTTCCCAAATATCGTATCCCGACTGCCTGGCAGGCGGATGAGAAAATTCTTATTTTTCAGCTCTGAATGCGTCCTTGTTCTTTCTCCAAGGATGACTCGCGGGCAGAAATTGACGATGATAATCAAAGAAAGAAGTTTTTCCTCCATGCTTAAGGCGGAACGCCTTACTATTTTGTATGCATATCGGACAAGACAGGGTGCCGTGAGTACTCCATCCCGACAGCATACCGTATGCGGGAAAATCATTGATTGTCCACATCAGTGAAGCTCTCATCTGAAAGTTCTGTTTCCTGGAAATATCATACGTCGTGACGGCGATCTCCCACAGCTGTTTTAGCTCATCCACCAACGGCTGTAAATATATATCGATAATCTTCGTCGGATTTTTGGGACCCGGTATGATAGCTGTCAAGAACATATAAGGAGTCTTCATACACATCCATGGTGGCAGATTGTAAGGGGTCAGAATGACCGGCCAGCAGGAGTATTGAGATCCCGACTGCCCGAAAGGGGCAAATCCATCAGAACATAGCCCCATGCGTACATTTCTGGGCTCTGCAGCAAAATCTGGATGGCGAATATCGAAATATTTCCACGCCTCTCCATCCGAAGGATGTGACAATTCTCCATCGTCCTTTGTGCGTTCTTCGTTGTGCCACGTCATGTGTTCTGCTGTATTCTGAGACATATACATCCTCTGCAAGCGCTTCGTGATCGACAAGTAATGCATATACTTGTAAGGACGTCGTTTTCTAGTTGACTTTTCTTTTCCTCTGACTTCCTTGTAACGATCCGCATTACAGAAGCGGCAACTTTCTACATCCTCGTTCTCCTTGTAGTACAACATGCATCCGTTGCGACAACAATCTATCTTGTCGTACCCCAGTCCCAGTTGTCGGACCATCATCTTCGACTTGTAGAAGTTTTTTGGAAGCTCTTTTGATTCCTTCGGTAACACCTCCTTCATTAGTTGTGTAATCCGATCATAGCAAGTTTATGGCAAGTTAAAATCGGACTTTATGTTCAATAACCGCATCGTCACTGACAGTACGGAATGTGGATCACAACCAGGATATAAAGAAGTTTCAGCATCCTGAAACATATCATAGAACTCCTTCGCCTCGGGATTAGGATCCTCCGGATCAAAATTAGGCCCTGCCGCATCGTACACCATATCTCGTGCAAGGTTCTGCACGTCTCCATAATCAACGGAGCATTCGTCGTCATCGACGACAAAATCCGCTACAGCATTATCATCAAAAGCATAAGTAGCAGCATTCGCAACCTGTCTTTCGGCATATAGTTCACCTTGCGATGACCACAGGCCGTAATCACGTACGAAATCCTTACGGGTCAAATGATCTCTTACACTCACCACTTCTTCGTAACGTCTATTGCGACAATTACGACATGGACACTTGATTTTGTTACCGTCCATAAACTGAGCTTTGCTCATGGCATACTTAAGAAACACTTCCACGCCTGCCTGAAAATCGTCACTCACACATATTCTGCTCCCGTGTTGTCGTTTGTACATCCATGTACGATCAACGAAATAACGATCCATCACAGATTAGATGTAAAAATCTGTATAGTAAGACAAACTAAACAGAATTAGTACATAATCATGTAACTGGTGGATCCGCTAGTATTCTAGCTCTTGAAGAGAAAAATATAAATACAGTTGTTACTAATAGTACGATACCGATAGTGCGATACCAATACCGATACCGATAGTGCGATACCAATACCGATAGTGTGATACCGATACCGATACCGATAGTTCGATACCGATAGCATGGTTTAAAGTATCGGCCGATACCGATCCGATACGGCTGATACCGATATGGTTTGGCATGTTCCGATCCGATACCGACCGATACCAAATATTGACCGATACCGACTATGGGGGTCTTTGTTCCGGTCAATTCGGTAAAACCAATCGGTAAGGGTGACTACTATTTCATATAATTTCAAAACTACTAAGAAATAACGCTGAAATACTTAAAATTATGCCTAAATGTATAAAATATATGTTTTTAAATGTAAATAATTTATTAATAATTATTTGTTTTCTGATACCAAAGTCTGATACTCCGATACGATACCGTCGATACTACCGATATCGCCGATACCAATACTCATAGGAATAGTCCGAAACCGATTCCGATACCGATTGTGAACCTTGACCGATAGTGCGATACCGATACCGATACCGATAGTGCGATACCGATACCAAACTGAATCAATTACCGATACCTAGAGTCCACTTCTAGGATATGGGAGCTATATCCTAAATATCTAGTCTAAAATTAACTTGGTTAGGATACTAGAGTGTCCTTATTATCTAGCAAGCACTACCTTAGTCTAGTCACACTAGCATTAATTACCTATAAGTCCTACCATGTCTACAATCAAACATTACACCCCAAGCCGTCCTGCATGCTAATTATAATAGGCACATATATATGTATATCACAGTTAGATTTATAGACCTTGAACCCAAACACACTTATACAGATGAAGAACTCGCACTGTCCTTGACACAGTGAACATATACACCATGAACCCAAACTCCATATTCACATTTACTAATCCAAACACCACCAAACTAATAGATAACACCCAATATGGATAACACATTATTTAGCCAATATATAAACTTAGATGAATTTGATAAGCAAAGCCCCCTACCGCCCCCGACCAAAGCCTGCCGCCCCAAGCCCGCCGCCCAGCCCCCGACGCCCCCGCCCCAAGCCCGCCGCCCAGCCCCCGCCGCCCCCGACCAAAGCCCGCCGCCCCAAACCCCAAGCCCGCCGCCCAGGCCCCGATGCCACCGCCCCAAGCCCGCCGCCCAGCCCCCGACGCCCCCGCCCCAAGCCCGCCGCCCAGGCCCCGACGCCCCCGTCCCAAGCCAGCCGTCCAGCACCCGACGCCCCTGCCCCAAGCCGGCCGTCCAGCCCCCGATGCCCCCGCCCCAAGCCAGCCGCCCAGCCCCCGACGCCCCCGCCCCAAGCCCGAATGTCCCCAAGCCCGCCGCCTCCGCTGCCCCTACGTCGACACCGCGACACAGAGAGAGAGAGAGAGAGAGAGAGAGGATTACCTTCGGGAGAGAGAGAGGAGAGGACGCCGTCGCCGTTCACCGAAGCCGCACGAGAGAGAGAGAGACAGAGAGAGAGAGAGAGAGAGAGGAGAGAGATTGAATTTGGGGGGAATGCCAAAAGTTTCCCCCGCCTTTTTATTTAAGTCTGGAACGTAAATGTAGCGACGGAATAGCGACTGCTAGTAATCCATCGCCAGGTAGTCACTAATATTGATTATCCGACTGAATATCCGTCGCTAAGTCGTCGAAAATATGTCCCGCCAATTTCCTACACAAATCCTGCCAAATAATCGACTGTGTAGCGACGACGGTAAATCCGTCGCTATAACACCGACAGTCTAGCGACGGATGTGCGACCTTTCCTCCCCCTAAAATTAAAATAAAAATGGTAAATGCGTATAGTCGGAAATCAGTCGCTGAGCGGCCACGAGACCGTCGCTAATACCGACGAAAAAATTCCGTCGCTAAAAAAACCGTCGCTAAATGAGTGTATTTTGGTAGTGCTAATATATAGAGATACAAATCATTTGTTTTTTCCGATGTGGGACTAAAGCTTTCTAAAGGAAAAACCAAAAACCCAACAATCCCCTACATATCTCTATATATGGATAAAAGTATTCCCCACGGTAACTGTCCATCATGCATTAGGAGAGATGTCGCTGACGACTTGAATCTTCCCGCATGGGTCAAAAATCAAACTATAATACAAGAATGGACTAAGCCTTGAATTCTGCATCATAGCTGAAATTCTTTCCACTCACATAATATAGTTACATGTGCATCTGGCTACACATTAAAGGCCCTGTGCCAGCCTGGTTTTAGTATATAATTTTGGGCGTCTACAAGTTTACCCTCAAGAGACGGCCTGATATCTCTGTCCATACACTATAGGTGAGTTCATTATAAAGAGACATGGCATGAAGCGCTTTGCGCTTCCCTTGCGGTGCTACGCCGCTATGACATGGCTTAAAGCCGAGGCCTTACCCCGTACCGGGAACCTCATCGTAGTGTCATACTACAGTAGCATGAGGTAACCGCCTCTTTGTAGTGCCAAACTACCCAGCATGAAGCCTTAGGCTCCCTTGCGGTGTTACGCCGCAACGACATGGCTTGCAAGGCCGAGGCTTTATCCCTAACCGGGTACCTCATCGTGGTGTCGTGCCACTGTAACATGAGGAACTCCTCCTCTTTGTAGTGCTGACTACACCCCTCTTTATTTTTAACATACAGCATTAGGCTGACTGCCTATTTGCGATGCTACGCCGCTGTGACTTGTCCTGCTAAGCCGAGGCTTTATCCTATTCCTGGGCAGCACCCCACATATAGGAACCTCATTGTGGAGTGACCCCACTGTAGCATAGAATTTCACTCCTTGTAGTGCTGCTCTACCGTGCTTCCTGTAAAGCACACCAGGTATTTACTCTGCCTGAGAACTCATTAAGGCAATTAAGCCAACCTTCCTACATGAACCATTTTCTGCAGAAAACAACAGTAGATAACAGTGGTTATAGGTCCGTAACCTCTCCATGCCCAATAGAACATGTACCCACTGTTCCTGATATTCTTCCAGTTAATGGTCCTCCTTTGAACCAAAAGCTAGATGCCTAGTAGATAAATCTTTGAACTAATAGCATAAATCTTTATGGTAGGAATACAATAACTAATATCAGAATGCCTTTAAGCCCATTTTACAAGCTGTGTCATCGACCAGCTGGCGCTTGAGGCCCTTGGTGAACGGATCCGCCAGGTTCTCCTGACTCCGAACATCAATAACTGCAATTACACCTCTCTTAATAAGATCGTGTACTGTCCTGTTGATCGTGCAATTACACCCCTCGACCCCCGTCCGCTGACCGGGCAGCGGAACCCCCGAGTGCGTGGCTCCAGAGATGTCGTCGGGTGGTTCAAAGAAATCTTGTGGGATCCGTCGTCTTTGGCCCACCATGATTTCTTCATTGCATATGTCCACATTGATCTTGCTTATTGCTTTTCTGCATGTACATGTTAGACGAACAAAGCAATACATAGTAGCAAGTATGATAAGTTTAATGCTCATTAGGACAATGATGAGTTTAAGTATAAGTGCTAAGGTGATAGCATAAAAGTTAGTGATATCATAATGATTAAACTTAATTGAATGACCACAATCAAAAACATAGTTTTGATTTTGGCAACCCGATTAAATTTAAGATAGATAAGCTCATATCACTAATATGTAAACCAATAGGCACATATCACCAAATGTATAAGTATAAGTAGAAATGTTATAGCGATAGTATAAAGATTAGTGATAATGAAATGCTAAACTTAACATATTAACCATATTCAAAAACATGATACAATCATTGGGCCAACAGTGATCTCCAGCTTCTTCCTATGCATGTTTGCATAGAACTTGCTCCACCCAGCGGGGAGCTTTGAGACAATCCCTCCAACAATAAACTTGTCGGGGAGGGGCATCGCCTCGTCTTCCAGCTTCTGTCGCAGTTTCAGAAACTCCTTCACCTGCGGCAGCATAGACTTTTCGTCCTCAAAGAACCACTTGTGATATTTTTCAACCACAAATATTTTACTGCGGTTCTTGTCTTCTTCGTAGAGTTTTTCTAGAGACTCCCATATGTCTCTAGCAATATTCTTCTTAGAATAGGATTCTGCAAGGGAATCTTCCATAGCATTCAGGATTAGCAGCCTGCAAATACTATTTTTCCTTCTCCATTTTGCTTGCAGTTTAGTAGCCGCGGTAATTACGACAGCAGACCTAACATCTGGAACAGTAGGTTCTTCCTCCAAAAGCACACGTGATCTACATCTTTGAGTTGAAGGGTTAGATATACCTTCCTCTTCCAGACTTGGTAATGTTCTCCATCAAACTTTTCTAACTTGCAAAAGTCAGAATTAAAGAGAGAAACATTAACGTTTTCCATCGTAGCATTAAAGCTTTGAGATTGTTATTGCCGGGGCACAAATTTTTCGATAGAAAACTGAAATATCGTAACAATTGTACAAACAATCGTTATTACGTAACACTTCACAGAAGGTACGTAAGAGAAATTTTAACTAGTGCTACACTTCACAGAAGGTGCACAGAACGTAACACTTCACAGAAGGTACGTAATAAAATCCCACAAGTGCTACCCTTCACAGAAGGTGCACAAACAGAATTCTGATAATATCAACGCAAACACTTCACCGAAGGTGCGTTAATAGAATCCTGATAGAACCAACAAAGAAAGTGACAGACGAAAGGTGGATAGTCTCCTGCTGGGGTGAATGATCACCGTTGCTCAAAGCTTTATTCGCCCCACACGAATAGCTTCCAGGAACCAGCAAGTTCGTCGGAGAACTTGGAACACTCTGCTCTTCTTCTGACTCCTCGGATGAACTTGAACTCCTGTGCAAAATGCAACGCTGGTACAATTCCTCTCTTCTTTCTCACAGCCTCTAAACACTTGTAAACTTTATGTCTACCACTTGTGTATTAGTTCTGTAACCTGTGAAAGAGAAGGAGGAGACCTTATATAAGCTCCAGCAACAACTGCCCGGTTAGCACCATGTTAGGGACGTGGTAGTAACCACCCCGAACATGGAGCAACCGTTCAGAACATGTGAAAACATATTCTGCTGTAAGTTGTGCCACTCACGTAACCAGCGTAATTTGCACTTTACGCACACAGCCCCTTTACGCACCCTACGCATACTACGCACTCTACGCACACTGCGTACGCTGCGCACACTGCGCGTACTGGGCTGCGTAACTGGGCCAGCGTAACGGGCTGCGCAACGTGGTCGCGTAAGTGGCTCGTGCAACGAGCGCAACTTAAGCGCACTATGCGCCTAGCGACGATGCTGACGTGCTAAGTGCCCCAACAAAATGCCACAAAACGCCACATTACGCCTCATGAGCCCGAGTCCGAGTCCGAGCCTCTTTAATTGTTGATTTTAGCATTTTTCTCATTTAGAAAATAACCCCACATGGCGAACTCATGTGCACCTCCACACCACATGTGCATCTCCAATAATAGCCAAGCTAATATATAGAGATACAAATCATTTGTTTTTTCCGATGTGGGACTAAAGCTTTCTAAAGGAAAAACCAAAAACCCAACAATTTTAGCATAGAATGCGACAAATACTCCATAGGTGGTATAATGGAAGAAATAATACGCTTCCGTGAATCGATTTACTGATTTTCTGTCATCCAATCAAGTTCTTATACCTTTTTTCGGTAACCACAAGAGCCACTTTTAACTTATTATTTCATAACTTACAAAAATATTCTTATCCATTTTCTTCCTACTAATACTACTATTATTTTTAAGATTTGAGGGACTTATTTAAAAGTAAGTTAAATATAAAAAAATATATGTAAAAACTAAAAAAAAATGCAAAGTATGTGTCTAATTGTTTGGTGTATCGGCTGTATTTTGTGTTGAATATGTCCGACGGTGTAGAATATTTTTGGATTTAAAAAAATGATAATTAGTTCACATATTATCTCTTTGTAGCAAATTATTCTAGGAAAATGCTAAGTTTACTACCAATTTCTTACAACATTTTTACAACCTCACTCACCAACCCCTTACACATGGGTCCCATCGGATCCCACCACCTCTCAACCCCCCTGCTACATATGCTCCACCCGATTCCATCACTTACTCCTCTCCTCCAATCGAAATCCGACACGTGGCAGAAGTAAAGGGGTTGTACGAATTTGGTTGTAGGCATAGCATTACTCATTATTCTAACTCTCCCGTAGCAAATTTTTTGAAATATAATTATTTTGTGTGTGGAAATGGATGCATGTATGTATGTGGTTACTTTAGCCATGCATGATGCAAGGGTGCCCATGAAGTTGGCGGATCCGGTCACCGCCTGTGCGCTCAGGCAGGCTCTACTTCTGACATGTACAGTATGTGTGATGTTGTGATACTGGTACTCGAAGCACGTGACGTGAACTAGTGTGTCCACATATGAACAATAAATAACACAATTTGCGTATAACCCCACATGACAGAATTTATTTGCTTTCATTGTTTTGGAACAGCTCAGTTCAAATTTTTAAATGTTCTTGGACTTGCTTTTCCAGTTCACAGCAATAAATATACATTCATTTATACAATTTTTTAAAAATCTTTAAAGGACCTCAAATCCAACTTTGGACAAATTCAGTTTGGTCCCTATAAGAGGATATTAAAACACATACTATGTGGGTGGGTAAAGTGCATTTAAACCCTCCTTATATATTAGGAAAACACAATTAAAGACTTCCTGATTTGAAAAATCCAAAAGGTTATAAAAATGTTCAAATCACCTCCTAATCTAACTTTTCTGTCAACGGGTGTTAAAATGGAGTTGTGTTGACCATTTTATCCCTGGACTATCTAAAATTATTTTAATAAATATTAACTTGTTAAAAACGGTTAGTTCTAAAATTATTTTGTTAAAAACGGCTACGCAAAAATACTTATTAAAAAGTGGATAAATATTAACAAAGGAAAAAATGGTCTTTGCTAGTAAAATTATTTATTAAAATTATTTTAATAAATATTAACTTGTTAAAAACGGTTAGTTCCGTCAAAAAAGTGGATAAATATTATTTAAAATTATTTTGTCATAAATTATTTTCTATTTAACAAATATATAAATATTTTTGGTAAAAACAAAACTGATAATACAAAAAAATCAATTCTTAAAAAATAGAAATGATGAAAAACTGGAAAAAAAATACCAAATAAAAAACAAAAAATACTATTAAAATATGTAAAAAATAAAAAATATATAAAATATTCCAAAAAACCAAAAAATGAGGATAAATCTTAAACAATGAAAAAGACAAAAATAAAAAACTATACAAATTTGAAAATAAAAGTCACGCTTAAAAAACTAGGAAAGATTATTAAAAAGATGAAAAAAAAAATATGAAATTAGAACTAACAAATGAAAACAAAAAAAATATTAAAAAGATTATTAAAAATAACCTCCCGTTCTTAAAAAGATAAAATTCTCATTCTTGACGTCATTTTCGAAAATAAATGTTTATAATCTAAATAGTAGGTTTTCATCTTAAATTTTTTCTGGAAAAAAAATCTTTTAACAAATGTCCGGTTAGTCCTGAACTATCCAGCCATTTAACTTAGGACATGTTTGGTAAAACGTATTTGGAACTAGATAACTGTAACTAATATTATATTATTTAATATTTTATAATAATTATAATCTTAATTAATAATTATAATCTTAGTTAATAATTTATTAATTATAATTTTATTATAATATTAATTAATAATAATTTAATCATAATTATAATTATAGTTAATAATTTATATATTATAATAATTTTAATTAATAATTTAGTAATCATCATTATAGTCTTACTTAATAATTTATTAGTCATGACTATTATCGTAATTATTTATTTATTAATTCTAACTAGAATTGTAAATCTTGGTACAAATTTATTTTCATCACATGTATTCCTTAAACAAATAACTTAAATATTACTAAACGTGTAAAAAATTCAAAAATAAATTGCAAAACATGTATGTCGAAGCATGGTCCGGGTTCAGTGGCTGCCACCGCCGTTGTTGATTCTCTAGGAATAGGCTGTAAACCTTGGCCTCGGTGCTCCTTTAATTCCTTCATTAAATTCCACATTAGAATTTGATAGTGTTCTGAAAGTTTCTCATCCTCCCATAATAGAAAATTACAAGAATTTGTTGAAAAATTTGCACTCCCGTAGAATAATCTTTCAGGATTTGTTGGTGTCAATAAAATTTTCAATGGCTAATTAATCCACAATAGCAATAAATTGTTATTCCATAATTTCTATTTGGACGTCTTGAGAAAAAAAAGAAATAAGTAAAAAAAGCTTCAAACATTAAATGAGAGCAAATAAGTAAAAAAAAAAAAAAAGGGAACATAAAAAAAATTTGCAGTTGGGTTTGAGATCTGTAGGTAAGAAAAAGCTTCAATACATTAAATAAGAGCAAATAAGTAAAAAAAATATAAAAATAAATTAAATATTATTTTTCCTTCCAACCAACCGGTCAAAAAATAGAAAATATAAAGCTTAGTTTTTATGTTTCAAACAAACATTCTTATATATAGAGAATGAAAGAGAGCCAGCAGCCACAATGTAACCGTTAGCATTAGGGATATTTTGGGGAGTGCACATTTTTTTATATCCAAAATATGGGCTCTAACGGCTAGTTCTAATGTCATTTTGACGGAAAGGGGCATTCCGAACAAAAACGATTTTGCGGGAGGTGCAGACTGCTTAAGTTTTCTAAAAGGTCTTATTTTGCGAACGAGACAACTCTAAGGAGGGTTTAAATGCACTATATATATATATATATATATATATATATATATATATATATATATATATATATTAGCAACCTTCTCGATATTTTATGTTCTCGATATTTTATGTTTATTACACGGATATTTTTTTATATTTCTAAGTTTTGGATTTATAGCATGGAGTACTTCTATTTTTAAACTAATTACACTGATTATCCCTCGATTTAGAAAATAAAAATAAAATATGGATAGTTAGTGCAATAAATTTTATTATTATCTTAAAGTAGAAGTACTACGTATAATAAACATAAAATATGGGGGTGGTCAATGTAAAGTAGGGGTACCTTGTGCTTTTTTTTAGATATTCGACGATACGTGCATGCCTTTGGCCCACTGTCCCAAAACTTCCGCCACCCAACTATGGTCTTATACTTCTTTTCGGTAACCACATGAGTTACTCGAGTTCGGTAAATAATTTAGGAGTAGTTAGTGTAAATAATACTATTTTTATTATATATGCCTCCTCTATATTTTATATTTTATGTAAAATTTATTATACTAATCACCCTTAAAACATAAAACATATATCTGTGTAACTATCTTTAAAATAATAAAAAGTGTAATAAACATAAAATATATGAAATGTTATAATTTTAAAATATACGAACTATAAGATTTACCTATATAAATTGTGATGATTTATTTCGACTTGAACTAGGTTCGAACTCTATCTGAAATTAACGGTGAAAAGTAGCTAGCTTATGGTTTTTTCTTTAGAGGACATGGTTTCAATTTGAACCCTATTTAAAGCTAATATGGTTAGGACTATAATCCAAAACCTGAACATATTGAAGTTATAGAATTGGATATAGTTTGGAGGTAGGGGTGCAACTCGGACGGACTGGATCGGGCTTGAGACCAATTCGAGCTCAATCCGATGAATGATAAATCTAGTCCGAGCCCAAGTTCGATCTGACCTCGGATTCGACATATGAAGTCCAAGACCAAATTCGAAGGATCATGTTGGGCTAGGATTGGGTCGGGTTCATCGGACTCTAATATAATATTTGAAATAATTTTAAACAAAAGTAATACTAAACACATAATCAAATAGCAACTAAGTCTTGATCATTACAAAATACAAACTAAAATAAGATTTATAATAAGGAGTTGAAGAGTTTGGAATATATATATATATATATATATATATATATATATATATATATATATATATATATATATTGAATCAATGGGTACTTGTGGCGAACTCATCTCCACTGGGACTCGAACTTTCGACCACTTGGGCCGCATGCATCTCTCTTAACTACTTCGACTAAAGGTGTTATATATATACTGGGACTCGAACTTTCGACCACTTGGGCCGCATGCATCTCTCTTAACTACTTAGACTAAAGGTGTTATATATATATATATATATATATATATATATATATATATATATATATATATATATATATATATATATAGTCATAACCCGTGCCCATAGGGCATGGTTCATTTAAGGTATTCTCCCTCAAAATCTTGGACCCCCAATTTTAAACAAACAATAATAATTATGAGGCCCCGATCAAAATATTAAATCCTAACCACTGCTGGATTCCCCATAAAACCCACTCTCAATAATGCTCATCCACAACCATTATTGTCACGACCCGATCCTAATAATCTGGGTCTAGTCGGATCATGTCCAGCCTGCACCGTTGTTGAGACGGCGGCAGTAAGCTGTTCAGTAGCAGGTAACCATACAACAACACTATATTTGTCACAACTCAACTTCGGAAATAAACTTTATTGAACTGAAATTTAAATACAAATGAAACTGTTCTGAAAGGAAATACAGAATTTTGAAATAAAAGAACAATGCAGAAATAAAATCTATCTAGCAGCCGGATCATCGGCCTCAGTCCCATCGTCCTCCTGTGGGGACTCTGGCAGCACAACTGGGTACAACACATGGTCGTAGTAGCTGTTGTAAAACCGATCTGTATCCTCAATATCCCCTAAAAATGTATCTCCAGTCAGGAGGGAGCAAAGTACAATTCATGCTAATTTTTAAACAGTTAAATTAAATAATAGAATCATGCAGTTCTAAACAGTTTTAAAGATGAACAGTTTGTTACAGTAAAACAGTGATTTGAACAGGCAATGAAATATGACCGGCTTAGGTTTGTTACAGGAAAGATAGGGGTTTTTATTACAGTATGGTCGTAATCATTACGCTATTCCCCCAGTCCCCAGTAGTTACAGTACTCTCAGAGAGAGTTTCGTGTTTGCATCGTGGTTTAGACTTGCAGTAAAGCGATTAAATAATTAACTGTAAACTAACATAAACTATACTTGCCTCAATGAAATGACTGGAGAGGTAGAAGACTTCGAGACAGGTAATTAGAGTCGTCCTCGAATTCCTACATTCGAGAGATAGACTCAGATATTAGGTTCACCAACTTAGCCATGCTAGTTGAAATCTCTAGTTGTGTCCTAGTCCAATTTTAGTTCTTTAATTAATCAAACACAGAAAAAATACGATTATTGTGCGTTAATTTAACACGAGGAAAAAAGGTCATTTTAACTTTGAATTGGGGAAAACATCGTCGCTGCCAGATTATTTTAGGAAAACTTGGTATTTTCTATAAATATAAATATAAAGCTAATTTTCTTATTTAGTGAGAAATACGTGACTTTTTAATTAAACTTGTCAATTTTTAGGTGAGAAAATATTAATTAATTTTATACGAAAATACTTTTAGTCAATTTAATCGTTAAATAGAAAAACTCGTAAAACTAGAAATGACAAGTAAATCTAAGCTATTACAGTTACAGACCACAGCCAACTGGGCTTATGCCCATTACAATTTATTTACATAAATTGAAATAAGACAAAACCGCCGTTAGTCATAAACTGAAAATAACTAAAATATAAACAGAATTTAAATAGTAAAAATAAAGGTAAAAATAGAGTCTCAGATATGGTCCAATCCTCAACTGGGCTAATGCCTCAACGTCCGGGCGAAGCCGGTTTCGTTTGCACTTAGCCGGGTCCATTGACCGATACGGTCGTCACCCAAAATCAAATATCGAATAAAATTTCGAAAATCATTTTAAATTCATTTTTAAAATAATCCAGGATTTACGAAAAAATCCGACAACATCTTCTCTGTTTTTGGTCAACCCAAAAACTGGAAAATGGCGCCGATAATTTCCTGCAAATCCCAAACCAGGAAAAAACCCGAATTTATATATATAAAATCCACAACCAATCCACAGAATAATCGGGACGACCCGAAATAATTTCGGAAGTCCGATTCCAGTCCCACAAATCACAGAACGTTACCGGAAAATCCGGAAAGCTAAAACATACCAAAAAATCCATTCCCGAAATATTCCGAAAATCCAAAATAATTCACAGGGCCTTTCCGAAAGTCCCGAAAAATTACGACGTCGCTAAAACCGAATTTTCAAAGGGAATCGGGGACCATTTCATCATCGACAATAATAATAAAATGAGCGGGACAGGGGGTTATACCTCGGATTGCTCGGCTAGAGCTCTCAGATGAATAATAGAAAGAATAATGAGCTCCGACAGCGAAAGTATTTCCGAAAACAGCGCTGAAATCAGCAACGTCGTCGAAAATGCTGGAAAATGCAGAACTAGGGCACGACGGGAAACAGCAGGGAAAAGCTCGGCCAAAAGGGCAGCGAGCTCGGACAGATCCGCAGGCAGGGGAATCGGCCAGAGGGGCCGCGAATGGCGCCGGCGAGTTCTGACCCAGAGGCGCGCTCGCGGGGGAGATGGACGACGTCGGCGTCGGCCGAGAAGGGCGCGGCTCCGCTGGGGCGGCGTCGCTGGCCGGAGGGACCGGCGAAGAGGGGGCTGGCGCGGGGGCTCGACCGCGAGGGGGTTGCGCGGCCAGAGGGGCGGATCCGCGGGGGCGGTCGGCCCTAGGGAGGCCGGCGGGGGTACTGTCGCACGGGGCGCGCGAGGGGAACGACGGAGCACGGGTCGACGGGGTCGCCGGAGGAGGCGCGAGCTTCGGAAAGAGGGGCGCCGAGGGTTTGAGGGAGTTGGGGTTTGGGTAGGGTGAGAGAATAGAGAGTTGGGGAAGTAGAGAAGAGGGGAAGTTGTCTTCTGTGAAGATTGAGAGATCGTGAGGGAATTTGTTATTAAGGAGGGAGTGGTTGCTCGTGTGTGGTCCAGAGGAGTTTGAGGGGAGAGAAAAAGGGGAGTGGGAGACTAAGTTCGTGTGTGTGTGAGTGAGTTACTGGTCCTACGGGACCAGCTGTACGTATCATTTTTTTTTATTATTAAACCAAGTCAAAAATCAGAATTAAGAAAGAGGAATGGGATTGGGTTTGGCTCAGGCCTGGGTCTGGGTTCGGATTCGGGTCTGGGTCTAAATCAAAAAGTCCATGTTATTATTATTTTTGAAAACTTTTACACTCAAAATAATTTCTAAATTAAAAATATATTAATAATAATAGAAATACAGATATTAATAATACACAGAAAGTGGGTTTTACAATCTTTCCTCCTTAGAAAATTTCGTCCTCGAAATTAAAGCAAGGTTAAGGATTACCTCAGGTCTCAAACAGGTACGGGTACTGCTCCCGCATCTGGTCTTCTCGTTCCCAGGTCGACTCGCCTGGCGAGTTGTGCCGCCACATCACCCTGACTATTGGCGTCACGGTGTTCCTGGTTCTCTTCTCGCCTCGGTCCAATATTGCCACTGGCTTCTCCGGTACTGTGAGGCTGGGTCCAATCTCCAGCTCTGAGTGGTCCAAGATATGGCTCGGGTCCGGGATGTAGCGTCTCAGCTGCGAGACGTGGAAGACGTTGTAGACGCCTTCGAGACTTGGGGGTAGAGCCACCCGATAAGCCACTTCTCCAATCCTGCTAAGTACTTCAAATGGACCAATATACCTGGGGCTCAACTTTCCTGTTCTGTCGAAACGGATTGTTCCTCTGGTAGGCGAGATCTTCACAAACACACTGTCGCCTTCTTCAAACTCCAAAGGCCGCCTGCTGCAATCGGCCCAATGCTTCTGTCTGTCTTGGGCTATCCTGAGTTTGTCTCTGATCATTCTCACCTTTTCTGCTGCTTCGGTCACCATCTCAGGTCCAAGTAACACTCGTTCTCTGACGTCGTTCCAGGCAAGTGGAGTGCGGTAACGACGTCCATAGAGTGCCTCGAACGGTGTCATCCCGATGCTAGCTTGGTAGCTGTTGTTGTAAGAGAACTCTACCAAGTGCAAATGGTCTTCCCAAGACCCTCCAAATTCCAGGACGCAGGATCTCAGCATATCTTCTAGCGTCTGGATTGTTCTCTCCGATTGCCCATCAGTCTGAGGGTGGTAGGCGGTGCTGAACTTCAGTTGGGTTCCCAAGCTGTCATGCAAACTCTTCCAAAAGTGAGATATAAATCTAGTATCTCTGTCAGATACGATACTTACCGGAACTCCATGAATCCGGTAGATGTGCCGCACGTACAGTGCTGCCAACTTCTCGGTGGATAAACTAACCTTGAAGGGGATAAAGTGAGCTGACTTCGTCAGTCGGTCCACAATAACCCAAATGGCATCCTTCCTTCCTTGGGATCGAGGCAGTCCCGATACAAAATCCATCGTTATGTGCTCCCATTTCCACTCCGGAATGTCAAGCGGCTGCAATAATCCTGCTGGTCTCTGCCTGCTAGCTTTAACTTGCTGACAAATTAAACATCTAGCTACATACCTGGATACATCCTTCTTCATTCCGTACCACCATACTATAGTTCGCATATCCCGGTACATTTTGTTGGCTCCAGGGTGTATGGAATATTGCGACTGGTGCGCTTCTTGCATCAGTTCATTCCTCAGTTCGCCAGTTGGTACGCAAAGCCTCGTACCATTCTTCAATGCTCCGTCGCTGGCGATTGAGAATCCTTCAAGTGTTTCTGCCAACACTTGGTCTCTAAGTTTGCAAAGCGTCTTGTCTTGGAATTGTGTCTCCTTGATCCTGTCCATAAGACTCGAACGCACTTGCAACTGCATCAATGATGATTCATCTCCTGGTACGATGGCTTCTCTTCCAAGTTTCTTCATCTCTTCCTTGGGCAGTACAATTTCCAATCCAAGCTTCTCCATGTCCTCCAGCAAATGGCGCTCCTTAGTCAAGAACATCGCCATTGGATATCGACTAAGTACATCTGCAACAACATTAGCCTTACCCGGATGATACTGCAGGTTGATATCAAAGTCCTTCATTAGCTCCAGCCATCGTCTTTGTCTCATGTTCAGCTCCTTCTGAGTGAAAACATATTTCAGACTTTTGTGGTCCGTAAATATTTCCACTCTCTCTCCATACAGGTAGTGCTTCCATAGCTTCAAAGCAAATATCATCGCTGCAAGCTCCAAATCATGTGTGGGGTAGTTCTTCTCATGAGTCCGTAATTGTCTAGATGCATAGGCAATCACTTTTCCGTGTTGTTGAAGAACGCAGCCCAGTCCTTTTTCGGAAGCATCACTATAGATTGATAAACCGCCGGTACCTGCGGGTAGCGCAAGTATCGGCGCCTTTGTAAGCGTCTTCTTCAGTTCCTCAAAAGCTGACTGGCACACTTCAGACCATATGAACTCTTCATTCTTCCTGGTAAGCTTCGTCATTGGCTCCGCAATCTTGGAGAAATCCTTCACGAACTTCCGGTAGTAGCCAGCTAGTCCCAAAAAGCTCCTGATCTCTGCAACCGAGCTTGGTGCAGTCCATTTCTCAATAGCAGCTATCTTCTTTGGATCCACCAAAATTCCTTTTCCTGTGACAACATGGCCCAAAAATTCCACTTTGTCTAAAAAAAAATCGCATTTGGATAGCTTACCATAGAGCTTCTCCTTCCTCAAGGTACTCAGCACTTTCCTCAAGTGCTCTTCATGCTCTTCCTCCGTCTTCGAATAGATCAGTATGTCATCGATGAAGACAACAATAAACTGATCCAGATATTCATGGAAAACCTTGTTCATGAGGTTCATGAATACCGCAGGAGCATTTGTCAGTCCAAACGGCATAACCAAGAATTCAAATTGTCCATACTTGGTGTTGAACGCCGTCTTGGGAATATCCTCCTTCCTGACCTTGATTTGATGGTAGCCTGATCTGAGATCTATCTTTGAAAATACCTTGGCTCCGTTCAGTTGATCAAATAGGTCGTCAATCCGGGACAGGGGTACTTGTTCTTGATGGTGATGTTGTTCAGCGCCCGGTAGTCAATGCACATCCGCACGGTTCCATCCTTCTTGGGCACGAACAATACTGGTGCTCCCCAGGGTGAAGCCCCGTCTCTGATAAATCCTTGCGACTTCAGCTCGTCGATCTGATCCTACATCTCCTTAGCCTCCTTGGGGTTGACTCTGTAGCATCCCCGGAAAATAGAGGAAGAGCCGGGTACTAGATCGATGGTGAATTCTACATCTCGGTCTGGCGGCAATCCTGGAAGACTATCTGGAAAGACATCCATAAATTCCGCAATGATAGGGTGAGGAGGCCCGGGTTCTTCGGTGATAGAGGAGTAGGAAATACTCTTCATATCTTCCGAAGCCCGAGAGATTTCAAACTCCGGTTCTCCTGGTGGGCTGAAGATTACACATCCTCGGTGACAATCTATCAGCGCATGCTGTTCACTTAACCAGTCCATCCCTAGGACTACATCATAGTTGGGCAGGGGCATCACTAGTAAAGGTGTTGAGAACTGATGGCCAGAGATGGTTATGGGACAATTACAAGCTTCAGTGATGGGTATAGGTCCACCACCGGTCATAACTCTACTAATCACCTTGCTAAGTCTCGAATCTATGTGGTGTGCAGACATAAACTTTGATGATATAAACTATGTGATGCACCCGAGTCAAATAATGGTAGAGCAGGATGTGAAAACACATAAATGGAACCTGTGATGACATCTGCGGTGGGTTCCTGCTCTGGCTCCTGCTCATCAGCTGCTAGAGCAAAAGCTTGCCCGGTCTTCTGCTGGTGCTGTCCAAACTGTTGTTGCTGAGTAGGTAGGGGAGCTCTCTGTTGGTTGGTTCCGGGCCGGTGGACTGACATGGGACAGTCCTTCACCTGGTGGGTGGCAGACCCACAGACTAGGCAGTGTCCTAGCCTCTTCCTGCAGATGTTCGACTGATGCCCTGGCCTCTTGCAATAGTCGCAGACAGGGATCTGCTTCTGGTGTGCTCTGTCATTGGTTCTCGCCGGATGATGATACGGCTGGTGGTGCGAGGGCCTGTTGCTGTTGTTGTTGGGCCTCTTCTGACTACCCTGGAAGTTGCTAGTTCCAGGATACTCCCTCTTGGATCGAGAAGGCTGGCTCTTCTCCACATCTTGAGCTCGGATCAGGATCCTCTCATAAGTCTTTGCGCCACCTGCGAACACAGGGGTGCGAATCTCTTCTCGTAAGCCATACCTGAATCGCTCAGCACGATCCTTGGGGTCAGCTACCAGGTTCTGGGCAAAGTGGCTTAGTCGGCCGAACTCTGTCGCATATTCGCTGACCGTCATGTTTTCCTGCTTCAAGTTCTGGAATTGCCTCTCTATTTCCCGCATCTCCGATGTCGGGAAGAACTTCCTGCGGAACAGCTTCTTGAAGGTATCCCAGTCGAGCTGCTTATCCTGGAGTCGGGGTTCATTTCGATACCAGGTGCTCGCCACATCCTGTAGTTGGAGTCCTACAGCTTCAGCCTTGAGGTCCTCCGGGAGTCGAGCGATGCTCAAGAGATGCTCCATATGGTCTAGCCATTCATCGGCGTAGATGATACCCTCGGTTCCTTTGAAAGGTCGAGGGTCTTGCTTCTTAAAGCTTTCTATATCTCCAACCTTCATACAATAATATGCCTCTAATCAAAAGAATGGCCTTAAAGAAATATAACTTAACTCCTGAATCATGCTTACCTTGGCAGGTCGTGGCTCTGATGAAGTGGTTCTTCCTCTCTCGAGGGCAGCCATGGCCACATTATGGGCATTCTCTATGCCTTCTCTCATAATCGCGGTCTGCTCGCGATGGGCTTCAGCTTGGGCAGCAGTCTGCTCTCTGTGGACTTCTGTTTGAGCTCTCTGTGCTTCAAGCACTCCTCGTAGCATTCCCACTAGGTCAGTGGGATCCACGGGTACTGGTGGGGCAGCTGGTGCGGCCACTACCGCAGGGGTATGTGGCTCAGCCTGGGATTGCGCAGGTTCCACCGTTTGCGCTGTGGAAGCATAAACGGGCCGGAGAGCTGGTACAGCATGAGGACGGTCTGTCAGCTGCAATGGAGGTGGGTCCCGGCGTGCTTGAGAAGGGGTGTGATCAGTTGATGACACCTCATCGTCAGCAGGGCTGGATCGGGTAGTCTTTCCTTTGGCCATGATCTGGAAGGTTTAGGGTACATACATAAGCAAGGTATCCTACCAGTCTATAATCAAACAAAAATATTTATTTATATAATTCGGTCCTATGTCGTGACAAATGTTCTAGTGTTCTAATTGTTTCTAGGTAAGTTTTCCTAAGTTGTTGTACGTAGGACCTGCATGGGCCACCACTGAAAACATGTCACGATCCGATCCCAATAATCTGGGTCTAGTCGGATCATGCCCAGCCTGCAACGTTGTTGAGACGGCGGCAGTAAGCTGTTCAGTAGCAGGTAACCATACAACAACACTATATTTGTCACAACTCAACTTCGGAAATAAACTTTATTAAACTGAAATTTAAATACAAATGAAACTGTTCTGAAAGGAAATACAAAATTTTGAAATAAAAGAACAATGCAGAAATAAAATCTATCTAGCAGCCGGATCATCGGCCTCAGTCCCATCGTCCTCCTGTGGGGACTCTGGCAGCACAACTGGGTACAACACAGGGTCGTAGTAGCTGTTGTAAAATCGATCTGTATCCTCAATATCCCCTAAAAATGTATCTCCAGTCAGGAGAGAGCAAAGTACAATTCATGCTAATTTTTAAACAGTTAAATTAAATAATAGAATCATGCAGTTCTAAACAGTTTTAAACATGAACAGTTTGTTACAGTAAAACATTGATTTGAACAGGCAATGAAATATGACCGGCTTAGGTTTGTTACAGGAAGGATAGGGGTTTTTGTTACAGTATGGTCATAATCATTACGCTATTCCCCCAGTCCCCAGTAGTTACGGTACTCTCAGAGAGAGTTTCGTGTTTGCATCGTGGTTTAGACTTGCAGTAAAGCGATTAAATAATTAACTGTAAACTAACATAAACTATGCTTGCCTCAATGAAATGACTGGAGAGGTAGAAGACTTCGAGACAGGTAATTAGAGTCGTCCTCAAATTCCTACATTCGAGAGATAGACTCAGATATTAGGTTCACCAACTTAGCCATGCTAGTTGAAATCTCTAGTTGCGTCCTAGTCCAATTTTAGTTCTTTAATTAATCAAACACAGAAAAAATACGATTATTGTGCGTTGATTTAATACGAGGGAAAAAGGTCATTTTAACTTTGAATTCGGGAAAACATCGTCGCTGCCAGATTATTTTAGGAAAACTTAGTATTTTCTATAAATATAAATATAAAGCTAATTTTCTTATTTAGTGAGAAATACGTGACTTTTTAATTAAACTTGTCAATTTTTAGGTGAGAAAATATTAATTAATTTTATACGAAAATACTTTTAGTCAATTTAATCGTTAAATAGAAAAACTCGTAAAACCAGAAATGACAAGTAAATCTAAGCTATTACAGTTACAGACCACAGCCAGCTGGGCTTATGCCCATTACAATTTATTTACATAAATTGAATTAAGACAAAACCGCCGTTAGTCATAAACTAAAAATAACTAAAATATAAACAGAATTTAAATAGTAAAAATAAAGGTAAAAATAGAGTCTCAGATATGGTCCAATCCTCAACTGGGCTAATGCCTCATCGTCCGGGTGAAGCCGGTTTCGTTTGCACTTAGCCGGGTCCATTGACCGATACGGTCGTCACCCAAAATCAAATATCGAATAAAATTCCAAAAATCATTTTAAATTCATTTTAAAAAAAATCTAGGATTTACGAAAAAATCCGACAACATCTCCTCTGTTTTTGGTCAACCCAAAAACTGGAAAATGGCGCCGATAATTTCCTGCAAATCCCAAACCAGGAAAAAACCCGAATTTATATATATAAAATCCACAACCAATCCACAGAATAATCGGGACGACCCGAAATAATTTCGGAAGTCCGATTCCAGTCCCACAAATCACAGAACGTTATCGGAAAATCCGGAAAGCTAAAACATACCAAAAAATCCATTCCCGAAATATTCCGGGAATCCAAAATAATTCACAGGGCCTTTCCGAAAGTCCCGAAAAATTACGACGTCGCTAAAACCAAATTTTTTAAGGGAATCGGGGACCATTTCATCATCGACAATAATAATAAAATGAGCGGGACAGGGGGTTATACCTCGGATTGCTCGGCTAGAGCTCTCAGATGAATAATAGAAAGAATAATGAGCTCCGACAGCGAAAGTATTTCCGAAAACAGCGCTGAAATCAGCAACGTCGTCGAAAATACTGGAAAATGCAGAACTAGGGCACGACGGGAAACAGCAGGAAAAAGCTCGGCCAAAAGGGCAGCGAGCTCGGACAGATCCGCAGGCAGGGGAATCGGCCAGAGGGGCCGCGAATGGCGCCGGCGAGTTCTGACCCAGAGGCGCGCTCGCGGGGGAGACGGGCGACGTCGGCGTCGGCCGAGAAGGGCGCGGCTCCGCTGGGGCGGCGTCGCTGGCCGGAGGGACCGGCGAAGAGGGGGCTGGCGCGGGGGCTCGGCCGCGAGGGGGTTGCGCGGCCAGAGGGGCGGATCCGCGGGGGCGGTCGGCCCTAGGGAGGCCGGCAGGGGTGCTGTCGCACGGGGCGCGCGAGGGGAACGACGGAGCACGGGTCGACGGGGTCGCCGGAGGAGGCGCGAGCTTCGGAAAGAGGGGCGCCGAGGGTTTGAGGGAGTTGGGGTTTGGGTAGGGTGAGAGAATAGAGAGTTGGGGAAGTAGAGAAGAGGGGAAGTTGTCTTCTGTAAAGATTGAGAGATCGTGAGGGAATTTGTTATTAAGGAGGGAGTGGTTGCTCGTGTGTGGTCCAGAGGAGTTTGAGGGGAGAGAAAAAGGGGAGTGGGAGACTAAGTTCGTGTGTGTGTGAGTGAGTTACTGGTCCTACGGGACCAGCTGTACGTATCATTTTTTTTATTATTAAACCAAGTCAAAAATCAGAATTAAGAAAGAGGAATAGGATTGGGTTTGGCTCAGGCCTGGGTCTGGGTTCGGACTCGGGTCTGGGTCTAAATCAAAAAGTCCATGTTATTATTATTTTTGAAAACTTTTACACTCAAAATAATTTCTAAATTAAAAATATATTAATAATAATAGAAATACAGATATTAATAATACACAAAAAGTGGGTTTTACAATCTTCCCTCCTTAGAAAATTTCGTCCTCGAAATTAAAGCAAGGTTAGGGATTACCTCAGGTCTCAAACAGGTACGGGTACTGCTCCCGCATCTGGTCTTCTCGTTCCCAGGTCGACTCGCCTGGCGAGTTGTGCCGCCACATCACCCTGATTATTGGCGTCACGGTGTTTCTGGTTCTCTTCTCGCCTCGGTCCAATATTGCCACTGGCTTCTCCGGCACTGTGAGGCTGGGTCCAATCTCCAGCTCTGAGTGGTCCAAGATATGGCTCGGGTCCGGGATGTAGCGTCTCAGCTGCGAGACGTGGAAGACGTTGTGGACGCCTTCGAGACTTGGGGGTAGAGCCACCCGATAAGCCACTTCTCCAATCCTGCTAAGTACTTCAAATGGACCAATATACCTGGGGCTCAACTTTCCTGCTCTGCCGAAACGGATTGTTCCTCTGGTAGGCGAGATCTTCACAAATACACTGTCGCCTTCTTCAAACTCCAAAGGCCGCCTGCTGCAATCGGCCCAATGCTTCTGCCTGTCTTGGGCTATCCTGAGTTTGTCTCTGATCATTCTCACCTTTTCTGCTGCTTCGGTCACCATCTCAGGTCCAAGTAATACTCGTTCTCTGACGTCGTTCCAGACAAGTGGAGTGCGGCAACGACGTCCATAGAGTGCCTCGAACGGTGTCATCCCGATGCTAGCTTGGTAGCTGTTATTGTAAGAGAACTCTACCAAGTGCAAATGGTCTTCCCAAGACCCTCCAAATTCCAGGACGCAGGATCTCAGCATATCTTCTAGCGTCTGGATTGTTCTCTCCGATTGCACATCAGTCTGAGGGTGGTAGGCGGTGCTGAACTTCAGTTGGGTTCCCAAGCTGTCATACAAACTCTTCCAAAAGTGAGATGTAAATCTAGTATCTCTGTCAGATACGATACTTACCGGAACTCCATGAATCCGGTAGATGTGCCGCACGTACAGTGCTGCCAACTTCTCGGTGGATAAACTAACCTTGAAGGGGATAAAGTGAGCTGACTTCGTCAGTCGGTCCACAATAACCCAAATGGCATCCTTTCCTCCTTGGGATCGAGGCAGCACCGATACAAAATCCATCGTTATGTGCTCCCATTTCCACTCCAAAATGTCAAGTGGCTGCAATAATCCTGCTGGTCTCTGCCTGCTAGCTTTAACTTGCTGACAAATTAAACATCTAGCCACATACCTGGATACATCCTTCTTCATTCCGTACCACCATACTATAGTTCGCATATCCCGGTACATTTTGTTGGCTCCAGGGTGTATGGAATATTGCGACTGGTGCGCTTCTTGCATCAGTTCATTCCTCAGTTCGCCAGTTGGTACGCAAAGCCTCGTACCATTCTTCAATGCTCCGTCGCTGGCGATTGAGAATCCTTCAAGTGTTTCTGCCAACACTTGGTCTCTAAGTTTGCAAAGCGTCTCGTCTTGGAATTGTGTCTCCTTGATCCTGTCCATAAGACTCGAACGCACTTGCAACTGCATCAATGATGATTCATCTCCTGGTACGATGGCTTCTCTTCCAAGTTTCTTCATCTCTTCCTCGGGCAGTACAATTTCCAATCCAAGCTTCTCCATGTCCTCCAGTAAATGGTGCTCCTTAGTCAAGAACATCGTCATTGGGTATCGACTAAGTACATCTGCAACAACATTAGCCTTACCCGGATGATACTGCAGGTTGATATCAAAGTCCTTCATTAGCTCCAGCCATCGTCTTTGTCTCATGTTCAGCTCCTTCTGAGTGAAAACATATTTCAGACTTTTGTGGTCCGTAAATATTTCCACTCTCTCTCCATACAGGTAGTGCTTCCATAGCTTCAAAGCAAATATCATCGCTGCAATCTCCAAATCATGTGTGGGGTAGTTCTTCTCATGAGTCCATAATTGTCTAGATGCATAGGCAATCACTTTCCCGTGTTGTTGAAGAACGCAGCCCAGTCCTTTTTCGGAAGCATCACTATAGATTGATAAACCGCCGGTACCTGCGGGTAGCGCAAGTATCGGCGCCTTTGTAAGCCTCTTCTTCAGTTCCTCAAAAGCTGACTGGCACACTTCAGACCATATGAACTCTTCATTCTTCCTGGTAAGCTTCGTCATTGGCTCCGCAATCTTGGAGAAATCCTTCACGAACTTCCGGTAGTAGCCAGCTAGTCCCAAAAAGCTCATGATCTCTGCAACCGAGCTTGGTGCAGTCCATTTCTCAATAGCAGCTATCTTCTTTGGATCCACCAAAATTCCTTTTCCTGTGACAACATGGCCCAAAAATTCCATTTTGTCTAAAAAGAATTCGCATTTGGATAGCTTACCATAGAGCTTCTCCTTCCTCAAGGTACTCAGCACTTTCCTCAAGTGCTCTTCATGCTCTTCCTCCGTCTTCGAGTAGATCAGTATGTCATCGATGAAGACAACAACAAACTGATCCAGATATTCATGGAAAACCTTGTTCAAGAGGTTCATGAATACCGCAGGAGCATTTGTCAGTCCAAACGGCATAACCAAGAATTCAAATTGTCCATACTTGGTGTTGAACGCCGTCTTGGGAATATCCTCCTTCCTGACCTTGATTTGATGGTAGCCTGATCTGAGATCTATCTTTGAAAATACCTTGGCTTCGTTCAGTTGATCAAATAGGTCGTCGATCCGGGGCAGGGGTACTTGTTCTTGATGGTGATATTGTTCAGCGCCCGGTAGTCAATGCACATCCGCACGGTTCCATCCTTCTTGGGCACGAACAATACTGGTGCTCTCCACGGTGAAGCCCCGTCTCTGATAAATTCTTGCGACTTCAGCTCGTCGATCTGATCCTTCATCTCCTTAGCCTCCTTGGGGTTGACTCTGTAGCATCCCCGAAAAATAGGGGAAGAGCCGGGTACTAGATCGATGGTGAATTCTACATCTCGGTCTGGCGGCAATCCTGGAAGACTATCTGGAAAGACATCCATAAATTCCGCAATGATAGGGTGAGGAGGCCCGGGTTCTTCGGTGATAGAGGAGTAGGAAATACTCTTCATATCTTCCGGAGCCCGAGAGATTTCAAACTCCGGTTCTCCTGGTGGGCTGAAGATTACACATCCTCGGTGACAATCTATCAGCGCATGCTGTTCACTTAACCAGTCCATCCCTAGGACTACATCATAGTTGGGCAGGGGCATCACTAGTAAAGGTGTTGAGAACTGATGGCCAGAGATGGTTATGGGACAATTACAAGCTTCAGTGATGGGTATAGGTCCACCACCGGTCATAACTCTACTAATCACCTTGCTAAGTCCCGAATCTATGTGGTATGCAGACATAAACTTTGATGATATAAACTATGTGATGCACCCGAGTCAAATAATGGTAGAGCAGGATGTGAAAACACATAAATGGAACCTGTGATGACATCTGCGGTGGGTTCCTGCTCTGGCTCCTGCTCATCAGCTGCTAGAGCAAAAGCTTGCCCGGTCTTCTGCTGGTGCTGTCCAAACTGTTGTTGCTGAGTAGGTAGGGGAGCTCTCTGTTGGTTGGTCCCGAGCCGGTGGACTGACATGGGACAGTCCTTCACCTGGTGGGTGGCAGACCCACAGACTAGGCAGTGTCCTAGCCTCTTCCTGCAGATGTTCGACTGATGCCCTGGCCTCTTGCAATAGTCGCAGACAGGGATCTGCTTCTGGTGTGCTCTGTCATTGGTTCTCGCCGGATGATGATGCGGCTGGTGGTGCGAGGGCCTGTTGCTGTTGTTGTTGGGCCTCTTCTGACTACCCTGGAAGTTGCTAGTTCCAGGATACTCCCTCTTGGATCGAGAAGGCTGGCTCTTCTCCACATCTTGATCTCGGATCAGGATCCTCTCATAAGTCTTTGCGCCACCTGCGATCACAGGGGTGCGAATCTCTTCTCGTAAGCCATACCTGAATCGCTCAGCACGATCCTTGGGGTCAGCTACCAGGTTCTGGGCAAAGTGGCTTAGTCGGCCGAACTCTGTCGCATATTCGCTGACCGTCATGTTTTCCTGCTTCAAGTTCTGGAATTGCCTCTCCATTTCCCGCATCTCCGATGTCGGAAAGAACTTCCTGCGGAACAGCTTCTTGAAGGTATCCCAGTCGAGCTGCTTGTCCTGGAGTCGGGGTTCATTCCGATACCAGGTGCTCGCCACATCCTGTAGTTGGAGTCCTACAGCTTCAGCCTTGAGGTCCTCCGGGAGTCGAGCGACGCTCAAGAGACGCTCCATATGGTCTAGCCATTCATCGGCGTAAATGATACCCTCGGTTCCTTTGAAAGGTCGAGGGTCTTGCTTCTTAAAGCTTTCTATATCTCCAACCTTCATGCAATAATATGCCTCTAATCAAAAGAATGGCCTTAAAGAAATATAACTTAACTCCTGAATCATGCTTACCTTGGCAGGTCGTGGCTCTGATGAAGTGGTTCTTCCTCTCTCGAGGGCAGCCATGGCCACATTGTGGGCATTCTCTATGCCTTCTCTCATAATCGCGGTCTGCTCGCGATGGGCTTCAGCTTGGGCAACAGTCTGCTCTCTGTGGGCTTCTGTTTGAGCTCTCTGTGCTTCAAGCACTCCTCGTAGCATTCCCACTAGGTCAGTGGGATCCACGGGTACTGGTGGGGCAGCTGGTGCGGCCACTACCGCAGGGGTATGTGGCTCAGCCTGGGATTGCGCAGGTTCCACCGTTTGCGCTGTGGAAGCATAAACGGGCCGGGGAGCTGGTACAGCATGATGACGGTCTGTCAGCTGCAATGGAGGTGGGTCCCGGCGTGCTTGAGAAGGGGTGTGATCAGTTGATGACACCTCATCGTCAGCAGGGCTGGATCGGGTAGTCTTTCCTTTGGCCATGATCTGAAAGGTTTAGGGTACATACATAAGCAAGGTATCCTACCAGTCTATAATCAAACAAAAATATTTATTTATATAATTCGGTCCTATGTCGTGACAAATGTTCTAGTGTTCTAATTGTTTCTAGGTAAGTTTTCCTAAGTTGTTGTACGTAGGACCTGCATGGGCCACCACTGAAAACATGTCACGACCCGATCCCAATAATCTGGGTCTAGTCGGATCATGCCCAGCCTGCAACGTTGTTGAGACGACGGCAGTAAGCTGTTCAGTAGCAGGTAACCATACAACAACACTATATTTGTCACAACTCAACTTCGGAAATAAACTTTATTAAACTGAAATTTAAATACAAATAAAACTGTTCTGAAAGGAAATACAAAATTTTGAAATAAAAGAACAATGCAGAAATAAAATCTATCTAGCAGCCGGATCATCGGCCTCAGTCCCATCGTCCTCCTGTGGGGACTCTGGCAGCACAACTGGGTACAACACAGGGTCGTAGTAGCTGTTGTAAAACCGATCTGTATCCTCAATATCCCCTAAAAATGTATCTCTAGTCAGGAGAGAGCAAAGTACAATTCATGCTAATTTTTAAACAGTTAAATTAAATAATAGAATCATGCAGTTCTAAACAGTTTTAAACATGAACAGTTTGTTACAGTAAAACAGTGATTTGAACAGGCAATGAAATATGACCGGCTTAGGTTTGTTACAGGAAGGATAGGGGTTTTTGTTACAGTATGGTCATAATCATTACGCTATTCCCCCAGTCCCCAGTAGTTACGGTACTCTCAGAGAGAGTTTCGTGTTTGCATCGTGGTTTAGACTTGCAGTAAAGCGATTAAATAATTAACTGTAAACTAACATAAACTATGCTTGCCTCAATGAAATGACTGGAGAGGTAGAAGACTTCGAGACAGGTAATTAGAGTCGTCCTCAAATTCCTACATTCGAGAGATAGACTCAGATATTAGGTTCACCAACTTAGCCATGCTAGTTGAAATCTCTAGTTGCGTCCTAGTCCAATTTTAGTTCTTTAATTAATCAAACACAGAAAAAATACGATTATTGTGCGTTGATTTAATACGAGGGAAAAAGGTCATTTTAACTTTGAATTCGGGAAAACATCGTCGCTGCCAGATTATTTTAGGAAAACTTGGTATTTTCTATAAATATAAATATAAAGCTAATTTTCTTATTTAGTGAGAAATACGTGACTTTTTAATTAAACTTGTCAATTTTTAGGTGAGAAAATATTAATTAATTTTATACGAAAATACTTTTAGTCAATTTAATCGTTAAATAGAAAAACTCGTAAAACCAGAAATGACAAGTAAATCTAAGCTATTACAGTTACAGACCACAGCCAGCTGGGCTTATGCCCATTACAATTTATTTACATAAATTGAAATAAGATAAAACCGCCGTTAGTCATAAACTGAAAATAACTAAAATATAAACAGAATTTAAATAGTAAAAATAAAGGTAAAAATAGAGTCTCAGATATGGTCCAATCCTCAACTGGGCTAATGCCTCAATGTCCGGGCGAAGCCGGTTTCGTTTGCACTTAGCCGGATCCATTGACCGATACGGTCGTCACCCAAAATCAAATATCGAATAAAATTCCGAAAATCATTTTAAATTCATTTTTAAAATAATCCAGGATTTACGAAAAAATCCGACAACATCTTCTCTGTTTTTGGTCAACCCAAAAACTGGAAAATGGTGCCGATAATTTCCTGCAAATCCCAAACCAGGAAAAAACCCAAATATATATATATAAAATCCACAACCAATCCACAGAATAATCGGGACGACCCGAAATAATTTCGGAAGTCCGATTCCAGTCCCACAAATCACAGAACGTTACCGAAAAATCCAGAAAGCTAAAACATACCAAAAAATCCATTCCCGAAATATTCCGGGAATCCAAAATAATTCACAGGGCCTTTCCGAAAGTCCCGAAAAATTACGACGTCGCTAAAACCGAATTTTCAAAGGGAATCGGGGACCATTTCATCATCGACAATAATAATAAAATGAGCGGGACAGGGGGTTATACCTCGGATTGCTCGGCTAGAGCTCTCAGATGAATAATAGAAAGAATAATGAGCTCCGACAGCGAAAGTATTCCCGAAAACAGTGGTGAAATCAGCAACGTCGTCGAAAATGCTGGAAAATGCAGAACTAGGGCACGACGGGAAACAGCAGGGGAAAGCTCGGCCAAAAGGGCAGCGAGCTCGGACAGATCCGCGGGCAGGGGAATTGGCCAGAGGGGCCGCGAATGGCGCCGGCGAGTTCTGACCCAGAGGCGCGCTCGCGGGGGAGACGGGCGACGTCGGCGTCGGCCGAGAAGGGCGCGGCTCCGCTGGGGCGGCGTCGCTGGCCGGAGGGACCAGCGAAGAGGAGGCTGGCGCGGGGGCTCGACCGCGAGGGGGTTGCGCGGCCAGAGGGGCGAATCCGCGGGGGCGGTCGGCCCTAGGGAGGCCGGCGGGGGTGCTGTCGCACGGGGCGCGCGAGGGGAACGGCGGAGCACGGGTCGACGGGGTCGCCGGAGGAGGCGCCGAGCTTCGGAAAGAGGGGCGCCGAGGGTTTGAGGGAGTTGGGGTTTGGGTAGGGTGAGAGAATAGAGAGTTGGGGAAGTAGAGAAGAGGGGAAGTTGTCTTCTGTGAAGATTGAGAGATCGTGAGGGAATTTGTTATTAAGGAGGGAGTGGTTGCTCGTGTGTGGTCCAGAGGAGTTTGAGGGGAGAGGAAAAGGGGAGTGGGAGACTAAGTTCGTGTGTGTGTGAGTGAGTTGCTGGTCCTACGGGACCAGCTATACGTATCATTTTTTTTATTATTAAACCAAGTCAAAAATCAGAATTAAGAAAGAGGAATGGGATTGGGTTTGGCTCAGGCCTGGGTCTGGGTTCGGACTCGGGTCTGGGTCTAAATCAAAAAGTCCATGCTATTATTATTTTTGAAAACTTTTACACTCAAAATAATTTCTAAATTAAAAATATATTAATAATAATAGAAATACAGATATTAATAATACACAGAAAGTGGGATTCACAATTATGAGTGCAAACCCCACTCTTTGGATTAACCCCACTCTTTGGATTTCCCATAAAATCTCACTCTCAATAATGCACCTTTGTGTTTTGTATAATATATATATATATATATATATATATATATATATATATATATATATATATATATATATATATATATAGAACCAGGTAAATTATTTCTGGAATCGCTCCCACTGGGATTCGAACTCCTGACCACTCGGGCCGCATGCATCTCTCTTAACCACTAGGCTAGAGGTCATTTGCCTATATATATATATATATATATATATATATATATATATATATATATATATATATATATATAAGTCGGATTTCGAATTCTTCGGGTAATCCGAGCCCAATCCGATTTTTGATCGGGTTTAAATATTTTAACTCAACTCCGAACCCGAATTCGAGTATCTTCAACTCTAGCCCAACCATTAACGGATTTATCCGATCTGGCTCGGATTTAGTCCATCCGAGTTGCACCTCTATTTGGAGGAATGGTTTGGAGGAACATATTTGAGGGATAAATAGCATGGAACAGCTGAAAAAATGAAGGTAGTTATTTGCAAATTATCAACTTTTTCTATTTTCAACCCCCCTTTAACTAGTTACTTAATAATAAAATTATTATAATTATAATTATTACACAGGATCTCAGCATTGGATGAAGATCTTTTGCCCCCCAAAATCTCTCTATCACACAGGTCCCCAAAAGAGAAATAAATGTTTAACACCAGTCCTTTTTGCTGCTGGGCTGTCCAGTAAATAAAGTTCATTTACTTGTTTCCTTTCCCTTCATACATAATAATAATAATACATAGTAGTTTTTTTTTTGTTTTTTTTTGTTGCACTGTTTTAGCAGTGAGTTCACAAGAAATGTTTGGGTGGCTTTTAAAGTGTTTTTGCCATTTGGAATCAAATTTGACCCATCCCGGTAATTAATTTGCCGGCGGGAGATATGGGGCTGACAATCTAAATCACACTTGCCACATTAGTTAATGCTCAACTCACGAGTCAGGAGAGGAGAGGACCACATGAGAAAAATGACTCTTTTAGGGGGACCGTAATAAAATTTGATCATGCAGTGACCACAGATCCCGACCCATGTTAGCAATCACCCGAATAAGACGCGTATTATACGCAAATTTTTCCGTATAGTACATAAATGTATAATACTTACGTACTTTGAAAAATTCGAATTTGTACGCAAATTTTAAGCCTGTGGCGTTTTAAACGCGTACCGTACAAATTTTTAAAAATTTGGCCAAAAAAATGTGACCAAGAAACCCAACAGTCTTGACTTTCTTGACTCTTGCTGCTATTAGATATTAAGACTGGCACAGTTCTAAAAAATTATCAAAAGAAAAAAAAAATTAAAAGTCTCACAGTAACCAAAAAAAGAAATCCAAAAGTCTTTGCACATGTTGCTTACAATAATCAAAGAAAAACCGAAAATCCAACCTCTTCTTATTCTCACACTGAACCCTTGTTTATGAAGGAGTAGAGGTGGGTGGGACATATATATATGCCGAATTTTTAGTGCCGAATTGGTTCATATGAAACGTACTAAACACGAATTAAATTTAATCCGAATATTTTTCGTTAGATGAATTTTTGATCGAATTTTTGACCGTATTTTACTTATAATGTGCCGATTTATACTCGTACATTTGCCGTTCCGAATTTTTTTCGTTTGTCGAATTGCTAACAAGGATCTGACCGTGTCTAGACTATGGAAGCACATATGTTGCCCCCAAAATCTGTTTACGAAATATATTCCCTTCTTAAAAAAAAAGTAGATCATACTCATTGTGAGTGTTATTTTTTAAAAGTCAATAAAACCACATATTTATAGTATATTTGGTATACGGTTGTGTTGGATTGAGTTTTTTTTCATCGAAAATATTTTAATAGCACATATTTTTCATGTAACTATTTTTTTAAAAATCTATCGTTTTCATATTTTTCTCCAAAAGTTGGAAAATTAAACTTAGTCAGCCCATAAAAAAAATATTAATTTTCATGAAAAATAACTATTTTTCATGTAAAATAACCACAATCAAACACCCGAATTAATTCGGTGGAATTTTTATATGAATTTTTTTCCTAGTAAAATAATTTTGTGGAATAAAAAAAAAATTCCACGTATTAATTTTGTGGAACTAAGATTATGTGTAATGATGGATGTGTGATGTCTACTTGTGAGATTTGATTCGTCTTGTTGGTGTGCAATTAAATTAGACTGAAAAAAGACAAAAAAAAAAGGGGAAAAAAGAAAGCTTAATTAAGTTACCTTCTTATGGATAAGTTGATAATCCACATTTAATTCGCCAAAAACAACAGGGGTTGTTGTAACTAGTATTTTAAGCCGTATCAAAGATCGATCCGGATAATATATTGGTTCGGATCAAATTAGTTCGACCAACGATTTAATTACTGGATTAATCTAAGTGGTCTAAGTTCAATTCCTTTCAGACACTGATTTTACAAAACTATTTATTTACAATCAATTTTTGAAAAAAAAGTAGGTCAACACTATTCTTGTCCGAAATGCCTATTCGTTCAAGGGTCAACAGATTGAACCGGCCACTCCGATTTTTTAAAGCAGTGGCTGTAACTCAACAAACAATATCAAACTAATACAAGTAATCTTTTATTTATTTTCTGAAAAGTATATTTATCGAGCAACAAACTGTAACAGAATAAAAAATTATTTAACAAAAAACTGTTTGAATATGATATCCATAATATAATTTTACAAACAAACAACCAACGTCAGATTGTCTGACATATTAGTGACAATTTTTTTAAAAACTAGGAACAAAACTAGACATGATACTTCCTGAGAATGATTTTTTTTTTTTTTGACTGTGAAGACATGCCTTAAGAGTAATTAAAAAATATATATAGAAGATATTAGGGTCCTCTGTGTTCTACGCAGGGCCGGCCCTGAGGTAAGTCAGACAAGATTTCGGACTTGGACAACCCTCTGCTACTTGGAACAACTCTCAGGCTCAACGTGATCACAATATAGGTCGGGGTCTCGGGTGACCCGTCAGGCAATGAACAACCAAAATAGCTCTGAATAAGACAATCCATTTCTTTGGGCCGACCGTGATTCTATGGAGTTTCTACCATGTCTCAAACGGTAAATATTATTGAGTTTGGAAAGTTGCATTTCTTAGACCAAATTTTAGAAACTTAATATTCTAGACAAAATTTGGCAAATTTTGTTTTTTCCTACAATTTTTTTTAACTATGCACACATAGTGACAAAGTACGATTTAGGTTTGTTTCAGTGAAGTGGACATGAGGTTAGGTGGGATTGCTATGTCCTTGGTTTTGTCTCCAAGTGTTCAATCGGAGAGGTGGTGCAAGTTTTTGAAAATAACACTAGAACTAAGAAAATGTCCATCAAACTTGCCGATGGGAACACGTGGAACCCTGTTACGTATGATTGCTTAATAACACACCTATTTCGTATAAGAGCATCTCCAACCCTAATGTCTTGAAATACAATATAATTTTTATGTGGCATTAGTCACAAGACAATGTCTTATCTATGTGGTAAGATTGTATTCACAAAGGACAATGAAGTAAGAAAACTTTCTCCAATGCAAAAGTATTGAAATGTTTACTTTTTTTTGGAACTTGGAAGATAAAGTATTAGAGCATCTCCAACCCTATTGTCTTGTTTTGTGTTGTGAATCCTATGTGGCATGAGGGACAAGACAATGTCTTGTATATGTGGCAAGATTATATTCACAAATGACAATGGGTTTAAAAAGTCATCTCCAATGCAAAAGTATTGAGAAGACAATACAAATAATTTTTTACAACTTCCAAGACAACTTTTACTCTTCTATTTCTTTTTTATAAATATTTTTATTCACAAATGATGATGTGGACATAAAGACATTGTGAAGTGCATTGTCTAGATCTAGACAACCAACTTCACATTGTCTTTGCCATGTCATTGCCATGTCAACTCCACACTTTATTTCACATTTGCATTGGAGAAGTACTTTTGAAAAAAATGGTTGTCATTCCTATGTGGCAACCATTTTTTTCAAACTCACAATAGGGTTGGAGATGCTCTTAAGATATTTACTTTTGTTCCAACTTTTAAGACAACTACTCATCTTCTTTCTTTTTTCTAATATTTTTTATTCATAATTGATAACATGGAAGAGAAAACACTGTCAAGTGCATTGTCTAAAACAAGACAATCAACTTCACAATGTCTTCTTTAACTTTTGCCACATAAGCTTCACAATTGACTTGACAATTGCATTGGAGAAGAACTTTTGAATAAAATTTTGTCATTCCTATGTGGCAACAACATTTTTCCAAAGTCACAATAGGGTTGGAGATGCTCTTATGGACACACACAAAAAAGAAGAAGAAAATGCTGTCTTTTCTTTTATTGGCGCAAGGCACCACAAATCGAGTACGCCTGAGAGATCCTGTGCTGAGGATCCCCGAGTACAAAAAAAGAATTCTGGGGAATGGGACGATGGAGATCGAGCGGCAGTTGCTCCTTTACTCCGTTGACACTCCGATTACAAAAGTGGGAGAAAATCTAAAAAAATTGCTAACTCTCGGCTCACTGGCAAGACTTGCAGCAATTTGGCTCTTGAAAATACTCTCCGTTCTGTGTTTTGAAGAGGGATGAGGTCCCCCTTTTATAGTCGTTCTTGAGCTAGAATGATGTTATGCGCCCACATGAGGAAACACGCTGGTTCTTATGTGGGCGCATAGTCCTGCTTTGGGTGCATAGGATGTAGGCGCATACAGGCTGCGAGATCGTGGGTTGGTCGTGGTGTTGATGTGGCCGCATGCTTCGATGCATGACTGCTTGTGGAGACTGACGTGGCCGTGCGCTTCGATGCACGTTTTGATCATGGCTTTGACTGAGTCAGGCTTGGGCGCATAGCCATGTCTCAGGCTATGCGCCCTCCTTTCTGGGGAGCTAGTCTTGGACGCATGAAGCTTCACTGACTGGGCGCATGGGGCTACACTTGACTGGACGCATGGAGCTACACTGACTGGGCGCATGGAGCTACACTGACTGGGCGCATGGAGCTACACTGACTTGGGCGCATGGAGCTACACTGACTTGGGCGCATGTGGCTTCATTTGCTGAAATTTTTTATGCTTCTACAGGACCCCATTCAAAGTTTTCGATATTTGAACAAGTTCGAAATACTTTGAAAGAAGCATGGATCGTCTTCTCGCGAGGCAATGGGCGCATAGCACGACTCTTCCCTTGGGCGCATAGTATTTGGCCAGCCTGTCAGGGAGATACGACTGTTGAGATTTTTTTTGAAATTCGAACTGACAGATTCATCGGAACAGAATTTGAAGCGGTCCATCCTTCATACGTCGTCCACGTCAGCAAGGGACAATTGCATAGTAAGCAGAGAGCTGATCCATCACGTGGGCGCATAGGCTGTAGTGGGCGCATAAAACACAATGGACGCATACAACAGGTGGGCGCATAGGAAGTGGACCATACCTATAAATAGACCCTGGAGGAGAGAGAAAGTTCATTATTCCTTTCTCTTTGAATTTTTCAGAAAACTCTTCATCTTATTTCTTTGAGAACCATGTCTCCCAAGGCCGTCAAGAGATCCGCAAAGGGCAAGGGGGCTGCGTCGAGTGGCTCTCCTCCCGCGACAGAGTTCTCGGCAGTTCAGGACCTGATTTTGGGTGAGGGCATGCTTCAAAACACAAAGTCTCGAGCGTTAATTTGCGACGCTCGGACTTCTCTTTTGCCTGGGCGCTTGCGTCTAAGGAAACATACTTCTGTGAGCATTACTATGCGCCCACAGAAGTCATGCGCCAACACTGTGGTGTGCTATGTGCCCACGTGTTGCCATGTTATGCACCCTTTAAGCTGTGGCATATTATGCGCCCACGTACTGTTCGCGTGTTATGCGCCCACATGTCTTGTTTTAGGTGCATATCCATTTGGGCGCATAGCCTTTTGGGCGCATAGAATCCCTTCAAAACATAGTTTTTCCTACGGTTTTATAAGTTTGACTGTCTTTCTGTCCTTGCAGTGAACATGTTTGTCCCGGAGTTTGACGGAATTTTTTTTGGCTCTGCTTACTAGGCCCTTGATACCAGTCCCATAACAAATATGATCAGCACGGTTCAGGCCAAGATTGGTCAAAATCAGCCTACGGAGCGGACCCTCGCCATACTTGAGCATGATAAGTCCTTCTTGAGGTAAATGATTAATAATGAGAAGTTCGTGGGTGGAGGGGCACGTCGCTTCAAGAAGCCGTATTTCCTGTTTGGTGATAGTATGGGTTTTGAAGATGACGAGACCATACGTTTGAGAATCCCCATGGTGATTAACCCGAAAAATCAGAGGATATGGCTACCGTCGATGGAGCGCCATTATCCTTTGTCTGCATTCACTGCCTTAGCTGTGTGGCGACGGATGAAGTGGGAACTAACTCCTGAGCTCCCCGGAGTCATCTCTGGGAGAATACAATTTGACCCAGGCAATCGGAGGAAAGACACTTTCGAATGTGTCCAGGGCTCTGCGTCTTACTCTACGAGGGGACTGTAACCTGGTGCCGTAGTGAATGACATTCCAACTAAACTTCATCCTTATGCTGCTGACACGCTTTGCCATTTGATGATGACGGAGGATGTGTCATATCCTGCAGGGAAGATGCGGATGGAAGGCTGGAAGGATCCGTCTTTATTCTGGAGCAATCTCACCAGCTGGATACTTTCTACATATGAAGCCACCCTGAAGATTGCTGGCCTTTACTATGCTATTCCACTCAATATGGTGTAAGGGTCAACTGGCCAATGTTTGTCTCTTTGGCCGAGTTATATAACCTTCACACCTGTACCTTCTTTACTCCGGCTGGGGAGATGGTATTGGCTCTCCATGAAATGCAGGAAGTATCGAAGCTTCCCTGGGGTACGGAGCCCTATGAAGAGTACGTGCCTTGTGATGAAGAACTCCGAGATCTGGAGAGTAAAAACTCCGGGATGGTTGATGTATACAAGGAATTGCTCTGCCACCTTCTTATCTGTCATAGGATTAATAAGAAAGGGAGAACCGAGGGGGCCAATCCCCACACGAGAGCCTGGACGGGTTATATCTTCGTCCAAGGAGATGGGGAAGATTCGGCCACCTTTTCAATCTTAAAACCCATGACCAAGTCCGATATAGAAGCCCGAATGGCGGATTATGAGATATCGGATACTGAGAACAGTGATGATCCTGAGTCTCCGATTGTCTACTACTTTCGTCAGGCCGAACATCTGTTGTCAGAAAAAGCTATGCTGGCAGATTTCTTAATGATCTGGCTTCGTGACTGCGTAGTCCCTGGAGGTTCAGGGTCCATTGAGAGAATAAACCAGGTTATGATACTTCCGGCTGTGAAGTTGGCGTTCGGGTACCATCTTGCTTTACTTCTCGGGATGGTTTGTGCCATTGGACGAGGTCTGCGGGACTTTATCAGGAATGTGGCAACTCCCAACGACATGCCTTACTTTGCCCGAACCGAGCTTCCATATCATTTTCTGATGGGGTGTCTGCTACTACATTGTCCTTCCCTAATGAATGCTGGATTGGTGGCGGATTCTTTGGCGAAAGACGCCTTTCTTCGTAGATTTTGGGATGCAGATTGGACTGTCACCGGTGTGCCTGCTTGCAGAAAGGCCTTAGGCTTCTTAGAGAACTATGAGTTCTTCAGAGTATCTCCTCCGTCCGGCAGCAGAAATGCAGGAGATATCTTAGTGGATAAGGGGGTTCATGCCACTAATTTAACTGCTGGAGCGTTTCACTAGCTTCAGTCTATTAGACCATCGCATCTGGTGCTCCGAGACAGGAATCATGCCTATCTGGAGACGTATCTGCCGAGTCATTTTGTGCGGCAGTTCAGCTATAGTCAGCTCCTTCTGGGAAATGCTAGCCCGTATCTGGAGTCGATAGGTAGCTTGATTGATAGGGCGCATGCTTGGATGTACTACAATACCGGGTGCACGGGGGTGACTTTCACTCTGCCCTTGGATAAGCCTGAGACCCATTTGTGATATGCCGCCACCAAATTTTACGTTCAGATCAATACTTTTCATCCAAAGTATGATCGTGAACATAGCTTGATATTGGGGACTCGGTTTGGCCCCCCTCATCCGAAAAAGGCGTCGAAGGGTCATAATAAAAAAGTACTGTTCCCGCCTCGAAACCAGCCGTAGTGCCACAGCCAAAAGCTATTTTTAGGAAGCCAACAGTGTCTCTGAAGGAGGATACGAAAGATGACGATTCTTCTCCTCTTAATCCTCCTCAGAAGAGAAAGGCTTCAACTGAATTGGCCCAGGAGCCAACCTTAAAGCAAAAGAAGAAAACTGTTGCCCTTAGGAGAGCTAAGGAAATGAGTGCTGGCTCGCCTCCCTTGAGGAGATCCTCCCGGCAAACTGGAAGAGGAGGAACGGTGTCGCGGGCCGTTGATATTCGAGAGGTAGATCACTTCCTCGACTCCATAGCCATTCTAGTCAATCCTTTAGAAGCTTTCTCACCCTTGCGTTTGTCCTTTGCCCAGGACCCTGAATTTGAAGCTGAGGCTGGTACCTTTGAGGAGGTGGACGCGGTAATGGTGTTCCCTGTCCGTCCTCAGCCGATGGATGAGGGCGAATCTTTTTCGGTTGTAAGAGTTGAGCGGAAAGATCGGGGCAGAGGCCCGGACCATAACGGCGATCAGAAGATCAACTTTTTCTATGACATATCTGTGGGGATATGTCTACAATAGAAACTGCGATGAAGGAGCTGGACGAGAACCAAGTCCAATCGGCTCATCCTCCTGCGGGTATGTTGCCTTTACGCCTCTCTTCGGATGAGATTTTCCGACTTCGATTTTGTGTGCTCCTTGTGAAGCTGACCACGACTGTGTGTTCCCTTGTAGACAAGGGGAAAGAACCCCCCGCGAAGATAGTCTCTGCTATTGGAAGAGGGGCAGAAGTTGTCCCCAGTTCCTTCAAATCTGCTGCTGTAGAGGGAGCTGTTGGTGAGCCGGTACTGGCTACAGTAGGAGAAGCTGAGCAGCCCACTGAGGGAGCTGTTGCTAAATCGGCCCCTGTTTCGGCTGAGCTTGTGGAAGACATCAGGCTCGATGGCACTCAAGGCCTTGATATCATTCTCCTTGAACAGTCTGGGCCTGCTCCTGGTTTTCCTGAAACCGCTGTTGAAGGCGCAGTCCAGGCTGGGGTTGAGCAAGCCGAAGGTACGAAATTACAGCTCTTTCGCCTTTCCCCCCTCTCTTTGGTTACTGATGTATATATTATTTTCTCTGTCAGGTTTGACTTCTTGTCAGGCATTCCCTCCGAAAGTGGAAGAAACTTTCCAAGCTTCTTCTCCGACGACCTCCACCGAAGATGAGGAGATGGCTCAGGAAGTTGTCAGAGCTTTCTACTCGGTGCTGAAAGTGAAGCTTCCTGAGTCTTGAATCGAAATGCCGCCTTCGGCCCTGTGAAGGCTGTTGCAGAGTGTCAGGTAGCGGCCCTCGAGAGCATAGCTGGCTATGAAGGGCAGGCCAACACTCTGAGGAAGGTCCTGAATGACCTGGAAGGTCAGGTGGCCAGGTTCCGAGAAATCAAACAGTGGAGCCCGACATCACTGTTTCGTACAGAGGACAAGGCTTTGATGACAGCTCTTGCGGAGGAGAAGGCTACCTTTCAGGCAAGGAAGGACACCTTCGTTCAAGAGATTTGCGAGCTGGCTAACCAGTACAGCCAGTTTAATGCTGCAAGTGAGGCACGTTATGCCTCGAAGAACAGGCTGGCTGCACAGATCACTATGAAGTACAATCGTATTGTGCAGATCAAGAACGAGATTGCCCAGCTGGAAGCCGACTTGAGGGCGTCGTCATCTGAACATGAGGATTATTTGTCCCAGGCTGCTATGACTGCCACCACTTCTGCCCGTTTAGAAGAGCAACTGGCGAAGTTGGAGGGGGAGCATCAGAATCTGATCCTCTTTGAAGATGAAGCCGCTCGTCAAAAAGAGGCACGGCGCCGAGCTGCTGTGAAGTCTGAAGCCGAGATTGCAGTTTTGAAGGACAACATCAATCGCCTGTGTATCCCGTAGATTTTTGTAACTTTCTCTTTTTTTTGGCCGTCACGACTCTTGTACCTTTTTTCCTGTCTTTTGATAGACGTTTAAGTACAGAATAAAGAATCTTTTCAGAAGTGAATGTGGTTTTGTGAAATGTCGATGCTAGAGGTAATGTGGACATAGCAAGGACATTTCTGGTGGGTATTCTACTGGAGAATTTTTTATGTGGACCTATTATCCATTTTATATTCGAATGATTCGAATATAGATTATAGGTTGAACGAAACTGCTAGTAGAGGTAATATGGACGTAATAACAGAGGATGTTCTATATCTGACCAGAGGTAATATGGACGTGGAAAGATATATAACATTAGGTAGGAGTGGACAGTTCAGAGGTAGTGTGGACATGACTATCTTTGATGAATGCTTTGCTCATAGGTTATGTGGACGTGGCAAAACATTTGATCATTCCGCTGGGGAAATAATTATCGAAAAATAATTCAGAGGTAATAGGGACGTGATTTTTTTTTTGTCAAACCGAGTTTGGACGGAGTCAAAAACAGAAATGATTCTGCTGGAGAAATATTTAGAGGACCTATTATCCAGGGCGTATTCAAGACTCTTGAAATACGGATAATAGTTAGATAGTTTTTTTTGAATCATATAAACATCGCACTGTACATTTACATAACTGAACATATGTGAACATTATGTAAAAGAGGTTACATATAGTATTTTTTTAGGAACTTGCCATTGATAGGCATCATGAGCAAGTCACCATCAGGCTTGGTCAGCCGGTACGCACTGTTAGAATACACCGATTCTATGACGAAAGGACCTTCCCATTTAGGTTGAAATTTCCTTTTTGTTTTGTGCGTCATGACCATCGGTCTTCTCACTGCTAGGACCAGATCACCGACTTGGAAGATCCTTTCCTTCACCTTTTTGTTGAAAGCTCTAGAAATATGTGCTTGGTATAGCTCAATACGCTGTTGAGCTAATAAGCATTTTTCGTCTAGCGCTTCGAGATCTTGGAGTCACAGACGGTAGTTCTCTTCAGTAGTCAGCTCGCTGGCTAGGGCTACCCGAAGGGAAGGAATCTGGATTTCTAGGAGAAGAACTGCTTTGCTCCCATAAACCAGAGAGAATGGCGTACTGCCTGTTGGAGTCCGGACCGTTGTGCGATAGGCCTATAGACATTCACCGAGCTTCTCGTTCCAATCGTGCTTTTTTGAAGACACGAACTTCTTGAGAAGTTTTATGATGGTTTTGTTGAAGGCTTCTGCTAGCCCGTTAGCCGCTGGATTATAGGCAGTAGAGGCTACTTTCTGGATTCGATTCTTGTCGCAGAACCGATAAAATACATGGCTTGCAAACTGTAGACCATTATCATGGATGATCCTGCGAGGTAGGTCGAAGCGGTAGATGACGTGATGTTTGATGAAGCTGATCACGTTTGATGTCTTCACTTCGGTGAGCGGTATAGCTTCCATCCATTTGGAGAAGTAATCGGTTATAGCTAGGATGAACCGATGTCCTTTGGAGGATGGCAGGCTGATTGGTCCTATGACGTCCATGTCCCAGGCTTCAAATGGCCAAGATACTGTCGTCGGGTGTAGAAACTCTGAAGGTTGATGAATGAAATCGGCGTGGAACTGGCAAGCTCTACACTTTTTTGCATATTCAACAACATTCGCTATCATTGTAGGCCAGTAATAACCCATTCGTTTGAGGTAATCTTGTAATTTGGGACCTGGTTGATGTGTCCCACAAACTCCATCGTGAGCCTCCCGGAGTGCATGCTTGCCTTCTGTGTCTGATAAGCATCGTAACAGTAGCCCGTCATAAGAGCGTCGGTACAGCATCTTGGTAGCTGTATCATAGTAAAATCTGAGGGATCACCTTTAGATGGATACTGCTTCCTTCGGATCCTCGGGGAGGATTCCATAGACAGCGTAGTCTATGAAGGGAAATCTCCATCCTTTAGCATCGACATTTGTTTTCGCTGCGTAACTGTGATGAATATGTAAGGCATCTTTCACACAGAATAGTTCTCGACCAGACACTATGATCAACTGCTGAGTATTGGTAGGAACGGTCAAGGAAGCAGCGAGACCGGTTAGAGCATCTGCTTCTATATTCTGTAGTCGAGGCACGTGCTCAATGAAGAATCCAGCGAAAGTAGAAGCCAGCTCGATTGTTGCTCTGTGGTAGGGGATGAGATCTTCGTGGCAAACTTCATAATCCCCTCGGACCTGACTAACTATTAGCTTGGAATTGTCGTAAGCCTCTAGATAGTCAACTCCCAGTTGCTTCGCCAGTTGCAGGCCGATTAATAGGGCATTATATTCGGCCACGTTGTTGGTGCATGGTTCCATGAGAGAATATGCACGGTGTATAACCAAATGATCAGGTGACACGAGCACGACACCTACTCCAGCCACGATATATCTTTTAGGTCCTATTTTTGATGCGCCATCAAAGAACATTCGCCAAATAGAGATTTCTTCAGTTGCAGTGTTAGACTCCACCACTTCGTCGGGGATTTCATCGTAGAGTTTGGACGACTCCGGTACCGGATAAGCTGCTAGAAAATTGGCTAATGCTTGGCCTTTTACTGCCTTCTGAGGAACGAAGATCATATCGTATGGAGTCAACAACATTGCCCATGTAGCTAAACCGGAATTGAGAGAGCCCAGTTTAGTCATGAGTATTCTGAGAGGATTAACTTTAGATATAATATGGATAGTCTGCCCAGACACATAGTGACGTATCTTCTGGATGGCAAATACTAGTACAAGACATTCCTTCTCCACCGGTGTGTATTTGTGCTCAGCACCCACCATTGTGCGGCTGAGGTAGTAGATTGCCTGTTCATGGCTGCCTTCGTTCTTCTGAGCTAAGAGGGCGCCAAGGGAATGATCCATAGCACGGACATATAGTAAGAAGGGCTTCTCCATTATCGGAGCAACCAATACTGGAGGGCTTGTAAGATACGCCTTGATGTCGTCGAATGCGTGTTGACATTGTTCAATCCAGACGAAATATACGCCTTTCTTCATGAGCTGAGTGAATGGTTGACACCTTCCAGAGAGGTTCGAAATGAATCGTCTGATGTAGGCTAGCCTTTCTTGTAGTCAACGTAGCTCTTTGAGGTTTCTTAGAGGATGCATGTTGAGAATAGCCTTCACTTTCTCCGGGTCCAGATGTATACCCTTTGAAGTAATGACGAAACCAAGGAACTTGCCGCTGGAGACTCCCAGAAAAGACTTGGTTGGATTCATCTTGAGTTGGTGTGCACGCATTAGTTCGAACACCGTTCTCAAGTCATGGAGGTGGTTGCCCTTGAGACAACTTTTGACTGCGATATCGTCTACGTAGCATTCCACAGTTTTGTGCAAATGATCATAAAAAATTGTGTTCATAGCTCGCTGGTATGTTTCCCCTGCATTCTTCAATTCGAAGGGCATCACCGTATAGCAGTATACCCCCAACAGTGTTCAAAAAGATGTGTGTTTCTCGTCGTCGAGGAACATCTTAATCTGGTTGTAGCCTGAGAACCCATCTATGAAGGACATCCGCTCGAAGCCGCAAGTATTGTCGATCATTACGTCAGTGATCGGTAGAGGGAACTCGTCTTTCGGACATGCAAAGTTCAAATCACAGTAGTCGATACAGACTCGAACTTTTTTGTTCTTTTTCATGACTGGAACGATATTGGCAACCCAGTCTGGGTGTTGTTCCTCGCGAATGAATCTACTGGCAATGAGCTTCTTGACTTCATTCTCGATGGCTTCCATGACGTCTGGTCAGAATCGTCGTTGCTGCTGCTTCACTGGCTTAGCTTTAGACGAAATGTTCAGGCGGTGCATAGAAACTTTAGGGTCCAAGCCTGGCATGTCTTCATAGCTCCATGCGAAGATGTCGATGTATTCTCTTATAAGCTGTATAAGAGATTGGCGTTCATCGTCAGATAGGCTTTTGCTGATGAAGATTGGTTTGAAGGATGCTTCATCTCCTAGATTGATTTGGATGACTTCGTCTTCGGTAGGTGGTTCCCATTGTTCAAAGCGTAGCTCCCACCTGGTGTCCATCTTTTGAGCCTATTGTTCGAGTTCGATTGATTGGACGTTGTCTATAATTTGGTCGACGGAAACCATATTGACGGACAGAGTTGCTTTGAACATGTCGTCGATGCTGGAGTCTGAGTCCCAGAGGGAGGAATCAGAAGAATAAGAACAACGATCTGCTTTATCATCTGATCTTTCGGGAGTTGTTGGAGGAGAGACATAGCCCAAACCAATACTGCTTCGTTGATAGTAGTTCTCGGGTTTGCCGGGGGGAGCAAAGTGTCGTATTGGCAACCGTTGCCCTCGATCATAATTTAGCCCTTTGTCGCTTTTGGTGTCATATGCCATATTCTGGATGATATTCATGGCCTGCCAACTATACCAGAAAAGTTGTATTTTCCTAGAGTCATAGTCAGCTTCTGTGTTGTGCTTGGGAGAAGTAGAGTCTGGAACGAACTTTCTCTCGCCAATTATACGACCGAAGATGATTAGTTCTTCATCTTTTTTTTCTGGCTGGAACGATGAAGTAGAGGATATCTTTAGGGTAAACTTTTTTCCGCAGGTGAGGTATTGTGACCGGCATGCAGAGGTGTGGTACTATGCTATTCTCTAGGGTGTATATCGTATCTATGTAGTTGTTTACAGATTGATAGACATCAAAGTAATTCAAAGATAAACCTTTACTAAGGAAATACGCAAGTTCTTCTTCTTCAAGGATAACATCATCCGTTGAAGGTACATTATTATGAGTATTGATATACTTATTGAGAGGATCATCATCTGGAAGAGGAGCCACAGTCTTAGCCGAGTTCACCACGTAGGGTAATTCTTCAGGATTGGTGGGACATGAATCAGTAGGTTCCTCCCGGGGTGTCTTGCTAAGAGTGATGGTCAGTGGCTTGACCTTGTCAGGGTTCTTCTTTTTCACCCAAATTGTGAGAGGGTTCGGAGTACTTTTTGGAGTAGTACGTCCTTTGACTCGGATAATCAGGGGACCATCATTGGAGGATGGACTTGCTTTAGCTTCATTTTCAGCTTCATTGCCGTCATCTTGGGGGGTTGAGATTGGTAAAGTACCGAATCTCTATAGTAAGCTTCGATGCCCTTGAAAGGATCGACATCGACAAACTCCATCTTTACGACACCATCGCTGTTAACGTACTTGAAGTACTGGTAGAGTATGGAAGGAACGATCATGTTCTCGTGTATCTATGGACGTCCTAGCAAGACGTTGCAGGATAAATTGGCATCGATCACATGGCAGGAAACCTCCGTTCGGAGATCACCGATCTATCATTTGAGACGGATCTTGCCCAGCGGGTGGCTTCGACCGGCATTGAAAGCCATGATAGTTGTGTTGGTTGCGGATAGCTTATGCAGAGGGGTTCCCAGAATTTGAAGCAAACTTCTAGGAATGATGCTGAGGGAGGATCCTGGATCGATGTGCATGCGGTCCACCTTGATCGTTCCAATATACCCTGTATAGTACATGGGTCTATCATGAAGATTATTTTTGAGTAGCATGTCCTCCTGTGAGAAGGTGATGTTGGACACCACTTTCATGGTACTATGGCAGTGGAGACAGGAGACAGGATCTTCAGCGGGAGCTTTGACTTCAGCGAGGTAAGAGTCGGCATGTAGCAATGCCTCACTTAAGGCCTTCTGCATTTCTTTAGAGAGTCACAATAGATCGAACAGAGACAACCTGGCAGGTGTATTGGCTAGCTGAGCCAATATGTCAAAGTTGTAGGACCGATCCATGCCTTCGGGAGCTGGTGCCTTTAGAGATTTGTCAAACCGCGTCTCCTTCTGCTTGGATTTGTCCGTGGTTTGAGGCTTGGACGGGCCGGCTTCTGAGCTTGTAGGAGCAACATACGCTTGAGGAGGTACTGCTTCTTCTTGTGCGGGATCGTACGTCCGAAGATAGGTCTTTCTCGATCGTGTCTCGCCAGATAGAACCTCGTAGATGGGAGAGGATACCATATGGCATGGCTTGAATTTCTTGCCCTTTCTTGCTTTGGGAGGTGCTACCCCCTGCGTCACTTTTTGGACAAGGTCTGGGTGGACCCACATGATCTCACCACGTTCAGTTGTGAGTGGGACCAAAGTCGAGTTACGAGCTGGTGGTTAGGTTGACGACTTCCATCATCGCTTTGGGGATCGGGACCACGTCGTCTGGGACTTCTGTAAGAGAAAAGTCGCCAAACTGAAGAGTGATCATGTTAGCAGATACGACCTTGTCTTCAGCTTCGAGGTTGATCCTTGACTGTCGATAAGCTGTTGTATCTTCTTCTTTAGGATAATGTAGTCCTTGGTGGAGTGATGCACATACTGATGATAGAGACAATACTTGGGATCATTGAGTTGGCTTGCCTCTGCAGGACGTCATGGTAGAGGTAATGTCAGCTTATTACCCTTCGTCAATGTGTGGAAGATGGTGATGACATCATCTTCGTCGAAGGAGAAGTTTTCCTTAGGCTTGTCGAAGGCACCCTGAGAATTGGAAGCTCCTTTGGATGTGTCTACTTTCAGGACTTCTTTCCCTTTACCCCCATGAACAGGGATAGTTTGAGGATGCTTACCCTTGTCTTCGGATTTGGGTGTCTTCAACCCTAGTAGTTCCAAGTTAGGAACGTCATTTTCAGCAGCATCAGCTGCCCCAATAAAAGTGGGCTATGTATCATACTTATGTATACCCAGACAAAACTTTACTATAGAAAGGAAGTTATGTCGACAAGTATCCATAAGTTCTGAGTCTGGTATGCCAAAGGGCTTCTTCAGTGCTAGCCGCCTGAAGCATTCGATGAAGGCAATAACAGACTCAGTCCTCCTTTGCTTGGTCTCAATGAGTGTGGACATGCTAACGTGCATGCCGCTCTCGTAAAACCTGTTGATGAATAACCTCTCCAAGTCTTTGAATGAATTGATACACCCGTCCGGCAGACTGCAGAACTATTCGAAGGCTACCTCCTGCAAGGTGCTAATAAACAGCTTCGACAGAAACGGATCGTCTATGGGCAAGTGCAGAGTCTGCGTGTTGAAGTACGTCATGTACTGACGAGGAGAAGTCAACCCGTCAAATGAGTTCAGCATCAGCGGCTTATAGTTAGGATGGCAAGTAGCGTTCTCCTACTCAGAGGGATATGGTTGAGATATCTCCATCTTCTGAAGCTCGTCTTTGTGCGAGATGGTGTCGAGGCGAGCGACCAAGGAATCAATTGCATCCTGTTGATTGAACAGGTATTGGAAAACGACTGCTGAACGGTTGTCAGACATTGTCGGCGAAGGACCACCCCCGGCATTCGCAAGATTTGAAGAAGGTACAACAAAATGATACTCCTTTTGTAGTGAAGGAGGGTTGTTGCTGTGAGTCGGACTAGCGTGGGCCGAGATATTTTGTTGAGGAAGATGAACAACCCCAGCAGCTTGAACTTCCATGATGCTAGTAAGCATATCAGTGATCTTGGCGAATGCTATTTCAAGACCTTCTAGCCGTTTGCTAGTCTGATCACTAGCTTCTTCAGGTCTTTCTCTGTCTGTCATGTATGTAGATAGCATGCGAGGATGAACAAAGGAAGCAGTGCAACTGGTGCTGATACTGTCTGTCTCCGAGTGGATAAGTCCTTCATCTTCAGGTAGAAGAGGTATATAGTCGCCATCGGATTCGGAGGGATCATCATCCTCTGGAAGGCTACCCCTAGTGTGGGGGTTATCTGCTTCAGATTCTGAGGGAATGCTACCCCCGGCTTGGGAATCTTTATCGTCCATACGGAATCTCGCCTTTGATCGAGTGCCCATATAGACTCCTTCGGATGTGACAGCCTGTTGGCCATCTGTTGGTAGACTTCTCCTTCTTCTTCTCGTGGAGCTAAGAGAGAAAGTTGGGTTCGTAGTCCACCATCGATTAGGGCTTCCGTAAGGGGGACCCCACGAAGCCATGTTAGATGAAACACATAGTGGCTTCTCGTCGTCAGAGAAGTGCAGCCGTCGAAATATGGACTTTCTCTGAGGCGCTCTTGTTGTTTTGGAGCAACAACAGTTGATAACAATACTGGTGCACGGAAGTGCACTATGAATTGTTATGTTCTCCCTCGCTTTACGCTTATGATTTATCATGTTGTGCAAGTCAACGGAAGAGAGTTTTTCCTTACAACCCATGTTGCATGCATCGTCGAGCTTTGCATGCGGGTTCGTAAGGAGAGTAGGCGTATCTAGACTTAGTTCGTGTGCAGGGGCAACCCCCACACCTAAGTTCTGTGATGTCCTTGAAGACAGCCCCGTGCTATACGCGTTGGGGCCTGTCTTTTTGTTGTGGGTGCATAGGCCTTGGGCACTGGCCTTGGGCGCATGCTCCTTGACAGCGTGTCTGAGCCTCCTTGATGTGGGCGCATAGTATGGATCTAGAGAGCCTGGGCGTATAGCCTTGGGCGCATGGCTTTGGATGCCCAGCTTGCTGAAGACAGAAGTGTTCTGGTTGGGGCTATGCGCCCAAACACTCCCTTGGGCGCATGGCGTTGGGCGCATGCCTGGTGGAGCAGCACTATTTTCTTCCAGTTTAGCCTCTTTCGTTTGTGAGTCTCGCCGGGTTCAGCCAGAGTGTCGTACACCCCGATTATTAGCATCGTAGTATTTTCCTTTGCCAAGTCTCGGGTGTTGAACACCTTGTTGTTGGTTGTGCAGGGAAGAAGTCACTGGGCTAGTAGAGCCCGGAAGGTGTGAGCCTTCTCCATTTGGAGAACTTCTGTGGCAGAGTCATGCGCCCATGTGACAGAGTCCTCCAGCTGTATATCTGCTATGACACTAGCAGGATATGCACAGCGAGCCTTCGGAAGCCAAGTCTTACGAGACTTGTTTGTCTTCGCTGATTTTGAGGGAGTAGAGCCGTCAATCGAGAGCATCTCTTCGAACGCCTGCTGATCGAATTTTACGATCAACATCTTCTGAGTACTCCCTACTTTGTCGGTATCGGATTGCATCACCACCTTCTCGTCAGAGGAAAAGGTAGTCCCCGGCAGAGTCGCCATTTTTGTGGACACACACAAAAAAGAAAAAGAAAATGTTGTCTTTTCTTTTATTGGCGTAAGGCACCACAAATCGAGTACGCCTGAGAGATCCTGCGCTGAGGATCCCCGAGTATAAAAAAAGAATTCTGGAGAATGGGACGATGGAGATCGAGCGACAGTTGCTCCTTTACTCCGTTGACACTCCGATGACAAAAGTGGTAGAAAACCTAAGAAAATTGCTGACTATCGGCTCACTGGCAAGAAGTGCAATAATTTGGCTCTTGAAAATGCTCTCCGTTCTGTGTTTTGAAGAGGGATGATGCCTCCCTTTTATAGTCTTTCTTGAACTGGAATGATGTTATACGCCCATATGAGGAAACATGCTGGTTCTTATGTGGGCGCATAGTCCTCTTTGGGCGCATAGGATGTAGACGCATACAGGCTGCGAGATCGTAGGTTGGTCGTGGTGTTGACGTGGTCGCATGCTTCGGTGCACGACTGCTCGTGAAGAATGACGTGGCCGTGTGCTTCGGTGCACATTTTGATCATGGCTTTGACTGAGTCAGGCTTGGGCACATAGCCATGTCTCAGGCTATGCGCCCTCCTTTCGGGGGAACTAGTCTTGGGCGCATGAAGCTTCACTGAATGGGCGTATGGAGCTACACTTGACTGAGCGCATGGAGCTACACTGACTGGGCGCATGGAGCTACACTGACTGGGCGCATGGAGCTACACTGACTAGGCGCATGGAGCTATATTGACTTAGGCGCATGAAGCTACACTGACTTGGGCGCATGGGGCTTCATTTGCTAAATTTTTTTTATGCTTCTACAGTTCTAAGAGCTTCTCTGCTCCTATTGTGAGTCATGGTGTGATGTGGCCGGGTTGGGCCGGTCCGAACTCAGTGTTGATCCGATTTGACCGGATCTAGGTTAAGTTGGGCCGTCTATGATTGAAAAAAATTTAAACCCAGTTCGAACAGGATTGGCTTCGGACCAGTCCGATTTTTCAAACAAAAAAAATAGAAAAAAGAAAAAAATATAAATTTTATAAAATTAAAAAATTGCAAAATTATAGCACGTAAAATTTAAAGTCCAAGTTTATATACATAATTCAAAAGTTAATAACACGCAATTAATGGCACATACAAGATTTTAATAATGATTTATACTAATATTACTAGTACATAAGTTGCAATTAATGACTCATACATGATTACTAGATATCCATACAAAATTTTAAATGTCTACGTAGCTTTCCTGTACAATAACTATGGTCCCATTTGATTCATTTCTTACAATGCAAACATTCAACAAGAAATTTAGTGGAGTATCTTTTTTCTGTACCGCCAGTTTCATGCATATTGTAAACTCCGCATAAATGATGCCAAATGTTTGAATTTGATTCCAGCTCTTGTTGCGGCACGTGTTGAGGTTGCGAAGCGATTTGCGGTTGCTGATCTTGTGGTTGTTGTGGTAATTGATCATTATCCATGATATTAAATAACCTCTTCACACTTGGTTGCTTGTAAATATTGTTAGAGGAAAGAAATTTTGGTATGATTAATTTTGAAGATTTATGGTTTTTTTATAGAAATTTTTGGGTGAAAAATTATCCCTAATACCCTCAAAATATAGTTGTTATAAGGGTATTTTTGGTCATTATCATCAAAAATGACCAAAATGCCTTTAAATGGTCAAAAATAGCCCTCAAAATGAGGATATTTCGGTCTTTTTGGGCTTCAAACGGTCAAAAAAAAGGTCCAGACTGGGCATGGACCGGGCCGGTCCGGGCCGGCCCTACCGGGTTTAACCGGCCCAGACCCGCGGTCGAATCGGGGCGGGCCGAGGCGGGTTACCTGTTCGAAAAGTCGAACCCAGCCCGGACCCGCGGAGTGCTTGGACCGAGCTGGTCCGGGTCGTTGACCGGGCTCCGGTCGGCCCGGACCGGGTTTGCTTGGGCCGCCCGCTCACACCATGACTTGTGAGTTTGGAAAAAAGTTATTACTATATAGGAATAAAAAGTTTTCATCGATAAAGTTCTTCTCCAATGTAAATATCAAGTAAGTTGTGAAGTTGACATAACATGACATGGCAAAGATATTGTGAAGTTGGTTGTCTAGTTCTAGACAATGCACTTGACAATGACTTTACCTTCACATCATCAATTATGAATAAAAATATTTAGAAAGAAAGAAAGGAGGGAAGAAGAAGTCTTGGAAGTTGAAAAAAGTAGATTTTATTGTATTCTTAATATTTTTGCATTGAAGAATTTTTTTCTACATCATTGTCTTACATTGTCATGTACCTTATGCCACATAGGAATCATATAACATTACAAAACATTAGGGTTGGAGATGCTCTAAATTTGATGATGGTTACAGTTACTGAGATGATCATACTATACTTAAAGATGTATTATGGGTCGATATGAATCTTGTACTAACTGGACATGAAAAACTAGTCTAGCTCGATCAGTCTAATGGGTCAAACCAAGTTTTCAAAAGTAAGAGTAAACCAGATCCAACTTGGTGAAAAGCCATTGGGGTTATGTTTCGATTCTCCTCCCACAAATCCTTTTCGGTTTGCTTTCGAAGCCTTCCCGTTCAAGGGGTTATTCAAGCCTGTAACGCCCGTAGGTCGTATTACGTATTTTTGGTATACGAGTACGTATTTTGACTCATATTGCGTGTCTCATTGCGTGGTTTATTTTGGCATTTCAATTGCTTGGTTCGGGTTCGGTTGGGTTCGGTCTGGTTGGGTTTGGTTTGAGTTAGTATGCAAACCCCTACCTACCACCATCCCCCATTTATTAACCCAACAACCCTTCTCTCTCCTCATTCATTTCCCATTACTACTCTTCTTCCTTCTTCATTTCTCCACCGACCACCCGCAGTAGGCAAGTGCAACTTGCTTCATGGAGGAACTCAAATTTTGTTGTTCCATTGTCTTTCTCACGAGATTCTAAGATACTTTAGTACTTAGCATTTTTAATTTCGTGGCTTATTTCATGTAGATCTGAGTTTTAGTATTATTGATCTTCATGGTTTTGATCTACTGGACTTGGTTGTTTTCGAAATGGGGAGTTCCATGTAGTGGGAATTTAGATTTTACGCAAGTCTGGCTCTTGAATGGCTAGGTTTCACCGAGACTCGACCGAGATGAGGCTTTCTTCAGCTTTTACGCCTGCTTGTACCGGCCTTGGGGAGAAGATGCAGTTTTACGCACACGTTCTTACGTGCTAGCGTAGTATTTAGTTTTTACGCACACGTTTTACGTGCCCGCGTATTAATTACCCTTTACGCACACGCATTTGCGTGCCAGCGTAATCGCTTCTACGCCGAGTTCATTCGAACTCTACGCAGGGGCTACTTCGCTTGGGTGGAGTGCTTGCTCGCGTAGAGCTCCGCTCGTTTAGAGCATTTGCCCGCGTAGAGCTCCGCTCGCGTAGAGCGTTTGCTCGCGTAGAGTCTCGTCCGCATGCGGCTTTGCTAGCGTAAAGCGCTTGCTCGCGTAGAATCCCACCCACCTGTTCTCTTGCTCGCGTAGAGCTGCCTATCCTTAGGTCTTGCCCGCGTAGAGCTGTTTTACGCTCGGGGTCTCTTAGGCCTAGCGTAGTCTTGCTCTCGTAGAGACTTTGAGTCCCTATGGCGTACACCATTACCCTTTTTTATCCTTACATATTTTGTCATGAACTTGATAATCACGAATTTATTTAATATGACTGGAATGATAATTGTACGTGGCATGGTATGGCAAGTAACTGACATGACGTGACATGACGAGACATGACAAGTAAGCCTGATGGGAACTATTGAAAGCTGTTGCGACGGCTAGCATGATATGACAAGAATGAATGGCCTGGACACCGTAGACGATTGTGTTTGTACAAGTGAACCATTATTGTCTCGCATCATGTCTAGGGCAGGAACCCCTGAGTACCACGGTCAGGGGTACCTACTTAAACTGACTAAGGCTAATAACTAGAATAATCCAGTAGTCATGAAGAGATTTTTCCGCTACAGGCAATCCCGTTATCTGGGCGCCCCATCATGGGATCTGTAGCCTGCCATCGAGTAGGGCACATTTCCAGCACACTGTCATGTGTTGCACCCTTCAAGATACCTAAGGGTACATGCGTTTTCTGGACGATGTACCCACATAAATTCAACCCCTAATTGCGTCCGGATAGCCAGGATGGTCTGCAGGACTTGTGGCTGTGGAACAATCTCATTGCATCTTGCAAGTAATTAGGCCTATGATAACCCTAGTTAGTTAAAGTATCAAGCCGTACTCATTATGTGGCTGTGATTGATTGGATAGAGTCTAACCCAGTCTAGTCTTGTCATGATCCTGTACAAGATCGTTAGCATGACCTGAATGCTTGAGCTTACTTTATCGGTGAATGGTGGAAAACCAAGTTCCGTTCAGATGAAAGGTTACAACCCCGGTCCTTGTTTGGTTTTACGGGTTGTAACTTGGTTATCTGAATAGTCCCATGGTTATCTTATCGTATATCATCATGATTTTTCATATTTCTAGTCTTTTATTATATAATTATGTTTTGTGCTAATTGCTGGTTTAGTTCTTAAGTGAAGCCTCCTTTGTGGCACTTGCTCTTTCTGGGATCTGACCCAGCTGGTTTTGTATGGCCAGATATCAGAGCGGCTCCAGAGGATCTCCCTACCTTCCAGCCAGATGGTGACCACCAGGCGTAACCCTGACAAAGAGTGGTTTTATTTTGCTCTCCCACTCTATTGTAAAAATATTCTTTTAAGGCGTTTAGCCGACGAGCACGTGTTAGCTCGATTGTACTTTACTTACTGTCTGCCTACGGGATGTAGCATGATGAACAAATCCTAGGGTTGATCATGTATAACTGAAACTCTTGCTAGTCTTCACATTGTGGATGACTAGCTTCATGATCATCCAAATATGTAATGTATGGGATGCCTTACTATTGTATATTTGATGCTCTGACATCTTATAACTGTTATTACTTGCTTGAGATTGAGAAAATAGGGTTGTTCATGACCATAAGAGACTGATGGCTTGTAGTTAAACCCTCATGTATCTTGACAGCCGTAACCGTAAAGCGAGGTGGGTTGTACTTCAATATACGTAGCTGGCTATGTCTGCCCTCGCTCTCTAGTATTCTGGTTCTGGGGCGTTACATGGTTTAAGTGGTGGCCCTTGCAGGTCTTGTGAATCAAGATATGTGAGGGTTTATCGAATAGATGTCTCAATCAGCACTCGCCCTTGATCTCTGCTCGTATAATCTAAATCTCTAAAATCTTGACCTGATCACATGCTTGTATCTTTGATCCGTCCTGGTCCTTTCTTATTGTTCCCTGTATCGTCTTCTTCAGTGGCACTGTTCCTGGACCTGCCAATCAACCGGAAGGAGCTCAACGAGTACTCCCACAACAAGAGGATCAAGCTCAGCACTCAGGAGCAGCTTTCCGAGTCATGCTTCCCAGAGATCCAGAACCCCCAGTACAGCCAGCCCAGCCAGTGAGGCAGGATGAAGGAGTCTTGGTCGGACTCATCAGGGAGTTGCTTGTATCACAGGATCGTCGAGGTGATGCATTGCACCAGACAGTACAAGATACCTTGAACAGAGGTGGTCATCAGGGTAACAATGCGGCCAACAGCTTTAAGCATTTGAACCCTCCCTTCTTCGATGGTAGCGAAGATGCTATAGCCGCAGATGCTTGGCTGCAGGATACTGAGGTTATTCTAGAAGCAGCCAGGACCCCAGAAGACGAGAAGGTGGCCGTGGTGCGCCTACAGTTATTGGATCTAGCCCGCAGCTGGTGGGCGGCTATTGCATGGACAGTATTCCGTGAGATTCCAGACCAAGTATTTTGATGCTGTAGTTCGGTACGATCTACAGACGAGGTTCAATAATTTGAAGCAGATGGACATGACGGTCGATGGATATGCAATCGAGTTCTCCAGGCTTAGTCGGTTTGCTCCCACCTTGGTGGCGACCGAGTTCGACAGAGCTCAGCGGTTCCAGCAAGGACTGCACCTGGAGATTTTGCTGGCGGTAGAGCAGTTCGAGCATCAGATCTTCGATGCAGTATTGAGAGCAGCTAGGAGGCATGAGTATACCTCCCAGAGGATTGTGGACCGGACCGGAAGTCAGAAGCGATCTCACGGCCAGATGAGCCAGTCTTCAGCACCAGCCTCAGCAGCCAGGGCTTTGACCATTGGAGCTCTGAGGCGGGCGGCTTTCGTTGCGTCGATTCAGCATTCGACCCCGGCATATCCCCAGCAGCAGAAGCAGTCTTCCGCAATGGGTTGCACTCATTATGGGAAGTCAGGGCACGTGGTGTCAGAATATCGCAGAGCACAGGGTTTGTGCTTGGTTTTTGGGGCACCGGACCATAGGGTTGGGAACTGCCGGAATAGGGGGAGTTCCTTTTCATCAACCTTTTCTAGTCCTTCGGTTAGGGGGCCAGCCCTAGTACCAGTTCAGCAGCAGCAGTACCCATTTCCGAGGCCCTTGCCACCTCAGGCCCAAGTGTTTCAGTAGCAGAACCCCCAGCAGTATGCACAAGTCCAAGCTCATACCTAGAACTGCCAGAGAGGTTTCCAGCAGAGGGGACCAGCACCCCGAGGGCACGATCAAGTGATGGCTTTGACCGTGGAGGAGGAGTTAGCATCAGGTGAGGTAGTGGAAGGTACTATTCTCGTCAACTTCTTCTCAGTATCAGTATTGTTTGATTCTGGTGCATCGCATTTATTTATGTCTGCACGATTCGCGACACGGATAGGGCTGGAGCCCGAGTCATTATCAGTAAGGCTCAATATACTTACTGGTAACAGACTTGTGGGAGTAGATAGAGTGTTTTCCTCGTGTCAGATCGTAGTTAGCGGTAGAGAGTTCTCCGTTAGGTTGATAGAATTTCCGATGGCCGATTATGATGTGGTCTTAGAGATGGATTGGTTGAGGGACCAGTATGCTAGAATAGATTGCCATATCAGTTAGATTATTTTTATTATTCCTGGTGAGCCAGAGTTTTCATTTTTCCGAGGCGGAATAGAGCCTTCGTCTCCAGCATTCCGGTTGGCAGTTGCAGCGGCAGTCCAGTTTCCCAGAATTGTAGAAGAGTTTTTCGATATCTTCTCCGAAGAGCTTCCAGGTATGCTACCAGAAAGAGAAATCGAGTTCACCATAGACTTGACCCCCGGGTCAGCCCCAGTGTCAGAGAGAGTCTACCGGATGACGCCGTCAGAATTGGAGATTTTGTATAAGATGATTGAAGAACTCAGGACCAAGGGATTCATCCGTGCTAGTGGATCACCTTGGGGAGCCCCGATGCTTTTTATAAAAAAGAAGGATGGTACGTCCAGATTATGTGTTGACTATCATACCTTGAACTCAGTGACAATAAAGAATAAATACCCTCTTCCGAGGATATATGACTTGTTTGATCAACTCAAAAGGGCGTCCGTATTTTCGAAGATTGACTTGCGGTCAGAATACCATCAGATCAGAGTTAGAGAGCAGGACATCCCGAAGACGGCTTTCAGATCTAGATATGGGCATTGGGAGTTCCTTGTTATACCATTTGGAGCAACCAATGCGCCGGCTGTATTCATGGACCTCATGAATCGTATCTTCATACCTTATTTGGATCAGTTCATGATTGTGTTCATAGACGACATCCTGGTCTACAGCAAGAATGAATCAGAGCATGAGCAGCATCTCGGAGTTGTCCTCCAGATTCTCAGAGAGCACTAGTTGTATGCGAAGTTCAGTAAGTACGAGTTCTGGCTCGATCGCATTTCATACTTGGGTCATATCATCACCAGAGGAGGAGTAGAAGTGGATCCCCAGAAGATAGTGGCTATTGAGACATGGCCAGTACCCAGTACCGTTGCAGAAGTTCGCAGTTTTCTTAGCTTGGCCGGCTACTACCGGCGATTTATTTTGAACTTTGCACGGATTTCAGCACTTATGACCCAGTTGACCCACAAGGATGTGCAGTTTGCTTGGACCACAGAATATCAGGAATCTTTTGAGAATTTGAAGCGAGGCTTGACGACGGCACCCATTCTCACGCTTCCAGATGGGACCGAGGGATTCTCAGTGTATTGTGATGCTTCAGGCAGAGGTTTAGGATGTGTTTTGATGCAGCATGGGAAGGTAATAGCTTATGCGTCACGTCAACTTCGTGATCATGAGAGGAATTATCCGACCCACGACTTGGAACTGGCAGCAGTAGTGCTTGCACTTAAGCTTTGGATACACTACTTGTATGGAGATAGGGTGGAGATTTTCACCGACCACAAGAGCTTGAAGTATGTATTCACCCAGAAGGATCTTAACATGCGCCAGAGAAGATGACGAGAGCTGCTTGTGGATTATGACATCAACATGCAGTATCATCCTGGGAAGGCCAACGTTGTTGCAGATGTATTGAGCAAGAGAACCGGAGTTTATTTTCTAACAACACAAACACAGTTATTAGAAGATCTTCAGAAGATGGGTATAAAAGTTGTCCTTCTTACCAATGTAGCATTGATGGCCAGTCTGCAAGTTCAGTCCAGTATAGTTGATAGGATCAGGTTAGCTCAGTCAACAGATTCCAAGCTTCAGCGACTTAGAACAGAGTGTGAGGTAGGACGAAGACCAGAGTTATGTGTCCATAAGGATGGTACACTTCGACATGGGAGGCATCTTTGTGTACCCAGTGGAGATATCAGGCAGGAAGTCATGGCAGAAGCTCACAGTTCTCAGTATTCGATTCATCCGGGCGGTATGAAGATGTATCACGATATTCGACAACATTTTTGGTGGAATGGTATGAAGAGAGAGATAGCCCGGTTTGTCTCTCGGTGTTTGGTTTGCCAATAAGTTAAAGCTGAACATCAGAGAACGGCTGGACTTCTTCAACCTTTGTCGATCCCAGAATGGAAGTGGGAGTATATAACCATGGATTTCGTAACTGGATTACATAGGTCCCCGGCCGGTATAGATGCTATTTGGGTTATTATTGACAGGCTCATGAAGGTGGCTCACTTTCTTCCGTTCAGAGTTGGTCATTCGACGGCTCAGCTAGCAGAGATGTACCTCAGACAGATCGTCAGATTTCACGGTATACCAGTCAGTATTACGTCGGACAGAGATTCAAGATTTATGTCACAATTTTGGCGTAGTCTGCAATAGAGTTTGGGAACTCACCTCCAGTTCAGCTCAGCTTATCATCCGCAGACAGATGGTCAGTCAGAGCGTACCATACGAACCTTGGAAGATATCTTGAGATCTTGTACACTCGACTTTTGTGGTTCATGGGAAGATCACCTGCACCTGGTGGAGTTCTCGTACAACAACAGTTTCCAAGCCAGTGTCCAGATAGCACCGTTCGAGGTACTATATGGTAGGAAGTACAGATCCCCGCTAACATAGGACGATGTTGGAGAGAGGCAGATGCTCGGTCCGGAAATGATTACTCAGACAGTTGAGGTGGTCAGAAAAGTCAGAGATCATCTTCGCGTCGCACAAGATCACCAGCACCATTGGACCGATTGTCATCGGTGCTCCCTTGAATTTTCCGTCGGCGACCATGTATTCCTCAGGATCTCGCCTACCTGTGGCGTCATTCATTTTGGCGTACGGGGAAAGCTTACTCCTAGGTATATCGGGCCATTCAATATTCTAGAGCAAGTAGAAGATGTGTCCTATCGTCTCGCTCTCCCGCTGTCGTTGCGTGAGGTGCATGATGTCTTCCATGCATCCCAATTGCGATGGTATATCCCGGATCCGAGTCATGTCCTTGATTATTCGGAATTGGTTGTTGGTACCAACCTTTCGTATGAGGAAAGACCCGTATCCATATTGGACCAAAGAGAGAAGATACTCAAGAACAAGACTATCAAGTTAGTCCATGTTGCTTGGGGTTATCACTCTTTGGGTGAGTCAACGTGGAAGCATGAGGATAATATCCGATCGCGATATCCCGACCTGTTTGACTCGTGAGGTATAATGTTTTCCTTATGCCTTCGATTCCTTGCTTGCATGATTGATTGTTTGATTGATTGCTTAGTTATATCTTGCCTGTGATTAGTGTAGCTTGCTTGACCTCTCTAACCTCTTAATTAAATTCCGAAGACGGAATTCATTTAAGGTGGGTAGAGTTGTAACGCCCGTAGGTCATATTATGTATTTTTGGTATACGTGTACATATTTTGACTCATATTGCGTGTCTCATTGTATGGTTTATTTTGGCATTTCAATTGCTTGGTTCGGGTTCGGTTGGGTTCGGTCTGGTTGGGTTTGGTTTGAGTTAGTATGCAAACCCCTACCTACCACCATCCTCCATTTATTAACCCAACAACCCTTCTCTCTCTTCATTCATTTTCAATTACAACTCTTCTTCCTTCTTCATTTCTCCACCGACCACCCGCAGTAGGCAAGTACAACTTGCTTCATGGAGGAACTCAAATTTTGTTGTTCTATTATCTTTCTCACGAGATTCTAAGACACTTTAGTACTTAGCATTTTTAATTTCTGCGGCTCATTTCATATAGATCTGAGTTTTAGTATTATTGATCTTCATGGTTTTGATCTACTGGACTTGGTTGTTTTCGAAATAGGGAGTTCCATGTGGTGGGAATTTAGATTTTACGTAAGTTTGGCTCTTGAATGGCTAGGTTTTACTGGGACTCGACCGAGATAAGGCTTTCTTGAGCTTTTACGCCTGCTTGTACCGGCCTTGGAGAAAAGATGCAGTTTTATGCACACGTTCTTACGTGCTAGCATAGTATTTAGTTTTTACGCACACGTTTTACGTGCCCGCGTATTAATTACCATTTACGCATATGCATTTGCGTGCCAGCGTAATTGCTTCTATGCCGAGTTCATTCGAACTCTACGCAGGGTCTACTCCGCTTGGGTGGAGTGCTTGCTTGCGTAGAGCTCCGCTCGCGTAGAGCATTTGTCCGCGTAGAGCTCCGCTCACGTAGAGCGTTTGCTCGCATAGATTCTCGCCCGCATGCGGCTTTGCTAGCGTAAAGCGCTTGCTCGCGTAGAATCCCACCCACCTGCTCTCTTGCTCGCGTAGAGCTGCCTATCCTTAGGTCTTTCCCGCGTAGAGCTGTTTTACGCTCGGGGTCTCTTAGGCCTAGCGTAGTCTTGCTCGCGTAGAGACTTTGAGTCCCTATGGCGTACACCATTACCCTTTTTTATCCTTACACCTTTTGTCATGAACTTGATAATCACGAATTTATTTAATATGACTGGAATGATAATTGTACATGGCATGGTATGGCAAGTAACTAACATGACGTGACATGACGAGACATGACAAGTAAGCCTGATGGAAACTATTGAAAGCTGTTGCGACGGCTAGCATGACATGACAAGAATGAATGGCCTGGACACCATGGACGATTGTGTTTGTACAAGTGAACCAGTATTGTCTCGCATCATGTCTAGGGCAGGGACCCCTGAGTACCACGGTCAGGGGTACCTACTTAAACTGACTAAGGATAATAACTAGAATAATCTAGAAGTCATGAAGAGATTTTTCAGCTACATGCAATCCCGTTATCTGGGCGCCCCATTATGAGATCTGTAGCCTGCCGTCGAGTAGGGCACATTTTTAACACACTGTCATGTGTTGCACCCTTCAAGCTACCTAAGGGTACATGCGTTTCCTGGACGATGTATCCACATGAATTCAACCCCTAATTGTGTCCGAATAGCCTGTATGGTCTGCAGGGCTTGTTGCTGTGGAATAATCTCATTGCATCTTGCTAGTAATTAGGCCTGTGATAATCCTAGTTAGTTAAAGTATCAAGCCGTACTCATTACGTGGCCGTGATTGATTGGATGGAGTCTAACCCAGTCTAGTCTTGTCCTGATCCTATACAAGATCGTTAGCATGACCTGAATGCTTGAGCTTACTTTATCGATAAATGGTGGGAAACAAAATTTCGTTCAGATGAAGGGTTACAACCCCGATCCTTGTTTGGTTTTACAGGTTGTAACTTGGTTATCTGAATAGTCCCATGGTTATCTTATCGTATATCATCATGATTTTTCATATTTCCAGTCTTTTATTATATAATTATGTTTTGTGCTAATTGCTGGTTTAGTTCTTAAGTGAAGCCTCCTTTGTGGCACTTGCTCTTTCTGGGATCTGACCCAGCTGGTTTTGTATGGCCAGATATCGGAGCGGCTCCAGAGGATCTTCCTACCTTCCAGCCAGATGGTGACCACCAGGCGTAACCCTGACAACGAGTGGTTTTATTTTTCTCTCCCACTCTATTGTAAAAATATTCTTTTGAGGCGTTTGGCCGACGAGCATGTGTTAGCTCGATTGCACTTTACTTACTGTCTGCCTACGGGCTGTAGCATGATGAACAAATCCTAGGGTTGATCATGTATGACTGAAAATCTAGCTAGTCTTCACATTGTGGATGACTAGCTTCATGATCATCCAAATATGTAATGTATGGGACGCCTTACTATTGTATATTTGATGCTCTAACATCTTGTAACTGTTATTACTTGCTTGAGATTGAGACAATAGGCTTGTTCATGACCATAAGAGACTGATGCTTGTAGTTAAACCCTCATGTATCTAGACAGCCGTGACCGTATAGCAAGGTGGGTTGCACTTCAATATACGTAGCTGGCTATGTCAGCCCCCGCTCTCCAGTATTCTGGTTCTGGGGCGTTACAAGGCCGATCGGTCCAAAACCCACTATAGTCCAACCCGATCAAATCTGGATTGGCCCATTTAGGCCTGGTCAACGGGTTAGTCCGGCTCACCTCCACCAACGAGTCGGACTGGATTTTATTCCCTAATCCGAGTCTGGCCCGATCTGGTTCCTCTATTGGGTCCGAGTCGGATTTATCCACGAAACCGGTCGACATGTCCCGACTATGTGTCACTCCCATTTCCCGTTATACATATTTTCAGCATGAGTATACGGATTTCTGGCTTTGTAGGTGACCCTTATTTGGACTGTCTTGTTTAGCCTAGTCTTGGTTTAATCTTGGCTTGACTTGGTTTATTTTGGTTCATGTTGGCTTGGTTTGGTTTGAGTCGGTTCATCATGGTGAACTTCCTATATAAGTCAACCCCTTTCTCTCTCTTCATAACTCTTCTCATTTATTTATTTATTTCTTCTTTTTCTTCCTCATAAATCCTCCCACCAACCAAGAACCCTTAGGTAAGTGCAATCTTGCTTCATGATGGATCTTCCATTTTATTGTTCCATTTTCTTTTCTACATGATTCTAAGCATCTTTAGAACTTGAAATTTTTATTTTTGATGGTTATATTTTTGTAGATCTAAGTTTTAAACTTTTTATTGTTTTCTTGGTTTTGATCTCTAAAAACTTGGTAATTTCAAAAAACTAATGGTTCTATGTTGTAGAGAATTTGATTTCGTGTAGTTTTGGCTTTTATTTCGCTTTTTTCGGCTTCAGATGAGAAAGTTATGGTCATGGCGAGTTTTTGGAACTTTTATGGCCGGACTTGCTGTTTGGGGACGACGAACCCCATGCGCCGGGATTCCCATGCGTCGAAACCCCCATGCGCTCGGGAGGCCATGCACCGTGAAGTCCCGACAACGCATCCTTTGACTCCGAACGTGTCATGCGCATAGTTTTCCTACTCGTATGTACTGAAGACGCAACGTGAGTTTCCTAGGTACGGATGTGCAGGAATTTCCCATGCGCGGATGTGTAGGAATTTTCCATGTGCGGATGTACAGAAATTCCCATACACGGATGTGCAGGAATTTTTCATGCACGGATGTGTAGGAATTTTCATGCGCCGGAATTGCCCAAAATTCCCATGCACCGGAACTGCCCAGAGTTGACCATACGTCGAATTTGCTCTATTTCACTATTTTTGCGTGTTTAAGGTGTTTTGTAGCTAGAATCTTATAAAAATCAAAACATGAAAGTTGTAGATCTTTTTTTTTGGGCTTCAAAAATCTTCTAGTCTCAGTTTAATTGGAGTTTACATGTGATTGATAGTTCCAATCACCCATGAATGTACTTGATCTTCTTTGCATGTTTTTCTGTACTTGGCCTAAATTGCGACGACCCGACTTGATAAGCTTGAACTTGACTTGAACATGATAACATGATCCCGTTTCGACATGACTTGATAGTGGCCCGTCGAGGCGCACTCCAGACAAGTAATCCTGACAAATAACAAGTAACCTGGCACGACGTATAAAATCTTAAAATGCTGTTGCAAAAACTACCCTGACTTGCTAATTAACTCTTGTCTTGACACCGTGGTTGATTTTCTTGATTGTGCCAGCACAAGCTACTTGTCTCGTCTTGCATCATGTCTAGGACATGGATTCCTGGTTACCACGGTCAGGAATTCATAATGAATCTGACTAGGTTAATGACTAGATTGATCAAGTAGTTCATATAGAGAGATTTTTCTCAGTTAAAGGCGATCCCGTTATCCAGGCCACACCTGAGGGACTTGTAGCCTACCGACGAGTAGGGCACATTTCCAGCATACTGTTATGTGTTGCACTTCTTGAAAACATAAGTACTGAAAGTACACCAGTAATCTTGATAACTTTTGTAACTCTTGTAAATCACCTCGCCTGGATAACCTGGATAGCTGCAGGGCTTGTGACTGCGGGAACGTCTCCTTACATCTTGCTACTAAGTAGGCCTGTGATAACCCTAGTTAGCTAATAATAGCAAGCCGTAGGACTTGATTGGCTGTGCCTGAATGCTTGCTCATGATTAACATGAGAATTATATTTCGTCTCTTGTTTTTCCTGATGCAAGCTATTATTTTATTCTAACCCTGTGTTCTTGTCATTTAAGCCTGTTCATTTATTTATTCTTCTATTTATTATCTGCTGATTTTAGTTCCTTAATAAAGCCTTCATTGTGGCACTTGCTCTTTCTGGGGTCTGATCCAGCTGGTTTTGTATGACCAGATTTCGGAGTGATACCTGAGGATCTTTCTGCTTATCAGCCAGATGGTGAACACCAGACGTAATCCTGGTAACGAGTGGGTTACTTACTTTGCTCTCCCACTCTATTGTAAATTATTCTTTTGAGGCATTTAGCCGCCGAGCAAGTGTTAGCTCGTGTTGAAATTTAATTTTTGTTTGCCTAAGTGCTGTAACATGATTGACAAATCCTAGGGTTGATCATGTATGACTTACCTCTTGTTAGTCTCATATTTTATATCCTAACGCTCGTCCTGTACGCACCGATGTACGGTCGGTACGCAAGTCCGAATCTATATGAGACACGTGACATCGTGGCACACATGTGTCGAGTCAATGAATGCGGCACAAACAAAGGTGGTCCCTTAACTCTAGGCCAAGTGCATAAAGAAAACTAAAGTATAATAATTTGCAACTACATATAGTTTTAAAAGAATAAAAAATAAAACATGCATGATATTGAGCAAGAAATTAAACAGTAAAGGCAAGGTGTCTTGCCTGATGTCCGAGTGAGGTAAGATGATGTCCTGGCTACGAATCAACAACAGCGCACAAAGAGGAAGGTGCAGGAACAACTTTGGATGCTGAAAATAGTCTATTATCTAATTATAATTAATACTGCACCTATTACATTTATTTAATAAATTCTGAAGTTAGGATATGGTATAGTTTTTCGTATTAGCTTTCCGAAAAACTAAACGGATCGCATTTTCGTTTCCGAAATCTCCCGAAATCGCAAAAATACTGAAATACGTTTATTTTTGGGACACTAGATACTCAAACAGTTTTGTAGAAATCTACAGAACGAATTTTGTCTATAAAAATATGTTTTTGGAAACCTTACCTCGATACGCTTCTTTTAAAAAAAACTGGAGACGAAACGGAGTTCGGAGCTAGGAGATATCGTCGTTCAAAGTTGCTCTTGCTGCTAAAATACGGGACTGAATTCTAATGACGAATTGTAGAGTTTCTATTGGACTAAAAATAATTTCGAATTATGGCTGATAGAAGGGGGATGTATTGGGTTTATATAGGTATTTATTTCAGATTTATCTCCTAAATTAGATTGGATTTGATTTAAATAAAAAATGATCTAATTAATGCTAGATATGATTCCAATAGGATAAAAATTTCTAATGGATAAATCTTCCCATAAATTTAAATCAAATAAATTATTTAAAAAACAAATCAATTTGATTGCAATCCTTTAAATGATCACCATAATAACTTTAAGTATTATTCTATATTATCAAATAATTCAAATCATATGAATATCCAAATCCAAATCAAACTCAACATAATAACTTTAAAATAATATCTAATATTTATCAAAATAATTTAAATCAAATAATAAATAAATTATTTAATCAAATAATATCTCAAATCTAGATTAGACAAATCGTAATGCTCCAATTAGTCATCGTAAGTATTTTAAACAATATTTAAATTATCAACATAATTTAAAGTATAGTTGATAACCATCAAGATAATTTAAATAAATTCAAATATAATCAAATAACTGATTAACATATCAAAATAATACTCGATGTCATTAAATATTATAAAACTTACTTTTATAAATCCAAATCGTTATTTAAAAATAAATAGACAAAAAAAACCTTTTATCGCTAATTTTTTTTAAAAACCAATTTTTAGAAGACCAAAAGTAATAAAAACATATTTTATATTTCAAATAAAAAATTCGAGAATATTTTTTTTAGAAACATTATTTCAAACCATTAATTTAAAACTAGTTTTTGGTAACAAAAGTAATCACAAAATATCTTTTACAAAATTTCTACGAAAATTACTTTTAAACACGAAATTAAAATATATAGATATAATTTAAAAAATAATAATTTCGGGAAGATGAGTTACAAATCTACCCACATTTGAAAATTTTTGTACTCGAAATTTAAGGACTACTAGGATAGACGGACTTGGTTGATCGGTAAAAGGATAGTAAGAATTTGTGATAAGAGAAAATAGATGGAAGGAAAAAGAGAATTTTTCTTTAATGAGAACATTAATCAATTTGGATGAAAAATAGAAGAAGTGAATGGATATGGCTTGATGTGCACGGACACGATGCACAAACACATTTATAGGTGGAAAAAATTAATGGAATAGAGAATAATGAGCCTCTCCTTATATAGGAGGTGGAAGCTACTATTTAGATAAGGATTATGATAGTTGCAAATCCCTTTAGATAATTCCTCTATTTATTTTAAATCAAATTCAATAAATTTCAATCCAAATCTAAATCAATTTAAATCTAATTAAATTCCATCCTTTAGTTTAAAATCAATCAAATTTTAAATATATATTAATTTAACTATTTAAATAAATCCATAAAATTAAATCAAGATTTAAATCGCCACAATAATTTCAAAATATATTTTCCAAAAATACTAATAATAATAATTTTAAAAATTACATTATTATTTAAAAATAAACTAATAAATAATTACGAAATATATATGTATGTCCAAGTAATATTTATACTTTTCTAATATACCATTTTATAGAAAAATTATTTATTATTATATCTGTATAAATAAAAGACTTTTCATAATTAAAATCATAAACTTGAAAATTTAGGCACGATAGCTAAAAAAAATTATTATCTATATTATTTCGAAACTATAAAAATAGAGAAAAATATTTTTCAAAAATATGTACACTCGCACATAGTCGTACTAGTCGAGCAATTACGAAAAACAAAATTTTGCGCGCGACGTACAATGCAACTACGCGATATACAATATACAAAAATAAAAAATCAGTATCAAATTTATTAAAAAATAGTAGAAATTTAGGGTTTTACATCCTACCCAACTTAAAAGAATTTCGTCCTCGAAATTAAGAATTAGTAGGAGGGTGAAAAGACACAAGAGAGTATCGGTGGGGAACAATCAATTATAAGGCTCAACAAAATCATGTCGTAAGAAGTTTCGATCTAGATCTTAGAAAAATAATACGGGTATGGTCGTGGGTAGTGAATGAGGGTCATAAGTTTTAAGCAACAATTAAAAAGTTAAGGGTTAAAGTTAGTCATGATAACATGCAAGGAGTAATATGGTATCAAGAGGATAAATGGGAGACCTAAAAAGATATATTTTGAGAGTAGATTGAGGGCACGATTTAAGAGAACGAATTTAATTTTACTCATGAATTAAACGATTAGAAGGTCATGATAGTAAATATAGGGCCGAGAAAAAGGACGAGTAGTTTAGGATGAAGATATAGCAACATCGAGTGAGAACGGTCATAGTCGACAGGATGATTAGAGGAAGTTCTAGTGTACCGCCTTCGTCCTTCTAAAATAGGTGAAGGCGAAATCAATATAGAGTTCGAAGGAGGCATTATCGAATACGAATACGTGGTTCAAAGGTGACCGAATAATTCAAAAGGAGTTGCCAAGGCAGTCACGGATGGGACTCTAGAGGACAAGTTTAGCTATGTTCCCATCCACGTAGAACGATAGATGTAAGCGAACCAAAGTGCACTAGGTTGATCAGACCATCATGCACCGGTTCTGAGTAGATAATACGTTAGCGGAGGCCTCTAATAACATATGTCATGAACAAGCTTGATAAAGAATTTAGCTTGCAAAAACTAGGCTACATTAGCATCATTAGTCTAGATAGTAAAAATATAGGCACGAGAGTTTAAAATTGAGAGGGAGTATAGTCGAACTTCTAAAGGATCTAAGTCATGTCCTGTGATGGTCTTTATACAGTCGTCCTATAGTCTTCTTGTCCAAGTCCTTGGTTGACTAGATGGGTTAGGGTCCTCTAAATTCTAGATCTAAGTGAACTTACTAATATAGGTCACAAGGACAAAGGGATTACTAGGTCATAAAACATTCTACCCAACTTAAAAGAATTAAACTAATAGTGTTTGGGATATGTAACTAGTAGGGTCAATCTCTAGCAAACACGAAGGGAAGATAAGAATAATGATAGGAGGAATCAAGCAAGATGCAATTAATGAGTCGAACGGTAATTCAAATATGGAATCGAAAAAAGAGGTCAAGTATGTGGATGAGATCCTAGACTTCTAATCCTATACGCAAGCTTACTTGGTACGGTAAAGTAACCAAACAATTTATTTAGACCTGCATGGGCCATCACAAAAACATGTAACGCTCCAGTCCCAAAATACGTAGGACTAGGAACGTAGACATGCCAGCTGTATACATACGAAGTATACTCCAATATATGGAAACCTCGTATGAATACATAAGCTGTAGAATACAGTAGAACCATAACTAATCTCATCCACACAAAATAAATGAATGAAAGATATCATATAATGATAATGAATTGTCTTGATACAATATGTTGGACGGAGACAAATCCACTACCAACAAGCAAAGGACGAAATACATGGAAAATAAAATAAGTTTGGCGAGCGAAGCGAAGATGATCCAATTGCAATCATCCTCGAAGTTATAGCAATGATCACGGCTAGAGCTAGAACACCTGCGTAAGACAAGAGCACACACCTGGCGAGATAACCAGGTCCTCAGAGGGACGTAACAAGACACATAATATCATGCCAATAACTGAATTATAGAAGCTCAACATAAAAGTATATATATGACTAAACAAATAAAGGTCCTTAACCATTCAATGTGAAAATGTACTTTGAAGACAACGTTCCACACAAGGGCTCTCGAGACTAGAAACACGGCGCATTAGCGTTTCAACCAAGGCACTAGTGGCGTTTAGAGAAAAGTAAATACACGGCCCATTGGCACTCGAGTGAGAGCTAAGGGGCATCTAGAGAAAAATAAATGTACGACCATTAGCTCTTGGGTGAGTCACTAACGGCAGCTAGAGGAAAGTAAACGCACGGCACATTTGTGTTTCAACCGAGGCACTAGTGGCATCTAGAGAAAAGTAAATAAGTGCACGACACACTAGCTCTCGACTGAGTCACAAATGACACCTAGAGAAAAATAAATATGTGAAAGCTCCTGCGCCTAATAACTATCTTCACCCTCCCCATGCACTACTCGTGCTGAATCTACACCACGATATTTCTAATAACCGCTAAGTCTTCTAGACAACTATATTAGCAGTTATATCCTAACGCTCGTCCTGTACGCACCGATGTACGGTCGGTACGTAAGTCCAAATCTATATGAGACACGTGACATCGTGGCACACATGTGTCGAGTCAATGAATGCGGCACAAACAAAGGTGGTCCCTTAACTCTAGGCCAAGTGCATAAAGAAAACTAAAGTATAATAATTTGCAACTACATATGGTTTTAAAAGAACAAGAAATAAAACATGCCTGATATTGAGCAAGAAATTAAACAGTAAAGGCAAGGTGTCTTGCCTGATGTCCAAGTGAGGTAAGATGATGTCCTGGCGACGAATCAACAACATCGCGCAAAGAGGAAGGTACAGGAACAACTTCAGATGCTGAAAATAGTCTATTATCTAATTATAATTAATACTGCACCTATTACATTTATTTAATAAATTCTGAAGTTAGGATATGGTATAGGTTTTCGTATTAGCTTTCCAAAAAACTAAACGGATCGCATTTTCGTTTTCGGAATCTCCCGGAATCGCAAAAATACTGAAACACGTTTATTTTTGGGACACTAGATACTCAAACAGTTTTGTAGAAATCTACAGAACAAATTTTGTCTATTAAAATATGTTTTTGGAAACCTTACCTCGATACGCTTCTTTTAAAAAAACTGGAGACGAAACAGAGTTCGAAGCTAGGAGATATCGTCGTTCCAAGTTGCTCTTGCTGCTAAAATGCGGGGCTGAATTCTATTGACGAATTGTAGAGTTTCTATTGGACTAAAAATAATTTTGAATTATGGCTGATAGAAGGGGGATGTATTGGGTTTATATAGGTATTTATTTCAGATTTATCTCCTAAATTAGATAGGATTTAATTTAAATAAAAAACGATCTAATTAATGCTAGATATGATTCCAATAGGATGAAAATTTCTAATGGATAAATCTTTCCATAAATTTAAATCAAATAAATTATTTAAAAAACAAATCAATTTGATTGCAATCCTTTAAATGATCACCATAATAACTTTAAGTATTATTCTATATTATCAAATAATTCAAATCATATGAATCCAAATCCAAATCAAACTCAACATAATAACTTTAAAATAATATCTAATATTTATCAAAATAATTTAAATCAAATAATAAATAAACTATTTAATCAAATAATATCTCAAATCTAGATTAGACAAATCGTAATGCTCCAATTAGTCATCGTAAGTATTTTAAACAATATTTAATTATCAACATAATTTATAATATAGTTGATAACCATCAAGATAATTTAAATAAATTCAAATATAATCAAATAACTGATTAACATATCAAAATAATACTCGATGTCATTAAATATTATAAAACTTACTTTTATAAATCCAAATCGTTATTTAAAAATAAATAGACAAAAAAAACCTTTTATCGCTAATTTTTTTTTTAAACCAATTTTTAGAAGACCAAAAATAATAAAAACATATTTTATATTTCAAATAAAAAATTCGAGAATATTTTTTTTAGAAACATTATTTCAAACCATTAATTTAAAACTAGTTTTTGGTAACAAAAGTAATCATAAAATATTTTTTTCAAAATTTCTACGAAAATTACTTTTAAACACGAAATTAAAATATATAGATATAATTTAAAAAATAATAATTTCGGGAAGATGAGTTATAAATCTTTCCACCTTTGAAAATTTTCGTACTCGAAATTTAAGGACTACTAGGATAGACGAACTTGGTTGATCGGTAAAAGGATAGTAAGAATTTGTGATAAGAGAAAATAGATGGAAGGGAAAAAAGAATTTCTTTAATGAGAACATTAATCAATTTGGATGAAAAATAGAAGAAGTGAATGGATATGGCTTGATGTGCACGGACACTATGCACAAACACATTTGTAGATGGAGAAAATTAATGGAATATAGAATAATGAGCCTCTCCTTATATAGAAGGTGGAAGCTACTATTTAGATAAGGATTATGATAGTTGCAAATCCCTTTAGATAATTCCTCTATTTATTTTAAATCAAATTCAATAAATTTCAATCCAAATCTAAATCAATTTAAATCTAATTAAATTCCATCCTTTAGTTTAAAATCAATCAAATTTTAAATATATATTAATTTAACTATTTAAATAAATTCATAAAATTAAATCAAGATTTAAATCACCACAATAATTTCAAAATATATTTTCCAAAAATACTAATAATAATAATTTTGAAAATTAAATTATTATTTAAAAATAAACTAATAAATAATTACAAAATATATATGTATGTCCAAGTAATATTTACATAAATATACTTTTCTAATATACCATTTTATAGGAAAATTATTTATTATTATATCTGTATAAATAAATAATTTTTCATAATTAAAATCATAAACTTAAAAATTTAGGCACGATAGCTAAAAATAATTATTATCTATATTATTTCGAAACTGTAAAAATAGAGAAAAATATTTTTCAAAAATATGTACGCTCGCACATAGTCGTACTAGTCGAGCAATTACGAAAAACAAAATTTTGCGCGCGACGTACAATGCAACTACGCGATATACAATATACAAAAATAAAAAAATCAGTATCAAATTTATTAAAAATATAGTAGAAATTTAGGAGTTTTACAATAATAGATCGAACTAGAGGACGGAAGAGGTCTCATGGACAGTTGTCCCAGTCGTCAGCACCAGCCCCGGTAGCTAGGGCATTGACCATTGGAGCTCCTAAGAGGGCGACCCCAGTTTCGTCGGTTCAGCACTCGACTCCAACATATCCTCAGCAGCAGAAACAGAAGCAATCTTCTGCAATGGAATGCTCTTATTGTGGAAAGCCAGGACACGTAGGTCCAGAATGTCGTTGAGCACAGAGATTGTGCTTGGCTTGTGGGGCACCGGATCACAAAATTGAGTCATGTCTGCATAGAGCCAGTTCATCTTCATCAACCCTAACTAGTCTATCGGTTAGGGCACCATCACCAGTGCAGCAGCAGCAGTACCAGCCTCCGAGACCATTGCCGTCTCAGGCTCGACAGTATGCCCAAGCTCAGATTCAGAACAGGCAGAGAGGTCACCAGTAAAGGGGACCAGCACCAAGGGGACTGGGTCAAGCTATAGCTCTGACAGGGCAGAAGAATTGGCATCAGGTGAGGTGGTGGCAGGTACCATTCTCGTCAACTCTTTTCTAGCATCAATATCATTTGATACGGGTGCATCGCATTCATTTATGTCTGCATGATTCGCTACACGGATAGGACTGGAGCCCGAGTCATTATCGGTAAGGCTCAATATACTTACTGGTAACGGTCTTGTGAGAGTAGATAGAGTCTTTTTCTCATGTCAAATTGTAGTTAGCGGTAGAGAGTTTTTCGCTAGATTGATAGAATTTTCGATGGCCGACTATGATGTGGTCCTAGGAATGGATTGGTTGAAGGATCAATACGCAAGAATAGACTGCCATGTTGGCAGAATTATTTTTGGTATTCCCGGCGAAGAAGAGTTTTTATTTTCCAGAGGCGAAGAAGAACCTTCTCCACCAGTCTTGCGGATGGCGGTAGCAGCAGCAGTTCAGTTTCCTAGGGTAGTAGAAGAATTTTCTGATGTATTTTTCGAAGAGCTTCTGGCATGCCGTTAGAGAGAGAGAGAGATAGAGTTCACCATTGATTTGATTCCAGGGACGACACCAATATCATAAAGAGTCTATAGAATGGCACCATCAGAGTTAGAGATCCTGTACAAGATGATTGAAAAACTCAGAACCAAGGGATTTATTCGTGCTAGTGGATCACCTTAGGGAGCCCCGATGCTTCTTATGAAGAAGAAGGATGGTACGTCAAGATTATGTGTTGATTATCGTACCTTAAATTCTGTAACAATCAAGAACATATATCCCCTACATAGGATATATGATTTGTTCGATCAACTCAGTGGAGCGACAATATTTTTGAAGATTGACTTGCGGTCAGGGTACCATCAGATCAGAGTCAGAGAGCAAGACATCCCGAAGACAACATTCAGATCTAGATATGGGCATTAGGAGTTTTTCGTTATGCCATTTGGGGTGACCAATGCGCCAGTAATATTCATGGATCTCATGAATCACATATTCATGCCCTATTTGGATCAGTTTATGATAGTTTTGTTAGACGATATCTTAGTCTATAGCAAGAGTAAAGCGGAGCATGAGCAGCATCTTCGAGTAGTCCTTCAGATTCTCAGAGAGCACCAGTTGTACGCGAAGTTTAGTAAGTGCGAGTTTTGGCTTGATCGCATTTCGTACTTAGGTTATATCATCACCAGAGATGGAGTAGAAGTTGACCCCCAGAAGATAGTAGCTATAGAGTCATGGCCAGTACCCAGTACCATTATAGAAGTTCGCAGTTTTCTAGGATTGGCCGGCTATTACCGACGATTTGTATCAGACTTTGCTCAAATTTTAGCACCATTGACGCAGTTGACCCGTAAGGATGTGCAGTTTGCTTGGCCAGCAGAGTGTCAGAGTTCATTTGAGAAGTTGAAGCAGCGATTGATGACGGCACCCATTCTCACGCTTTCAGATGGGACTGGAAGATTTTTAGTTTATTGTGACACTTCCGACAGAGGATTGGGATGCGTCTTGATGCAGCATGGCAAGGTAGTAGCTTATGCGTCACGTCAACTTCGTGATCATGAGAGAAATTAGCCAACCCATGACTTGGAGTTAGCAGCAGTAGTTTTTGCACTTAAGCTTTGGAGGCATTACTTGTATGGAGATAGGGTGGAGATATTCACAGACCACAAGAGTCTTAAGTATGTGTTTACTCAGAAGGATCTTAACATACGTCAGAGAAGATGGCTAGAGTTGCTAGTGGATTATGATATTAACCTGCAGTATTATCCTGGAAAGGCCAATACAGTTGCAGATGCGTTGAACGAAAGAGCATGAGATTATTTCCTAACAGCACAATCCGAGTTATTAGCAGATCTTTAGAAGATTGGAATAGAGATTGTTCTTCCTACCAGTGTGGCATTGATGGCCAGTATGCAAGTTCAGTCCAGTATAGTTGAGAGGATCAAGATAGCACAAACAACAAATTCTAAGCTTCAGCGGCTTAGGGAAGCTTGTAGAGCCGGACGAAGAGCAGAGTTATACATTCACGAAGATGGTACACTTCGACATGGAAGGCATTTTTGTGTACCCAGTGGTGATATCAGGCAAGAGATCATGGCAGAAGTTTACAGTTCATAGTATTCAATTCATCCCGGTAGTACGAAAATGTATCATGATTTTCGTCTGCATTTCTGGTAGAATAGCATGAAGAGGGAGATAGCTCGGTTTGTCTCTCGTTGTTTAGTTTGCCAACAGTTAAAGCTGAACATCAGAGACCAGTTGGACTTCTTCAACCTTTATTGATCCCAGAATGGAAATGAGAGCATATTACCATGGAATTTATAACTGGGTTACCTAAGTCCCACCTGGAAGAGATGCTATCTGGGTTATAGTTGACCAACTCACCAAGGTTGCTCATTTTCTTCCTTTCAGGATTGGTCAGTCGACGGATCAGCTTGCAGAGATTTACCTCAGACAGATAGTCAGATTGCTTGGAGTGCCAGTCAGTATCGTATCAGACAGAGATTCGAGGTATACATCATACTTTTGGCAGAGTCTTCAGAAGAGTTCAGGGACACATCTCAAGTTTAGTTCAGCTTATCATTCGCTGACAGATGGTCAGTCAGAACGCACGATTCAAACTCTCGAAGATATGTTACGATCCTATACACTTGACTTTGATGGTTCGTAGAAAGATCACCTACACCTAGTGGAGTTCTCCTATAATACTAGTTTTCAGGCTAATATCCAGATGGCACCATTTGAGGCACTATATGACAGAAAGTGCAGATCACTAGCCTGGGATGATATAGGCGAGAGGTAAATGCTTGGTCCAGAGATAGTTATGCAGGCTGTCGAGGTGGTTAGACAAGTCAGAGATCATCTTCGAGTTGCACAAGATCGTCAGTGCCATTGGGCCAATTCTCATCGGCGTCCTCTTGAGTTTTCTATCGACGACCACGTATTCCTCATGATCTCGCCTACCCGTGGCGTCATTCGATTCGACGTACGGGGAAAGCTTAGTCCTAGGTATATAGGGCCATTTGATATTCTCGAATGAATAGGTGATATGTACTATCGTCTCGCTCTTCCGTCGTCATTATGTGAGGTACATGATGTATTCTATGTATCCCAATTGTGATAGTATATTCGGGATCTGAGCCATATCCTTGATCATTCAGAATTGGTTGTTGGTACCAACTTTTGTATGAGGAAAGACCCGTATCCATATTGGACCGAAGAGAAAAGGTACTCAAGAACAAGACTATTAGTTTAATCCGTGTTGCTTGGGGTCATCACTCTTTGGGTGAGTCAACTTGGAACGTGAGGATGATATCCGATCACGATATCCATACCTGTTTGACTCATAAGGTATAATGTCTTCCTTATGTCTTATGCTTTTAATTCCTTGCTTGCATGAATGATTGTTTGATTGACTGCTAGCCATAGATTGCCCGTGATTAGTATAAATCGTCCTGACACCTCTAGCCTCTTGATTAAATTCTGAGGACAGAATTCTTATAAGGTGGGTAGAGTTATCACTCCCGCTTTCTGTTATACATATTTTTAGCATGCGTATACGGATTTCTAGCATTGTCAGATGACCCATATTTGGACTATCTTGTTTAGCCTAGTCTTGGTTTAATCTTGGCTTGACTTGGTTTATTTTGGTTCATGTTGGCTTGGTTTGGTTTGAGTCGGTTCATCATGGTAAACTTCCTACATAAGTCAAGCCATTTCTCTCTCTTCATAACTCTTCTCATTTATTTATTTATTTCTTCTTTTTCTTCCTCCTCATAACTCCTTCTACCTACTAAGAACCCTTAGGCAAGTGCAATCTTGCTTCATGATGGATCTTCCATTTTATTGTTCTATTTTCTTCACTACATGATTCTAAGCATCTTTAGAACTTAAAATTTTCGTTTTTGATGGTTATATTTTTGTAGATATAAGTTTGAAGCTTTTTATTGTTTTTTGGTTTTGATCTCTAAAAACTTGGTATTTCCAAAAAACTAATGGTTCCATATTGTAGAGAATTTGATTTCGTGCAGTTTTGGCTTTTATTTCGCTTGATTTCGACTTCGGATAAGGAAGTTATGGTCATGACGAGTTTTTGGAACTTCCATGGCTGAAATTGATGTTTGGGGACGACGAATCCCATGCATCGGGATTCCCATGCGCCCGGGAGGCCATGTGCCGTGAAGTCATGGCAACGCATCCTTTCAATCGGACTTTTCACCGGGGCAACTTTCTCCATTTTTAGAAAAGGGAATGAATATCTCTTGATATTGAATAATTAATTACTGCAAAAGCCGGATATCGCTTTTTTTAATCATAATGCATTGACCTATATACCTACGACCCATTGAACACGCTTTATTGCTAAAGAGAATTGGCCATCTAGAATATAGAAGAATCATTGGATAGGGCCTTGATACAGATCAGAAGAGCTGATACGGGAAACTCTTGCCCTATTAGTAAGTGCCATTTCCTTCGATACTCTCCTGAACAGGACCCGCACTCGTCACCTCCCCTGTCAGTTAACAAGCCGAAGCCGCTACAGCAACACAGGTAGGAATATGATATGAATGAGTCTTTGCCGCACGCGTAGCTTGACTGCCTTACCCGTCATTGAAACACAAGCTAGAGACGTATCGGCCTATATCCCCACCAATGTGATTCTTGATAAACGACTCAATTTTCTCTTCCTTGCCGCGGAGACTGAGACATATCAAAAAGATCTATTACTAAATACTAAAAGGAAGATTGGGATCATCCTGTGGTTACTGGATGATGGGAATAACAAAGCAGAAATTTTGAAATGAGCACGAAATGTCAATAAATTCATTCTCTCATTATTCGGTAAGACCCCGTGCACCTTGACTATAGCTTCGCAGTGACAACCTTGATCGAATGTGTAGGATAGGTGGGAGGTGGTGACACACAACGACCAATCCTGAAAGACCACTCTTTCGTCTGAGGATGCCTAACTGCCGCACCGATCATTCGGGGGGGGGGGGAGGGGGCAGAAGAAGCAACCTTTAGGAAGACTTTCACATTCTCAATCTTTCTCAGAAGAGGCAGCGAGACTGGGCCGCAGGTATGACGACACTATGCAGCTGGGCAGGCGTCAGCCTAAAGCTTGGTGGAAGGGCGCTAGGACAAGTGACTGGGGCGCGTGCTAGGCTCTTTCTGATAGAAATGTGGAATGTTGCTTGAGTTTAATTTATGTTTAGCGAGTCAATCAAGCAACATTCTTCGTCGATAGCGGAAAAACGCGTTGGAAGCAAGCTACAGCTACTGAAGCCACTTACCGAGGAATAGAAAGGAAAGACCTACCATCTTTCCTTCCGCCAACGTCCGCCTTGAATCGTCTCCTCGGTAAGCCGTCCGGTGAAAGTGAGCCTTCCCTTCTTTCTATCTCGGTGAATCATCAGTTCAGTGATGTTAGGTCAGGTGGACATCTGCTGCCAGGCTTTGCCGCTTGAGAACATTGTTGCTGGTAGGTTGTAGCGAGCTAGAGTGAAGAAAGCAGAATACATTCAGACTTTCCTCTCGATTAGGCTCTTGTCCTACAGCTGGTGAAATAGATCAAAAGCCTGTCTTTGTCTTTCTCGGGTTAAGCTAGTAGTCCGTTGGGTGGTGGGATCTCCTCCTTCCTATTGATCTTGGCTAGGAACAGAAAGAAAAGCCTAAGAGGGGCGTGTGTTTTATATAAATATGGTTCAATTTTGCGTTGTTATTTTGACGACGTTTTAGATAATCCAATCTTCATAGACCTAGTGACTGAATCACTTGAATCGGTTGAAGGCGACCGTGCCGAGAGGCCCAGCGGGTCCCACTGGAGAGGATAGTTTTTACTGCGGGAGAGGCAGGTCCGGGTTTCTTTTTTTTGGTGCTTGCTCGCCAGTTTGATATTATTGGTAACTAGCATTATTTAGTAGGCATTGAAGCTTCTCGAGGACCGGATTCTTTCTCTCTCAAACTCAAAGTATGCTCTATCATTCTTGTACAAAACGAAGATGGTTGACTGCAAACCGATTGGGACGCCTCTTGCTCTTAAGCACGAAAACAACATCCGCCCTACAGCCCCCGGGGAAGAACAACCACTCTCAACAACAACTAGAAGATGGCGATCACCCCCTAAAACACTCCTTCAACTTGAAGAACCTTATGTCCCGCATGACGCAACTCCTCGTTCGCTTCGTTCATGCATGCGGTGAGTCCTTTCAGCCATTCGACCAGTGAATGAACTTCACCTTTCAGAACCGAATCTCTATGATTTATGGATCGTACACGTAAAGATGGAATGTTCTCTTTGGAGCTCTTGTCTATGGAACTGAGCTCCTCTCTTGGGGCACTAATCTCTCTTAAATCGATCGATCATAATGCATGTATGTGTCATTACACATGCATGCATGTACTATAACGTGGGCACGCCCGCGTACACGGCTAGCGCGCATGTTCTTATACCACACGAGCGCGTAAGCGCATACGCGTTTACTTAATACCACGTGCGTACGCACACGTGTTCTTTAGTCGCGCGAGCGCATACGCGCCCGTCCGCGACATAGAACACGCACACGCACATAACACACGCACGCGTATTAGGTCGCCCACTCCGCGGTAGAAGATCTAATATAATCTGGTTCGAGAAGCTGCCGCCTTCTTTGCTATTCGTTTCAATATCTGCTACTTTTGTGCCAACCTTGTTCTAAGGAATAACTCTGGGGAAGGCAGGAACTTCCGAATTTACTGATTGAGGATTTTTTCCCAGCTCAAGGCACCGATCTTACTTATTTATAAAGGAGAGGTTCTATTTTTTTTTTCTGGCATATTCCAGAAATTCCTTATTTAAAGGAAGGTCTTATTCCAGTTTCAGTCCCTATGAAATCAAACGCACGTGGATCGTCTGAGATCTATGATATTTATTACTTTAACACGTCCTCTTAGTTCCCGCGATGAGGTCAATTACCGTCTTTGTATCGCCCTCAATCAATAACTTCCTAATGCCGGCAAGCTACATCGATGCCCATTCTTGCGCTTTGAATCTTCGCCCTTTTTCTGCCCGACTCTTTGGTCTTAAGAATGCTGGTTTTAAGAACGAGTGATTGCCCTTCTCCGACCCTTACTGTCCCTTCTAAATATTCATATCCCTCCTAAAGTAAGGAATAGCGGGACGGTAAACCACTATCTCAATAGATATATTATCAAACTCATTCCTCAATTATATCATATAATAACCAGTGAAAGCGTACTGTCTCCTTTCAAAAGGGAATGCAAACAAGCTCAAATGAAGAAAAGAATTAAACTCTGCTACATGCCTCGCTGCTTGTCAATCACATCGTCAAAACTGCGTAGAGCATCAAGGGGGAGAGATGAGTTCCACTTGAGTGCTTCCCCTTCTAATGACTTATGAGAAAGGTGGATCAATAAGTCAGACTGGGAATCACCTGCACCTCACATCTCGGCACAATGGAACATGTAACCCGCCTGCTGTCCAAGTCAACCACTTCATTTCCTGTAATCCATAGCGCCTAACAGAACGTAGCACCAAGGGATAACCCACCCATACAGACAGCCTGCGGGGAGGATGGCACTACTGGCAAAGACCGTCTGGCAAAAATTTTGCAGGCGCACAGACCATTAGCAAGAAGACAGCATCAAGATGCGAGAAACAAAAAAGATACGTAAACGGATCCCAAGCTATGGTAACCTCGAACACCTCCGGCTGTTTAGAAAGAAATCCCGATAGCTTGAGGGAGTAGGTGTAGCTGGGCTGGCCTAGCAAGTGAAAAGAGGGATGCAGGCACGAAACCAGTAAATGAACAAATAGGTGGTCTTTCCGAAAATGTTAAACAAAAATTTTTCCCTCATATCTCGGTCACTTTTACTTTTTCGTTATTTCGTAATCCCCATGGTATGATACCCTTTAGCTTCACAGTGACAAGTCATTTTTTTATTACTTTGGCTCTCTCATTTTTTATTTTTATAGGCATTATGATCGTTGGATTTCAAAGACATGTGCTTCATTTTTTTAGCTTCTCATTACCCAAATTCTCGTGGCATCCCTATTATCCAAGATGCCTCAGCGAGTGCATATCAGATCATGAGTTATTTTTTAATAGATGAGAAGCTTGCTATGCGAACAAATCTCATCCGATCTTCGGATGGCAAAATCCAAGATATTTATTCATTCTTACTCAAAGAACTTCAGGAATTCATGAAAAATGAGATCGCTTATCCGATTGAATAAATCAGCCTTCTTATTATACGCTATAATAAAAGAGACCGTCACTGCATCTCATTCTTCCATAGATTGACCTCACATGCATCTTGGTATCCTCTTGTGAGCACCCTACCCAAAGCAGAGTGTCCCCTATTCATTTGCCGATCAACCGACGATCGATCGGACGGGCTAGTTGGAAAGGGGTGATTAGCAGAGAAAGGAATCGCTGAGAGATAGATTAGTTTGGTCAGGACGAATGAGTGGCTGTGAAGCATGCTCTTGCCGCAAGCGCCTCATTCAATCCACTTATTCCTTATTTCATATACCTCCCCACTAATAGATAGAGACAAATAGGAATAACCAAACCATGTCTACAAAATGCCAGTACCATGCAGCTGCTTCAAAGCCAACGTGATGCTCCTTGGTCAGATGACCAAGATATTGGCGAATACCACATTATTGCACTCTAGTAGGAGGTCACTTAGTTACCTGGAAAAGTCAAAAACAGCCGATAGATAGTACTTTACCGAAAGGGCTGCCGTCCGATGGGTACACGAAAGTGACGAAGTTGCTTTGACTACTGAACCATGCCTGTCTGTTCCCTTCCTGGGAGTCGACTCCTCGCTAGTTTGTGTTGGCCCATTGGTCATGGTCAAACCTGATTTTAATAATTGATCAAACTCTGTCTCGATATAAATGCAAGTCAATTCAGATGTTTACCTACGACGTTTTGGACACTGCTTAACAATGGATATCTACGATGTTCAAGACTGAAGCCGTTTGCCATTCCAAATGTATTTTTGTCAAAGTAGTATAATTTTTTATTTTATTGAGTCTAGGAAAACATTATACACCAAGTCGTACTGGCAAATAGGCTGTCCGGAATCGTTTTTCAAAACTGACCTATCTTTTTAAAAATGACCTATGTTTTTGAAAAATATCCTTTTTACAAAAAGCTTCTGAAGGACTTTTCAAAAAGCCAAAATTGATTTTTTTTCAAAAATAAACTGGCAGAACCCTAGCAGAACTCGGCCCGAGTTCGGCCAGAGTTCGGCCAAATAGAATGTTAGTGAACGTTTGATTTTGAACTTGGTCATCCTTTAGTTGCAGTTTGTTACAAAGAGTTCTGTCCGAATTCTGTCCGAATTCTGTCAGAGTTCTATCTTTGGAAAAACTATAAATAGAGAAGCATTTCGATCATTTCAAATCACCAATTCACTTTCAATCTCTTCTCTTCTTAAGCTTACATTCTTCCAAAGAGTTTGAAAAAGCTTTCATTTTCAAATCCCAAGCCAGTTACAATCCTCTAGTCGATTTGCCAGTGCGGTGCATTCTAGAAGTTTCAAGAGCGATTGTAATCAGAGGCTTGATAGAAGATTCAACTCTTTACAATTAAAGTTGGTCGAGTTCTTCGTATCAAAGCTTGCGTCTGTAGAAGTTGCAAGGACTTCGTATGAAAACTTGCGGGATTTTCCAATAGTGGATTCAACTGGAAGCTAGAGTTCTTCCGACTGGACTAGTCCTCACAAAAGGGAAACCAGTATAAATCTCGGTGTTTGTGTTTGCCTTCTGATCACTTTTAATTTCTGTCATTTACTTTGTGATTATTTTTATATCTGTGATCTAACTGCAAACAAGATTTGTTATTAGCAATATTCCGCTGCCTACTCTATTCACCCTCCTCTAGAGTATTCTGCTTTACGATTTCGTTCCTACAATTGGTATCAGAGCAGGTTATACAGGTAAAGCATGATAAAATTGCAGTTATATTTAATTGTTATATAGATCATAGTATTACATATGGCAACTGTGAAATTCACAAGTGAAGGCCAAGCCACAAACAGACCTCCACTGTTTGACGGCACAAACTACACTTATTGGAAAACACGTATGAGTTTCTTTTAGAAATCTCTTAATTTTGACTTATGGTCTGTAGTTATTGATGGATATAAAAAGCCACCTCGTATTAATGTTGATGGTGTTTTAGTTGAAAAACCCTATGACAAATATACAGAGGAAGAAAAGAAAAAGGCCAGTCTTGACGCACGTGCTATTAACGCTTTATTTTGTGCTTTAGACAGAACTAAATTCAGTTGGGTGTCTACTTGCACAACATCAAACGAAGTGTGGAAACTTCTCGAAGTAACCCACGAAGGAACAACACAAGTCAAGGAGTCAAAGATCAGCAGACTTACTCAGGAGTACGAGGTGTTCAAAATGAAGCCAAGTGAATCAGTCACTCAGATGTTTACAAGATTCTTGGATATTGTAAATCCTTTGTCTTCACTAGGCAAGGATTACAGTAACCATGAGAAGATTCACAAACTTCTACGAGCTCTTACAAAGAACTGCCAAAGGCTACATCAATCATTGAAGGGAACGACCTCTCAATAATGTCTCTAGAAACACTCATGGGTAAGCTACTCACTCACGAGTTAGAACTTCAAGAATTTGAAGATGCTACACCAAAGGAGAAGTCAGAGAAGACGATCGCTCTCAAGGCTCAACATAGAAGAACCATCGAAGTTGATTCTGACAACAGCGAATCCGACTATGAAGATCAAGCTCTTATGGTAAGAAAATTTAAGAAGTTCATGAGATTTAACAGGAGAACAAAGGACAGCAAAGACAACAACAACAACAATGAGGAAGATCCTATTTGCTACGGATGCAAGAAGAAAGGACACATGAAGAAAGATTGTCCCTCGGCATCATCATCAAAGAAAAATAGCAAATATGACAAAGGCTACCTGAAGAAATCTACATCAAGAAAGTACGCCAACACAAGCATATGGCATAAAAGTGAAGCCAGCGACTCAGAAGATAAACAATCAGATGACGCTGCAAATGTATGCTTGATGGCTTGTGATCAGGTAATTCTAATCCTCTATTTGATCCTTATGATGATTTCACCTTTGAGCAACTAGGAGAGGCTTTCAGTGAACTGTTAGATGATTACAGGAAACTGCGTAGCAAATATGAAACCTCTAAGAAGATACACAAAGAGTACAAAGGTGAAATAGAAAGACTTACCGACCTACTAGATCATGTTAGAGATAATGACTCTTCAAATGAGTCTGGTGAGCTTTCTTCTATTAAATTATTGTTACATGAGACTGTTAAGCTATTCGAAGAAAAAGACCAAACTATTATCCAGTTAAAGGAAGACCTATCTAAGGAGAGAAAGAGTCTCCAATGTGCACAGGTCAGATTAGAATCACTTACATCTGACTATACTAGATTGTATGACACTTCCAAAAAGTTAGAAATTAGTTTAGAAAAATGACCTGAAGTTGCTTCTTCCTATTCTAACACGTATCAATTACCAAATCATCGAAACACGCCCAACACTGTCAGACCAAACCATACCAAGACTATGCCCAAGAAGACTAATAGACATGCATTCTTCTATACTAGAAAACCTACCAATCATGCACCTCATACTACTTTCAACACTCAACATGTTAAATGTCATTATTGTGGCCTCATTGGTCACATATCTTCTGCATGTAGAATCAGAAAGTTAGTAGATTTAAATGTTTATGCATGGATACTGAAAACTAACCAGCCAGGACCCTACAAGAAATGGGTACCAAAAGTTTTATCTATAAATTGTTTTGTAGGTGGACACCCTTCACATGCTAGGAGCAAATGGATCCTCGACAGCGGTTGCTCACGGCACATGACCGGTGATGCTTCATTATTCGCAACACTGTCGAAGAGGAATAAAGAAGGATACGTCTCCTTCGGTAATAATCTAAGAGGGTACATAATCGGTATCGGTGACATTGGTAAGGCTCCCTATCCAATGATTAAAGATGTTTGTCTTGTTACCGAGTTAAAACATAATCTGCTCAGCATAATCCATTTAGCGGTTCACGATTATGGTATTAACTTTGTAAAAGATAAATGTACGATAATTGATAGTTTAACTGGTAGTACTATATTTGAAGGTATTAGGGAAGACAACATATATGTATTCTATTTGTTGGAAGATGCTAATACAACAGGTAGATGTTTGATGGCCAAAAGCGTTGAGAGTCAACTATGGCATATGAGACTCGGTCATGCAAACATGGATACAATTTCAAGATTATCTACGAAGAAGTTGGTACGCGGCTTACCGGATATTTTTTTCAAGAAGGATACGGTATGTAGTGAATGTGAAAAGAACAAAGCTACCAAATCCGCATTCAAGTCCAAGAACGCTGTAAGTACCACTAGACCTTTATAATTGTTGTATATGGACTTATTTGGACCCAGCAGAATTGCTAGTCTAGGTGGTAAGTTATATGCATTTATCATTATAGATGATTTCTCTAGATATATATGGGTTTATTTTCTTGCACGCAAGAACGACGTATTATCAGAATTCGTCACCTTTTGCAAGAAAGTACAGAATAAAAAAGGGTTCATGATTACTCGTATTCGTAGTGATTATGGCGACAAATTTGAGAATACAGAATTCAAGCAAATTTATGACACACACGGTTATCTGCATGAATTCTCTTGCCTTTGGACTCTGCAACAAAATGGAGTTGTGGAACGTAAGAACAGAACTCTATCTGAAATGGCTAGAGTTATGTTAAACCAGTTTAGTCTACCTAGATACATGATGGGCTGAAGCTGTAAATACAACATGCTATATTCTCAATAGGGTTCTAATTCGACCTATATCGAAGAAGACTCCCTATGAATTATGGTTTTATAGAACACCAAAAATTTCTTATTTTAAAATCTTTGGTTGTAAATGTTTTATTCTTAATACTAAAAATAATTTGAGTAAATTTTATGAAAAGGCCGATGAAGGTATATTTTTAGGTTATGGAGCAAAGAACAAAGGATACAAAGTCTTCAACAAAAGAACCATGATCATCGAAGAATCTATCAACGTCAAGTTTGATGAACTAAATCAACACTTAGACAATGATGACAATGAAGACATAATCACACCAAGTATAGCTACTGCAAAACCTTCACATAAAGATGCAGAACCATCACATCAGGCATCAGATGAACCTCCAAGCAAAGAAGTCGGAACTAGCAATCCTGAGACTACACCAAAAGAGTTGAGATTCTTGGCTAATCATCCAAAGGACTTGGTAATTGGTGAGATTACCAAGGGTGTACGTACTCGTTACTCTAATAAAGATATAGCTTTTTGTGATACTTTTGTCTCACAGTTTGAACCCAAAAATATTGATGAAGCATGTAGTGATAATTTTTGGTTAGATGCTATGCAAGAGGAATTAAACCAATTCGAACAGAATCAAGTTTGGGAACTTGTTACCAAGCCCATTGATCACCGGTCATTGGCACCCGATGGGTATTCCGAAATAAACTGAACGAGAATGGTTTAGTGACTCGTAATAAGGTTCGACTCGTAGCTCAAGGATACAATCAAAAATAGGGTATTGACTACGATGAGACTTATGTCCCAATTGCGAGATTAGGATCCATTCGCATGTTATGTGCATTTGTACATTTTTATAATCTTAAGTTATTTCAAATGGATGTCAAAAGCGCATTTTTAAATGGTTTTATAGAAGAAGAGGTTTATGTAGCTCAACCACCCGGTTTTACTGATTTCAAATTTCCTGAATATGTTTTCAAGTTGAAGAAAGTTTTATACGGTTTGAAACAAGCCCCTCGTGCTTGGTACGATCGTCTAAGCTCTTTTCTACTTGATAACAGTTTTTCAAAGGGAAAGGTTGACACTACTTTGTTTATAAAATCTTTGAATAATAATATTTTTTTGATTCAAGTCTATGTAGATGATATTATCTTTGGATCTACTAATGAATTCTTTGTCAAAAATTTTCAAAGTGTATGCAGAATGAGTTTGAGATGAGCATGATGGGAGAGCTGAAATTCTTTCTCGGACTGCAAATCAAACAAACCAACAATGGAACGTTCATAAATCAAGCAAAATACACAAAGGATCTATTAAAGAAGTTTGACATGGAAGCAGCAAAGCCACTTAGCACTCCAATGGCGACTTCAACCAAGCTTGATATTGATGAACAAGGCAAACCTGTCGACATATGTAAGTATCGAGGTATGATCGGTAGCTTACTGTATTTAACTGCTAGTAGACCAGACATTATGTTTAGTGTTTACTTATGTGCACATTTTTAAGCTAATCCTAAGGAATCACATTTGTGCGCAGTTAAGCGTATCTTCCGATACCTTAAAGTCACTTCTTCTGTCGGCTTATGGTATCCCAAAACCACGTTATTTGACCTAACCGGTTATTCTGATACTGATTTTGTCGGATACAAAGTAGATAGAAAAAGCACTAACGGCACATGTCATTTCCTAGGAAAAGCTCTAGTCTCTTGGTTTAGTAAAAAGTAAAATTCTGTTGCATTATCAACAACCGAGGCTGAGTATAACGCCGTAGGACGTTGTTGTGCACAAATTTTGTGGATGAAACAAACTTTAGAAGACTATGGATTGTATTTTACATACATACCCATTTTCTGTGACAACACTAGCTCTATTAATTTGACTAAGAATCCAGTATGTCACTCTCGTACTAAACATATCGAGATTCAACATCACTTTCTTAGAGATCATCAACAAAATAGAGATATAGATCTTGTATACATAGACACTCAGAATCAATTAGCTGACATACTCACAAAACCTTTAGCGGAAGATCGTTTCAATTATTTACTTCGAGAATTAGGCATTTTAGATGTCAATAATATTAATTAATTTTGTTTTATTAATTAATTTATTAGATACTCATAAACTGTTTTTGAGACAAGCCTACAAAGAGTCTGTCTATCACCACGACTACGGTCGAAGCAAAGCGGTACTTAAGAGTTCCCCGGTGAACCTCCGTTAGCTGGGACAGTACTCCTACAGCTAATCTAAAACAGATGCTGAGTAAAAAATATTAATTTATAAAATAATATTAATTATATTATTTTGAGATTTAAAATTACTAAACTCTGAATTAAACATTTGAAACAAATTAATAAAAAAGATGTGGCCCCATTTCTATTATTTTTTGATATATATATATATATATATATATATATATATATATATATATAAATATATATATATATATATATATATATATATATATATATATATATATATATATATATATATATATATATATATAGCCAGGCAACCCTTGACGAATTCGGCCCGAGTTCGGTCCAAATTCGGCCAGAGTTCGGCTGGGTATATATATGTACCAGCCAGAACCCGAGGCCCCCATCTTCTTCATTCTTCCAAACATCCTCAAACAGCAGCAGCCGTGCCTCCAAACCCTAGTTTTTCTCCACCCTTGTTCTTCCAATCCGTGTGGAGATTTTCGTCGAAACTTTGGATTCGTGCAGAGAATCTTGTCCTCAACAGCATATCCAATTCTTGGAAGGTATAATTCCTTCTCTCCTCCACTTTTCAATAATTAGGGTGTCTAAAAATTTTAGAAAATAATGCCTAAGTTCAATTCCTTCAAGAGGAAGAAGACCAATGCCAGTGAAGAGGCATCATCTTCGGATCCGCATACGGATTGCCTATTTTCTTCGGTCCAATCGGACGATGGTGCATCGGATGAGTTTTACTTTAAAACTTTCGATCAAGCTTTATTGTGGTATGCCGATTTCATTATGCGTACTATTTGCACTGATTCACCGATTAAATGGACTGTCCTTCCGGATCACCGCTCTTACTTTGAGGTATTAAGGTTACAACACTTTATTACCTTACAATTCTCCATTGCTACTAATGCTATTAGATTATTCTATTGTAATTTTGTGTTAGACACTTTCACTGCGAAAACACGTGTCGGAGGGATCGATATCAAATTTACTGATAAAATGTTAGCGGAAATCCTTGGTATTCCAAACGAAGGTGTCCCGCTCGATGACATTACTGATTTTGATTTCCCCGATGGTACGACTCTCGTTAGTTTCAAGAATGAGCATTTTGCGCCCGCACGCGCTCGTCCTGGAAAGTTCAAGGCTAATAACTTGAACTCGTTTAACTACAAATTACATCGCATCATCTATTCATCTTTACTTCCAAAATCCACTTCCAAAGATGATGTCACTGCACTTGAGCTCTCAGCTCTTTATCACATTCTTAAGGGGATTCCTTTTTCTGCCCCTAAGACTATCATTCAGATGATGGAAAGATGTCGTAGAATAGACCACAACCTATCTTATGCGATGATCACCCCTCGCATCTTTCAGAGATTTGACATTGATATATCTACTTGTGCTGTTGACCCTGAACCCAAGTTCCTCAAACTCTCTCGTCGCAGCATTGCCACTGTTCCTTCACCTAATGTACCTGCTCTTCTTTCACATACTCCTACAGCACCTGGACCTCCTCATTCCTACCCTATGACATTTGAGGGTATTCACCAGCATCTTTCAGATCTGCAGTCATTCTATGTTGACACTTCCAGGGAACGTGAGTTCAGTGACGTGACTCGGTTCCAGGCTATTGCCAACTCCTTCGCTGATCTGAGATTTGTGCAGACGGGTCACTCTCTCTACCTCGAGACCCTTCTGTTTCTGGATACCGCGTTGATGATGAGGCGATCCACTCTCTGTTCCAGCCAGGAAACGCCTATGATTGGTATCGTTCTACTGGTGCCACTCCTCATACCTCTGGCGCTGTTACTTCTGGAGCTGGTCCTTCTGGACATGCTGGAGTTGCAGCAGCTGACGATGATGATGAGGATGATGACTTTTGAGTTGTTTTGACTTTTGAGACTGATACTTTTGTCTTATGTTTACTTGGAAATGCTCCGACATTCTAAGATTTTATCAGTACTCTTATTTTAGTTATTATCAGCACTCTTTTAGTTATTATGTGACTTCTCATAGACATGGTTTTTTTATGTCTCAGTTTGGTATTTTAGTTTATCATTCAGCACTTTATTTGTTTCAGTTTTATTCTAGCGTTATCTCTCTTTCTGCTTCATATTAAAACTACCTGTGACAAATAACATGCCTGTGTTGTGTATACAATATCTTTTTTCACTGTTTCTACCATGCCTGTGATGACTGTTTTATATATTTTTTTGTGCTTCTTCACTATGTGTTACTTATGCATTTATTGCGGGGAAGCTTTCTCTTTTGCAATTATTTTGCTAAGTGACAATGGGGGAGAAATAGATCTAATATCTTCATGAATGCAGGTTAAGAACAATTTACAATTTTTCGTATACATTTTTGAATTGATCCAAACTTAGATGTTATATCGGCAAGGTTTGTCAATTATCAAAATAGGGGAGATTGTTGGCCCATTGGTCATGGTCAAACCTGATTTTAATAATTGATCAAACTCTATCTCGATATAAATGCAAGTCAATTCAGATGTTTACCTAAGATGTTTTGGATACTGCTCAATAATGGATATCTACGATGTTCAAGACTGAAGCCGTTTGCCATTCCAAATGTATTTCTGTCAAAGCAATATAATTTTTTATTTTATTGAGTCTAGGAAAACATTGTACACCAAGTCGTAATGGCAAATAGGCTATTCGGAATCATTTTTCAAAACTGACCTATCTCTTTAAAAATGACCTATGTTTTTGAAAAACATCCTTTTTACAAAAAGCTTCTGAAGGACTTTTCAAAAAGCCAAAATTGATTTTTTTTCAAAAATGAACTGGCAGAACCCTAGCAGAACTCGGCCAGAGTTCGGCCAGAGTTCGGCCAAGTAGAACGTTAGTGAACGTTTGATTTTGAACTTGGTCATCCTTCAGTTGCGGTTTGTTACAAAGAGTTCTGTCCAAATTCTGTCCGAATTCTGTCAGAGTTCTGTCTTCGAAAAAACTATAAATAGAGAAGGATTTCGATCATTTCAAATCACCAATTCACTTTCAATCTCTTCTCTTCTTAAGCTTACATTCTTCCAAAGAGTTTTAAAAAGCTTTTATTTTCAAATCCCAAGCCAGTTACAATCCTCTAGTCGATTTGCCAATGCGGTGTGGTCTAGAAGTTTCAAGAGCGATTGTAATCAGAGGCTTGATAGAAGATTCAACTCTTTACAATTGAAGTTGGTCGAATTCTTCGTATCAAAGCTCGCGTCTGTAGAAGTTGCAAGGACTTCGTATGAAAACTTGCAGGATTTTCCAATAGTGGATTCAACTGGAAGCTAGAGTTCTTCCGACTGGACTAGTCCTCACAAGAGGGAAACCAGTATAAATCTTGGTGTTTGTGTTTGCCTTCTGATCACTTTTAATTTCTGTCATTTACTTTGTGATTATTTTTATATCTGTGATCTAACTGCTAATAAGATTTGTAATTAGCAATATTCTACTGCCTACTCTATTCACCCCCCTCTAGAGTATTCTGCTTTATGATTTTGTTCCTACAGTTTGTCCAGAAATCTCTATTGTATTGTCATTTTCCTATAGTAGAAAACCGCTTTCAAGCCATACCTCATAGGTAGCCAAGCCATCCATGAAGGCATGAATGGAAGACTCAAGGGAAGACTCCTAGCTCCCCACCTTCTTTCTCATTTTTTCTCAATTTTTTTCTAGATTTTCATGATTTTTCACTTGGATTAAAGATCTGTTGAGTTGCGATTCAAGTTATTTTCGTTTTCTCTTGATTTGTGTTCTTGAGAATTTTTGCTGGGTTTCTGTCCAGAAGTTGTAGAAGATGGAACCGGGTTCCTTCCTTCCAGAGAATCCCTATCCTATTTTTTGGATATTGTATCGTTGATACGTAGACCGTCTCTCTCGTCTGCTACCTTTCCATCATATGATGGCTTCTTTTCTTTGGTCAAAGGTCCATTACCGATCGCGCAATCTGGCAGATTGATGCTTCAGCCAGGCGCTTGCGGCTAACGGCAACCTAAAATGTCGGGCCATGTCTCACTTGTTTATTGGCCTCCTTCTGAAATAGATCTCCCTTTGTCTGGCTTAGCTCATGCAATAGTAGCTCTTCTGCTATAGTAGCTGCTCTCTGGAGTGAAAGAAAACCCTGTTTTTCCCGTTACCCTCTTGCTTAGTAAGACCCTATTTCTGAGCCTTTCCTTCCTCCCTTTGAGTCATCTTGGATAAGAAGACAGAGACCGACTTCATCGACTTTCAATGTTCGTGTGGAATGCAACTTGCTCGCTGAAGTGGAGACGGAAATCAAAGCACTTGTAGTAACATTTTGGTTTCGTCTTAGTCAATCAGAGAGTCAGAGTCTCCTCTGTCTTAACAAAGAAAGATTTGCCAATCCTCTTAGGTTAGTAATCGATCTAGACTAGCTGCCATAAAGAGCTCAAGAGACACTCCTGGAATACGAACCCATGCTGCAACTTTGGTGATAACATCCTCTGCCGGCTTGAAGTTAGGCCGCCACTTCCTTACCGTGAGGTAGTGATATACAATTGGCCAAGGGCCACCCATGGGCATACGGCCTGGCAGGCCTTCCCTTTCCGTCGGAGCTTCATGGGCGTTGCCCCGTTCCCCAAGGGATAAGGAAGCATGAAGGATAAGGAACTTTTAAGCCACTCTTCTAATTGGCTATTTCCGATCGAATCTTTTATTTTGTTATGTTGTATCATGTAATATAGCTTATAGGGGTATGGGCCATACCTCTTTGATGTAGAGGAATGGGCTATCTCCCGCTTTTTCTAATTTATCTATGTTTTGAAGCTTGATCTGCCTGATCCACTTTCCACTGTGAACCTGCCAAAGAAAGTAGGCCGACATATTAGAGGGACTGTAAAGCCCCAGTCCCAAAATACGTAGGACTAGGAACGTAGCATGCCAGATGCATGTGCATGAGATTTGCCCCAATATATGGAAATCTCAAACACACGCATAAGCTGTAATGTGAATAATAATAAACAGTCACAGGTAAAAACTACGTCTCATCCACACAGAATATAAAGAAAATGGTATCTCATGAAATCAAGTAAATGTCAAAATATAGCTGTTGGCCGGACAGAGACAAATTCACTACCGGCACTAGAATAAACTGAAAGAAAATAGAGTCCAACCTCTAAGATAATAAAATAAGAAATGATGACTAAATAGGCTCCTCGACCCAATAGGGACAACTGTGATCAGAAGGTACAACGTGCTCGAACGTGAAGGATGAGTCTATAGCGGAACCATACTCCTGCGGAAAGTCCTGCACACCTATACCTGGAGAGATCACCAGGTCCTAAGAGGGACGTAACAAGATACAAAAAGAACATGCCACATAACTGAATAAATATTGCTCAAATAAACAAGTCAATTGAATTATAACATGGTCCAATACACACCTACTGAACTAGCTTACCATCCCCCCAACCAAACAAGGACAGAAGATGGTAAACTAATTCACGATGACGTATCTTTCCATGCTATGAATCCAATATGGTATCCGGACCCCAACAAGGTTCAATACCTTCTCATCGGAGTGGTAAACCACACCTACAACCAAATAAGGACAAGATGTGGCAAACTAATCCGCGACAAGTTATTGTTCCAAGCCACGGTCAGATAAAAGTACCCAAACCAAGAGTACTCGTACCTAACGGATAAGGATAGCCTACCATTCTACGTGAATGCAGTTTAAGTACATCCCTCTAACGCATGGGCCCTAGCTAAAAATGGGATCGGCATAGTCCCCCCTTGGGGCACCAGGGGCCTCAGGCATAACCATTCCACGAACGTCAGTGGCCAGCAGTAATAAGGGGTCGTCAACCCGTATCTCCAGTGGAGCGTACGGTCACAAGGGTAATGTGTAAAGTAGCCCATACGCTAAGGATATGTACTCTCCGTCTAATGCCTACTATGTTATATCCGCAACACATAACCCGTATTAACCGCTAAGTCAAACTAAGTATGCAATGTCTATTAGCGGTTAATCCTATCGCACGGCTTATACGTACTAGTGGCCAGCCAGTCACGCATGTCCGAGTTCTATATGTGACTCATAATACGTGGTACAAATGTGTCAAGGCCTATGAATGCAACACACAAAGGGTGGGTCCCTTAACTGTAGGTTTAATGTGTAAAAATAATACATAGCAGGAAATATAACTGAACCGTAAGTTCTAACAAGTTATGTCATGTATCACAGTTTATTTTGCATAAAGAAAATAATGAATAATGCATGGAATATGAGCTAAAATAAATAAACAGCGGATGGCAAGGTATCTTACCTGGGGGTAGTGTGCAGAATGGCGACGCCTGATGACTCAAATCGTCAGAATATGGAAGCAATGAAAGCCAACTTTTACGAACGACCTCAGATGCTGAAATAAACATCATAAACAGATTTGGCAGAAAAGAAATACCTAGGAAATGCCTGTCCAAAAGTCCAATTCTAGAACAGGGGTAAAATCAAAATTTTGGGTCAAAACGATGTCTGCTATTGGACCTGTTTTGCACCGAAACGTGTGCCAGAATCTACGGTCTCTAAAGTCGTAAAAATACATGTCTACGGATCCGATTTGAGGAGACGAACCCAACCGTATGTCCAAAGTTGGATTCCGATGGGCTGTGCATAAATTCTCCCGCTAGAGCGGGTCGCGGGCCCGCCAATTTTGGCGTTCCGATCAACCTTCTCAGAATCGGACCAACCTTGGCATACAGGACCAGAAAAATGATACGGTCCTGATGGCGTAAGTTTCGTCTCGATACGACGAACCTGCACAAAGTTATTGTCAAGTTTGCAAAACGTCGATACGGGGGTATCTCGACGGATATGCACTGGATACGCACTGATTTCGTCGCGCACGTACAACAAAATCGAGTCCCGTCAGTTCCCACACGTCGGTAACATCCATACGCGCCTTTCGATGCATATAGTACACGACCACGTCGCCCGGTTTGTCGGGGCGCACGCCGTATCGGTTAATTTTTCCTAAAATTTTAGTTTAAAAACCAGTTTTTATCCAAACTTTGAAACTTAATTATCAACCGTATAAATACTGAAAAATAATTCTAAAAACTATGTTTCCATCTCGTTTATGTTGTGAATGAATCTGTTCAAACAGGTTTTCAAAACTGTCGAGGAATTGACGGGATTTTGCCTTCCAAATCGGGTCTGTGAGGACTTATTCTGTTATTCGAATTTCAGTAAACCAAGTGTTTTCTTGGTTTTCGATCGAATTTTTGAAGGGTTTCTACACAAATTTATTTAGAACTAATTAATAGGGATCCTAGGTGGTTATGTAGGCTCAGGATGTGAGTTTACGGAATAGAAATCCGAGGAGTATACAAGGAGAAAACTGGGTTTGAAGAGAGTTACCTTAACTGAAACAAAATAGGGGATGCTCTGTTATCCCGGTAGTTTTTGGTGGTCGACGGCCGTCCGATGGCCATGACGGCGGTGCAGAGGGCGGATGAGACACGCCTGGGGTCAGGGGTACTGGTTTCAAGCGCAAGGCTTGAGGAGGCTGCGTGGTGAGTCGAGAAGGGAAGTAGTAGTTCTTAGGTTTAAACCAATTTTTATATAGAGTTGATTTGATTTAAAATCAAATCTAAAATTTGATTTTTGCATCTAGATTTAGGGTGATCCGGAAGAGAATAGGTTTAGGAATTCATAGGAAATTTTTGTCGAGAGATTAAACTTGAAAGTTTCGTAAAGAAGAAAATTTTTCTTTTGTAAGCAGCCGAGCTGCTTGGGGTCGGGGTGTTCCTATGGGCTTCACGGGTTGGGAGCACAGAACTGTTCGCTGAACAGTGCTGTTCAATGCTTTTGTTTTTCTTTTCCTTTTTTTTTTCCACTTATAACTAAATCTATATATATATATATATATATATATATATATATATATATATATATATATATATATATATATATATATATATATATATATATAAAACTAAATTCTTTAATAAAAACTTAATGGTAGTATCCCAAAATCTAAATTTAGATAATTAATAAAATTTCATAAAAATCTTTTAATAAAATTACATATCAATAATTATAATACTAACTTAACCATAATTCCCAAAATTCTCTTTTATAAATAAACTTCTATATAGAACCATTTTTAAAAATCAAATAAAATTTATAAAATCTCATGAAATATACACGATGTCCTTCTTAATTAATATAAAAAAATATTTTCCACCATTTATGCAAGTATTTATATATATAACATTGATCAAATTTAGAACTATCATTATTTTTTTTACAAACATTTAAAACTTCTAAACTCCAAAAATAAAAATATATTTTAAATATTAAAAGGTCAAGATAGCCATAATACGATTTCATAATTTAAACAACCAAATATTTATGTAATAAAATATAAAAAAAATCCTCCAAATTTTTGGGGGATTACAGGGACTCTACTTGAGTCTTCCGGTTCTCTTTGTTTTCTTGTCGCAAGCGCCTCACTCAGTCCACTTATTCGTTATTTCATATACCTCCCCACCAATAGATAGAGACAAATAGGAATAACCAAACCACGTCTACAAAATGCCAGTACCATGCAGCTGCTTCAGGAAAGATGAATATCGCTTCCAGACTTGAGAGAATGCATCTTTCCATTCAAAATATAGAAAACGAGAAGCTCCAGCGGGAGCAAACCCTGCACGCCTTCTGGGAGCATATGCCCCCCATCGATCCCGTTATCATACGGGATCATATGCTTTTTCTAGTAGTCTTGACCTGTCATCTACCGCCTTTGATTGATCTTTCTGACAGTTTGGATAGTGTGCACCATCCCTCTCTTTTTGTTGCACGCGGTTTGATGTAAAATATCTTATAGCTTTTTATGAGGGTTCATTTCATTCTTGCTTAGTACTGTACTCTTAGTGATTCGTCACTTAGCTTCTTTAGTAGGGCTTGCATACGAAGGGCTTGCCAAAGATCAACGGCCTCCCCGGGATTCAGAAGAAGCAGATAGAGCAAAGGCCTCCTCTTTCTGTCCGCTCTTCCGAAGGAATTGCATGCAGGGCAATCTCTTGTATTAGACACTGTCCAGCCAGGCTGCGGCTAGGAGAAAGGTTCCCATGCCCATTTTCAGAAAACCAGTTCACTGTGCGCCCTACCCTGTAAGTACTATGTTGCCTACGCTTGCAACTTCTTTCTTTGTCTTGTTCCTATTTGAATTAAATGGGCTTGACATCTTATCATAGTACGAAAATGGGAGTGGTTGTTCGAGATCTACTTCACTGGCGGATAATCGTTGTTCGGATCTTGACCGGGTCCGAGCTTCCCAAGCTCTATGCATTTTGTAAACTCTGCAAGGGTCTTACCACATTCTTTATTTACTATATTTGAGTCTTTGGGGTACATAAGTCCTTTCTCGACCCTTCGGGTGGAGTGAAATTAGAAATCCCGGCTTTAGTCGCTCAATGGTTTATTCCTAACTTCCAAATCTTAGACTTGTAACGGACTCCGTCCATGCTCAGTAACACCTGTTGTTGGGTCTGTGCTCATAAGGTGGCCAGGTAGATCCGTCCCACTATCCGGACCTCACCTCTGCTTTTTTGGAGTACGGGATTACTCGGATGGGCAGATAGAACAGAACCTGTCAGTTACGCCTAAAGCTGAGTTTCTTGCTTTGAACCTTCCACCGGCTTCGAGGCAAAGCCAGCGGTAGAGGGAGATATAGCTCGAATAGAATCAAAACTTTCGTTCCCCAATGAGTTGATCTGAAGGCTCGAAGAAATCCTATGAAAGAGCGGGATCGGGATCCGAGCACGGATTGGTTTCTATGGGCCTGTCATACTAGCGCAAGACCTATATTGGTTTGATTATAGAAGAAAGTAATACAATTCGTCCAAGGTGATGAAATATCTTTCTTTATGAAAAATACGTTACGAAATGAGCCCCCATTATTCCTTCCCCGAGTCGGTATCCCTGATCGTAGGCGCTGTTAAGCCCTTTCGATCAACTTCAAGCAAGCGCCCGTGAATCAGAATTGTTGGGCGCGGCGAAGTGAGCACTTCTAGCTGTTTCGCTTGCTTCTTTCTTATTGTGGCGGCTATTATGGCCTGGCAGAAATGAACGAGAGTGAGATACACTTTTCAAATCGGGTGTTCTATGTCGCGGGCGGGTGTCCGCGCGTGGGTATGCGCGTGTGTGTTCTGTGTCGCAGACGGGCGCGTATGCGCTCGCGCACGACTAAAGAACACGTGTGTGCATACGCACGGGTGTGCGTCTATAGAACATGCGTGCGTACGCACGCGGTATAAGACCGTGCCCGCATTCGCATGCGCTCGCGCGGTTTAAGTACATGCGCGGTCCGGCGCTAATAGAAGTCGCGTACTCTCCGTCTAGCGAAGGTGCCAGGACAGGGCTTTTTCGTAGTAATAGTGGGCGGGTCTCAATCGATCTTTTCTAGGATTCTAACTCACGCGGACTGGGATCGCTCGCCAGCTAGGCCCTCTAGAAGAAAGTTGGAGCAACATTGTATGAGAACATATTACCAATCTTCGGGGACAAGGGCAGAACGACCTCTCACCAGAGATGGCTTAGCACCAATACAATACTACAACGTGCTTCCTCCCGCCACTCGCAAGCTCGCTACAGCCGGTTTTTCTTTCTACCCGCTTTTTTGTATGAGCGTTCCGGCTGTCGCCTCCACTTGGCCGGACTCTCCGTTTAGATTAGAAAGAAATCCCTATATTTCCGATAGAAGCTTATTCATATTTCTTTTATAATAAGAACTGTCTTTCGTTCAGCAGTAGCAAGTGTCTTTTCTTTCCTCGCTGTCAACCGCACCACAATCCATGTTCCGCTTCCAATTTGAGAATGCACTTCTTTCATTTTAGATGCGGAACCTCTTTCCTCTTCCAAATAGGAGTCAATGTTTCGTAGGGGGAACTCTAATCAACTTTCATTTAACGGCAGACGAGAAAGGTTAACAAGAAAGGTAGAAGGGGGTTTTCTTCCGTTTCAGGGTTCTCTTGTGGACTGGCCTTTGTTTAAGCCTTATTTTGAGGTCCCCTGGGAAATGAGTTTGATTGCAAGGTCGTATAAAGAAAGGGTTAGCGGCTAGCCAGAACTATTATGTCAATCGGTAATCGTTTTAAGCATCTTCCTTTAGAACTGTCTGCAAGAGGAGTTTCAAGGTAGCATAGGGGCTAAATGGAATAGATAAGCCCTTGTACTGTGTACATTACGAGGTTCCCCCTGAAAGTTCTAGTTTACCTAAGTTAGTAAAATATCATGATCGGATCAGGTCAGGCCCGATCATGAGTGAATAGAAAATCGAAAACGTATATTTCTGTTCCAGCAAAAATACTTGGTTTAATTCTACCACTTCTACTAGGAGTAGACTTTTTAGTGCTAGCTGAACGTAAAGTAATAGCTTTTGTGCAACGTCGAAAGGGTCCTGATGTAGTGGGATCATTCGGATTGTTACAACCTCTAGCAGATGGTTTGCTTTCTTCGTACATCTCCAAGATGGAAGTTTCATACCAGCGAACACAATTCATTTTATACGGTCCAGTCCGAATGAACTTTGCGGAAGCAGGAATTCCTGGACCACGAGAACGACAATATAGCTTATAACATGCAGCAGGTGGCACTCTCAGTGCACTTCGGAGCACGGTCTTCCGTTAGGTCCTTTACGGACGACGAAAGCCTCTTAGCTATACTCTACTGTCCGCCGGAGGCGGTTCTTTCCTTTTGGCTCAGCGGAGCTCAGCTGGGTTCCATTGCACTTTGTAGGAAATGCATAGGAAGTCCATGCAGCAAAACATGAGGCCCTGCGTGCGCCGTACCACCGACGAATAATAGGTACCCCCACCCCAGGCAGAGTTTGTGAGCCGTGTAATAGGCGACCATTTCGCGCGGTTCGGGGGGCACTTGAGTAAGCCGCCGGCGCCCGGCTGCTTCTTTACCCCTATCCTTTTTTGGGCCAATTTTCGAACGGTTTTAGTTACGACTTCCGCTAGCACCTGACTCGCCCGGCAATACTGACTTGAACCGGCTCCCGCTTTGATTGAATGATTGAGCGCCCGCGGCATAGAACACATGCGTGAGCATGTGCATGTCATGACACATAGATGGTTTATGATCGATATCAAAAACCATCCCAGATAGTCTATAATCGATCTAGAATCGATTTAGACCCCTGTTCTGGGGAGTCTGACTGTCTGAGCGAAAGCAAGAGCGGCGTAAGTAGCGATCCATCAATGAAATAGAAACAACTGTCCTCTACCACCCTCTCATTCGTCTTCACTGCTCTCTGAACCGTGCGGGAAGGTTTTCCATCACATGGCTCACCAACTTGATCTTCCGCAGGAACCGTATGTCCGAACAGGCCTGGAAAAACGGGTACGGTCTCGCTTTATTGGCACTCAAGTGTATGGAAGATGCCGTGCTTAGGCGCCTTCTTCCCTTCCCTAATCAAACAAAGAGTCCACCACCTACCTGCCAAGGTTTAGAAGCGGATTTCGATGGCTTAACGCTCGCTTGCAGCACCTTCTCTTCATATGGGCTACTTGTTTATATCTGGAATGAGGCTCAAAAAGAAAGTGAACTAGGCGAAAGAGAGCGCAGGTTCTCAATTCTTAGCTGCTTATCCGACTTCCTCCGTGGCAGGTAAGCTACAAACCTTCATCCGGTCATTGCTAAGTCCTATGGGAGCCTCGCCAGGGCGTAAGATTACGCATACTTGTCTAGTTACGAGCTTTACGGGTTCCTTCTCGCGAGTTTCTCTCTCATTTGTGGAGCGAAGAAAGCAGGCTTTGCCCCAGCTACTGCTATCCTTGGGAAACCCAAAGAGCTACCGAAAGAAAGGGATGCAGTCTCTCCCTTGGCCAAGGATTCCATCACCTTTATTTGATCGACTTTCCCGGACTCGTAATTGATAGTTTCTGATGAATGGAGATGGCTTCGAGCCTTCACTGAATAATGGGAATCCCAATCGAGACTAGGAGAGGTGGTCTCATATCCCGTCCCTGGTTCCGTCTCTCTGGAAGAGTTTGCTTAATCAGAATCAGATGGAGCATCAGAATCGGCATAAGCTCGGGTTTTCTTTATTTGAATGACATCGACAGGCAACTAGAAAGACACTTCAGGTCATGTGTTAGATGGAATGATCAACCGACAGTTTTTTTTCCGAATGAATTTCGAGAATAAACCAACCGACAAATCCGTAGCCCAGGTGATTTACTGCCTCCCTCTCACCAAATTGGGATAAATCTTCTCAATGATTATTCAGGGCGCAGCGAAGCCAATTTCCATCAAGGCACATAACTCGTGCATGCTGCTATCTATAGTGTGTTTTCGTATTGCGATGAGCTCTCCCCTCGACCGGAAAGGGAGAAGAAAAGTCGATCGGCTATACGACACCTCTATCTTATCTGGTCTATCTCCCGGACCAGGCTTGTTAGAATGCCTTCGACAGCCTAAAGGCCTATCTCCTGTAACACCCAGTTTTCCAGATGAGGGTAATTTTGAAATTTTGTAATTATAATTATTATCTATTGATATTTATTTCATATTATGATTTTTGGTGATTTTTAATAATTTTTAAACTATTTAAAAACTGGTTTAAGTCATGACTTATGATTTTGATGTGCTGCTAGTGAAACCCTAGAGACTGCACGACCTAGAGCCTAACCATGTCAGTAGAATGATTTAATTATCATTTTTAGCCTAGGGGTAATTTGGTCATTTTGACTTATTTGAATTATTTGGTGATTTGTTGAATTGGTGAATTCTAGTTTGACTTTGACTTGTTGAGACCTAGTGGACTAGCCTAAAAGCTAACCCTAGCCATGTTGACCCTAGTCTAACTTGAGTTAACCTATTTTAGTCATTAGAGAATAGTTTTAGAATGAGGAGATTTGGTTTAGTGAATTTGAGTCATGGCTTGTGGTTTCATGAAATGACTTATGGCTTAATTATTTAATTGATCATGACTTAAGCCCATGGGCCATTTAGTGAACCCTAACCCTAATTATTGAACCTATAAACAGCCACATAGGGATCCCCATCCTATTTAAACACTTGTTCATTAGGGCTTGCCTCTTTTTATCATTCCAACACTTGGAGAAAATAAAGGTAAGTTTTCCCCTTCCAAAAATTCTCATTTTATTCATTTGATCTCCTTTTTCATCCTAGGCTTTTGCATTGGGTTCTAATTGGAGTTTATGGACTGTTGGTGGAGAGCTATTTCAGCTTGGGATCAATTTGGAGCATTTGGCCATCAAGAAGAACACCCCCCATTTGGAGCTTTTCCATATAATTTGTACCTATAGGTAAAACCCTTTAAATTAATTTAAATTTTGGTTTTCTTTGCATGTAGGGCTAGATCTATGAGTCCCCTAGCTGTCCCTGAATTTTGGGTGAATTTCGTGTCCGTATCGGACATGTGTCGTAGTGTTGTATAGGTGTTTGTTGAAATGCCTCAATGGATTGAATGTTAATATTTTTCAAAACAAATTATATATTTGGATAGATCTTAATGTGTAGATTATATATGTATATATCTGAGCACGATTCTGTAGTTTTTTCGTGTCCAAAATGGACACGCACCTCGTGCACGACCCTGCGCACAGTCCCCGTACGGTGTCCTGCTGCCACGCATTCACATCTGACACGATACGACTCGGTTGGACACCAAACTTGGTGGACACCTGCGGGCAATGACTGACAGCACACACAAAATTTGGGGGAATTTCGTCGAGCGGATTGGGAGAAATCCTACCCGCACTGAAATTTCACACACGCATATACGCGCACAGGCACGTCCTGATACGCGTTCGTATCAGGGACACGGCGACACGTTGACCTATTTCATGGTGACACACACGTACCCCTAGACCCCCTCTACCCTCTGACACGTGCACGTGACCCATGATTTACTGTGTCGTGTCCTAGGCTAATCGACACGCGTGTACGAGGATTTTCTGAACACTGTGTCTTCCTATTTTTCCCTTATTCGATTGTGACACTTCGTGTCCAGTTCTAGGACACATGGACACTCTCCATATTTGCACACACATGTGGGACACCACTATACACGAATTCATTGGGTTTCGATCTGTTTTGAAGTCGAATTTCAAGCTCCCATGTGCGGACTGATATGTACGACAGTTCTTATGTCCTGAATTGATTTCCTCTATTTTAGCTGATTTAAATGCTGTTTTAAACCACTAAATTGGTTCCCACATATGTATTAGTTCAGCTAGATTGGTTTGGCATGATAGAATAGGTTTCGTGATCAAGTAATAGAATTTTAAAATGTGGTTTGGGGCTGTTACTGATACACAGTCCTGGAAACTTGAATTATGATTTTTGATTCCTGTTCTTAACTGATTTGAACGTTAATGGCCATGATTAATCACCTATACATGAGTACTACATTACTGAAAACCTGATTATTAATTGTGGTAAGTTTTTTTTTGGATTTCGAAATGGATTGGATGGTTGAACTGTCACTGGACTGTGATTTCCTGAGATCATGTGTACTTCTCTGATTTCTAACTCACTGTTTTTGTGTGGACACTTACATGTATACACACAATAGATGCACACATTACACATAATTCCTGAGAATCACTTCCCATGGACACATGACTGATTTCTGAGGTTTTTTTTTCTGTTAACATTTAATTCTGAATTGGTTTCCTTTAAATTGATTTTAGATAATGTTTTAAATCCCTAAATTGTTTCCAACATATGTATTAGTTACTGAATTCTTGGATTATAGTTTGTGTTTGAGAATTTAGGTTTTTGTTTTGGTTTGGACATTGATGTACTGGCCATGTGACCACTGTTTTGGTTGTTCTCTGTCAATGCAAAAACCTGGGATTAGTTCCCTGTTACACACAGTTTCCTATCACTAACTGTCTATGTGGGTTAACTGAATCCCTGAGTTTTATTCTCAGTTATCCCATGCTCTTTTGTGTTCATCTAGTTTAGGTTGTTTTAGATTAATTCCTAAGTTTAGCTTGATGTATTTGATTGGGTTTTCAACTATTTTTCTGAAATCTTGAGTGTAATGCACCATGTACACACACACATAGTGAACTGAATTGGGTTGGCAGTACACACAATGCTCACATGCTCATATTCACTCTTGGTCATATTGGCTTGGCTTTTGGCATTGGCTTGCATTGCAGCAGTAGCTTTGTTGCCTTGGTTTGTATTGCATTGGCAGCAGCAAGCAGTGGCTTAGCAGCAGCTGCAGTTGTCTTGGTTTGCATTGCATTGGCAGCAGCAAGCAGTGGCTTAGCAGCAGCTGCAGTGGCCATGCTTGGCATGGCACTTACAATGCAGAGCAGTGATTTAGCTTGGGCCATAGGCCCTTTTATTTATGAAGTTTGGAGTTCAGTAGAGGGTCCTATGGGTTCAGTTTTTCCTAAGTTAATATAGATATTGTCTATATATATTAGGAAGGGAGAGGCCTTAGACTAAGAGTGAGGGTATTTGTGTGTGTTTAAATGTTTGGCAGTGGGTGTTATGTATGTGATATGTGGGATGTTGGCTTAGTATTCAGTTAGTGAGTGAGTCCATTTCCATTATGGCCTTGTATCAAGGAAAGGGTATGGCCATTTGGGTTTGGCCATTGGGTTGTCACTTGACCATAGTTCTATGGGTAACTTGGAGTGTTGTAGGTGGCAAGTGCTAGTATCTAAGGTTGGTTTGGTATGTGTGAATTAGGATTAGTGATGAGTTGGCCTTAGGCCATTGTTAGCCTTGATGTGAAACCTTGGTTCACATCCTAAGTTTGAGAGGAGTTTAGAAAGGGGTATGCATAATAATATATATAAATATAGGGTTAAGGTATTACCTATCTATGAAGGTGATAACTTATCTAAGATTGAGGGTTACCTATTAGCTAATGAGACAATGCATGTATGAATTGTCACGACCCGGTCCCAATTTCTTGGGTCGAATCGGATCATGCCCAGCCTGTACCGTGGTGAGACGGCGGCAGTAAGCTGTATCACTCATGCAGGTAAATAAAACAACACAGTCTAATTGCCACAACTTTAATAATTCGAATAGTTTAAAACTTTTTACAATAAAATGAAAAATACATCTGAAGTACATTGCTTTCCACAAACATCATGAATTATAAAGAAGAAGAAAAATCTAGGCAACCAGCTCATCAGTCTCGAGATCATCGTCCTCTAGTTGGGACCCCGGAAAATATCGCGGAACAAAGCCTCATCAGTGATACCTAAAATGTTGGTTCTCCAGTCAGGAGGGAGCAAAGTACAATTACGAATATCCAATAATTCAAATAATAATTTAAAATTTGCAATGTTAAACAATTTGAAATACTTTAACAATATTTTCCAACAATTTAAAAATGATGTGATTTGAGTAGGCAACGAACTATGACCGGCTTGGGATGATTCAATTATATCCTAATGATACGGTCCGGCCTATCCTCGTGTATAGGAGGAATCAGCTCGCACAATCAATACAATATGGGGGTATTGGTCATAGACGCTACACTACTCCCCCAATATCCCGAGTCAATCCACTACCAAAATAACCAACTTTAGCGACGGCCACATCCGTCGCTCATCCGTCGGTAACATAAATTACCGACGGCATAGCGACGGATATTTGATGAAAATGGCCGTCGGGAAATACGTCGTCGCTAAAATTTGTCCGTCGCTAAGCCGTCGGACAAATGATTAACCGACGAACTAGCGACTGATTACCGACGGTTGCCTTTCAACGGATTAGCGACGGATTAGCGACTGATTACCGACGGTTTACATGGCATATAATATTAAAATATCCGTCGCTAAGCCGTCGTAAATAGGTCGGTAAAAGCGTATCAGAGAGGTTCCTGATACGCAAAATCGGTCGCTATTCCGTCGCCATCCCGTCGTTAACCTCGACGTTATAGCGACGGATTAGCGACGGCAAATCCGTCGACATGGTTCTGGAAAGCTTCCATAATTCCAGAACCATGTCGACGGATAATGGGTCGCTAAGCCGTCGCTAGTCCGTCGTCATCCTCGACAGATTAGCGACGGATTAGCGACCCATTATCCGTCGCTAAGTCTCTGGAAACCTACCATATTTCCAGAACCATGTCGACGGATTTGCCGTCGCTAGGTAGTCGACATTCCGTCGCTAATATTAATTGTACCCAGTTAGCGACGGAAGTTCCGTCGCTAGTTGGTCGCTAGCTGCAAATTTATTTCGTCGCTACCTGCAAATTTATTTCAACCAGTTAGCGACGGATTGTCCGTCGCTCGTCCGTCGGTAACTGCAAATATTTATATAACCCAGTTAGCGACGGATTTTCCGTCGCTAGTAAGTCGCTCATCGGTCGCTAAAAAGATATATCCGTCGCTAATTAGTCGCTAGTCCGTCGCTAAATGCAACATTAATAAAAAAAATTACAGAAACATTCTATTTCCTTTTCGTAAATATTACACATATTCATAATATCCAATATCCAAACATCCATGTACGATCAACAAATATCCAAATATCCAAATTCATAATATCCAATATCAAACAGAAATATCCAAACATCTATGTACAAATATCCAAACACAAATACACAAATTCATAATATCCAAACATTCATGTACGCTTCCAAAATATCCAGAATTCAAAATCCAAAAACAGTACAAATATCCAAAAACAGTACAAATATCATTGAGATGGATCGCGTCGTCGTTCGGCTCTGCGGATGTACTCTTCCACCATGTACGCCGGCACCTGGGACAACACATGCTCTGGAAGCGTACGGAGCTGCTCTGGCGACATCAAGTCCATGAGCCCAATGAGCGCAGTATCCGGTACCAGGCGGACCTCGGCAGAACGGTCAAATGAATAACGTCCAGGGTCGGAAGGACCGGCAACCGCACTAGACGGACCGGGAGCAGACGGATCTGGACCGGGAGCAGAAGAAGGACGCGGAAGGCGCTCCAGCACATCCGACATTAGACTCCGCATTTCCGACATATCGGAGGTGAGAGTCGCAAGCTGCGTCCTCATATCGTCCGACGGGGGCGCGGGAGGAGGCGGGGGCGGTGGATATCTCGGAGTCGCGCCCTGCAACGACGCCGCCAGGGAACCTACGCCGTAGACGCGCCCTTTATTAAAGCCGCCGACAGACTCTACGAACACGTCGTCGTAGCGAGCGGCCATAGAAGAGGGCGTCTGGGTGGGCGTCGTTTCGCCGACAACCTCGGCAGGGGGCTCAATCTGACTAAGGGCCTCACGATATGCAGCCTATCCAATGAATGTGTTTATACTATAAGTTTTCCTAAGTTATAATCTAAATCCTATGTTTCCCTAAGTTATAATTTGAATCCTACGTTCACCTAATTAAGTTAACAATAATTATATTTCTAATATAAATCTCATAAACGTAATTACTTACATCAGTCGCCTGGGCCCTCGCGTCGACGAAGCTCCCGTCTGCCCGCCTCTTGTGTGTATGCAGGAATACATCGTAGGCGGTGACCGACTCCGGCTCTCTCCCCTCCTTTACCGCCCGTTGTGCCTGCATACGAAATATACGTCGAATTTAATTAACTACGTATATTAATAGTACCGAATTTAATAGTGAAATGAATTTGCGGTATCTCACCAAATCTGCACGCGTCGCTGCGTGGGGCCTTGAACCTCCCGTATCCAGACCAGCGGCCTGTCTGCTCGCCTTCGCTTTCTCTGATTTCTCCCTGTACTGAGCAGTATTCATCTTATCCAACATCTGCTCGTAGTACTCCTCCCGGAGCCACTTCTTCCTCGAATGCGCCGTACGAACGTCGTACACCGCATCCCGTATCTTCTTCCCGGCGGCGGCTTTGTAGGCCTTGCGAATCAACTCCTCGCGATGGGGGGGCCACCAGAACGTCGTCTGACATACAAATTAAATTATCACGTAATTAAAAAATTAGTGGATTAAAGAATAATTAATAATTAACCAAAAGATATATATATACCTTCATCTCCTCGAGCCAGACGAACTGCATGTTCTGAGGCACCTCAGAAAAATTGAGGTAGGGGCCATGGTAGTTTTTCCGGATAATTTGCCCGAGTATCCGGGCAGCATCATACGGGAAAAACCTACAAAGAAGCAAAGAATGGATTAGTAACTTGAATAAATGAAACAAATTTAATAAATTAACTTAAATTTACTTACGTATCACCCGCGGGCCATAGCTCTCGTCGGTTCTCGCCTATCGGCCTCTCTGGAGGCGTCGGAGGATCCGCGGGTCCGCGGATGTACTCACCGGTAGCAGGATGAAGCTGAATCCGGGGGTACTCCGGAGCCCACCCTGCAGTAACTGATGGTGTACCCGCTGGTGCATCCGGGGGCGGAACGGATCCGCTAGCGGATGGAGTCTTAGGCCTCGATGAAGATGAAGGTCCATGCGCAGAGATAGATCGACGGCGGGAAGAGTCTGTGGCCGGGCTCTCCAGGTCGGGATCGGAGGACTCTATATCCGGGGAATGTGGAAGGCGACCACGACTGCTACCACCACGACCGCTACCATCACGTCCACGGCCAGTGCCGCTACCACCACGACCGCTACCATCACGTCCACGGCCAGTGCCGCTACCACCACGCCTACCACGGCCAGTACCGCCACCACCAGCACCACTACCATCACGTCCACGGCCACTGCCAGCAGCACGAGTGGTAGTGACCATGACCTGTAAATAGAACACATAAATATAATTAACAATATAGAAGTATAAATGAATATAAAACTGAACTAAAATATATATACCAGCAGCAGGGCGGCGAGTGCCGTCAAGACAATGAGAACTAAGAGTGCCATCTGTAAAAAGAAAATCATACAATAAGTAGATGATCGAACGACAAAAACATAAACTGAAATAAGAATGTGTCCGTCTAAATTGAATTCACTAAGTTAGTTGTAAGTGCTTCTAATATATACCGATATTTAATCTAATCATCGTTATCGTCCTCGTCCTCGTCCTCATCGTCATCGTCATCGTTCTTATCCTCATTCTCATCGTCGACTTTATCTGTATCATCATCCTCATCCTCATCCTCATCCGCTTCTTCTTCTTCTTCTTCTTTTTCTTCTTCTTCAGGCTCAATACTTGGGACAAGACGCCTCTTTCTCCCCTAGTTGACAGCTAAGTCTTGTATATCAACCTCTTCCTCCCCTCTATTTTCCTCAGCATGAGGTATATCGACATCTTCCACGTCCATGGTATCCGACTGTTGTCCCATGTATTGGGGCTTCTCGATCTGGTCCTCTTGGTATGCTGGGTCTCCAACGTTGAATATATTTCTAGATTTAATCTTGCATACTGCCCACCAGTCAAATCGATCTTTACGACGCCTTGGGTAGCTTGTATAGTAGACTTGAACAGCCTGACTTGCTATCGTAAACGTGTCGGACCCTCTATACCTCCTGCGATGATTTATATCGACGAATCTAAATTGTTTATCGATTCTCCAACCGATATTTGGTCTCGTATCGAACCACTCACATTTGAACATCACAATATGCATATCATATGGGGCACTATATTGTAAATCTACAATCTCCCGAAGCACTCCATAATAGTCAAAGTCCGGCTCGTCGTCATAGATGGTGCCTCTTATGCAAACACCAGAATTCTTGGTATCGAAGCCGCCATTGAGAAATTCGGCATTTATAGCATGCTGAGTTGACTTAAACTTGAAGCCATTAACGACATAGCCTGACAAAGTCTTTGCATGCTTCTTCGGTCCCAATGCCAAATAACGAATGCTCTCATTTATGAGTGTTGTTTCAGGCAATAAAACCTGTAAACATGTATTGATAATTTAAATATTTTAGCTGCATATATTTTAATGGTAGCCGCATAACATATTATCTCAGTTACTTACGTATTTACGAAACCAGGACGGAAAGGTACAATCAACCTCTCTTTGAAGTCCCTCATCTGTAATATATGGTGTCCTCATTTTGACTTCACCTCTAAATACACTGTTAGAGAGAATAAAAATAAGTGTAGTCACTTAATTCACCAAATTAGAGATTATAACGAGGCGTAGTCACTTACTTCTCCAAATCTCTCACTTCTTGTATGTCACAATTTAACAAGACATATCGGTGAGCGGTATCATACTCATCGTCGGTCAACCACCGTTTCTTACTAGCCCCAATAGGCTTGCCCCTTAAATTGAATATACCTCCATCCTCAACGTCTTCTTCATTCCTTTGAGGTCTATTTCGATTTGTCTCGACATGAGTATCGAAATAAATGGAGCAAAAATTTGACACCTCCTCGATAAGATATGATTCGTATATCGAAGCCTCTATATGAGCCTTGTTGCCAACTTTCTTCTTTAGATGGTGTAGGTACCTAAAAAGACAAATTATCTTGAGAATTAACAATGAATTGTAAAATCCACTTAAATTTCACTTAAATTATATCGATTTTTATTTACCTTTCAAAGGGGTACATCCATCGATAATGAACAGATGCACCGACACGGGCTTCGTATGCTAGATGAATCGGTAGATGCTCCATGCTGTCGAAAAAGCCCGGTGGAAATATTTTCTCTAACTTGCAGATTGTTAAGACAATCTTCTCCTCAAGTTGTACCATATGTTGCACCGTCAGCTTAGTTGAACAGATATCCCTGAAGAATGTAGACAGCTCGGCCAACGGAACCCATACAGCAGAAGGCAACAACTCTCTCAAAGCAATGGGCAGTAATCTTTCCATAAACACGTGGCAGTCGTGACTCTTCATTCCCGTTAGCTTGCGTTCATTGAGATCAACGCATCTAGACAAATTCGAAACATAGCCGTCGGGAAATCTTAAATTAGATATCCACTTGCAGATTATTAATCTATCTTCCTTGCTCAATGTGTATGGCGCTATAGGCTTACTTAATTGTCCACCAGCACCCCTTTGTATCAAGTTCAGATGAGGACGCTTGCATATCTCGGCTATGTCTTGTCTTGCTTTTGGATTGTCCTTCGTCTTTCCTTTAATATCCATGACGGTATTGAAGACATTATCGAACACGTTCTTTTCGATATGCATGACATCAAGATTATGCCTTATAAGATTATCTTTCCAATAAGGCAAGTCCCAGAAGATACTCCGTTTGGTCCAGTTATGGCTTTGTCCGAATCCCTCGACACGATGGTTCGATGGATCTTCCATTGCGGTGGGCAATTCCTTTACAGCTTCCCAAATATCGTATCCCGAAAATCTGGCAGGAGGTTGAGAAAATTCTTGTTTTCCATATCTGAACGCATCCTTATTCTTTCTCCAAGGATGGGTCGCGGGCAGAAATTGATGGTGACAGTCAAAGAAAGAAGTTTTTCCTCCATGCCTAAGGCGGAACGCCTTACTATTTTCCATGCATATCGGACAAGACATGTTGCCGTGCGTACTCCATCCCGACAGCATACCGTATGCTGGAAAATCATTGATTGTCCACATGAGTGAAGCTCTCATCTGAAAGTTCTGTTTCCTGGAAATATCATAGGTCGTGACGCCGATCTCCCACAGCTGTTTCAGCTCATCCACCAACGGCTGTAAATATATATCGATGTTCTTCGTCGAATTTTTAGGACCGGGTATGATAGCTGTCAGAAACATATAAGGAGTCTTCATACACATCCATGGTGGCAGATTGTAAGGGGTAAGAATGACCGGCCAGCATGAGTACTGAGATCCCGACTGTCCGAAAGGGGCGAAGCCATCAGCACATAGCGCCAGGCGTACATTTCTAGGCTCTGCAGCAAAATCTGGATGACACAAATCAAAATGTTTCCACGCCTCTCCATCCGAAGGATGTGACAATTCTCCTTCGTCCTTTATGCGTTCTTCGCTGTGCCACGTCATGTGTTCTGCTGTATTTAGAGACATATACATCCTCTGCAAGCGCTTCGTGATCGACAAGTAATGCATATACTTGTAAGGACGTCGTTTTCTAGTCGACTTTTCTTTTCCCTGTACTGGCTTGTAACGATCCGCATTACAGAAGCTGCAACTTTCTGATACACAATTCTCTTTGTAGTACAACATGCATCCGTTGCGACAACAATCTATCTTCTCGTACCCCAGTCCCAGTTGTCGGACCATCATCTTTGACTTGTAGAAGTTTTTTGGTAGCTCTTTTGATTCCTTCGGTAACACCTCCTTGATTACTTCTGTGATCCGATTATAGCAAGCTTGTGGCAAGTTAAAATCAGACTTTATGTTCAACAACCGCATCGTCTCTGACAGTGCGGAATGAGTCTCACAACCAGGATATAGAGAAGTATCTGCGTCCTGAAACATGTCATAGAACTCCTTCGCCTCGGGATTAGGATCCTCCGGATCAAAATTAGGCCCTGCCGCATCATACACCATATCTCGTGCAAGGTTCTGCAGATCTCCATAATCAACAGAGCATCCGTGGTCTTCGATGACATCCGTTGCAGCATTATCATCAAAAGCATAAGTAGCAGCTTCCGCAGCCTGTCTTTCCGAATATAGTTCACCTTGCGATGACCACAGGCCGTAATTACGTACGAAACCCTTACGGGTCAAATGATCTCTCACAGTCACCACTTCTTCGTAACGTCTATTGTGACATTTAACACATGGACACTTAATTTTGTTACCGTCCATGTACTGAGCTTTGCTCATTGCATAATTAAGAAATACTTCCACGTCTGCCTGAAAATCGTCACTCACACCAATTCTACTCTCGTGTTGCCGTTTGTACATCCATGTACGATCAACAAAATAACGACTCATCCTCAATTTGGATGTGAAAATCTGTATCGTAAGACAAACTAAACATAAGAATAGCCCGATACCGATACTCATAAATTTGGATTAGGGTTAGGATGTTAGATATAAGTGAACTAGGTGATGTAGAGTACAATATAGGGAACTGTGAATGGACTGAAAGTTGCACATGAGAAGGTTCAATGAAGGGCCCATAAATGGGTTCACATGATAAGTTAGTAAGAATCCACATCACTATACATACTCCTCCGTCTCAGGAGTGTGTCTGGCTCCTATTTAGAACAGCACAGGTCACAACATGTCCAGAATAGCAAAACAGAGCTCTACAATGTATATCGGTATCGGACTATTCCTACGAGTATTGGTATCGGCGATATCAATACTCGTGTGAATAGGAGATTACAATATAAGTCTAAGCTATCTAGCTAACATGTATACTTGCATTTACATTGTATCATAACTTGTATCTAGTTACCTTGCTAATCATGTATATACTCTTAACATATATGTGAAGACACTATACTAACATGTATTTAAATCAAGGTTCAAAGTATCGGTATCGGAATCGGTATCGGACTATATATTCCTACGAGTATTGGCATCGGCGATATCAATACTCGTGTGAATAGGAGATTGCAATATAAGTCTAAGCTATCTAGCTAACATGTATACTTGCATTTACATTGTATCATAACTTGTATCTAGTTACCTTGCTAATCATGTATATACTCTTAACATATATGTGAAGACACTATACTAACATGTATTTAAATCAAGGTTCAAAGTATCGGTATCGGAATCGGTATCGGACTATATATTCCTACGAGTATTGGCATCGGCGATATCAATACTCGTGTGAATAGGAGATTGCAATATAAGTCTAAGCTATCTAGCTAACATGTATACTTGCATTTACATTGTATCATAACTTGTATCTAGTTACCTTGCTAATCATGTATATACTCTTAACATATATGTGAAGACACTATACTAACATGTATTTAAATCAAGGTTCAAAGTATCGGTATCGGAATCGGTATCGGACTATATATTCCTACGAGTATTGGCATCGGCGATATCAATACTCGTGTGAATAGGAGATTGCAATATAACTCTAACTTATGCTAAAATTATTGCCTAGGTTGATTGAATGATCAATACCTTACAAATATCTCGAACTATAGATATTCATTTACATATGGTATATATATTGGTTTATTTTACTATTCAATAGTTTGGTGTTATTCTAAGAACTCTTTGTTTCTAACTTTTATCTCATTGGTTTGAAAGGATTAGCGTATAATGCTACTGATATCTGCTAAGGTAGAATAGCTGAGGTAAGAAGAATCATCTCTTCTTATTGTTGTTGCATTCTTTATATACTATATCTAATTGCGTGAGTCCGATGTTTAGTTGTTCTACTGAAGGGGTTACCCAAGGAAATTCTATGGAGAGTTGCTTAGGGTCGATTATATAATTGTTTTTGGAGCTCAAAATACAAAGCATACTCTGTTGTAAATTCGAAGAATTTCGGAAAAGATAACCTAATTTTGAAACCCAATGCTATACTATCGTATTAAACCCTAACCTAGATATTTGTCTATAAACTAGAAGCATACAAGCAAAACGATGATAATACAATTCTTGTCATATCGAAATATCTTGATGTCTAGTACTTTCATATTTGCGTAATACTTATAGTACACGAGTCGATTTATGTCATAGTTGTCTTTTCCTAATGGATATGAATTTTCTTGTTGAATAGAACTCTCGTATTTGTGTAATACATAAGGTACATAAAACGAGAAACATAGCTTGATAGGAAAGGATAACCTGATAAGATAGTAGATTTAGAGTTGTATGTTATTATAGATTGCATTATGGGCGGGGGAGAATAATTTCGATCATATCATAAAACATTATTGCAATTTAAATATCGCTCAAAGCTGATCAGTTTTCTAGCTCAATCTACAAGGCCTTACGACCCCACCCCCCCGACCCCCCTGCCCTCTCCACCCCCCACCCCTCGCCCCCCGACCCCCCTGCCCCCATTCCCGACCCCCCCCGACCCCCCTGCCCCCATTTAACACCCCCCCCGACCCCCCTGCCCTCTCCACCCCCCACCCCCCGACCCCCCTGCCCCCATTCCCCACCCCCCCGACCCCCCGACCCTCATTCCCCACCCCCCCCACCCCCTGCCCCCCTTCCCCACACCCCCCGACCCCCTGACCCCATTCACCACCCCCCCCGCCCTCTCCACCCCCCGCGAAGCCGACAACCCCCCCCCACTCCCCCCCCGGCCCCAAAACCCAAAATTAGAGAAAGAGAGAGAGAGAGAGAGAGAGAGAGAGAGAGAGAGAGAGAGAGATACCTGGTAGAGAGAGAGAGAGCCGCGAGAGAGAGAGAGAGTTTTGGGGGGAATGAAAAATTCCCCCCCGTCGGTTCAATTTAAGTTAGGGCACAGAACCTAGCGACGGAATAGCGACGGAATAAATTAGTCGCTAAACCGTCGCCAATTAAAAGGTGTTTTCCGACGGATATATCCGTCGCCAGTTAGTCGCTAAAGTTCCCGCCTATGTTTTAAAGATTTTGCCGCCAACATTTGCGACGAATAAGCGACGAAAAAAAATCCGTCGCTAACGTTCGTCGACTTAGCGACGGAAACCCGACAAATTTTTATATTTAAAATTGGAAAAAATTATGTTATGTTGTCCGTCACTAATTCGTCGCTAAGATGTCGGAAACTTGTCGCTATTAGCGACGGAATCCTTCCGTCGCTAAACTTCCGTCGGTAAAGTGGGGTATTTTAGTAGTGATCAGATTCAATCAATGAGTCAATATTCGAACTCTAGTAAAGAGTTCCACAATCAATACTCTAGGAGAGAGTTCCGTGTAGCAATGTGGTTTAAAATTGCAATAAAACAATTACTAGATAAATTACCAAATAGACATAACTGTACTTGCCTTTGTATTAGAATGACTGGAAAGACGAGTCGGTACCGAGGAGGAACGTCAGTTGTAACTTCGAGTTCCTACAGTTGAGAACTCGACTTAGATCCTTTGTATAACCAGGCTAAGTGTGCTAATTGCAATCTCTAGTAGTAAGTCCTAGTCAGGTTTTAATTGTTATTTAAGCTACAGCTAACGATTACGTCGCAACTACGTGAGTTGATTAAACCGGTTAATTTGATTATTTAGAAAATAATGCAAGAACCAATTATCTTTGGAAGACTTTGTGCTTTTTGTACTATAGCTATAAAAATATAGTTTCTTATAGTGGTAAATCATGAACTAGTTATCCTACTAATATTTATCCATTTATTTAATTCCTAATTAATTATAAAATGATTACGTTCTAACTACGATTTATACGTCCAAATCTAAAACCACCCAAAATCAACATCAACCCAGAAAAGAGAATAAAACCTACGCTAAACAATACATGGGCACAGCTAATCATCCTAGAGTTATGGGCTTATGCCCTGTACAATTCTTTTTACATAAAATAAGAGAAAATGTTTTAGTTATTAAATAAAATGCAGTAAATAAATAACTATAATAAATAGCTTAAACATTAAATAAAATAATTTAAAATAAAAGTTGGAGTCTCAGACTCGGTCCATCATCAAATCTAGCTAATACCTCAACGCCCGGTCGGACCGGTGCGTTTGCATTTCGCTAGGGCCCACAGACCGGTACAGTCGTCGCCCGAAAATCAGTTTTAAATTCATTTTCCGAAAACCAATTTTGAAATCAAAATGAATAAAGTTTTGTAAAAATTTGGGCAGCATTTCCTCTATTTCGGGATAACCCAAAACTGGGAAATGTGCCACAAAACCTGCAATTGTTCCAACCAAATAATAATCCCGAAAATATAACCACCGAAATAATTTTTCCAACCACCAGAATCTTCCCAGAATACCCGGGATCCCGCAATCCACCAATAACGTAAAAAATTATAGCAACCACATCACAAAATTCTCGCAAACCAACCACACCAAAAGCTAACGTAGCTAACCGAAACTACTACGTAGTTAACCGAATTTCCCAAAGGGAAACCGGGGACCGATTATCATCATAGACTCGACACGGGAGGGACGAACTACTCTGATTATCAAGAAATTTACCGAGAGGCTCGATGACGGAGTCCGAAGGGTGGCCTCGGACTCGGGATGCGCCGTCATGGACTCGAGAGTCTCCGGACAGCGTTACGATGCGCTGCGAAAGCCACTGACAGCGGGAAAACGGTCGAGATCGACGGGGGACGGATCCACGGGTGAAGAGAGGCGCTAGACCGGGGCACGGCGACCACAGGCCCGGAGGCGGGGCGCTGCCGGAGATGGCTCGGCGGGCGGGGTACGCCGCCGGCGGGAGGCCGCGCGGGCTGCGGTCGGGTTTTCGCGCTGGTGGCGTGGCAACGGGGCTCCGCCGCTCGGGAGGGTGCCGGCGAAAAAGTCGGGCCGCGGGTGAGGGGGCGCAGCGGCGGGGCACCGCGAGCTCGGGGGTGGCCGGAGATCACGCGCGGGGGCGCGGATCTGGCTTGCCACGGTCGGGGGAGTGGCCGGACCCAGGGATCGCCGGTGGGGAAGCTCTCTGCCGCGGGAGATTAGGGCTAGGGCTTCTCCAGAGAAGAAATGGGTTAGGGAATGGGTTTGAGAGTATACTCCAGAGAGTTGTGGAGAGCTCAGGGAGGAAGAGAGAGAGGTTTTTGTGAGTGGTTTGCTTGAGTAAAGAGAGAATGGGGGTTCCTCTGTAGAGTTCGTGAGGAGAAGAGAGAATGGGGGTTCCTCTGTAGTAGGTGGGTTGAATTGATAGGGGAGTTATAAGGAGGAGTGGGTTGGCTGTTGAGTGAACGTGAGCTGGGGAAAATAAATTAGGAAATTGAAGAATGGGTGTAGTGCTGTGGGGGTTACTGGAAGGGGAAGAGGAGGAGGTGTTACGTTGGGGAGACAAGTGATCAGGAGAGAAAGGGGGAAAACGAATGGGTAGCAGTTTACCAAGTAGTGGAAAAGTTGCTGGTCCTTCGGGACCAGCCTAAATAAAATTTTATTTTATTATTATTATATATTTTTTTTATTAATAGGTAAATCGGGTCAAGGATCAGGATTGAGAAAGTAGAATAAAGAATGGGCTCGGGCCTGGGTCTGGGCTCGAAATCCGAAAATCCAAGTTGTTATAATTTTTTAAAAATTCTTTTTCACCCAAAAATAATTAACAATAATATTTAATAATAATAATTTTGAAAACGTTAATTAATAACACGAAAATTCTATTAAATAAATAAATACGAAAATGATGGATTTCACAATCTTCTCTCCTTAGAAAATTTCGTCCTCGAAATTTAAAGTAAGGTAGGAAAGACAAACATGAACGGGTACTGCGCCCGTAACTCAGGTCCAACCAAAAGGATTTCCAAGGCAGTCGTGGATGAGACGGTTTAGGGGCAAGTTTTGTGATATTATCCACGCAGAAAAATACAAAGGCGAACCAAAGTACACGAGGTTGATCAGACCATCATGCACCGGTCCTGATTAGACAATATATTAGTGGGTGCACCCAATAAAATACCATCATGATCAAGCTTGATTAAAGAGATAGCTTGCAAAACTAGGCTAACTTAGCAGCATTAGTCAAATTCAGAACGGGAAAAAGAAAAGATAAGAAATAGGAGTTAAAATGATGGCTCAAATTCTGATCTCTTCTCATCTCTGACTAGGCTTGCAACTGGTTTCTCTGACACTGAAAGGTTGATTCCAATCTTCAGCTCTGAATTATCCAAAATGTGACTCGGATCCGAAATGTAACGTCTGAGCTGTGACATAGGAGTCGTTGCACACTCTCAAGATTAGCTGGTAGAGCTAACTGGTACGCTACTTCCAACTCGTCTTAAACTTCAAATGGCCTGATGTACCTGGCCTCAATTTCCAGCTCCGTCAAAACTGATTGTTCCTCTGGTGGGAGAAACTTCACCAAATGCAATTTGGTCTTCCCAAGACCTACCAAATTCCGAGACGCAAAATCTCAATACATCTTCAAGCGTCTGGATTGACCTCTCTGATTGCTCGTCCCGCGGTACTCCATGAATCCGGTAGATGTGCTTCCCGTACAATGCTGCCTACTTCTTAGTGGATAACCAACTTTAAAAGAGTGCTGACTTAGTCAGTCGGTTTTCTATAATCCAATTGGTGCCCTTCCCTCCTTAGGAACAAGGCAATCCTTACTCAAAGTTCATTGTCATATGCTTCTACTTCCACTCCGAATTTTCCAGCGGCTCCAACAAACTTGTTGTTCTCTTGCTAAATTCCTCATGTTGACAAAATCCCATACCTGGAATTGTCCTTCTTTATTCCATAACACCAATCAATGGAGGCATATTCCGATCCATCTTATTATCTCCTGAATATATGGAATACTGCGACTGGTGCATTTCTTTCATCAACTCGTTCCTTCGTTTGTCAGCCGATACGCAAAGTCTCGTACCTTTCTTCAGAGTTCCACTGCTGATCAATTTAGAAACCCTCAAGTGTTCCTGTCAACACTTGATCTCTAAACCTGCAAAGTGCCTCGTTTTGAAACTACGTTCTATTAATTTTTGTCCCTCAGCCTCGAACTTCATCAATACTGAATCAGCATCCAACTCCGTCTTTCTATCTTCAGGTAGTATAACCTCCAGTCCCACCTTCTCGATGTCTTCTAGCAGGTGCTAGTCCTTGGTTAAAAACTTCGCCATCAGTATCGACCAAGTGCATCAGCGACCATATTGGCCTTACCTGAATGGTACTGCAGGTTGATGTCGAAATTTTTCATCTGCTTCAGCCATATTCTTAGTCTAACATTCAGCCCTTTCTGAGTGAAGACATATTTCAGACTTTTGTAGTCCGTACATATTTTCACTCCCTTTCCATAAAATCATGCTTCCATAGCTTCAAAGATAATTGCAGTAAATTCAAATTAGGCGTGGGATGATTCTTCTCATGAGTCTGTAGTTGCTTACACGTATAAGCAATTACTTTCCCATGTTGTTGAAGAACGCAACCCAGTCCTCTTCCAGAGGCATTACTGTAAATTGAAAACCTACCGGTTCCTGCGGGTAGCGCAAGGATTGGTGTAGTGGTAAGTCTCTTTTTCAGCTCCTCAATGTCGCCTGGCAAACTTTCGTTCAGATGAACTCTTCATTCTTCCAAGTGTGCTTCGTCATTGGCTTAGCAATCTTGGCGAAATCTTTCACGAACTTCTGATAGTAGCCGGCCAAGTTCAAGAAACTTCCGAATTGAACTTGGGGTATACCACTTTTCAACAGCAGCTATCTTCCATCAAAATTTCTTCTCTTGACAACATGGCCAAAAATCTACCTTGTCAACAATCCACGTTCAGATAACTTACCAAAAACTTCTTTTTCCTTAAAGTTTCCAAAACTTCCTCAGGTGTTCTTTATGCTCTTCTTCAGTCTTCAAATATATCAGAATGTTATCTATGAAGAAGATAAACTGATTCAAATACTCATGAAAATCTCTGTTCATGAGATTCATGAACACAGCAGAAGCATTTGTCAGTCTAACGTCCTGACCAAAGAAAACTACACATACTTGGTGTTTGAACGCCGTCTTGGAAATGTCCTCTTTCCTGACTTTGATATGATGGTAGTCAAATCTTAAGTCAAACTTCGAAACACCCTAATTCCACACAACCAGATCAAACAGATCCTCGAACCGGGCAGAGGGTACTTGTTCTTTGGTGTCTGGTAATCGATGCACATCCGTTGCTCCATCCTTCTTGGGCACAAACAAGATAGGTGTTCCTTAAGGTGAAGTCCCTTCCTGAATAAATCCTAGAGCCTTCATTGATCTGGTCCTTCATCTTCTATGAACCCCGAGTCTATATCATGCCTTATTGTAGGAGGCAAGGTCTGCTGGATAGGAAGAGAGTCCCTAGGTTGTGGCCTAACAGGTGTTGCTGGGATAGGTATTCTGGTATGATGGAAAGATAAGGGGCAATCTTTTACCCGATGTTCAGCAGATCCACATGCCAAACATTGTCCCAATCTCTTGCGGCAACTAACGGTCTGATGACCAGGCCTTTCGCAGTAGTTACAAGCCCATAGCTTCTTACGACAAGGCTGCCGGAAGTAGAGTACTTGATGGGACCCAAATATCTTCAGGGGTATCCTTCCTAGGACAAAAGTTCTGTTCTAACTTGGTTGGAGATAACTAAGGCTACATCATTGACGTTCTTTATGTCTTCTCTCGTGATATTCATCTGTTTCTGCTGGGCTTCATCTTGAGCTTTCTGGAACTCCAGGATTACTTGAAATAGGGCAACCATTTGGAAGATGTTTGCTGGTATTGGTGGAGCAACAAAATGAATACTCCACCTAGGAAATGCAACTCAGTTTGAGATGAGGTAGGAATCGCCAGTGTAGGGAAAACTTCACTGGATGCACTTTGAGGACAGTCAAACAGCCGCGAGGGAAAAGACCCTGGGCTTGGTTGAGGAGAGGGGGTATGATCCGGAGATGACACCTCATCGCCAGCAGGATTTGGTCAACGGTCATTCTCTGGATGGTTTAGGATGCAAACATAAGCAAGGTATCCTACCAGTCTATAATCAAACAAAAATATTTATTTATAATATATTTTGGTCCTATGTTGTGACAAATTGATATTCTAGTATTCTAATTGTTTCTAGGTATGTTTTCCTAAGTTGTTGCTCAGACCTGCATAGGCCACCACTAAAAACATGTCACGACCCGGTCCCAATTTCTTGGATCGAATCGGATCATGCCCAGCCTACACCGTGGTGAGACGGCGGCAGTAAGCTGTATCACTCATGCAGATAAATAAAATAATACAGTCTAATTGCCACAACTTTAATAATTCGAATAGTTTAAAACTTTTTACAATAAAATGAAAAATACATCTGAAGTACATTGCTTTCCACAAACATCATGAATTATAAAGAAAAAGAAAAATCTAGGCAACCAGCTCATCAGTCTCGAGATCATCGTCCTCTAGTTGGGACCCCGGAAAATATCGCGGAACAAAGCCTCATCAGTGATACCTAAAATGTTGGTTCTCCAGTCAGGAGGGAGCAAAGTACAATTACGAATATCTAATAATTCAAATAATAATTTGAAATTTGCAATGTTAAACAATTTGAAATACTTTAACAATATTTTCCAACAATTTAAAAATGATGTGATTTGAGTAGGCAATGAACTATGACCGGCTTGGGATGATTCAATTATATCCTAATGATACGGTCTGGCCTATCCTCGTGTATAGGAGGAATCAGCTCGCACAATCAATACAATATGGGGGTATTGGTCATAGACGCTACACTACTCCCCCAATATCCCGAGTCAATCAGATTCAATCAATGAGTCAATATTCGAACTCTAGTAAAGAGTTCCACAATCAATACTCTAGGAGAGAGTTCCGTGTAGCAATGTGGTTTAAAATTGCAATAAAATAATTACTAGATAAATTACCAAATAGACATAACTGTACTTGCCTTTGTATTAGAATGACTGGAAAGACGAGTCGGTACCGAGGAGGAACGTCAGTTGTAACTTCGAGTTCCTACAGTTGAGAACTCGACTTAGATCCTTTGTATAACCAGGCTAAGTATGCTAATTGCAATCTCTAGTAGTAAGTCCTAGTCAGGTTTTAATTGTTATTTAAGCTACAGCTAACGATTACGTCGCAACTACGTGAGTTGATTAAACCGGTTAATTTGATTATTTGGAAAATAATGCAAGAACCAATTATCTTTGGAAGACTTTGTACTTTTTGTACTATAGCTATAAAAATATAGTTTCTTATAGTGGTAAATCATGAACTAGTTATCCTACTAATATTTATCCATTTATTTAATTCCTAATTAATTATAAAATGATTACGTTCTAACTACGATTTATACGTCCAAATCTAAAACCACCCAAAATCAACATCAACCCAGAAAAGAGAATAAAACCTACGCTAAACAATACATGGGCACAAATAATCATCCTAGAGTTATGGGCTTATGCCCTATACAATTCTTTTTACATAAAATAAGAGAAAATGATTTAGTTATTAAATAAATGCAGTAAATAAATAACTATAATAAATAGCTTAAATATTAAATAAAATAATTTAAAATAAAAGTTGGAGTCTCAGACTCGGTCCATCATCAAATCTAGCTAATACCTCAACGCCCGGTCGGACCGGTGCGTTTGTATTTCGCTAGGGCCCACAGACCGGTACAGTCGTCACCCGAAAATCAGTTTTAAATTCATTTTCCAAAAACCAATTTTGAAATCAAAATGAATAAAGTTTTGTAAAAATTTGGGCAGCATTTCCTCTATTTCGGGACAACCCAAAACTGGGAAATGTGCCACAAAACCTGCAATTGTTCCAACCAAATAATAATCCCAAAAATATAACCACCGAAATAATTTTTCCAACCACCAGAATCTTCCCGGAATACCCGGGATCCCGCAATCCACCAATAACGTAAAAAATCATAGCAACCACATCACAAAATTCTCGCAAACCAACCACACCAAAAGCTAACGTAGCTAACCGAAACTACTACGTAGTTAACCGAATTTCTCAAAGGGAAACCGGGGACCGATTATCATCATAGACTCGACACGGGAGGGACGAACAACTCTGATTATCAAGAAATTTACCGAGAGGCTCGATGACGGAGTCCGAAGGGTGGCCTCGGACTCGGGACGCGCCGTCATGGACTCGAGAGTCTCCGGACAGCGTTACGATGCGCTGCGAAAGCCACAGACAGCGGGAAAACGGTCGAGATCGACGGGGGACGGATCCACGGGTGATGAGAGGCGCTAGACCGGGGCACGACGACCACAGGCCCGGAGGGGGGGCGCTGCCGGAGATGGCTCGGCGGGCGGGGTACGCCGCTGGCGGGAGGCCGCACGGGCTGCAGTCGGGGTTTCGCGCTGGTGGCGCGGCAACGGGGCTCCGCCGCTCGGGAGGGTGCCGGCGAGAAAGTCGGGCCGCGGGTGAGGGGGCGCAGCGACGGGGCGCCGCGAGCTCGGGGGTGGCCGGAGATCACGCGCGGGGGCGCGGATCTGGCTTGCCGCGGTCGGGGGAGTGGCCGGACCCAGGGATCGCCGGTGGGGAAGCTCTCGGCCGTGGGAGATTAGGGCTAGGGCTTCTCCAGAGAAGAAATGGGTTAGGGAATGGGTTTGAGAGTATACTCCAGAGAGTTGTGGAGAGCTCAGGGAGGAAGAGAGAGAGGTTTTTGTGAGTGGTTTGCTTGAGTAAAGAGAGAATGGGGGTTCCTCTGTAGAGTTCGTGAGGAGAAGAGAGAATGGGGGTTCCTTTGTAGTAGGTGGGTTGAATTGATAGGGGAGTTATAAGGAGGAGTGGGTTGGCTGTTGAGTGAACGTGAGCTGGGGAAAATAAATTAGGAAATTGAAGAATGGGTGTAGTGCTGTGGGGGTTACTGGAAGGGGAAGAGGAGGGGGTGTTACGTTGGGGAGACAAATGATCAGGAGAGAAAGGGGGAAAACGAATGGGTAGCAGTTTACCAAGTAGTGGAAAAGTTGCTGGTCCTTCGTGACCAGCCTAAATAAATTTTTATTTTATTATTATTATATATTTTTTTTATTAATAGGTAAATCGGGTCAAGGATCAGGATTGAGAAAATAGAATAAAGAATGGGCTCGGGCCTGGGTCTGGGCTCGAAATCCAAAAATCCAAGTTGTTATAATTTTTTAAAAATTCTTTTTCACCCAAAAATAATTAATAATAATATTTAATAATAATAATTTTGAAAATGTTAATTAATAACACGAAAATTCTATTAAATAAATAAATACGAAAATGATGGATTTCACATGAATGTAGGTAAATGAGCATGGATCCATGTATGCATAAGAAATGTAGTGTAGGCTATGAATGTAAATATATATATAATGTATATAATATGTGTTGATTTATGACTTGTGATGTTGCTTGGTTGCTAGTATAGGCTTGGTTAGGCCTAGTGAGACTTGACTGGACTAGGATTGACCTAGTTGACTAGTATAATTGACTTGAGTTGACTTTGACCTAGATTGACCTAGAAATCATGTAGATTGCATCGTAGACTTTATTTATCTTATTTTTAAACATATTATAACCCATACTGCTCTATTTAGGACATTGTGACTCCGGTACAGGCATCTGATATTACACTACTCTTTTTAGAGTAGCAGGCGAGTACACTCTCTGATAATTCTCTCATTTACTTGTCAATTACTGTACTTCAGTTCTAGTTAGTTGTATACGATTCTCTGTTACAACACGTATGGATATTTCTGGATTCATGTATACGACACACATTTATTTTCTGGCCTCTATTACTGGTATCATCATTCCTGGCTTCTATTACGGGAATCACCTACTGGAATCATTTACTGGAATCATTTACTGGAATCATTTACTGGTATCATTATATTTTGGCTGGACTCGTCTTGAATTATTGTGTCGGAATTCTGGATTCACTTGCTGGGAGGGAAAATACTGGAGTAAGACATGTAGACATACCCCAATCTGGAATCTCCTAACTGGAATCTACTGGAATGATAGCCATCTCACACTCGGCCAGGTGTGTGATGTGCCGTATTACCTACAGCCGTTTACATGTCGAACTCGGTATTTTAAAACACACTGCTAGAGTATAGGCTGGACTCACCCTGGAATCATTGATCACTATAACTGGAATCATCCCTTACTAGATTCATCTTGTATTAGATTCATCCCGTACTGGATTTACATAGGTTTTACACTGGTTTACATTTTCTGTCTGGACTTTATATCATATTACCCTGGTTCAGCTAGTTTTATTTTTACAGTCTTCATTGCTATGATTCTTCTCTTGTTTAGTATTTACTTTCCTTGCACTTTATCTGTCTTTCTTACCATCACCTGAATATAAACTGCCATTTTTATCAATATAACTGTCTATAACTGCTTTATAGTTCTCTGTCATTTACTTGGGTTTTCTTGATGAGTTGTACTCGTTCCTGTCCTGACTGGACCTGTTGAAAATATTATAGATGACTGCCCTGAGAACATTTGCCCTACTTGCCCTGGAGCAGGAGATGGCTTAGCTACCTATGGCCCCGACTCTCAGGAGTGATCGGGAGACTAGCTAGTAGACTTGGTTTAGTTTTCATCTTTTAGAACTTGTATTGTAATAACTTGAGATACGAGTTTGTATTTGAGTTTGTTTGAGATAATATTATTTAGTAGTTTATAAATGTTGTCGTTTAGTCTTAGTTTTAATCTTCTGTGATATCTTATCATTCTTATACTGTGATTGAGATTCATTATATTTATACTTGTCCTCTATTCGGAGTTGAGATTTGACAAGTACATTATGTAATTGCGTGAGTTGTTGATTAGATAGTAACCTAGGACAACGCTCTACCGCCGACACTGCGGCGTAGGCTGGGCGTTGTTACGCGCTCGTGCCCTCACAGTGGGTATGGGTCGTGACATCTTCTCAACCCGCCTGTTTTTATTTCAACTAAATCAAAGGCTATCCTCTACATCGCCGCATTAGAGGGATCCTTGGGAGCTCTCTTGGCCCAAAAGAAGAGGGAAAGGAAAATGCTCTCTACTATTTTCTTAAGTCATTATCTTTTAAACAATCAATTGGGGTTGTTATTCGGCCAAAAAGTGATTAGTCGGGGGACTTCTACAAACACAAGACCAAGAAAAGAATAGGTCCTAGATCCGTGTGACTTAGGATTAGATTTGGTTGGGTCAGGTTGATTTAGACAGGTCATAATTTTCACTTCATAAATTGACTGGGATTGTGTATACCAATATGAAAAATGACTCTACATACTATGTAGGGCTATGGGGACTCAATAAAAGACATTATTTGAGACTTAGGAAATGAAACTTCCATTCCACTATAGTCCCCAAGTCGACCCTTCCATGAGGCATCCTTCACCCCAACTCCTTATCTTCTCGTTCTGTCTTTCAATTTTACTTCTAGTCATCACTATATTCAATATGTCACTTAGTCATATCTGCCTCGTTGCGGGTCAGCACCTCCGAAAGAAACGGAGGACTTCATTCAGTGACTCCGCGATCGCCCTCTGAACGATCAGAATATGGTAAAGCTTGAAGATAAGTTTTGTACTTTCTTTGAATGAATCTTGAATGGAAACTATAGTAAGGGAACTGCTACTGGCCGCCTAGAACCGAAGCTGGCCTTTAGCTAGGAGGCTATGTGTCAGAAGTCTATACTGGCATTTCCATAGGTCAAGCAAGTCTACTCATTAAATGATATCGTCGCGGAGCAACTGCAGCGTCTGGATCTGATCTATCTACTCGGCAATTCATCCGGTGACTTCACGGTCGCCAAAGAAGCCCCAAGAAGCATCAAACATTTCTCAGCTTTTCAAAAACTCCTGTTCGAGCTACTCGGCTAACCCTTTCATTCCCACCACTTCTGAGTCCACCGAGCCCCACCCCGGCGATTGAGGAGGGCTGTTAATGCTGTTGCTGTTCCGAAGTGAGGCCTCTGACTCCGAGCATATCATGTGCGTTGCTTCCCTACGCGCATATACTGAAGGCGCAACATGAGTTTTCCATGCGTAGATGTGCAGAAATTTACCATGCACAGATGTGCAGGAATTTTTTATGCGCAGATGTGCAGGAATTCCCATGCGCCAGAATTGTCCAAAATTCCCATGCGCCGGAACTGTCCAGTGTTGACCATGCCTCGGATTTGCTCTATTTTATTGTTTTTGCCTGTTTAAGTTGTTTTCTAGCTAGAATCTTGTAAAACTCAAAACATGAAAGTTATAGATCTTTGTCTTGGCTTCAAGAATTTTCTTGTCTCACTTTAATTGGAGTTTACATGTGATTTATAGTTCCAATCACTCATGAATGTACTTGATCTTCTTTGCATGTTTTTCTGTACTTGGCCTAAATTGTGACGACCCGACTTGATAAGCTTGAACTTGACTTGAACATGATAACATGACCCCGTCTTGACATGACTTGATAGTGGCCCGTCGAGACGCACTCTTGACAAGTAACAAGTAAACTTGATATAATATGTATAAGCTTGATAGTGGCCCGTCGAGGCGCACTCCAGACAAGTAATCTTGACAAGTAACAAGTAACCTGGTACGACGTGTAAAATCTTGAAACGCTGTTGTGACAGCTACCCTGACTTGCTAAGTAACTCTTTTCTTGACACCGTGGTTGATTTTCTTGATTGTGCCTACATAAGCTACCTGTCTCGTCTTGCATCATGTCTAAGACATGGATTCCTGGTTACAACGGTCAGGAATTCACAATGAATCTGACTAGGTTAATGTCTAGATTGATCAAGTAGTTCATATAGAGATATTTTTTCCAGTTATAGGCGATCCCGTTATCCCGACCGCTCCTGAGGGACTTGTAGCCTGCCGACGAGTAGGGCGCATTTCCAGCACACTGTCATATGTTGTACTTCTTGAAAATATAAGTACTGAAAGTACACCAGTAATCTTGATAACTTTTGTAACTCTTGTAAATCACCTCATATAGATAACCTGGATAGCTGTAGGGCTTGTGACTGCGTAAACATCTCATTGTATCTTTCTAGTAACTAGGCCTGTGATAACCCTCGTTAGCTAATGATAGCAAGCCGTAGGAATTGATTAACCGTGCCTGAATGCTTGCTCGTGATTAGCATGGGAATTATATTCTGTCTCTTGTTTTTCCTGATACAAGCTATTATTTTATTCTAACCCTGTCTTCTTATCATTTAATCCTGTTCATTTATTTATTCTTCTATTTATTATCTGCTAGTTTTAGTTCCTTAATGAGGCCTTCCTTGTGGCACTTGCTCTTTATGGGGTCTAACCCAGCTGGTTTTGTATGGCCCGATTTTAGAGTGATACCCGAGGATCTTCCTGCTTACCAGCCATATGGTGAACACCAGACGTAATCCTAGCAACGAGTGGGTTTTTATTTTGCTCTCCCACTCTATTATAAATTATTTTTTGAGGCGTTTAGCCACCGAGCAAGTGTTAGCTCGTGTTGAAACTTAATTGCTGTTTGCCTAAGGGCTGTAACATGATTTACAAATCCTAGGGTTGATCATATATGACTTAACTCTTGCTAGTCTCGTATTTTGTATGACTAGTTCATGATCATCTGAATATGTAATATTTGGAATGCCCTTCCTTGTATGTCTGATGATCTAACATCTTGTACATTTATTTGCTTGCTTGAAATTGAGACCCTAGGCTTGTTCTTGACCATAGAGACCGATGGATAGTAGTTTAACCCTCATGCATCAAGATAGCCGTGACTGTATTGCGAGGTGGATTGCACTTTAATGTACGTAGTTGGCTGTGTCTATCCCCCGCTCTCCAGTATTCTGGTTCTGGGCGTGACACTATGCCTGGTTGGTGACCCGGTCAAGCCCAGACCTAGGTGAAGACAACTTAGGCAACTGTAGAGGAGAGGGGAGAATAGAGTGTGTGTCAATAATACCCCAATAAAAGTAAGGCTATCTACCAACTATAAATAATCAAGCAATAAAGCAAATGTATATGAAAAGTAAATAGAGTTTAGAAGAGCAAATACGAACACCGAAATGTATACTGGTTTCCCTCATGGAGGACTAATCCAGTCTCGAGAACTCTCGCTCGAATTAAATCCACTATCAGTGAAACACAAGCTTTGATCCTAAGGCTTGCTAAATTCAAATAAACACACGCTTTGATCTGAAGGGCCCGACGACTTCACACTTTGAATTAAAATGCAGACTTGGAATTTTTTAAGCTAGTACAACGTGAACAACTTATAATCGACTCGCACTTTGGCACTTTAGATCATAGGAACTTATGTTTTTAGAGATAAAAAGATGTATAGCTCAAGGGAGAAGAGATGTGAAAGTGAATTAGGTAAGTTAAAATGGTGGAAAAGCATCTATATTTATAGGGTTTCCTGAGATCGAGTTCGGGCAGAGTTTGATCCTCAAACGTTCAAAATTTTGAATGTTATGAGCCGAGTCATTTAGAAGAATAAACTGACTAAGGTTTATGTTTAGGGAAGTCGGGATTCGGACATAGTTCAGAGATAACTCGGTCCGAGTTTGGTTTACCCAATCCAGAATGTTCATGGTTAGGTTTGTAGCCTATTTGACTAGGTTTGAAGTAGTGGTTTTGGTTTGGCTCGAACCTTAGTTGGATTTAGGTAGGCTTTTGAGTGGACTATGGGTGAAAATAGTTGCCAAAATACAATCTGACTCACGTAAGTCCTAGACTTAATAAAGTACAAAATACATAACAAAATTGTAAAACCAAACACGATGATGACAATCTTCTTCTGACATAGCAACTTTGAATTTTGTAGCAATCTTTCGTTGTCCCACATTACATTGTATCAAATCGTAGTTTAGTTTATTATCGAAATCAATTCGACCATGACCAAATAAACTAACAATCTCTTCATTTTGATAATTGACAAACTGCGACTGATATGACAATCTGAAGTAGATGTAGCAATATCATCCATATAGAGATTGCTCTCCCGCAATGAATGAAGTGTCATCTTTGTTAAATGAAGAATTGATCGTATCATCATTTCTCTCCAATTGTCTTTTATCTAAATTGATAGCTCACCAGAAAAAGATGAACCACATAGACAATAAAACATAAAACGTGAAGTAGAAACACACAAGATATAATGTAATAGTCCAGAAACTAAATAAGCGGTAGATACCATTGCATTGAGTAGAACTAAATCCCAACTAGATAATGAAAACAAAGTTTGTCACAACTCAACTAAAAGGCATAATGACAAATAAACATAATGCGATATAGTAAAGTAAGTGAACTAAACTAGAATATAGTAAAAATAAGATAGAGCATCATCAAAAGAACATCTCCTCTAAATGTCAAAGCATCATAAATTATGCAACGACTATTAATCGCCACCAGTCTCTGCAAAATGGTTGGGATCATAGTAGGCTACAGCTGGGTCCAAGTAGCACTGAACCCCGGGGTCGTCAATACGATAACCTGCTCGAGATGGATCACATACTATTGGAAATGGTCGGCTTGATGTTGAGATAGGCCAAACTGAGTATCCACCAATGTGTTGGATATAGCCTCGCCTGGAGAGTGGTGCGATATTCTATAGCACAGGAACAACCGTCTTCCAATAGAAAAAGATCCTGAAGCATAGCCTGGATGGAGTCTAGTATAACTGGTGGAGAAACAGGTGTAGGAGGTGAATCAGAATGACCATGGGATGATGAGTCATCATTAGCAGGAGGAACAACAGTTGGAGGAAGAGTAGGGTGTCATGCCCTGCTCCTAAAATACTGGAAGAATACGAGGGAGGACATTGCCAGCTACTCCGTACAAGGTGTGAAAACGTCGTACGACGATCACGGCTGTCTAGAAGACATGTGGGTGAACTCTAATAGGCCATAATTTTAGTTATGGGGCCGAAAAATCCTAGTATCTTAATCCAACGACATCAAGTCACAAGGAGTAAATCATACATGATAGTAAAAAGGCATCCCAAAATATATGTCATATATGATCACGAAGCTAGTGAGTACAACATGCGACACTAGCAAATTAAATATTACATGATTGCTATATCAGCCATAGTCTAATATATACAATCATAACTTCCCAAAGTAGTGAACAAACAAAAGAAAAAGGCGAACATGTGCCCTGGCTAAAACAAAAAAAAAGTATAAGGACGAAAATGAGTTGTACGAAGAAGGAACCCACTCGTGAGCTGCGGTTGCTGTCCTACGGGAGAGAGCCATCCAGCAGAAGGTACGACAGATCCTCAGATTCCTCTGGTCGATATGGCCAAGCAAAACCAGTGGGGACAGAACCCCAACCAACAAGTACCACATAGGAAGCCCAAGGTGAATGACCAAAACTCATAACCACAATAAATATAGAAATATGATAAAATAATAAGCGCAAGTCGAGACTTGTGTAGTACCAATGTACGCATCTCGAGAAATAATAAGAAATAACAGAAATGTAGCCACAAAAATTACTAAAAAGCAAGATAGGATGGCGAACGGTCAAAGGGCATAGGAACTACTCTGGAGTAGGACTATAACCCGTAAACTAAACGAAGATCGGATTGCAGATCGTTACCCAAGTATGACTTAACACTCCAATCACGCACCAAAAATGAAAGCAAGTACAAGCGTAAAGACAAGTCATGCAACAGAACACGACCAAACATTCCTACGGCTTTATACTTGTTAACTAGCTAGGGTTATCACAAGCCTTAATTACTAAAGATGTAAGTGAGAAACTTCACTACCACCTGCATTATAGGAACCCGGATCGCCAAGGCGCGCTTGTCGAGCTATGAGCAAACATCATAACATGAGCATCAATATTTAACAATTAGCAGTATTTTGAGTATTAACTGGAAATATATAACATATAAAACAAACTGTAAGCGTCGCAACACATGAGCTATGGAGGTGATGGACCCACGCCAATTGGGGATAACCATGCCGCTTGAGCCCTGAACGATCAGAGTTGCTGGTAGTGCGACTATCATCCCCTTCCCATGAGCTATGTGTGTTTTACTAGTCAATTATCCTACAAGTTTTCTTTTTTGATTCTTTAGTTGTGGTGTCATGCCCCGCACTCGCATGATCGGGTACGGGTTGTGAGCGTGTCCAGCCTACGCCGCAGAATCGATGGTAGTCAACTGTCTAGACCTTGAGAATCATTAAATGATCATGATATGCTCATTCACAAAACTAGTAAACGAAAACCAACCCAACACACACTCACACGATCATAGTCCACTATATCTCTTTTGATAAATAATACATGTCCATCTCATCCCGGAGACAAATTCGGCAAATCTACAAAATAATATACAACAGAATAATACGTCAATGATCTAAACTAATTCTAAATCCTCCAAAGCATCCATCCATTCTACCTGCTATTACCTGGTAAACAATGATCCAACTAGGAAAGGAGCAAATTACATTCCCGTATAAATGTCACATAAAAATAAATAAACTATGAAAAAGTAAATAGAAAACTGAGCTAGACAATGCACTAAATACTGTAATAAAATGCAACCTGCAATACGAGAAGATATGAGATTCATAATAAAACATAATATATACAACTAGTCCCAGATGTAGTGCCCCGCTCCTAGCGGTTCACTATGTAAGGTATGTGGCTTGATTTAACTCGGTCGGAACCGAGTATTGGAGAAACTTACCGTCGGCATCGAATCGATCACGGACAAATGCATAAGAACCGTTCCAATTAATGGATCGATTTCTCTTGAAATGAGACCAAGAGTTTTTTTGGATGTTTTACTACAGATTTTGCTGCTTGGTTTTGATGGATGCTTTTCTGAATGGTTTCGATGTTTTGATTCTTGTTTGTTTTCATCAATTTTAATAGCATTCATTCTTGAGAATTCTGAGAGAAAAGAACATAACGAGACAGAGTATTAACCAAACTTTTGGTGCCATTGCAGGCAGATGTGTGACGAAGGGATAAGCGCACAAGTGTTCCTCTCCCTCTCGACAATTCTCTAATTGGTAAGTGTGGATTCTCTTTGGTGGTTTGTCCCTTCTTCGCTGCTCCTTCATGCCAACTAAATGAATTCTTTTGTTGCCATGCTGCATTCGTTGATCGATAACATGATGCTAATGCCACAAGTCAATACCACTAAGAAGTTAGTAAAATAAAACATTGAAATGAATCGATTATGCTGTTAACAAAATTGAATGAATGAAATGCCACATGACCCTATGAGATGATGCTTGTTCCTGTGAATAGTAAAATGATGCAATAATAATTACAATGTAATGAATCGATGCAATATGAAAGGATGAGTCAAATAAAAGAGATATGAATATTCACTAGGTGATGTTGCGATGAATGCGAATAAAATGCTACTTATTTACTTTTAAGTAAATTTTACTTTCAAGTAAATTTTACTATGCACACTGTCCTTATCGAGTATGACACACATCCGCATGATCAGGGACAACTTGTGCACAAGGAGGTAACCGCTTCCTCGGATGGTATGCTAGTGCTAGAGCCGATCCGACCATGGGGGAAGTATAAACATACTTTAAGGATACGTGGTATCAAGATATTTCATTCGGGCTTGTAACCTGGTGAAATGGTGTGCCAATTACCGTTGAAGTCCTATATGGCAACGTCCGAAATGGTAAAATAACACCAGTGGTTATGTTGTAAGGATGCATGCTAATCAATACTTTGTGCAGGGGAAGTAAGTATTATTATTATCCTGTATCTTATACAGGAAGCTGGATTCGGCCTATGGTAAAATAAACAGTTGCTTTCATATAATAACATGTTGCCTCATTATGTGTAAATCCCCAATATTTTCTAATTATTTTAGTGCCTTAAAAATTATTTTTCTATATTATTTAGAATTTATGTGGTAATTGGTATATTCGTAATTTTAGATATTATATGTATGATTTGTGTGCTTGATATATTTTAAGTGCTACTAAATATTATCTACAATTATTATAAATTTTTTGATACTTATCTACAAATTTATAGGATTTTGTGTGATTTTTTACACATATATGTGTGTGTATATATCTATATATATATATATATATATATATATATATATATATATATATTTATATATTAATAATAATAATAATAAAAGAATTAGCTATGGTGGTCGGCCCGGGGGGGGGACCGACCACTGCTTGTTATAAGAAAGAAAGAAAGAGAAAAGGAAAAGGAAAGAAAAAAAAATATGAAACAACCCCCACCCAAGCCAAAGGCTTGCTGCAGCACAGCAAGCTCACGCGAAAGCCCGAACCCGTGGAACTATCCATTTCGAAGCCTATTAATATTAGGGTTGCTAAGAAGTTGTTATATATATAACTTTTTCTACAAACATCAAAACCCTAGACTTCCAAAACGAAAGTTGCTGCTGATCATACCCCCTTCTCCCACGACTTCGTTTCACCAGCAACGGAGCTTTGTGCGCGATGAACGAAACATCGGAAGTCAGCCCCGCGTCACCCACGGAGCAGTTTTCCCACTCAAGGTACCCTACTTCCCGACGACGTAACTTTTAACTCGTAGCACCGATTTTCGATCCGTAAAATTTTATGGAAAGTAGAATTGAACCTCTTCGAGATTCTCCAGATGGATTTCGAAAATAACCCATCGACTTGCTTGAAAAATCGAGACAAAGTTGAACAAAAATCTGTTTTCTGTACTATTAAAAACTGTTTTGAAACGACAACTTGTCGGCCAATTTTCTTGCTGTACAGTAAAGTACTGTAGGAAATAATTAAAAAACAGTAAAAAACCAATATAATCGAGATCGCAATGCATCTTCTGGATTGTCGTTTCGATTTGCATGTAAAAAGTAGATTGATGTTGAAGTTGAGGAAAAACCTGTGCTTAGTTATATTAAATTTCTGAATTTTGTCCGATACGACGTACGTCCCGACAAATCGGGCGACATGGTCGCGCGCTACACACATCGAAAGGCGCATATGGACGTTACCGACGTGTGAGAACTGACGGGACTCCATTTCGTTGCGTGTGTGCGACGAAATCAACGTGTATCCGTCAAGATACTCCCGTATCGACGTTTTACAAACTTGCCCATAACTTCGTGTACAGTCGTCAGATCGAGATGAAACTTACGCCAACAGGTCCGGATCGAAATTCTGGTCCTGCATGCCAAGTTTGGTTCGATTCTGAGAAGGTCGAATCGGAATCAATTTTGGCGGGCCCGCGACCCACTTAAACGGGCGATTTTGTACACGGCTCCTCGAAATCCAAAACTGGACATACCGTTGAGTTTCTCTCCTCAAACTGAAACCGTAGACATATAGTTTGACGACTTTAGAAACCGTAGACTTTGGCACGCATTTCGGTGCAAAGCGGGTCCAACGACGGACATCGTTTTGACCCAAAATTATGATTTTGCCCCTGTTCCAGAATTTAACTTTTGGACAGGCGTTTCCTAGGTATATCTTCTTCACCGAGATCATTTTTGATGTTTTTTTCAGCGTTTGGAGTCATCTGTGATTTGTGAGTTTTGGTGCTGACACTTGCTACTCTTGGACTTGCCACTTTGTACTACCAGGCAAGATACCTTGCCACCTTACTCTGTGATTATTATATTCTTATTTTTAGTTGTTATTTTTAGCATTTTGTTTCGTGATATTTAAACTGTGCGTCCAAGTTACACTTGGATGCAAGCGACTCTATCGGTCGTTTTCTTGCTTTATTTAATCTCTTGCATTGACTTAGTTTATTGACCACCCATTGATGTTGAGGTATTGGTATATCTCATACAGCCTTGACACTTGTTGTATCACGTGATGTAAGTCACATATAGGACACGTTTCTACGTAGTTGGCTGGCCACCGATACGTATAGAGCGTGCGACAGATAGGGGTAACTGCCAATAGAATTGCATGCTAGAAGACTTGGCGGTTATTAGAGGTATATGTCAGTCATGGAGATGATGATACTAGGCATTGGGTGGGGAGAACATTACCTGACGTATGAGCTTCGATTGTACTTCCCTTGTAATCCGGAAGCTCCGTTGGAGATACGGGTATGAGCCTCTCAGGTTGGCCACTGTCGTTTTTGAACGTCATGCTCTTGGTCACTGGTGCCCAAGAGGGGACTATACCGGATCCTATATTCAGCCAGGGCTCATGCATCGAAGGAATGTATCTCAACTGCATATTCACAGTAGAATGGTCAGGAACCCGATTGCATGCATACCTTTCACTCTTATTATATTATCACAGTTTATATGGCATGGTGTTTTCTTTTATCTTGCTATGTCCCCTGAGGACCTGGTTATCTCTCCAGGTTTAGACGATTTTCCACAGGAGTACGGAGCGGCTTTGGAGCTATCTTACATCGATGATGAGGCAGTGCCATATGACTTCTAGTCTATTTCTTATCTGAGACAGTTGTAGACATTATTTTACACCTCTTTTTTTTCTTTCTATTTTGCGGAGGTCGGACTCCGATCTTGTGAGACTATTCTTCATAGCTGTTTGGAGTGAGTATGTTCACCCGACTATCTTTTGATACTCTTATTTATTTATTTGGACTTCATTATCTTCTGTGTCGAGCTGTGATGAGATTAGATATGTTATTCTGGCCTGTGATTATTTATTTACAGCTTATGTGCATATGCGAAGATTCTATATATTGGAGTATTCTTCGTATATGTGCAGCTGGCATGTTCACGTACTTGGTCCTATGTATTTTGGGACTGGGGTGTTACATGTTTTTGTGGTGGCCCATACAGGTTAATTTAATATTGTTGGGTTACCTGACTGTGCCCAACAAGCCTGCATATAGGAATAGGAATATCTCATCCAGAACTACTACGATCCCTTGACTTCTAATCTTTTTGAAACTTCCTTGATTATTCGATTTACTTCATATCTAATCTTTCCTAATATCAACTTATCTTCCTCGTGCCAACAGTATGAATCTACGAAGCGGACGCACTTCTGCCTTGGCCCTCACATCTGGTGATGAGATTACTTCGGAGGGACAGAATCCTTCCATGACTCCAGCAACACCTTACCAGCCAGGACTGTCGCAGCCTACTACGACACCGATGACGGAGTACCCAGAGGTCGCAGCACGCCCAGGCAGCCAGGCTGGACAGACTACTACCATGCCACCAGGAGGGAATTTACCACTGCCTCCTCCACCACCATTCCCTCAGCAGTTTCCTCCACAGTCGGGACCTCAGATGCCTCCACCACCGACTGATGGGAGCCCTACTAGTCAGTTTATGTATACCATGATGCAGGCTCAGTGGCAGCAGACTGAGCTGATGAGACAGACGATGATGGCAGCTATGGCTAGACCTCCACCACCAGCACCGGCACCTGCTCTGCATCCCTATGAAGGCTCTATCAAGAATTTCACAGATATGAACCCCAAGGCCTTTAGAGGGACGGAGAAGCCATTAGAGGTGTCACAGTGGCTTATTAGTACTGAGAAGCTACTGAAGGCATCCCAGTTGCCAGTTCGAGATTGGATGACAGCAGTGAACTTACTGTTAGAAGACAATGCTCACCACTGGTGGAAAGCGAAAGAGAGACGATTAGGCACTGGGATCACCTGGAAGAAGTTCTATGATGCATTTTATGAGAGATTCTCCCCTATTCATGTTCGAGATGGTCTCTACGACCAGTTCCTCCATCTGAAGCAAGGGAATATGACAGTTGATGAGTATGACTCAAAATTTAATCGCCTTAGTCGATTTGGTACGGGATTGATTCCGACAGAGTTAGAGAAGGCGAGGAGATTTCACCAGGGGCTTGCACCAGAGCTCAAGTCTTATACGACTACTCAGTCTCGAGTCTCCCATTCAGCTGTCTTGGAAGAATCTCGTGCTCAGGAGATTCTTCGTAAGGAACAGCAGCAGACATCGAGGCGTCATACACCAACAGCTACACCAGCCCTAGCTACTCAGAGTGGACCTATTAGGAGGACTACAAGACAGTACCAGCAGAGGCACACACCTTATCAGAAGCCCACCTGTAACTTTTGCGAGAAGCAGGGGCATATTATAGATGACTGTCGACTTCGTCTGGGCTTATGTTTGAGATGTGGATCAGGACAACACTTGGCCAGAGATTGTCCTGAGCAGCCGGCTCTAGTTCAGGCACATCAGGCCCAGAGGCCCACAGCCCCAGCACCTCGTCCACCATTACCCCCACAGACAGCACAGTACAACAAGGCCAGAGCTCAAGGCCCGGGACAGAACCAAGGAAAGGCATTCTCTCTAGCTGTTGAGAATGTTGAGACAGAGGCAGAGGTCATAGCAGGTATGGTTCTAGTTGCATCTTTTCCTGCTATTACATTATTCGATACTGGAGCCACACATTCATTTATAGCCACCAGTTTTGCCACTAGACACAGCATTCCCATCACACCTTTAGCTAAGAATGTTAAAATCCTCACTGGAGGAGGAGTTGTACCTGTTAGTGGTGTTTGTAGACTTTGTCCTGTAGTGATAAATAGCAGAGAGATGATGGCACGACTTCTTGTATTCCCTATGCCGACATTTGATATGGTTCTTGGAATGGACTGGTTGAGCCAGCATTTCGCTATCATAGACTGCCATAGGAGCAGTATCATCTTTAGACCACCGAATGCGGCAGAGTTTGAGTTCACCAAAGAAGACGGAGATAGTTGTGATGCACCCACATCGGGGACTCATATGATGATGCATGACTCCCCTCAGCACCCTATTGTCACCGAGTTCGAGGAGGTATTCCCCGAGGAGTTGCCAGGACTACCACCTGATCGAGATATTGAGTTTTCTATTGAGCTTATTCCCGAAGCCGAGCCTATTTCATCTCGAGTATATCGTCTGGCACCCAAGGAATTGGTAGAGATGAAGACACAGATTGATGACTTATTAGAGAAGGGATTTATTCGTGCCAGTACGTTACCATGGGGAGCGCCCGTTCTTTTTGTGCCTAAGAAAGACGGGGCAGTACGCATGTGCATTGACTACAGAGCGTTGAATGCAGTGATGGTGAAGAACAAGTATCCCTTGTCGCGTATAGATGATTTATTTGACCAACTGAGTGGTGCAAAAGTATTCTCCAAGATTGACTTATGATCGGGCTATCACCAATTGAAGGTTAGGAAGGAAGATATTGCCAAGATGGCTTTTCGATCGAGGTATGGACACTACGAGTTCTTGGTCATGCCTTTCGGTTTGACCAATGCTCTCGCGGTTTTCATGAATTTAATGAACAAGATCTTTCACCAATACTTGGACAAATTTGTAGTAGTCTTTATAGACGATATCTTGATTTACTTCAAGAGTCAAGAGAAGCATGAGCAGCATCTACGGATAGTTTTGGGAACATTGAGGAACGAGAGACTCTTTGCGAAGCTTAGCAAGTATGATTTCTTTCTCAAGGAGGTATCATTCCTTGGTCATATTGTTACGAGAGATGGTATATCAGTAGACCCAGAGAAGATCACAGCAGTCAAATCATGGCCCGCTCCCACATCAGCTTCTGAAGTGAGAAGTTTCCTCGGACTTGCGGGTTACTACCGACGGTTCGTAGAAGATTTCTCTCGAATAGCAGGGCCTATGACTCGATTGACTTTCAAGGATCAGGAGTTTGTATGGACAGACGAGTGTCAAGCCGCTTTTGACGAGTTGAAGAAGCGATTGACCATAGCATCGATCCTGACACTACTATCGGGCCCAAAAGGATTTGTGATCTACAGCGACACATCCGGGAAGGGATTAGGATGTGTATTGATGCAGCATGGTCGTGTAGTAGCTTATGCATCGCGACAGTTGAGAGTGCATGGGAAGAATTATCCGACCCACGATCTAGAGCTCGCAGCAGTTATCTTTGCTTTGAAGCTATGGAGACACTACTTGTACGGCGAGAAGGTTGATATCTATACTGATCATAAGAGCCTCAAGTACGTGTTCACACAAAAGGAGTTGAGTATACGACAGCGACGTTGGTTGGAGTTGATGAAGGATTATGAGATTGAGCTACATTATCATCCGGGCAAGGCTAATGTCGTGGCAGACGTATTAAGCCGTAAGCCCATGGCACACTTTTTGACTATACAGAAGGAATTGATTAGAGACTTGGAGAAGCTTGGTATTGAGATAGTATTACCGGAAGCAGATGGCGTATTAGCCAACCTCCAGGTACAATCATCATTAGTAGAGCGCATCAAGGCAGCATTGCCTAATGATGCTAAATTTCGACGGCTGAAAGAGAGGACGGAAGCAGGAGAGCAGACAGGATTGAGGATCCACACCGATGGGACATTGCGATATGGTGATCGTATTTATGTTCCCAATAGAGATCTACGGCAGGAGCTGATGGCAGAGGCTCACAGTTCGACTTACTCTATTCACCCCGGAGGGACCAAGATGTATCGTGACTTACGACAGTATTATTGGTGGCATGGAATGAAGCGAGAGATAGCTCGTTTCGTTGCCAAGTGCTTGGTATGTCAACAAGCTAAGGCAGGGCACCAGAGGACGGCCAAATTATTACTGCCGCTACCCATTCCCGAGTGAAAGTGGGTGCACATTACTATAGATTTCGTCACGGGTTTTCCTCGGAGTCCTAGAGGACGTGACGTAGTATGGGTGATTGTTGATAGGCTTACGAAGTCGGCCCATTTCTTACCTTTTAGAGTGGGCCAGTCGACAGAGGTATTGGCGGAGATGTATATGGAGCAGATTGTGAGATTGCACGGTGTGACTGTTAGTATTGTGTCGGACCATGACTCGATATTTACCTCACACTTTTGGAGGAGCATGCAAGAGAGCTTGGGCACCCGATTGAAGTTTAGCACATCGTACCATCCACAGACAGACGACCAGTCGGAGCGTACCATTCAGACGCTAGAGGATATGTTGAGAGCGTGTATGCTTGATTTTGGCGGTTCGTGGGAGGACCATCTTTATCTTGTTGAGTTTTCCTACAATAATAGCTATCAAGCGAGCATTCAAATGGCACCGTTTGAAGCATTGTATGGTAGGAAGTATCGGTCTTTTGTTTGTTGAAGCGGCATAGGAGAGCGACAGCTATTGGGTCCCGAGTTGGTCTTGAGCACAGTGGAGACAGTGAAGAAGATTTAGGACCACCTGCGAGCAGTGCAGGATCGTCAGAAGCAGTGGGCAGATAATCGTCGTCGACCCTTGGAGTTCAAAGAGGGTGACCATGTGTTCTTGAAGATATCCCCCACTCGAGGAACAATTCGATTCGGAGGACGTGGCAAGTTGAGTCCAAGGTACATCGGGCCTTTCGATGTCTTGGAACGTGTTGGAGAGGTTGCCTACAGATTGGCATTGCCACCGTCACTAGAGGAAGTACATGACGTATTCCATGTATCTCAGCTGAGGAGGTACGTGGCTGACCGCAATCATGTGCTTGATCACTCCGAGATCACAGTTGGACCGAGTTTGTCGTACGAAGTGCAACCAGTAGGTATCCTTGATCGCCGAGTGAAGGTGTTACGGAATCAATCTATTCCATTGGTTCGCGTGGCATGGAAGCATCACTCGCCAGGGGAGTCTACTTGGAAGCGCGAGGACGACATCCGAAATCGCTACCCGCAGTTGTTCGAAGACGAAGGTATGTCTTGCATTTTAAGTGCTATTATATTTCCTTGCATTGCATTTGATCCCCCGATCTTAGTTTAATTTCGAGGACGAAATTTTCTTTAAGTTGGCTAGGATGTAAACCCCCAATATTTTCTAATTATTTTAGTGCCTTAAAAATTATTTTTCTATATTATTTAGAATTTATGTGGTAATTGGTATATTCGTAATTTTAGATATTATATGTATGATTTGTGTGCTTGATATATTTTAAGTGCTACTAAATATTATCTACAATTATTATAAATTTTTTGATACTTATCTACAAATTTATAGGATTTTGTGTGATTTTTTTTTACACATATATGTGTGTGTGTATATATATATATATTTATATATTAATAATAATAATAAAAAAGAATTAGCTATGGTGGTCGGCCGAGGGGGGGACCGACCACTGCTTGTTATAAGAAAGAAAGAAAGAGAAAAGGAAAAGGAAAGGAAAAAAAAAAAAGAAACAACCCCCACCCAAGCCAAAGGCTTGCTGCAACACAGCAAGCTCACGCGAAAGCCCGAACCCGTGGAACTATCCATTTCGAAGCCTATTAATATTAGGGTTGCTAAGAAGTTGTTATATATATAACTTTTTCTACAAACCTCAAAACCCTAGACTTCCAAAACAAAAGTTGCTGCTGATCATGCCCCCTTCGCCCACGACTTCGTTTCACCAGCAACGGAGCTTTGTGCGCGACGAACGAAGCATCGGAAGTCAGCCCCGCGTCACCCTCGGAGCAGTTTTCCCACTCAAGGTACCCTACTTCCCGACGACGTAACTTTTAACTCGTAGCACCGATTTTTGATCCGTACAATTTTATGGAAAGTAGACTTGACCCTCTTCGAGATTCTAAAGATGGATTACAAAAATAACCCATCGACTTGCTCGAAAAATCGAGACAAAGTTGAACAAAAATCTGTTTTCTGTACTATTAAAAACTGTTTTGAAACGACAACTTGTCGGCCAATTTTCTTGCTGTACAGTAAAGTACTGTAGGAAATAATTAAAAAACAGTAAAAGCCAATATAACCGAGATCGCAACGTATCTTCTGGATCGTCATTTTGATTTGCGTGTAAAAAGTAGATTGATGTTGAAGTTGAGGAAAAATATGTGCTTAGTTATATTAAATTTCTGAATTTTGTCCGATACGACGTACGCCCCGACAAACCGGGCGACGTGGTCACGCGCTATACGCATCGAAAGGCGCGTATGGACGTTACCAACGTATGGGAACTGACGGAACTCGATTTTGTTGCGTGTGTGCGACGAAATCAACGTATATCCGTCAAGATACCCCCGTATCGACGTTTTGTAAACTTGCCCATAACTTCGTGTACAGTCATCGGATCGAGACAAAACTTGTGCCAACAGGTCCGGATGGAAATTCTGGTCTTGCATGCCAAGTTTGGTTCGATTCTGAGAAGGTCGAATCGGAACCCAATTTTGGCGGGCCCGCGACCCACTTAAACGGGCGATTTTGTACACGGCTCCTCGGAATCCAAAACTGGACATACTGTTGAGTTTCTCTCCTCAAACTGAAACCGTAGACATGTAGTTTGATGACTTTAGAGATCGTAAACTTTGGCACGCGTTTCGGTGCAAAGCGGATCCAACGGCGGATATCGTTTTGACCCAAAATTATAATTTTGCCCCTGTTCCAGAATTTGACTTTTGGACAGGCATTTTCTAGGTATATCTTCTTCACCGAGATCATTTTTGATGTTTATTTCAGCGTTTGGAGTCATATGTGATTTATGAGTTTTGGTGCTGACACTTGCTACTCTTGGACTTGCCACTTTGCACCACCAGGCAAGATACCTTGCCACCTTACTCTGTGATTATTATATTCATATTTTCAGTTGTTATTTTTAGCATTTTGTTTCGTGATATTTAAACTGTGCGTTCAAGTCACACTTGGGTGCAAGCGACTCTATCGGTAGTTTTCTTGCTTTATTTATTCTCTTGCATTGACTTAGTTTATTGACCACCCATTGATGTTGAGGTATTGGTATATCTTATACGGCCTTGACACTTGTTGTATCACGTGATGTGAGTCACATATAGGATACGTTTCCGCATAGTTGGCTGGCCACCGATACGTATGGAGCGTGCGACGGATAGTGGTAACTGCCAATAGAATTGCATGCTAGAAGACTTGGCAGTTATTAGAGGTACATGTCAGTCATGGAGATGATGATACTAGGCATTGGGTGGGAAGAACATTACCTGACGTATGAGCTTCGATTGCACTTCCCTTGTAACCCGGAAGCTCCGCTGGAGATACGGGTATGAGCCTCTCAGGTTGGCCACTGTCGTTTTTGAACGTCATGCTCTTGGTCACTGGTGCCCAAGAGGGGACTATACTGGATCCTATATTCAGCCAGGGCTCATGCGTCGAAGGAATGTATCTCAACTGCATATTCACAGTAGAATGGTCAGGAATCCGATTGCATGCATACCTTTCACTCTTTTTATATTATCACAGTTTATATGGCATGGTGTTTTTTTGTATCTTGCTATGTCCCATGAGGACCTGGTTATCTCTCCAGGTTTAGACAATTTTCCACAGGAGTACGGAGCGCCTTTGGAGCTATCTTACATCGATGACGAGGCAGTACCTTATGACTTCTAGTCTATTTCTTATCTGAGACAGTTGTAGACATTATTTTACACCTTTTTTTTTTTTTCTATTTTGCGGAGGTCGGACTCCGATCTTGTGAGACTATTCTTTATAGCTGTTTGGAGTGAGTATGTTCACCCGGCTATCTTTTGATACTCTTATTTATTTATTTGGACTTCATTATCTTCTATGTCGAGCTGTGATGAGATTAGATATGTTATTCTGGCCTGTGATTATTTATTTACAGCTTATGTGTATATACGAGGATTCTATATATTGGAGTATTCTTCGTATATGTGCAGCTGGCATGTTCACGTACTTGGTCCTATGTATTTTGGGACTGGAGCGTTACATTATGAATTGCTAGTCCTTAATAATCTCATAATTTAAAATGCTTATCATAATTTCAAATGTCGGTTTAGTTGAGTGGGCCAACGGGCTCACTAGCGCGTTTTTATAATATGCTGACCCCTCCTCCATAGGTAATGGGGAAGGCTCGGACGCACGTCGGAACTAAGACTTTTTGAGTTTATGTTATTTTCAAGTTATTTTCAATAAAAGATGCACAAAGTATTATATAGTTTTCAAGATTACTGTTTGGATTTTCAAATGTACTAAGGGGGCATAATGTATGGAACAAGAAGTTATTTCATGGCAGCCTAACAGTTTTTTATTTTCTTTTCATGAATAAATGTAGCCGAAATGGCACTTCAAAGAGTACCAAAAAAAGTTGTATCTTGCTACAATTATCAATAAAAATAATATTTCTTCGTATTCTGCATTTTCAATGTTTCTACAAATGTGGCTTATTTTTAAATGTTTCAAAATGACACAAATGTGCACATTTTTGTCTTATATAAGTGCTACTCCAGACTTGTAAGACATCACGCCTTAGCGAGGATGAACGATTAGGCATGAACCAAAGTGAGGACGAATGATTCCCTGAATCGGGGCATGACAGATTGGTATCAAAGCCAGGTTTCAATTCTTCGGATTTCAAAAATGTTTTCAATTGGAAGTATTGATGCAAAATTTTCTCTGTTGATGGTGTCGATAGTGCTGGCATGAAATAATGTTCCATACAATAAGCCCATAAATATTTTATGAGTGCTAATGGAATTTTTTTTTTAGAATAACCAAGGGTGATAGCTCAAAGAAGACCTCATTGTCTGATCCAATGGAGAAGTTAATAAAACTGATGGAGGCTCAGAGGAAGAAGACGGAGGCTCAACATCGCTAGCTTCAGGAGCAACAACAATATTAGTTTTAGGAGCAACTGAACGCTCAACAGAAGCAAGTGGACAATCAAGCTCAGATTGTCACCATGCTGTCGGTCGATCATAATATTTCTCCAACGGCCGTAACGACTGAAACGGTAACAGTGCCGGCGTAGAAGCTTGAGACGTCGACACGAAAGAGGTCAAGCTTCAAGTTCTCGGATTTTAAGAGTTATAACCCGCCTGAGTTCAACGGAAGGGCGAAACCGGATGAGGTGATGGATTTTTTGAATACATTGGAGGGCTATTTCAGAATGTTGGATATTCATGGTAGTAAGCTGTGGAGTGTACTGCTGTACAGCTCCATCTCAAGGCTCAAGAATGGTGGAACTCTCAGAGACTAGCACACTACGGTAAAAGCCCTGATATGAAGATATCTTGGAAGACTTTTAAGCAGGCTTTTATTGCTCAGTTCATTCCCTCAGTTGTCCATCGGAAGAAAGAGAAGGACTTCATAACACTCCAACAAGGCAGTATGTCGATAAATGACTATGAGACAAAATTCTAAAAAAGAGTTGCATTCGTTGGGTACATGGTACTGAACGACGATGCCAAGTAGGAAAGATTCGTGCAAGGCTTGAATGGGGGCCTACAACGTGATATTCTAAGTCAAAAGTGTACATCTTACAGGGAGGCGTATGAAACGGCTCTTGAGATGGAGAAATTCCATCCGCCAGTTAGTCGCAGGACAACACAGAATTACCAAGGCAACAATAACCAGAAACAACCTTGGTTTGCGGGAAGGAATGACGCACCTAAGCATCATAATACATGTGAAAATAGAGGGCTCAACACTTGCCACGTTGCAATAAATGTAGCCGAGTGGGACACCGTACAGAAGATTATCATACGGGGTGTTATAGATGTGGTGGTATGGGCCACATAGCAGCTGAATGCAGATATAGAGGAGGGAATCAGTATCCTCCTCGTGGACAAAATAACAACCAAAATAGTGGCCAACCTAACAACTAGATTTGTGGCCAAGTGCCATTGGCCTTACCAACTCCAACTGGGAATGCACCGAATCAGCAATAGGGTGCGCAAGGAAGAGTTTATGCTCTGACTTAAGCAGAATCTCTTGCCTCGAAGAATATTATAGTTGGTATGTTACTGTACAAAGGCATACCTGTCCGGGTGCTATTCAATTCTGGTGCTACTCACAGTTTCATCTCGTCTGATTTTGCAACGGATAATAAATTTTGTATGGCTCTATTAAAGATGGCTCTGTGTGTTAGCACTCCTTCGGGAGTAGATATGCCATCAAATTTGATTTGCAGGGAAGGCTACATCAATATTGGAGGCAAGAATCTAACCCTGGATGCTATTGTACTCGACATCAAAGAGTATGACATCATCTTGGGAATGGACTGGCTCAACGCCTGTCATGCGACAATCGTCTGTGCAGAGAAGAGAGTTGTGTTTCGCCTACCTGGAGAAACGAAGTTCTTTTACTCGTGAGACTCGACGTCCAAGGAAGCGATAATGATATCAGCAGTCACAATAAGGCACATGTTATATTCAAGGTGTGAAGGGTACCTCGCTTCTGTTCGGGACACTCGAATGAAGGGTGTAGACTCGGATCAAACCGAAGTCGTGGCAGAATTCCCTGATATGTTCCCAGACGAGATACCTGGATTACCGCCGAACAGAGAAATTGAATTTATAATTGATACATTTTAGATACTCACCCGATATCGAAGGCGCCATACAAGATGGCTCTGGCTGAACTAAAGGAATTAAAAGTACAACTATAAGAGTTATTGAACCATGGATACATTTGTCCAAGTGTATCACCATGGGGAGCCCCGATATTATTTGTGAAGAAGAGAGACGAGACGATGCGGCTGTGTATCGATTACCGGAAGCTTAACAAGATAACTGTTTGGAATAAGTAAGGATAGATGATCTATTTGACCAGCTACAAGGGGAGATCGTGTTTTCAAAGATTGATCTTCGTTCAGGATATCATCAGTTGAAGATCAGGCCCGAGGATGTCCCAACGTCAAAATTTCGTACGAGATACAAACACTATGAGTTTTTGGTCATGCTATTTGATTTGACTAATACTCCAGCAGCTTTTATGGATCTAACGAACAGACTCTTCCGACCCTTCCTAGATAAGTTCATCGTCGTATTCATTGACGACATCTTAATCTACTCGAAAGACAGGAAGATGCATGTTGAGCATTTGAGAACGATACTTCAGACGCTTCATGAAAATCAACTCAATGCAAAACTAAGCAAATGCAAATTTTGGATGAACATCGTATCGTTTCTAGGGCACGTTCTCTTGGCGAAAGGGGTTGCTATTGACCCAAAGAAGATAGAGGTAGTGGTAGACTGGAAACAGCCTACGTCAGCTAGTACAATACAGAGTTTTCTTAGTTTAGTCGGGTACAACCGTAGGTTTGTGAAAGACTTTTCGAGAATTGCTTCGTCTCTGACTTGCCTCACTCAGAAGGGAGTCACATTTAAGTGGACCAACGACTGTGAGAGTAGTTTTCAAGAACTAGAGCAATAGCTCATCACGGCTCAAATTCTTGTTCTTCCAGAAGGATCGAAAGGATTTCAAATTTACAGTGACACATCGGGACTTGGTTTGGGATGTATTCTCATGCAATGCGGGAAGACCATATTATATGCATCGAGACAGCTTAAGCAGCATGAGAAGAATTACCCAACTCATGATTTGGAATTGTCGACGGTTGTATTTGCGTTGAAATTTGGCGACAATATCTCTATGGTGTGTCCTATAAAATCTTCATGGATCATAAAAGCCTGAAGTACATTTTCACTCAAAAGTAATTGAATCTAAGGCAGTGGCGCTGGTTGGAACTGATTAAGGACTATAACCTGACAATTTCCTATATGTCGGGTACGAAAAACGTAGTGACTAATGCCTTGAGTAGAAAATTTGTTAGGATACTATCAGTGGCAAAGGAAGTGATACGGGATCTGGAAGAGATGGGTATCGAATTCAGAGTTCGTACGCAGAATATACGGTTGACTCAGTTGCAGCTTGAACCGAGTCTCCAAGGAAGGATTAAGACTACTAAAAAGGGTGATCCATTTCTGTAAAAGATACGCGAGTTGATTCTAGCAGGAAAGGCGATCGATTTTGTAGTAGAAGATGACACTATTCATGTGAAGGGAAGATTGTTCATCCCTAAGGATGATAAACTCATGAAGGAAATATTGACCGAAGTCTACTTTGTGAAGTATTCTTTACATCCGGGAACCATCAAAATGTACAAGAATCTGTACACCATATTTTGGTGGTATGGCATGAAGAGGGATGTAGCCTTATTTGTGTCACAATGTTTGGCTTATCAGCATGTGAAGGCGGAACGCCAGCAACCAGGCAGAAAACTACAAAATCTCGCTATCCCGCAGTGGAAGTGGGATAATATCAGTATAATAGTCGACTTACCGAAAACTAAGAAGAAAAATGACGCGATTTGGGTGATCGTGGATGGATTAACTAAGTCGGCTCATTTTATTGCAATAAAGTTACTTGGAGCGTCGATCGGTTGGCTCAGATCTACATGGATGAAATTGTCTAATTACATGGGGTGCCAGTTTCTATAGTATCAGATAGAGACGGGCGGTTCTTATCGTGATTCTGGATTAGTCTGTAAGCAACAATGGGCACAAAATTGAATTTCAGTTCGACATATCATCTACAGACTGATGGGCAAACAGAATGGGTAAATTAGATCCTTGAAGATATGTTGAGACAGTGCATGTTCGATTTGAAGACTAATTGGAATGCACATCTCACATTGGCGGAGTTTGCCTATAACAATAATTATCATGCAAGTATTTAGATGGCCCGGTATGAAGCCTTGTATGGAGAGAAATTTTGATCACCTATTTGTTGGGATGAAGTCGATGAATGGCAAGTGCTCGGACCAAAACTTATGGAACAGGCCGTCGAGAAGGTCCGCTTGATTCGAGAAAGGCTTAGAGTTGCTCAAAGCCGACAAAAGAGTTACGCAGATTTACATTGATGACCCTTGGAGTTCACTATGGGCAATCATGTCTTCTTGAAGGTCACAACCATACGAGGTGTGATGCAGTTTGGGATGAAAGAAAAGCTGAGTCCGAGATTCGTTGGACCCTTCGAGATTCTAGAGAAGGTAGCCTCAGTGGCTTATCGACTTTCACTACCTCCAGCTCTGGCTGATGTACACGACGTCTTCCATGTATCCCAACTGCGAAAGTAGGTGCAAGATCTAAGCTACGTAGTAAACTTTGATCAGTTGCAGCTGAGCGCTGACCTATCCTACACTGAAGAACCTATCCAAATTTTGGACATGAAGGAAAAAGTTTTACGGAATCGGATAATGGCTTTGGTTAAAGTGCTGTGGCGGAATCATGCTGTTGAGGATTCGACATGGGAACTCGAAGAAGAGATAGGGGTGAAATACCCTTTGCTGTATGATAATCTTGAGGTAGGACTTTTGTTTTAAGTTTCGAGGATGAAACTTTTCTTAGTGGTATATTATGTAGTACCCCGCTCCTAGCGGTTCACTATGTAAGGCTTGTGGCTTGATTTAACTCGGTCGAAACCGAGTATTTAGGAAACTTATCGTCGGCATCGAATCGATCATGGACAAATGCATAAGAGCCTTTCCAATTAATGGATCGGTTTCTCTTAAAATGAATCCAAGAGTTTTTACTGGATATTTTGCTGCTGATTTTGCTACTTGATTTTGATGGATGTTTTTCTGAATAGTTTTTGATGATTTGATTCTTGCCCATTTTTATTAATTTTTATAGAATTCATTCTTGAGAATTCTGAGAGATAGGCACATAACGAGACGGAGTATTAACCAAAATTTTGGTGCCATCGCAGGCAAACGCGTGACGGAAGGCTAAGCGCACAAGTGTTCCTATCCCTTTCGAAAATTCTCTAATTGCTGAATGTGGATTATCTGTGGTGGTTTCTCCCTTCTTCGGTACTCCTTCATGTCAACTAAATAAATTCTTTTGTTGCCATGCTACATCCGTTGATCGATAACATGATGCTAATGCCACAAGTCAATACCACTAAAAAGTTAATGAAATAAACATTGAAATAAATCGATTATGCTGTTAACACAATTGAAAGAATGAAATACCGCATGACCCTATGAGATGATGCTTGTTCCTACGAATAGTGAAATGATGCAATAACTGTTATACTGTAACGAATCGATGCAATATGAAATAATGAGTTAAATAAAAGGAAAATGAATATTCACCAGGTGATGTTGCGATGAATGCGAATGAAATACTACTTATTTACTTTCAAGTAAATTTTACTATGCACACTTTGCTTGACGAGTCGGACACGCATTCGCATGATCAGGGACAACTTGTGCACAAGGGGGTGACTGCTTCCTCGGACGGTATGCCAGGCGCTAGGGCCGATCCGACTATGGGGGAAGTATAAACGTACTTGAAGGGTACGTGGTATCGGAAAATTTCATTCAGGCTTACAACTCGTTGAAATGGTGCGCCAATTACCGTTGAAGTCCTATATGGCAACGTCCGAAATGGTGAAATAACACCAATGGTCATGTTGTAAGGATGCATGCTAATCAATATTTTGTACAGGGGCGGTAAGTATTATTATTATTAATATCCTGTATCTTATACAGGAAGCTGGATTCGGCCCATGGTAAAGTAAACAATTGCTTTTATACAATAACATATTGCCTCATTATGAATTGCTGTGAATTGCTAGTCCCTAATAATCTCATAATTTAAAATACTTATCATAATTTCAAATGTCGATTTATCAGAGCCCACATCCACATGGGCTCACTAGTGCATTTTTATAATGTGCTGACCCTTCATCCACAGGTACTGGGGAAGGCACGGGCGCACGCCGAAACTAATGCTTTTTGAGTTGCTGCTGTTTTTTAAGTTGTTTTCAATAAAAAGCGCACAAAGTATTGCAAAGTTTTCAAGATTGCTGTTTGGATTTTCAAATGTACTAAAGGGGCATAATGCATGGAATGAGAAGTTATTTTATGGCTGCCTATCAGTTGTTTTTTTCCATTTCATGAATAAATGTAGCGGATGGCATTTCAAAGAGTACCAAAAAAGTTGTATCTTGCTACAATTATCAATAAAATGAATATTTCTTTCTATTCTGCGTATGCAATGTTTCTACAAATGTGGCTTATTTTCAAATATCTCAAAATGACACAAATGTGCACGTTTTTGCCTTGTACAAGTGCGACTCTAGACTTGTGTAGGAGTCTAAAAATTAATGGGCTACCCTTTCAACAAAGCTCCAGCATCAAGTGGCGCCAGATCATTAAGTTGCACCATTCTCAGGTTGCGTCTAGGCCATCTCAGGTTGCGCCTAAGCCAGGGTGCGCGAGCTCTACGTGACAAGCATCCTAGAGAAGCTGTAACGACTGCCATAATTACTGACAGCTCTGACAGCTCGTCAGTCGAAGAAAATCCTTTCGAATCCTGCATAATGCGGCGCCCGAGAAGATTTGTCAGCATGCAATTAATTGTCACGACCCGTAACCTGTGTAGGGGAACGAGAAGTGGGTACGTCCAGCCTACGCCATAGTGTCGACGGTAGAACGCTGTCCTAGGTCACATACATCTAACAATTATAAGGTACCTGTACAATGTATACGTTCCGAATGGAGGACAATATAGAAATGTACAACTCAATCACAGCTAAGATAGAAAGTACGATAAGATAGATAGATAAGATCCAAATCCATAATAAAATACAAAATAAGATAGAGAATCTAAGTGTCTAAGATAACAACTCCACAATATCCAATCATCACAAAATCTCAAATATATACAATGGGTATCCAATAAGATGACAACTGAAAATAAGACAAAGCCTAATCTATGGGGGTATCGGCATCTACTGCTAATGGATCCCGCTGGAGGTCCAAGTAGCAGGTGTCGTCTAAGGCTGCTCCATAGTAGGTAGGACAGAACTCTTCAATGTCATCTGTAATATTTTCAACAGGTCAAGTCAGGACAGGAGCGAGTATAATACATCTCACGCAGTTTATAGTATGAAAGGATATGTAAATATGCTATAGAGTAATATACATGAAATACTGGAAAATATATGAAGTAAAAGAGATGACTGTAAAGAAATATCTACTATAAGTAAAGAACTAACAATGGCTAGTGATGTAGAGTACAAGATAGACATGTGAACGGCTTGAATTTACACATGAGTAATCTAAGAGTTTGTACATGAGTACACTACTTTGGAATTGTTCACACGACCATTTATACTCCCCCGTACCCAATCAATACACAAGGATCCAGATAGGTTATGTTATTGCACATGATCACATGAAGGCCCATAAATGGGTGCCCATAAAAGTATACATGGGGGCTCTATGAACATGAGAGTACATGAATAACAAGAGTGCACATGAATGGTGAAAGCATCGGAGTACATGATGAAAGTGAAACGCACATGACATACTGTAATTCGATGCTCCCGAGGGGGATAACATCTCATGAAGGGATCCATATAGTACCAATCCGTGTTAAAAACATGACAGCATCAAGTAAAGTAATCTAGAGCATAAATGTAAATCCTATAAAGTATGAAACGGTCAGAGAATGTACTCGCCTGCGATCTGAATGTCTATGAGAATATACTGTCCGAGATGAGGTATCTGATTCTTATTTAAAGCAACACAAGTCAAGATGTATACAAGGGATGATAAATAAAGTGTACAATGCATCTATATGATTTCTAGGTCAATCTAGACTAAAGTCAACTCTTGGTCAACCTAAGTCAACTGTACTAGTCAACTAGGTCAAACTAGGTCAATCCTAGTCCAAAAACCTGACTAAGCCTAAACAAGTCTAGCCTAGCATTCACACACAATCACAACGCTATACAAGCTATCAACATACAAATCTCATATATGTACACATATATACACACCATGTATATTTAAGGCACAATTTATATATAGACGTATACCTACATTACAAGGCAATGCACACAACCATGTAGACATAGTTAGAGGGGGTGTGTGTGTGAAAAAAAAGTGTACATGGCATATCAACATTCACATTGTCATACTATTCACATTATCTACATACAATATATATACATTGCTATATATATAGGGGGAGAGAGAGAGAGAGAGATAGAGGGGGAATGAGTGTCAATAGGACAGTGTATAACATAGTGTTCAGGAAAAATGGACAATATAGCAATGTACAGGCAAATGATTAACATGGGGGTTAGCAAGTGTGTATGCAATAGTTAACAAGGTGTCAAATGTTCAGTTATTAGTGAAGGGGGTCAGTCAAAATAGTTACCAGTAAGGGAAGGTTAGCAAGTATGAAGTTAACATACATCAATGTCTAATGTCCATGTTAAATGGATCAGTCATTAGTGAATAGGTTCACATAGTGTCAGGTATGCTATCAATGTATCATAGGTTTATATAGTGTTAACGATGGGTGTGTGTGTTAATGCAATGTGTCAATGTATAGCAAGTCTAGTCCAGGTTAATATATTGCTCAGGTTTAATAACAAAGGTTGTTCAGTGTAATGGGTTCAGTCATGTGCAATACTGAAATGTGACATGTATACATGCCATATCCTTTAAGGGTTTAACAATGTATGAAGGTTTACATCATTGTGTCAAAATGTCCAGGTATAGCAGTTTAACAGTAGATTAAAAAAGTGTACAGGTATAATAGTGTTAGGTATGCAGTAAGGTGAGGGTGCATGTCAAGGTGTCACATGAGTGTCAAGGTGCAGGTAATATAGTGTTTAGGTTAATGTATACAATGTTCAGTTAATGAATGTGGCATGGGGTTCACATATTCAGGTGAGGTAAGTGTCAAATGAGGTTAGCAATGTGTACAGGAAATGGTTTAACATGCTCAGGTTTATGTCACAACAAATGAATGTGTTCAGGTTTGTAATGTAATATGCCAAGGTTAGCTATCAATGTATACATATATGTTCACTAGCTCGAAAACCCATCTCATGTTATAAATGATTAATGTTAGACAATTATGAAACTCAAATTACATGTTAGATTAGGAAAGCCCAATTTGAAATATCAAAGTTAAACTAGAAACTGAACTTAGAGTATCAGACATATGAATTCGAACCTAAAATGAGATCAATACTCAAATTCAAACCAAAACAGTGACAAACAGACATATGCCCCAAGTGTACGTGTCATATGGGAGTGTTTTCGTGTCCACACAAGTGGACACGAGGTATCCGAAGCATGAAAAACACGAATCAACAAACTGTGCAGTGCAGTGTAGTCGGGGTTGTCGGGTAGGTTTGGATACGACACAGTCAACCAAGTGCCACGTGCACGTGTCTAGATTTAGAGGGGGTGTAAGGCTACTAGGTCAACACCCTGGCACATGACCACGACGTGTCCACGAGGGACACGAAGTGAGTATCAGAGGCTTGAAACAGGGATGCACAGCACAGGACAAAATCAGTGCATGCACAAATCCGTGTCCGACACATTACCAGATGACACGAAACTTGAGGAGGGGCTTGTCAGTGGTTGTACCTACCTCTGTGCCAAGTGGCTCGTGTCCACGTGGCGTGGACACGAAGAAAATTATGTCGGGTAGCAGGGCAGTGCACGTGGGTGTCGTACAGCGTGTCCAGTCCAATTTTGGACACAAAATTGACACGAAATTCAACTTAGTCCAACATGAAATCAATGCATACATATAAAACAACAAATCTATTCAAATACTTTTTAAAAATATCAAATAAAATTCCTTTGTGGCATTTCAACAAACACATACACACATGCACTGATACGTGTCCGATACAGACACAAATTGGACACGATTTCCTACCAAACTCGAGGGACAGCTAGGGGACACCTAGATCTATGCATCCATGCAAAGAAATCAAGAAATAGAGGTGGTTTGAGGGGTTTACCTATTAAGTATCAAACTCAATAAAAAAACTTAATATAAAAGAATCCTTCTCACAACTCAAAAGCCCCAAATTGCACCAAAGCTGAGATTACTCACCACCAACAGTAAATAGACATCAATTAGATCCTAATACAAAAGACTAGAGTCAAAAAGGAAGAGAAATAAAGAAATCAGGAAAGATTGCAAAGGGGACAAACCTTGTTCTTGCCAAAAGTGAAAGTGGTGTAAAAAGAGACAAGAATGAATAGGAGAGATTAAATAGGAAGGGGGGAAGCCCTAGGCCGTCCACATTAGGGAATTTAGGGTTAGAGTTTTATTGAGGGAAATGGGCTATGAGCCAATATACTAGTTAGTTGATTCAACACTCTAGCTAATAGGCCCAACTACACATAACACCTATTCTCCTCATGCACCCAAGTCACACTCAAGTCGACTTGAGTTAGATTAGGGTCCTACACCATTCTACCCTGCTAACTAAGTCACTAAAGTTAAAGTCAACTCTAGGTTAGTCTTTTAAGTCACAACTAGCAAAAGTCTAAAATAGCAATCACCAATCAAACAATTATAATATAAATAAAAATAATTCATAATGACCAAAATACCTCTGGGCGAAAATGACAGATAAAATATCCTAATCACATGGTTAGGCTCTAGGTCAAGTAGTCTCTAGGGTTTCACTAGCAAAACATCAAAATCATAACTCATAGAATTAAATAGTTTTAAAATGATTAAAAATCACTAAAAATTATAACATGATTTAAATACCATTAATAAATAATTAAAATTATAAAATTTCAAAATTACCCTCATTTGGAAAACTGGGTGTTACAAGTCTACCCTCCTTAGAGAAATTTTGTCCTCGAAATTAAGAAGGTCGTAATCCTGTAGGCCAACCCCCAACAATCAAGGTCAAAGCTTCTACCTAGCAGCATCCTGGGTCAGCAAGTCCAATATGGGCAGTAGGCTTAAAATAGGTCATATACAAAATTTGGGTCGGCAGGTTGGGTCAAAAAGGTGTTCCCAATTCGAGTCGAAAAAGTCGTATTAAGTAAATGGAACACAAGATGCTGTGTCTGAATGGAACACGAAGGTCATGAATATAGGGGGTCATGTATAGGTCATATAGGGGAAGTTGGTTTTGAGAAAACAACTAGTCTTGTGCTTCTAAATTAAAAGTCACGGTAATATGTATGAAATAATCATAATTAAAGTGGGAATGGTCAAATGGCCTAAATTGGACTGAAGGTTGTGTTGCCAAAACAGTATAAAGGATAGGGTAAGTGGAATAGTCTGTGGTCATGGGTGCCAGGCTGGGAAGATAAGGAAAATAATAAATCAAGCAGGACTGTTTGGGTTACCATTCTAGGGTCAGAGCTACGCTATCACTTCTAAGTCAAAAGGCCTATCACAATCACCAATTCATTAAGAGAAATTCATAACGTGGAAGTTGTACAAAGGATTACACTAACAGTTTGAGCTACTCCTACTCATACTCCTAAGTTAAATGACGAGAAAGTAAAACAAAACAAACAACAACAATTTTTTTGAAAGACTAAAACAAAAAGTAGAGATGATATGTCCAAAACTTTTTAAGATGAAATCTGATAATCATATGCGTCCATCCAAAATCATGGTACTCTAAATCCTCGTCATACTAGTAAGCAGGGCTATGATAACCATAGAGTCCCAACTAATGTACATACTTCTAGAATAATGGTATTTAAAATTTTCTCTCTGCCGCAAGCTTGGCCAAAAAAATCTTAAATTTCCACACCCGAGAAATATATCCAAAATCAGATTGTAGATCCCTGCCATGCTGGCTAACGTGACTGTAGAAGACTAGATTCCATAACTGAGACGACCTAGCCTATATAATTTATCTTGGCAGAAAAGTAAATCAACAATAAATACCAAGAATCAGATTCATCTACGAACAAGAACGATAATCAAGATCTGTTGGAACTGAATTTCGAGATGATAAGGCAAGGGAGGAACGGAATCGAGATGAACAGAACCTACAATAAGCTCTCCTACTGCCTGTGCACCCTCAGCTGCCATAGCGTATGCTCGCCCCTGCTGGCCTCCTTTAGCTTGATGCTGCGCGAATCTCTGCTGCCTGTAAGGGTAGTCCCTCCTGCTGGCTCACCGGAGCCCTCGTTCCTACTCCCTGAGCTGTCCATCCCGAAAACTTGGGATACTCTCTTAACTAGGGATATGATGCTCCGCAAAGTAGGAACTTTCCTAGACTCATCCGGCATTTACTCCAATCGTGCCCTAGTTTCTTAAAGAATGGGCAACTGATAACATGCTGCTGTCTAGTGGCCTACTGCATCTGTAACGGTGGTCCCCTTTGCTGCTCTGTCGGAGCCCTAGCTCCTGTTACTGCCAGAGTCAACGATGTCTGGTTCTTGGGACACTTTATACACTGATGCTCCGCTGAACCACAACGTAAACACCTCCCAAGTCTCATCCTGCAGTCGTTCCACCAATGGCCTGCCTTCTTGCAGAAGTTGCACCTAGCGTCCTGCTGCTGCCTGGATGCCTGGTGGAAATATGTACGTCCCTGACCCTGAAGGCGCTGCTGAACAGGCCTTTGCTGATACTGATGCTGAATCTGTACGTGAGGTCTTTTGGCCTGACCCCCACTGCTGCTGGCTCCATGAGTGTCATGTCCCCTCTTGAGTAACTATTATCGCTGAGTCTCCACTATCTGCTGGAAGAAGGAGAACAACCGTACCACCTTCTCTGATCATGACGACGGCTGCTGCTGCTGAAGAATGTCCGAGATGACTGGGGAAAGTCTCAGAGTAGGAAGAGGTACAATCCCAAAGGCTGCAGATATCCCAGCCTGAGCTGGCATAACATGAGCTACAGTCTCGGGATCTTGCTGATCAGGATAAGAAGTGGCAGACCCCTCAGTGGTGTCCTCCTGATCGAGACGATAAGATCATGTCTCCATAGCCATCCTGAAGACAGATCAAACGAGAGGGAAATCACTGAGAATGAAGCGATAACATCAAGGGAGGACGATTTATTTTCAAGAAAAGACAATAATGCAGCAAGATTTTGGTAACAGGAATCAGATTATGAGTTTTTTCTAGATGTGATTGAGTACCTTCAAAAATATATCTAAATCCTACTGCAGGCTGTAGTGATACTCTAGTTCGAATACCACTACATAAACTCGACCTATATGGGCCACCACTAAAATGTGTCACAGCCCGCACCCAGTGTAGGGGCACGAAAAGTGGGTACGTCCTGCCTACGCCACAGTGTCGGCGGTAGAACACTGTCCTAGGTCACATACAAATAACAATTATAAGGTACCTGTACAATGTATACGCTCCGAGTGGAGGACAATATAGAAAATTATAACTCAATCACAGCTAAGGTAGAAAGTACGATAAGATAGATAGATAAGATCTGAATCCACAATAAAATATAAAATAAGAGAGAGAATCTAAGTGTCTAAGATAACAACTCCATAATATCCAATCATCATAAAATCTCAGATATATACAATGGGTATCCAATGAGATAACAACTAAAAATAAGATAAAGCCTAATCTATGGGGGTATCAACAACTACTGCTAATGGATCCTGCTGGAGGTCCAAGTCGCAGGTGTCGTCTAAGGCTGCTCCATAGTAGGTAGGACAGAACTCCTCAAGGTCATCTATAATATTTTTAATAGGTCCACTCAGGACAGGAGCGAGCACAATACATCTCACGCAGTTCATAATATGATATGATATATAAATATGCCATAGAGTAAGATACATAAAACGCTGGAAAATATATAAAGTAAAAGAGATGACTGTAAAAAAATATCTACTATAAGTAAAGAACTAACAGTGGCTAGTGATGTAGAGTACAAGATAGACATGTGAACGACTTGAATTTGTACATGAGTAATCTAAAAGTTTGCACATGAGTACACTACTTTGGAATTGTTCATATGACCATTTATACTTGTGAGACTCGTCTCACAATATCGGTATTTATATACGGATACGTATATTGTATTGTGTTTCGTATTTTCTCAGTTTTCGAAATGCTTTAAAATTTTTCTAAATTATAGATTTTCTCCTTGGCCGGCATACCAACAGTGTATTGGAGTATAACGACGGCATACCGCTCGGATAGATTTTCCACATTTTAGATATTTTTGATTTCAGATATTTTCGTGAATAGTGTTTCCGATATTTTCATGAATAGTGTTTTGGATATTTTGATGAATAGTATTTAGATATTTTTGTGAATAGTATAGATGTATTCTATTATCCAATGGATATTTGGTTTTCTTGCAATGGCTAGGAACGACCTAGAATGTGACATGGATCACGATCCAATGGTCATGATTAATTTACCATCTCTATATATATCCTATGAGTTTCTCTCTCCACTCTTTTCTTTCCTTCTCCATTTCCTCTTCACTCTCTTCCCTCTTTCTCAAGCTTAGGAAGGCTTGGCCTTGAGGCCTAGAGTGTGGTTTCGTGCCCCTCTTGGTGGTGGAGTAGAAGATTAGGCTTGGAACTTAACCTAGGCAAGCACATCTTGCTCAAAAGTGACATGACCATGCTATAATTTTGTTTTCCATTGAAATTAAAGTTTTATTTTTCTATAATATGCTTCTCTAAATTTTTAACATGTTTAATATATAGCACTATTGGTTTTGATCGACAATATTACGTAGATCTGAGTTTCTAGATATGATTTTTGAGTATTTTGAGGTATTGATCTATCAAATATTTTAATTTGGAAAAACTAATACTTTTATGTTGTAGGAAATTCAATTCTATGCAATTTTGACTTTTGAAAGTCCGAATTTCGATTTAAAATGAAGTTTTTATGGCCGAAACGAGTTTTGGCAAAAATCTGGATTTTGTTGCTGTTTGGAAAAACGATATACCGAAGGTATGCCAATTTTTGCACCAGAAACTTTCTGTCTTTAGACCGGTATACCGCCGGTATACTGCAGTATACCGTTTTATGCCGTTTAGGCTATTTTTGTCCGTTTTTGCCCGTTTTTATCCGTTTTTTGTCCGTTTTTGATATTTTCTCGAATGTAATGGACTCTTAACATGATTAGAAAACCTTGGATAGTTAGAGAATGATTGTACACCCTATATACATGGCACATGCTTATGTTTATTTATTATTCTATGTCCAGATTATAGATAGTGGCCTGTCATGGTGCACTCCAGATTACTGTATATGCCTAGCTCGATTTAGTTGCTCGTAGTAGCACACTCATGACTTGATTTTATTATTGATTTCTAGACCAGAGATATGAGTACATGTTCTTTCTTGACACAGTAGATATATCTTATTAAATGTTAATCTATTGCATCTTGGTACTGGACAATCGAGTGGGAGTATTGTTCCGTGTATCACGTGATGTTAGTACGGGGATGTTCATAAGTGATAACTTACGAATTACTCGTACATAATACACGTCATCTTAGGAAATTCTTGAGTGTCCACGACTTAAGAATTTGACATGAATATGATAAGGTAAATGACTAGTAAAATTCAAGTAGATCATTGTAGGAGGAAATTCGCACTACCAACCCCGAGCTCCAAGGGCCCCATGAGGCATGGCTCAACCCTGCTAGGCAAAGGCTCCATGACCTACCAAGTTTGTGCGTATTGATATACGATCGAGTCACATGTCGTACCGGATTGTGGCACAGTCAGTTATATGTTTTCTTTTACAAGTATATGATATGGTTGTTCATGTTACAAGTCAAGACACGTTTTATCTGCCAGCAGGCTTGTTAGGCAATAGATGTACTAATCATACCCTTGGACATCCGGGTATCTGCAGTCAGGTAGTTGCAAAAATCCTCATCTTGCATATTAGTAATTATGATTATGATAACCCTAACTAGTTAATGATAGAAAGCCGTAGGCAATGATTGGCCGTGCACTTTTGATTGTGTGTTACCTTATATGCTCTTGTGTCGATGAGTGGCTAGAGGCTAAGTTCTGCTAGGGAAAAGATCTGTAATCCCGGTCCTTGTTTAGTTTAAGGGTTGTAGCTCCGATTCCTAGTAGTTCCTAAACCCCTTGTTGCTCATCGGATTATTCAGTTCCATAGCTATATTGTTCAGTATTTTTATTCAATCATTTATATTCTTGAGATACGTGCAATAGTACCGTACTAGTCTCAACCCACATTTATTTACTTATGTCATTATGTTATTGTGTTGTTGTTGGGTTTTGTCGTGCACCTCGAGCTTCCTTGTGGTACTTGCTATTTGGGGCCTGACCCCACTGGTTTTGTTTGGCCAGATTTACCGCTGGAGCCCGAGGATTCTCCCTACCTTTCTCTGGATGACCCGCCGCCGGCTTAGATCTGCGGTTGTTCCTCCTCACGAGTGGGTTCCCTTTTTTGTACTGCTCGTGTTTCATTCATTTTGGTGGTGTTAGCTAGGGCATGTGTTAGCCCTATTATTTTGAGACTTTCTCAGACTTCGGTCAAGATGATGTATTATATTAGATCTAGACTGATATAGTGATCATGTATATTGGTACTTTGCTAGTGTAGCATTTTGTATTCACTAGCTTCATGATCACGTATGATATAGTATTTTGGGACGCCTCTTTACTTTCATATTTGATATACTCTTGATACTTGTTGTTGTTGGATTGAGATAGGATTTGTTTGACCATAGGAGTCATCAGTGGCATGCTAGAGTCTTCCCACTTGTCTTCTAGACAACTTTGATCGTACATTGGGGTACTGTCGTACTTTGATATACGAGCTGACTTTGTTTCTCCCCTACTTTCCAGTATTCTGGTTCTGGGGCATGACAGGGTTTTTTGGTGGCCCATACAGGTCTGTCTTCAGACTTGTGGGGGAATTATCTTGTTAGAATCTCAATCCTATAATTGTCTTCATTTGATCTCCTTTTGCTTATCGCATTCTCATTTTCCTTGAACTGTAAACATGATTGACATATCCTTGTTATGTTTCTGTCCATTATTGATATCTCGTATCCTTATCTTTCAGGGACACACCGCCTACTTCTTCTTTCGAAGGTTCAGTTGCTCCGCCGTCTCAGGCAGCTCAGATGGAAGGTCATGATCAGATCCCTCCTCCACAGAATCAGAATCCCGTACCATCTTAGCATCCGTCAGCAGCTCAGTCTATTCCTGTTCAGTTCGCTCAGCCAGCTCTATCAGTCCCTTTAGTACAGCCAGCCCAGGTAGACCAACGTGCCCTACTCGAGATGATGCGGGACATGATGGAGGCACAACAACAGCAACATCAGAATCTGCTTCAGATCCAGCAGCAGGTGGTTCAGTTGTACCAGCAGTTGCAGCAGGGCCAGAACCATACCAACAACACCTTCTGCCAGGGCATTACCGTAGGTTTGGAGGCGAGTGGTCGTCGTGGTCACAACTCAGCATCCGACTTTAGTCGCCTGCGTCCAGCTCAGTTCTTCGGCACCGAGGATGCAGTATCAGCCGATTCTTGGCTTCAGGATACTGAGGTCATTTTGGAGGTAGCTAGAACTCCAGCAGAGGATAGGGTAGCAGTGGTGAAGCTACAGTTATCAGACATTGCCCGCGACTGGTGGATAGCACAGGAGATGGGTCTTCCTAGGCCTATTAGTTGGGAGACATTTCGGGAGCGCTTCCAGGAGAAGTTCTTCTACACCTCGGCCAAGTTCCAGCTCCAGCAACAATTCATTAACCTTAGCCAGAAGACGAGGATTGTGGATCAGTATGCGGCAGAGTTCTGTAGGCTTAGTCGATTTGCATCGCATATGGTAGCTTCTTATGGTGATAGAGCTCGGAGGTTTGAGCAGGGCTTACACTTGGAGCTTCAGCAGCGCATGGTTGGCCATTTTTATGACACCTTCGATACAGTACTAAGAGCAGCTAGATCCTTGGAGATGACCAGTCAGAAGATAGCAGATAGGACCGGAGGTCAGAAGAGGTCACACTCGACTATGCGGGGCATTACCATTCAGTCCTAAGCCCCAGCTCTAGCAGTCAGAGCTCCAGATCATCGACCTCCTCGTCAAACAGTATCATCATCCCCGACAATGGCATCAGTACAGCAGTCCAGGCAGTCAGGTCAGCCAGGATGTGATTATTATGGAAAGCCAGGGCACACCGGAGCCCAGTGTAGGAGGGCCAATTATCAGTGTCTCAGGTGTGGTACATCTGACCACATGATTGGGTCTTGTCCACTATTACATCCAGAGGGTTCATCAGTTGCCCCAGTACCATTAGCGATCGAGAGGTCACCAGCAGAGTCATCTCGATCCTATGTTTGGCGCTCGCTTTCGACGCAGTCCCAGCAGTTTCAACACCAGCATCCAGCACAGTATGCCCAAGCCCTGTGGACAGGACCGAGCCAGCAGCAGACTATACGAGTACCCGTGAAGCGTGGGTAGGCTTTCAACATGAGCTTACAGGAGCTGTTGGCCGAATGCAGTCAGATTGTAGGTAAGATTTTGAGCATTCAGTTTATCTTATTCTTGGATTTTGTTGACGGTCTTGTACTCCACCTACAATTAAAGTATAATGGTCACCTCAAAATATTCGGCGAGTGAATGCAAGTTTCTAGTACCACTCATCTGCCTTCGTATCTCATGAAACACGATATCTATAATGTATCCTGACTACGTAGGTGCGTCTGGATTAGAGTCATATCTTCGACTGAGTCGTTGGTACCGACTTACTTCGAAACTTGACCCTTGTCCACTTTGTGAGTCAGCATAGGCAAGCGAGGATAAATCCCTACTCAACTGACTAAGGGGTATATTATTCCATATGCCTCATTTTCTTGTATTATATATGTATGTATTAATTATTTTCCATATTTATTTAAATTCTGTATCTCAAATATCACTTGTACACGGGATATTTTCTTTCGATGTGTTATGATTTTACATTATTTTAACATGTGTATCTTTGCTCAACTGGATTTAGGAAATTTCGAGGATGGAATTTTTCTAAGTTGTGGAGAGTTGTGAGACTCGTCTCACAGTATCGGTATTTATATACGGATACATATTTTGTATTGTATTTCGTATTTTATCAGTTGTCGGAACGCTTTAAAATTTTTCCAAATTATAGATTTTCTCCTTGGCCGGCATACCAACGGTGTACCGGAGTATACCGACGGCATACCGCTCGGATAGATTTTCCATATTTTAGATATTTTTGATTTCAGATATTTTTGTGAATAGTATTTCCGATATTTTCATGAATAGAATTTTGAATATTTTGATGAATAGTATTTAGATATTTTTGTGAATAGTGTAGATGTATTCTATTATCCAATGGACAATTGGTTTTTTTTCAATTGCTAGGATTGATCTAGAATGTGACATGGATCACGATCCAACGATCATGATTAATTCACCCTCTCTATATATATCCTATGAGTTTCTCTCTCCTCTTTTTTTTTTCCTTCTCTCTTTCCTCTTCACTCTCTTCCCTCTTCCTCAAGCTTAGAAGGCTTGGCCTTGAGGCCTAGAGTGTGGTTTCGTGCCCCTCTTGGTGGTGGAGTAGAAGATTAGGCTTGGAACTTAATCTAGGCAAGTACATCTTGCTCAAAAGTGACATGACCATGCTATAATTTTGTTTTCCATAGAATTTAAAGTTTTATTGTTCTATAATATACTCCTCTAAATTGTTAACATGTTTAATATATAGCACTTTTGGTTTTGATCGACAATATTGCGTAGATCTGAGCTTCTAGATATAATTTTTGAGTATTTTGAGGTATTGATCTATCAAATATTTTAATTTGTGAAAACTAATACTTCCATGTTGTAGGAAATTCAATTCTATGCAATTTCGACTTTTAAAAGTCCAAATTTTGATTTAAAATGAAGTTTTTATGGCCGAAAAAAGTTTTGGCAAAAATCTGGATTTTGTTGCTGTTTGGAAAAACGGTATACCGACAATATGCCGATTTTTACACCAGAATTTTTTTGTCTTTAGACCGGTATACCGTCGGTATACCGCAGTATACCGCTGGTATGCCGTTTTAGGCTGTTTTTATCCGTTTTTGCCCCTTTTTGTCCGTTTTTGATATTTTTTCGAATGTAATGGACTCTTAACATGATTAGGTAACCTTGGATAGTTAGAGAATGATTGTACACCCTATATACATGGCACATGCTTATGTTCATTTATTGTTCTATGTCCAGATTATAGATAGTGGCCTGTCATGGTGCACTCCAGATTACTGTATATGCCTAGCTCGATTTAGTGGCTCGTAGTCGCGCACTCATGACTTGATTCTCTTATTGATTTCTAGACCAGAGATATGAGTACATGTTCTTTCTTGATACCGTGGATATAGCTTGTTAAATGTTAATCTATTGCATCTTGGTACTGGGTAATCAAGTGTGAGTATTGTTTCGTGTATCACGTGATGTTAGTACGGAGATGTTCGTAAGTGATAACTTACGAATTACTCGTACATAATGCACGTCATCTTAGAAAATTCTTGAGTGTCCACGACTTAAGAATTTGACATGAATATGATAAGGTAAATGACTAGTAAAATTCAAGTAGATCATTGTAGGAGAAAATTTGCACTACCAATCCCGAGCTCCAAGGGCACCATGAGGCGTGGCTTAAGCCTGCTAGGCAAGGGCTCCATGACCTACCAAGTTTGTGCGTATTGATATACGATCGAGTCACATGTCGTGCCGGGTTGCGATACAGTCAGTTATATGTTTTCTTTTACAAGTATATGATATGGTTGTTCATGTTACAAGTCAAGACATGTTTCATCTGCCAGCAGTCTTGTTGGGCAATAGATGTACTACTCGCACCCCTGGACATCCAGGTATCTGTAGTCAGGTAGTTGCAAAAATCCTCATCTTGCATATTAGTAATTAGGATTGTGATAACCCTAACTAGTTAATGATAGAAAGCCGTAGGCAATGATTGGCCGTGCACTTTTGATTGTGTGTTACCTTATATGCTCTTGTGTCGGTGAGTGGCCAGAGGCTAAGTTCTGCTAGGGAAAAGATCTGTAACCCCGGTTCTTGTTTGGTTTAAGGGTTGTAGCTCCGATTCCTAGAAGTTCCTAAACCCCTTGTTGCTCATCGGATTATTCTGTTCCATAGCTATATTGTTCAGTATTTCCATTCAGTCATTTATATTCTTGAGATACGTGCAATGGTACCGCACTAGTCTCAACCCGTATTTATTTACTTATGTCATTATGTTATTGTGTTGTTGTTGGGTTTTGTCGTACACCTCGAGCTTCCTTGTGGTACTTGCTATTTGGGGCCTGACCCCACTAGTTTTGTTTGGCCAGATTTACCGCTGGAGCCCGAGGATTCTCCCTACCTTTCTCTGGATGACCCACCGCCGGCTTAGATCTGCAGTTGTTCCTCCTCATGAGTTGGTTCCCTTTTTTGTACTGCTCGTGTTTCATTCATTTTGGTAGTTTTAGCTAGGACATGTGTTAGCCCTATTATTTTGAGACTTTCTCAGACTTCGGTCAAGATGATGTATTATATTAGATTTAGACTGTTATAGTGATCATGTATATTGGTACTTTGCTTGTGTAGCATTTTGTATTCACTAGCTTCATGATCACGTATGATTTAGTATTTTGGGATGCATCTTTACTTTTATATTTGATATACTCTTGATACTTGTTGTTGTTGGATTGAGATAGGATTTGTTTGACCATAGGAGTCGTCAGTGGCATGCTAGAGTCTTCCCACTTGTCTTCTAGACAGCTTTGATCATACATTGGGGTACTGTTGTACTTTGATATACGTAGCTGGCTTTGTTACGCCCCTACTTTCTATTATTCTGGTTCTGGGGCATGACAATACTCCCCCGTACCCCAATCAACACACAAAGATGCAGACATGTTATGTTATTGTACATGATATCACATGAAGGCGCATAAATGGGTGCACATGAATATATACATGGGGGCTCTGTGAACATGAGAGTACATGAATCACAAGAGTTTACATGAATGTTGAAAGCACCGGAGTACATGATGAAAGTGAAACACACACGACATACTGTGACCCGATGCTCTCGAGTGGGATAACATCTCATGAAGAGATCCATATAGTACCAATCCGCGTTAACAACTTGACAGCATCAAGTAAAGTAATCTCGAGCATAAATGTAAATCCTATCAAGTATGAAACGGTCAGAGAATGTACTCGCCTGTGATCTGAATGTCTGTGAGAATATATTGTCCGAGATGAGGTATCTGACTCCTATTTAAAGCAACACAAGTTAAGATGTATACAAGAAATGATAAATGAAGTGTACAATGCATCTATATGATTTCCAGGTCAATCTAGGCTAAAGTTAACTCTTGGTCAACCTAAGTCAACTATACTAGTCAACTAGGTCAAACTAGGTCAATCCTAGTCCAATCAAGTCTCACTAAGCCTAAACAAGTCTAACCTAGCGTTCACACACAATCACAATGCTATACAAGCTATCAACATACAAATCTCATATATGCACACATATATACACACCATGTATATTTAAGGCACACTTTATATATAGGCATATACCTACATTACAAGGCAATGCACACAACCATGTAGATATAGTTAGAGGGTGTGTGTGTGCAAAAAAAAGTGTACATGGCATATCAACATTCACATTGTCATACTATTCACATTATCTACATACAATATATATACATTACTATATATATGGGAAGAGAGAGATAGAGGGGGAATGAGTGTCAATAGGACAGTGTATAACATAATGTTCAGAAAAAATGGGCAATGTAGCAATTGACAGGCAAAGGATTAACATGGGGGTTAACAAGTGTGTATGTAATGGTTAACAAGGTGTCAAATGTTCAGTTATTAGTGAAGGGGGTCAGTCAAAATAGTTACCAGTAAGGGAAGGTTAGCATGTATGAAGTTAACATACATCAATGTCTAACGTCCAGGTTAAATGGTTCAGTCATTAGTGAATAGGTTCACATAGTGTGCAGGTATGCTATCAAGGTATCACAGGTTTCTATAGTATTAACAATGGGTGTGTGTGTTAATGCAATGTGTCAATGTATAGCAAGTCAAGTCCAGGTTAATATATTGCTCAGGTTTAATAACACAGTGGGTTCATGTAATGGGTTCAGTCATGTGCAATACTGAAATGTGACATGTATACATGCCATGTCCTTTAAGGGTTTAACAATGTATGAAGGTTTACGTCAATGTGTCAAAGGGTCCAGGTATTGCAGTTTAACAGTAGATTAATAAAGTGTACAGGTATAACAGTATTAGGTATGCTGTAAGGTGAGCGTGTATGTCAAGGTGTCACATGAGTGTCAAGGTGCAGGTAATATATTGTTCAGGTTAAAGTATGCAATGTTCAGTTAATGAATGTGACATGGGATTCACATGTTCAGGTGAGGTAAGTATCAAATGAGGTTATCAATGTGTACAGGAAATGGTTTAACATGCTCAGGTTTATGTCACAGTAAATGAATGTGTTCTGGTTTGTAAGGCAATATGCCAAGGTTAGCTTTCAATGTATACACATATGTTCACTTGCTCGAAAACCCATCTCATGTTATCAATGACTAACGTTAGACAATTATGAAACTCAAATTACATGTTAGATTAGGAAAACCCAATTCGAAATATCAAAGTTATACTGGAAACTAAACTTAGAGTATAAGACGTATGAATTCGAACCCAAAATGAGATCAACACCCAAATTCAAACCAAAACAGTGACAAACAGACATGTGCCCCAAGTGTACGTATCATATGGAGTGTTCACGTGTCCACACAAGTGGACACGAGGTATCTAAAGCATGAAAAAAATGAATCAACAAACTGTGCAATGCAGTGTGGTCGGGGGTGTCGGGTAGGTTTGGACACGACACAGTCAACCAAGTGCCACGTGCACGTGTCTAGAGTTAGAGGGGGTGTAGGGCTACTAGATCGACACCCTGGCACATGACCACAATGTGTCCACGAGGGACATGAAGTGAGTATCAGAGGCTCGAAACAGGGATGCACAGCACAGGAAAAAAATCAGTGCACGCACAAATTCGTGTCCGACACATTACCAGATGACACGAAACTTGAGGAGGGGCTTGTCAGTGGTTGCCCCTACCTCTGTGCCAAGTGGCTTGTGTCCACATGGCATGGACACGAAAAAAATTGTGTCGAGTAGCAGGGCAGTACACGTGGGTGTCGTACAGCGTGTCCAGTCCAATTTTGGACACAAAATTGAAACGAAATTCAACTCAGTCCAGCATGAAATCAATGCATACATATAAAACAACAAATCTGTTCAAATACGTTTTAAAAATATCAAATAAAATTCCTTTGTGGCATTTCAACAAACACATACACACATGTACTGATACGTGTCCGATACGGACACGAAATGGATATGGTTTCCTACCAAATTCGAGGGACAGCTAGGGTACACCTAGATCTATGCATCCATTCAAAGAAATCAAGAAATGGAGGTGGTTTGAGGGGTTTACCTATTCAGTGTCAAACGCAATAAAAAGCTCAATATAGGAGAATCCCTCTCATAACTCAAAAGTCCCAAATTGTACCAAAGCTGAGATTGCTCACCACCAACAGTAAATAGACATCAATTAGATCGTAATGCAAAAGACTAGAGTCAAAAAGGAAGAGAAATGAAGAAATTAGGAAAGATTACAAAGGGGACAAACCTTGTTCTTGCCAAAAGTGAAAGTGGTGTAAAAAGAGGCAAGAATGAATATGAGAGATTAAATAGGAAGGGGGAAGCCCTAGGAGGCCTGCCACATTAGGAAAATTAGGGTTAGGGTTTCATTGAGAGGAATGGGCTATGGGCCAATATACTAGTTAGTTGATTCAACACTCTAGCTAATATGCCCAACTACACATAACACCTATTCTCCTCATGCACCCAAGTCACACTCAAGTCGACTTGTGTTAGGTTAGGGTCCTACACTATTCTACCTTGCTAACTAAGTCACTAAAGTCAAAGTCAACTATATGTTATTCTCTTAAGTCACAACTAGCAAAAGTCTAAAATAGCAATCACCAATCAAACAATTATAAAATAAATCAAAATAATTCATAATGACCAAAATACCTTTAGGCAAAAATGACAGATAAAACAACCAAATCACATGGTTAGGTTCTAGGTCAAGTAGTCTCTAGGGTTTCACTAGCAAAACGTCAAAATCATAAGTAATAGAATTAAATAGTTTTAAAATGATTAAAAATCACTAAAAATCATAACATGATTTAAAATTAAAAATTTCAAAATTTCAAAATTACCCTTATTTGGAAAACTGGGTGTTACATTAATGCAGACATCTAGCTTGCGCAAGTTATCAAGAAGCGCAAGAATCAACTATCATAACATAAAAGGCCCAGTCAAAGGCGCCAAAAGTCGAGTTGCGCGCGCGCCACCTAGAGTGTTGGCGCCACCGGATCAACTTTTATTCAGAAGCAGGATGACGTAGTGCACATTCCACTAATCTCGAAGAACATGTCTACTATATTGTCCACAACTACGCACATCTCACTCAAACGATGCCACGCGTCCCCAACAATTCAAGTAACCATTCGCGCAACTGGATAGAAGACGCGCAACTTAAAGTACGCACAACTTAGAAAACAGTTATTTTAAAACTATATAAATAGAGTTTCAAATCAGTTCTAAAGCATCATTAATAATCATAATTTGCTGACAAAGTGCTGCTGCATTCTTCCAGAGGCTCGTGTCTTCGATATCACATCGTCCAAGGGATAAAGTGATCGTCTTCTGATCAGATTTTTATAGTTGTACTTCTCCAAAAATCAATTGTACTCTTATACTTTCTTTCTTTCTTTCTTAGTTTGTAGAAATTAAACATTTATTTTTGCAAACAAAATGGCAACTTTGCTGCGGACGACTTTCTCCTCTGACGAGAAAGTGACAACTTAATGTTATATCGCGTCGATCGGCAAGACGCAAAAGGCTTTGGTCGTTCAAGTCGACCAAACTGCTTACGAAGCAATAATCAATGCTGGCGGTACCAGGTGCAGCACCGTTGCTGCTAAGAGAAAAGCACGCACTGTGTGGACTCCCAAGTCCTATATGCCAACCAAGACCCCTGCACAACTTGCATAGACTATCTCTTTGCCAACCAAGGCTCCTGTACAACTTGTACAGACTGTCTCTCTGCCAACCAGAACCCCTGTGCAACCTGCGTAGATTACTTCTCTGCCAACCAGAACTCCTGCACAATCTGCGCAGATTGCTTCTCTGCAAACCAGAACTCCTGCGCAACCTGCGCCTACTGCTTCTCTGCTAATCTGAATTCGGAGAAGAACCTATCTAGCGAGAGTGCTAGACAGAACAAAGGTAAGCACCTTTTGGCCTTTTCTCAACCAACGCAACCTGCGCCTGTAGCCTCTCAGCCACAAAACAAAAGGAAACGCTCTTTAGCTACTCCTTCTCCAAATTTGAACTTGGCATAGAATACACCTATTCCAGCCTCGTTGCAGAATAAAGAAATGCATCATTTGACCTTTTCTAATTCTTCTCTAGTCCTTAACTCGATAGAAAATATCTCTGGTGGTGCCTATGTGCCAGTCCGTGTAAAAGCTCTTTTGGGCAGGAATTCTACTCCTCTGAATAGAGACAATCAAATCTCTGCCAAGCAAGTGAGTTCTGTTCAAACTGAACTTTCTGTTGCCCAGTTGCGGCAGGACAAGCACATGAGAACATGTTGCACAACACAAAAATGGATTATGCCAAATCCTAAGAATGTAACTCTAGATCTTCCAACTCTGCGCATCTCAAGATCCAAGCAGGGTAAGCTGCTAGTATCTCAGATAGATACACAAGTAGCAAACCTATCTGACCTGCGCACCTATCTCAACAGGCCCTAGTCAACACCTACTTCAGCAAAATGCAAATAGACTGCTCCAGGGGCTAACTTGCGCCAGAAGCAGACTTCTGAAGTTAAGAACCCTTTTACCTATGCTAACCAACTCAGTACTTCCTTGTATACTCAAGGAATAGGACATCTCAAAAATTGGAATCATGTTCCTAACAACATTAAAGAATATGTTCCTTCGACTTCTTCTCATCCTGATGTTGTAACTGATCTCCGTAAAATTATTAAACAGAAGCGAAAGATCACAAATCTGTCTTATCCATCAATAATGCAACTCCGAGAACATTACTGTAACCATCACCATGTGGTAGTTATCAAATGCGGTTGTCAATCAGCTAAATGGTCTGTCTTCGACTGTTTGAATTACTCTCACATTTCTCAACCGATGATAGTGGATGAAGATGAATTATTGTACGCCTCTGTCAACATGACGTCTCGAAGCACTGGAGGTGGAAAGCACCCGAGACGTAATGCATCCCGTAATCCCAGTTAATAATACTTAGATGTGATTCATGAATCCGGTAAAGGAGTATACCAATATACCAGATCAAGAAGCTAAGACACAATCGGTCAAAGGAATCTTCCTTCCGACTGAGATATAATTGGTCAAAGGAATCTTCTTTCTGACCAAGAAACAATCGGTCCAAGGAATCTTCCTTCCGGCCAAGAAATAATTGGTCAAAGGAATCTTCCTTCCGACCAAGAAATAATCGGTCAAAGGAATCTTTCTGATTCAAACCAAGATTCCCTTAGTCAAAAAGACATCCCTATCACTTATTCTGGAGGTAGTTCCTTATATGACTTTGATGCTGATAGTGAAAGTTCTGAAAGGACCATCTTTTCTACTAGCTCATCTTCGATAGCTAGATAAGTGACTACTTATGTCATCACAGAAGATCAAGATGCTTTCAGTTCTAACAGTCAAGAGCAAAGAATTGCTGCTTTGGAGGCTAGTTTGAAGAGCATGGTTGAGATGATGACAGGCATGCATGCTGTAATTATGACACAATATACGGTTCCATAGGTCACGAATCTAATTCCGACCCAAGAACCTGTAACAACATCAGCTCCCGTCAACATTGGTCTGGGGGTACAGTCTTCTCACACCACTTCCATACCCGTGTAGGCTATTCCAAGTCAATCTGGTGCTGGGGGTGGTACTTATCATGCAGTACCTCCTCCTAACATATCAAATCAATCTATTGCTCAACAATCATCGGGAGATACCAACGTGGCCATAAAACTCTTATGTACTCAATTTGAAGCCTTCAAGCAGAAAGACGGCTTGCAGAAGTTTGGGATCAAGCAGCCTTATCCTATAGAGCAGAAGGAAGTCCAATTTTCTCCCAAATACAAACCCCCCTACTATTATGTTGTTTGATGGAAGCACATCTCCAAGTCAGTACCTCAATCACTTTGAGGTAATAACTGATCAACTACAGCCAAATGACGCTCTACTCACTAGGGTGTTCGTTGGATGTTCAGCAGGTGCAACTTAAGACTGGTACCGTAGTTTGTCAGATGGTTGTATAACCTCTTTCTCTGGATTCAAACAAATGTTCCTGGAATAATTTTATGAGGGAACAAATGACATAACTATTTCTGCTCTTATTAAAATTAAGCAGCGACACAATGAAACAACTGAACGGTTTATTGAACAATTCTGCCGTGAGGCACTTAAAATGCCTCTCAAAACTCCAGATGCTCTGACTATAGACACTTATATGTTAAACCTGTTTCCTATAATCAGCATGTGGATTGGATCGACACAGTTCCAGGATTGGCCTTCATTCGTAGTGAATGCTAAAGCAACAGAAGGAAGTGCTGACAAGTTCAAATAATTAGGTATTCAAATACCTAATCTTGACAAAGTTGAACATGCTACACCAAATAACGGTGGCCGTCAGAACAACCGCAAGGGTAAAGAGACTTTGGCTATCAATGTCAAAGGCAAAGAAACTCTAGCCATCAATATAGGTCAATCAACACCTACTCCAATGGCACCACCACAGAGAGGACCACGTCCAAAAGAAGAATACTTCTTTGATGAAGATGATGTCATGAGCATCTTTGATTGTCTGATCAAGAGAAATAAACTTCAACTGCCAGAGGCAAAATGGCCAAATAAAGTAGGTAAAACTGACCACCCTAAATATTGTGTTTTCCACATATTTATCGGAGATCCGACTCGAGATGCTATGTGCTTAAAGGCAAGATCCACGAGATGGTTAATTCGGGTGCAATCACTCTCCAACAAGATGAAAAGTCTATAACGGCTAACATCGTCTCTCTATAGTTTGACAATTTTTTTTGCTCAACTTGTGCTGGACGGCGTCATTCCCATCCCGAAAACTACTTTGGAGATTGTTATCTCCCACCTGCACGAACTGATGGTCTAGTTCCTCTGTCTACTGATAAAGAGGAGATTATGTAGATTCATCCTAATTTAGTAGCTGACTTTGAATCACCTTCTTTAAAGTCCAAGAAAGCAACCAAATACAAGTTATGTCACATGACTTCATTGGGTGAATGTTGTCCTCCACCTTTGACTGCCACTTTCATATATATAGTCAACAATCCCGCAAACTCATGAAGAAGATGGGATATGATATACAAAAGGCTCCCGACCTGAATCATGGAAATGGATCTCCTGTACCTCTTTTTCTATGTCTTTACACAACCAATCTTGTATTGGTTTGGGTTACTGGATAAACTCTTCATTTTGCCAAAAAAATCTTCCAAAAGCAAGATCCAGGCAAAGATATACAATATGGTGTCTCTCGAACCTGTATCCAAAGAAGAGGACTTAACTAGTACCAGGTCTGGAAAAATTTACCTGAAAGATTATTCAGAAGGTCAAGAGAACCCTCCGCTAACTCCAAAGGCTCCTCCAGCATCATCTTCTTCTGCTGTCAATGTTCTATCGGTTTCATCACCTCCAATGGAACCAACTCTTTCCAAACCGATGACAGCCAACAAAGGAAAGAAGACTGTATGCTTTGATAAAGTATTAAAGAATACTCCAGCTCTTGGACTCGAAAAGCCATATAACTTTGATATATTGGCTCAGCTGGCTAATACCTCGGCAAGGTTATCAATTTTTGAACTACTCCGTCTTTTGAAGGAAACCCAAGAAACGTTGAGTGAAGCTTTGATGCAAGCTAATACTTGTCTAACACTTCTCAAGAAGCCAGAGGAGGATCCTGTAATATGCTTTCATTGTCATAGTGTGATGGAGCTGATGCCCAACATCACCTTTACACAAGATGATATGTTGTTGGAAGATAATCGTCATGACCGACCCCTCTACTTTACGGGATATGTCGATACCATGAAAGTTGATCGCATCTTGATCGACCTTGGGTCTGCGCTCAACATCATGCCAAAGACTTTACTGGATGCATTAAATATTCCTGTACATAACCTTTCAACAACCATCACGACAATCTTGGGATTTAATTCTGGAAGAAGTGAACCTTTGGGGAAGATTCGCCTAAAAGTTTAAATCGGCAATCTTCTAAAAAGGTTACTTTCTACGTGATCGATAATCATGGCTTTTATAATGCTTTGCTGGGAAGACCCTTTCTGCATGAGCATAATATTGTACCATCCACTCTCCACCAATACTTCAAATATGTAGACGTCAATGGAGAAGTCCAGAAAGAAGTAGCTGACCTAAATCCTTTTAGGGGCATTGAAGCATATTGTACTGATTCTTGGATATATAAGAAAGAGTTCATGAAGGTTGTATTGGTGATGGATAGTGAGGAAGATCAGAAAGACACCTCAAAATATGTTCTTATAATCCCTGTCAAAGGACGTACTACTCGTCCATCTTCTTCTCAGACATTGACTATCCATCTTTCCTCTCATAATAAACAACCTCCTACTGTAAAAATGGAACAAAGAGAGCTCACCTCTTCCGAGCCTCTTATTATTGACCTTCGTCGTAACAAGCCTTTTCCTTCTCCTCCTCTTATTATCAACCTTACTAAGCCTTTTGTTAAGGTCAAGAATCCTTCTTCAAACCACTGATGTTTTTACAGTATACTGATGGTTTTTATACTGAACTAATGCAATAATCCTTCTTCTTAGTAGCATCTCTTTTACAGTATACTGATATTTTTTATTATACTCGATGTTATTTAGAAATGTTAGATAACTTCGAACCACTTACAATAGGAGCAGTTCAACCTCTCCAAGACGAAGTATTGCTCGAACTAATGCAAGACTCCTTCTTTTTAGTTCCTTCTAGGAAGAAAGATTAATTTCCTATACTTTTTAGTAAGGAACATAACATAAGATCATGCCCGATAATGAAGAAAAAAAATCAAGATAACGGAAGACTTCAACTATGTCGTTATAGTCAACAATCAAAATATATCATTCAAAAGATGGGCTATAATTTTAAAGCTGGTCTCAATGGGGACAAGGGAAGGCAAACTCTTATTCGTATTCCTGCTCCAAAAGGAAAGTCACAACAATATTATAGCAAAATGAAGCAAGGATTGGGTTATACCTCGCCAGCTTCGACTCTAGAAGCCGCCGAATCTGATAAAGAAGAACGATCTAACTCTTCTGACTCTGTTTCATGAGATTCTGATACCAGTGTAGGACATGTCTATCGAGTGACTCTATCTTCCAATATGGTAACTGCTGAGTTCTCGGAAGATGATGAAGACTTTGCCGAAGCCTCTGAATCTGATCCTTGGGCAGAAAGGATGGATACTCAATGGAAGCTTCGCTTCGAGCAACATGAGTCGTCTACCGAAGATCAGTTGGTTCAAGTCGATATTGGAGACGAGGCCTCCCCAAGACCAATTTTGTCAACAAAAGCCTCCCTGAAGCGGATAAACAATAAGTGATTCAACTTATTAAGGAATATATTGATGTATTCGCCTAGAGCTATACAGACATGCCGGGATTGGATCCTGAGATTGCTACTCACAAACTCAACATCTTGCCGAATGCGAGTCTAGTCAAGCAATGACAGCATCGATTCCGACCTGACGTGATGGACGCCAAAGAAGCTGAAGTCAAGAAGCTTATTGCCTGTGGCTTCGCCAGAGAAGAACAACATCCTGACTAGGTGGCTAATGTTGTCCCAATTATGAAGAAAACATGGAAGGTTCGAGTCTGCATCGACTTCAGAGACCTTAATGAAGCTTGTCCCAAGGACGAATTTTCTCTTTCGATCACTGATGTCATGATCAACAATACTTGCAGATTTGAACGAATGTCTTTTATGAATAGATTCTCAGGATATAATCAAATCAAGATGCACCCAGAAGATGAGAAACATACATCTTTTCGCACTCCTCTCGGAGTCTATTGCTACACTGTCATGCCGTTTGGTCTTAAAAGTACTGGTATAACTTATCAGCGTGCTATGAGTGCTTTCTTCCGCGATCATTTACGAAAGACAGTTGAATGCTATGTAGATGATATTGCTGTCAAAAGTCATATAGAGGAAGACCACATCCAAGACTTGAGAACTATATTCGATCTAATGCGCCAACATCAACTCAAGATAAATCCCACCAAGTCATTCATGGGAGTCTCTAGTGGCAAGTTTCTCAGATTCGTTATTACCTCTAAAGGTATCCACGTTGACCCTGAGAAAATCAAAGCCATTCAAGAGATGCATCCTCCACGCAACCTAAATGAGCTACGAGGATTCCAGGAACGGCTTGTGTACATCAGGAGATTCATCTCAAATCTCTCTGGATGCTGTAGATCGTTCACTTATGTCATGAAGAAAGGTGTGTCTTTTATTTGGACTGAAGAATGTCAGCAAGCATTTGAAGATATAAAACATTACTTAATGAACCCTCCAGTTTTAGTGCCTCCAGTCTCAGGAATACCCTTCCTGATGTATGTTCGAGCGATGGATCATTCATTGGGTGCCTTACTTGCTCAGAAGAATAAAGAAGGTCATGAGCAAGATATTTATTATCTTAGCCGTACAATGATCGGAGCTGAACATCGATACAACCTAGTAGAAAAAGAATGTCTGGTTTTGATGTTTGCCGTTGAAAAGACGAGACATTATATCACCGGCCAAGCTATTCATGTTATTTCTAGAGTTAACCCTCTCCGGGTCTTGATGAAGAAGCCTAGTACACTCAATTCCAGACTTGCTACATGGGCCATATTATTACCATAATATGATACGGTTTATGTTCCTCAAAATTCTGTTAAGGGTCAAGCTCTTGCTGATTTCCTGGCAGCTCATCCACTTCTCGAAACATCTAAACTTTATGATGAGATTCCGGACGAAACTTTAGAATCCAACATGGTTTCAGAAGAAATTCTTGCCTGGCGTCTATTCTTTGACGGTGCATCCAGAATAGTACCAAAAGGTGCCATTATTGCTGGAGTTGGAATCGTCCTCGTATCGCCAGAAGGATTAGCTATTCAAAGAGCTTATTCTTTAGACAAATCGTGTTCCAATAACGTGGCTGAATACAACACTCTACTTATTGGTCTCCGATTAGCTAAACAATTAGATATTGAATATCTGGAAGTATATAGAGACTTTAAACTAATTGTCAATCAGGTTAGAGGCACGTATGAAGTTCGATACCAGGATCTTGTACCATATCATGAAGCAACAATTAGGCTGGCTACATGGTTCAAGGGTTTCTTTATTGAACATGTACGTCGGGCATGCAATACGGAGGCTGATGCATTGGCTAATCTGGCAGCCGTATTAGCAATCCCAGTAAAAAGGCAACAGATGATTGTCGTCACTAACAGAGAGTTATTTTGCATTGAGAATAACTCAAATATTGAGTTCAGCAATTCAACTGAAACCAATGTCATTAGTGAAGACTGGAGAGCTCCTTTTATTGACTTCGTGGTACATGACATTTTACCTGAAGATTCTAAGGAAGCTACAACAATCCGTAGGTGATCACTCCGATTTTATTAAAATCATACTTCTAAGATCCTTTATCGACAAACATTTGATGGTCTACTCTTACGTTGTCTTGCTGGAGATGAAGCAAACCAAATACTACGGGAAGCTCACGATGGTGTGTGTGGAGCACATCAGCCTGGTCCTAAATTACAAGATCGTATCCGGCGTATGGGCTACTATTGGCCCCCTATGGCATCAGATGCCATTGAATATGTAAGAAAATGTCGAGCCTGTCAAATCCATACAGACTTCATCCATCAATCGTCGGAGTTCCTTCATCCAACTGCCGCATCATGGCCCTTCGAAGCTTGGGGTATGGATGTTATTGGTCCTATCAATCCACCGTCGTCTAGAGGACATCAGTTTATACTGGCTATAACTGATTACTTTTCAATATGGGTCGAAGCTATACCTTTATATGAAGTCAAGACCAGTAGCGTCATCAACTTCATTAAACATCATATGATATACAGATTCAGTATTCTTCGACGAATCATTCATGATAATGGACCATAATTTATCAGTCAAAAGTTTAATCGGTTTGTGATGATAACAGAATTAATAATGTTACTTCCACGACCTACAATCCTGAGCTAACAGTTTGGCTGAAGCATTCAACAAAACTATTTTCAAGCTTCTCAAAAAATTTGTTTCTACCAATAAAAGAAACTGGGGTAAAAAGCTTGGAGAATGTCTATGGGCTTATCGTATTACTATACGCACTCCGACCAGTTGTACACCTTTCCTTTTAGTGTATGGATGCGAAGCTGTCCTACCATTGAAAATTCAAATCCCCTCTTTAAGGATTACAATTGCCAATGAACTCACAACAGAAAACAATGATCGTCTTCGGCTTCAGGAACTTGAAGCGTTGGACGAGAAACGGTTACTAGCTCAACAACATAGTAAGCAATATCAAGCCCGTATCTCCAAAGCTTTTAATCAAAAAGTCAAAGTACGAGCATTCCAAAAAGACGAACTAGTCCTTACTGTCAGACGTCCTATGACTATGACACACATGAGCAAGGGCAAATTCGAAGCAAAATGGAAAGGTTCCTATATTGTAAGCAAGGTTTTCTCAAACGAAGCTTATCAACTAACCAAAATGGATGGCCGAGTTGCTATGATACCTATCAATGGCAAATTCTTAGCTCAGTATTCCAGTTCTGCACCTTCAATTTGGCTAAGTACATCCCGTTGCCTCCTCAAGTCATCTAATTGACTTGCAGCAATTTGATGCATTTTCAATACCTCTTCTTCGCGTCATCGAGCTGCTTTGACTGCTTCTTGAAGCCGAGCCATTTCAATTTCTAGATCCCGGAGGCGAACTTAATATTCAGCAACTTTTTTCTCTTTCTCTGCAGCTTCAGTTTTATAGCACTCAACAGTAGAAGTTGCCTCGACAATGCGAGATTCCAACTCTGCAGAGAGGTGTGAGAAAGCTACCACAGAAGATTTGAACTCTTCTTTTCGTGTTGCAGCCTCGCGAGCCATCACCTCACATTCAGCATCTACGAGTTTTTGGATGTTTCCTCTTATTAGGTCTTTATAAGATTTTATTGATTCTTCAAGCTCATTCAAAATATGATCTAAATAGTTGACTCTATCCAGATCACCAATCTTGCGGATGGCACCAATGATGAAGGAGGAAGGACCCCTTACTGACTCAATTGGTTGGTATTTTTCCATGACTATTTGAATTAAAGGCTTTAGAGAAGTGAAAAAAGCACTAGTATAAGCTTCGACAACTGCTCTGTTCATCGCTGAGATCCTCGAGGTAGCCACTTCTGTTGGAATTCTTATTTCTGTAGTAGTTGAAGGAACTACAGATTGTACACCAGGAGACCCGAGTACTGGCATCATAGAAGATCTTCTCTCTCAAGTTTGGGTCCCCAAATCCAGGGGAGCCATGGTCGAGCTAAAACTGAATGTGGTCGATGCAGCTTTTGTAAGTGTCCCCACAGGACCCACTGTAATCATGATACATAGTCATTATATATAAATTACAGGAATTAAGGTAAATAAAAGTCAAAATTTTACCTGATCCTGGCAATACATATAGGGTTTCACGGGGCATGTCCAGATCAGAGCGGAGCCTGGCCATGGTAGTTTCAGACACAGCTGCCTAACTACTTCCAGCTTCAGAACCGCCTGATAAGAAACGGCTGCTTCCGGCTCCTGATTCTACTTGTTTAGCTGGGGCAATCTTTTCTGCATCCCTGACTTCAAAAGCTTGATCGGTAGGGGTCTGAGTCTCTACAACAACAGTGTTAGGATTTCCATCATTCCCAGCATCTTCAAGAGCCATAGTCTGATATTCGTTATCTTCAGGCTCATCAGTTTTTGGGCTTGGATGTCCCTCCTCAATAATAGGGTGCTCCTCACCCTCAACGGTAGTTTGGTCTTCTTTGATTGGTAACTCTTAATTTAGTGTGACTTCCACTAAAGCTTGGTCTCCTTCAATGGCGCTTATAGAATCATCTTCAAATACATCGCCGTAGGCACATCCTTCGAGAGCTGCTATCATTTCTCGATCCTCTTGAGAATGAGTAGGAGTTTGGGCTACGAAAGTAACTGTGACATCATGATTAGATTCTGTAAAAGGCATTCCTCCTTAGGAAGTGTAGTCTTTGGAACTCCTGGAGTTGGAGATAACATCTTAATTCCTGCGAAAGCTAGCACAGTTACGAGAATAGTCATTTTTGTGATTATGGGCTCTGAAATTCTTTCTGTAATGATCGAAGCCGGAATGCTAACCTCTGCAGATGAAAAAGAACAATGTTAATATTTTACTCAAGCAAGACCACATTAAAAGAGTATTAAAATTTACCTTGTGGAGGTGGCACATCTTATGAAAGCAATGTTTCTTGATGGTCTTTTGGAGCCACTATTAATCTCCTTTTGGCCTTGGCCTTGCGCACAAGAGACGACTCAGGTTCTTCTTCAACCTCATCGAGGTCACCTTGCATATTGAGTTCTCTAGTAACCTCTTTTTGGGCCACTTGGCTACTTCTTGGAATTGAAGTAAGAGTTGCATCTCCTCCTCCAGAGGATGCTCCAGTCTACATCTGTTTTGTCTGGGACCGTGTGGTCCTAGTGGTGGACTGCTCTGTAATGACCAATTTAGTCTTCTTTTTCTTCCCTACAGCCTTAGAAGAAGAAGGGAGATCACTAGGATGTGAAGGAACTGATTACTTTCAGTCTTTTTTTTCCTTCCAAGTCCCTTTGCTGGGGACTTCTACTTCCGTATCTTCAGTGATACATCTAGTGGATCATTAACTTCGTCACAGAAGCCTACGAGAGAGGCTTCTAGAGGCTTGTCAGCGAATTCGTGATTCTCTTCATCTTTGAAGGATTGTGTAGTACGAACTCTAGCTCTTAAACGTCTATCACTGGCAAAACTGTTAGCCAGATGGAAGCTTTCGGTAAAGGTATTGGCAGAAGTATAAAAATTTGCGTATGTATATAACATACGCGGGCCTATCTGAGAGACTTGGGGCATCGAGAATGTGGCTTTACTGCCTCTTATATTGTAGTATCCCCAAGCCCTGGCACCATCTATTAGGTAACCCTTAGCCTGTAAACAGGTGGTGGCATTACCTACATGTAGTTGATCATAGTCGAACTGTCGAGCAAATCGGCTTGGTAAGTTCGGTTCCAGAAAACACTCGCCTTTAAACTGGTACACTAAATGTAATGGCCGGATTGTCTTCAACCATGTGAACTCAGCCAAAGATAAATAGAGAGGTGCTGCTTCTAGATCCATGAGTTGTAGAGGGAGATTCTCATACCCTGGCGGAGGAGGAACACATTGAAATCTCCATCCAGACCCTCGGTTCAAAGCTCTTCGGCATTCTGACATCGTATTTATATTCCATCGAGCATTGGAATATCGCCGAATAAAATGTAGCTGCCCTTCCCAGAAATTTGGAATATTTTCTATTATAATTATTTTATTAGAATGGTGATTTTAGATTTTATAGATAATTATTTAGTTAATTTTACGGTAGATAATATTAGCCATAGTGGAGATTTGGAGTACAAGGTGACTAGAAATCATGGCACTGATAGTGCAGTGGCGTGCCTAGACTAGTGTATTAGCCATGCCAAGGAAGGCCGAGCCATAGTAATGTCCTAACTAGAAAAACCAGGCCAAGTTATGACATGACAATTATAAATAGTTTAATTATTCATTATTAATATTATTTGACGTCTAGGTGACCCGGTCGTACCAAACCTGTCCCGACTGGACCCGAACCGAACCCAAACCCATGTAGTCAGGCGGCACATCCAAGGACATACGTATTGAGGAAATTTGGTATGAGGGTATTGCATTTCATTTTATTGGTAAATGAATATTCCCTAAGTATTCGTGATTTAAATATTATAAATATTACTATTAGTATTATTCATTGACTTTTGTATAAAATAGGCCCTCGTATATTTTGAAGATTTTAGACTGTACATATTGGTATATACGCCTTTATTTGGTTTATCGAATTTCATTATTATTATTATTGTTGTTATTATTATTATTATTATTATTATTATTATTATTATTATTATTATTATTATTATTATTATTATTATTATTATTATTATTTTATTATCAATATTAATGAGGTTAATATAAAATAATACTATTTTATTATTATTGGTTATCTGTATATATATATATATATATAATATGTATATGTATATATATAAATATTCGTATGTATATATGTGCATATATAAATATACATATATACGTATGGATATATATAGATATATATTATTAGATGTATAGATATGTATAATTTCTAAATATATATATATATGAGTATAGGTGCGTGTATATACGAATATATACGAATATATATATATATACTAGTACATATGTATCTGTATATATAACTATATATAAATATATGTGTGTGCGTATATATATACGTATAAAGGTACGTAGATATTTATATATATATGAAATTAGTATAAAGAAAAATAAAAAGAAAAAGAAAAAGAAAAAGAAAAAAAGGATGCTACTGTAGCCATAGCTACAGTAACAGAGCGAACCCGCGCATTTAATACTCTCAAACCCGAGAGTTCTCAAACAGCAGGATCAAGCCCACCCGAACGGTAGACACCGCACGTATATAGATCGAGTGATCGACAAAACCCTAATGAAAATAGCCCCGCCTCCGCGCGACCCTCCCCAGTCATCTGGTGCACCGGACGACGCCGGACGACGCAGGAGCACCGCCCCAGGGCCGGCCAAACGCTGTCCGTGCGTGAGTGACACGGAACAAGCATCAACAGCAGTCGCAGTTAGGAGGCTGAGTTCTCGACAATCATTCTCTCTCCCAGATCGATCGTTTTACGATCCATCAACTCTGGTACGTTCATGACATGACCCCCTTCACCTTCTATCAATTAGTTTTAATTTAGTTGCGACCGATCGTTAGGAAATACCTTATGAAAATCGAGAAAAATCACGACGACACGTCAACAGTTTCCAGTCCCATGAACCCTATTAGGAAGCCAAAATTCTGTCAAACCATAGTGAATTCTTGAAAACCAATTGAACAGATTTCTAGAGGACCTAACCAAGATGGAAACCCCACTTTTTGTTTTATTTTTAGTTGTTTATACAGTAGGATAATCCAGCTTGAAAACAAAAAAAAACCTGTTTAGAAAACTTGAAAAATCTTTCCACACGACGTGCGTCCCGCCATTCCGGGCGACGTGGTCATGAACCAAAGGCATTAAAAGGTGTGTAACGGCTTCGTGGTCGTGTGGGCTTTGGCAGAATTCAAATTGGTCGCGTGTGCGCGACGAATTTGATGCGTATCCGTCGAAATTTATCGTACCATACACTTTGTAAATTCTCCAATTACTTTGTGCACACTCGTCGGATCGAGACGAAACTTGCGCCATCAGGACCGTATCGTTTTTCTGGTCCTGCATGCCAAGTTTGGTCCAATTCTGAGACAGTTGATAAAATCACCATTTTGCGGGCCCCACGGTCCCACTCAACGGGCGATTTTGTGCATGGCCCGCCGGAATCCAACTTTGGACGTACGGTTGGGTTCATATCGGAAAACTGGATCCGTAGACATGTAGTTTGACGACTTTACAGACCGTTGACTCTGGCACGCTTTTCGGTGCAAAGCGGGTCCAACGGCGGACACCGTTTTGGCCCAAAATTACCGTTTTGCCCCTGTGTCCAGAATTGGACTTAAGGACAGGCGATCCTAGCTAATTAGACTATTCTGAGATCATTGGTATTGTCTATTTTAGCTTCAGGGGACTGTTGTACGAGTTTTGACTATTGGGGCATATTGAGTGATTTGGATCATCGGTTTCACCAGCACAGGACCATAGGCGAGTACAGTTTATTGTTTACATTTCGATATTAATTTTCACTATATTTCATTAATTGGCCATCGGTTATGTGATTATTTTCTATTATAAATTGTTGAGTCAGGAATGAGAAGTACCAAGGATGTGTAATCTGACCTTAGACAATGTAGACAGTGTAGACAGTGATTTATTTATTGCAAAGTAGACAGTGTAGACATTGATTTAATTATTGCAAAGTAGACAGTGTAGACCGTGATTATTATTGCATTTAAACTGTGTAGTTCGTGATTATTATTTTGTAGACAGTGTTTCTTTATTGTAATATTTTCTGTAGACAGTGTAACTTTAGACAGTGTAACTTTAGACAGTGTAGACAGCGTAACTTTAGACAGTGTAGATAGTGTTGCATAATTGTCCCGAGACCGATCACATATCAAAGGTACTTCTAATAGTTGGGAAAAGTATTTGGTGTCTATTTATTTACTATTGGTTTTTCGTATTTTCTGCTTATTTTCGAACCCATGATTGATGTCTAACCTTTGTCTTATAGTCATTTTCTTTATTTGAAATTGCATTCAGTAAATTGTGCTCGTTCCATTCCTGACTGAAAACTAATATTTTTCAGGTTAGCCGTGGATTCATTTAGCTTGGAAAGTGACGGAAATACTTGCAGACAAAAGCCTAAGAGACTAGTTAGATAGTTGAGTATTAGTCATTCAATATTTGTACACGTTTATATTTTCTGCAAATGTAAAACTTGTGAACATTGTAAATTAAATTAATTTTATGAATGAGTATTATTTGTGATTTTGATCTTCATGGCCGTGACAACGTTCTACCGCCGACACTGCGGCGTAGGCTGGCTTGGACACGTCTCATATCCCTTTTTTTAAAAAAATGGGTGCGGGTCGTGACAAGTTTTTGTGGTGACCCATGCAGGTCAGTCTTCATAAATCATGTGAACTCGTGATGGTACTTAAGTTAGTTGTACTATTGCGAGCCTGCGACAAGGAAATGCTCATTCACGAATTAAGATTAATTTAATTTAAGTGAATGACTAGGACTAGGAGTCCCTTATACAAATTTACCGATGGGTAGTCTAGGCCATACAATTTAGGATGAGAGTCATTAATTTTGATACCTTGTCAGATCCCCATAGTTACACTATTACCTCTTGATAGGACGATATGATCCAATATGGATAGATTATTCACTTGGTGAGGCAGAGTTTCCTAGAGTAATGATCTAACCTTGACGAATTATTTAATTCATTCTCTTTGCCTCTTAGATATCATCCCCATATCCTAGCCGAATTATCTATATAATTGCTAGTTGCCCTAAGAATCATTATTTTACAAAGTTCTGATTTTGTTATCCATATACGGACCTCGAGTTAGTTTCGATTCAAGTTTGTCCCTAAGAGGCTTGAATACACATGGAAGAGTTAGAATGTTTGTATTTCTTTTGTCCTCAGTTATTCCTCCTGTGCAATCTTTTATCTTAAGGGTTGTGACTGATAGGACAAATGCTTACGCTTTATTTCATAGGCAATTTGTTTGAATCTCTAGGAGCTCATGGGTTTTTCGGATGTAGTTAAAAGAATATTAGTTGACTCATGATGGCAGGACAGCAGCGTACTGTCGCCATTTATTTGAATTATAGAAACCATAGATTCACTGCAGCCATCAGCGCACTGGCGAGACACGACCCCTAGAATTGAAATCAGTCTAAGAAAATATAGGTTATAGAATATTTCTAAAACTATGGCTAGAGGTCCTCTTTGACCGTAACCCTTGTGTTAATATAAGGTAGAGTATCGAATAGCATAGCACCCTGAAATGACGAATCCAAGGGTTTACCACAGCCCGAGTATACGGGCGAGGCGTAACTCTCGGTGAAATGACTTCAAACATGATTACAGGTTTAGGATACTATGGAGGATAGGACAATGCCATGTATGTTCCATAAGATCCAAAGCCATTATTAGTGGAAGTTCTGTAAGTTGAGTAGCATGTCTCCCGACCTAGCATTATGTGGTCCTTGTGATCTATTGACGAGGTAATTGACCGACACTAATAAGTTACCAAGAATATAGAATCCAGCGTTCCATAACCCATTAGTTGACCAAGACCTTATGGACAGGAAGATTTTAGAAAGATTGTATAAGCAAGGACACCAGGTAAGTTTTGATTCTCTCTAAACTCGAACTACTTGTGCCTTTTTTCAAAAATCTCGCGTACTTGTATCTTGACTATCTTGACCAACGCTGCTATTACAGCCTAGTTTTTGTAAGCTTACTCTTTTATCGAGCTTGATTCGAGGCATATGTTTAGTGGGGACGCCTGCTAACTTATTGTCTAATCAGAATCAGTGTATTATGGTCTGATCAACCATGATGCATTTGGTTCGCACTTTATTTAATTACCCTACGTGGATTGAGATATAGATGTCTCTAGGGTCTCATCCACGACTGCATTGACAATTCCTCTTGAATTATATGTTCGCCCTTGAATCACAAAATTGTATTCAGTAACATCTTCCTTGAATTCTTTATTGTTTTTATCTTTCACCGATTTGGAAAGACGAAAGCCCGTGATGGTAGAGAGATACAGAGTATTCCCATGGCTATGATAATGGTAGGCACAAGTGTAGCTACCAACGGCCAGTCCTGTGATTGAGTTACTCGTTCTACTCTCGACCCCAAACTGTTATCGGGACTTTCAAGCCATCTGAATTTAAGAATGATTAGGGTTTTACCCTTAGTTGTAATGCCAACCTAGGAGACTACCTATTCTCAAGAGACCAAATTTTGTGAACCTCTAACCATCCTTTGAATCTTGCTTCAACTAGAACCCGTGTGACAATAGTCCGGCAGACTCGACACAAATAGAAATAGCAGACTTGGTTGTTAGAAATCTTTTTCATATGATGTGCCCTAGAGTTGGTTATCCTATCGATAACTCTTGTATACGGTGGACGACTAGGTCATTCTATTATATCGACCGTGTGTAATTGTACACACTCATGTTTCATTTATTGAGGAACGATCATTGACTTGACTTATAACCATCGTACCCCATTCCGTCGTGCTTGATTCTTTATTAACAAGAGTCGAGGTACAATACCTGGATTTTGGAATTCTTCTGACCTCATTATTCCTAAGACTATATCCTAGCTTCTAAGGTGGGTAGACCGTAAGCCTACTAAATTTTTTTAGGATACACGAGGATTACCGATTGATTAGAATAACTTCCATTAGGATGACGATTAGTGCCCTTAGACTCCCACTTTTCATTTAGATCATTTTGTGTCTCCAGGCGTGTCATTAATATTCGGAGCACGAGACCAGCCGTTACCTTCCAACAAAGTTCTTATGCAAGATCTAGACGAGTCCTCCTTCATCTAGGTATATCATGTCCCACTCAAGCATGTCCCCTTGTATTTTATTTTTATGGTACGACTTTCAGGTCAAAGGGTCTAGCTATAACCCTTACCAGAATACCCGTAACTTTCCGACTACAATTAGTGACTCAACCTCGACTCAATTCATCCGACCTAATATATGGTTGCGATCGACTCAAGGCCCACTATGCGCATGTCACTAATGTGCCACTCAATTGTGTCTTCTCGTGCCACTTAAACACAAAAGTCACTGAAGACGCATTATTGGGCTTTAGAGGCCTAGTTAACCATTCCGACTGCCCAACTAATTTAACCACTTGGGTTGAAATCTATTCTAGGTTACCCTAACCTAGTAGAAATAGTTTATCATGGGGATATTGTCCAGTCAATATAGATTGAAATCCTAGGTTCAACCAACCAGCGATTGATGTCCAATCAGGAAACCCGTTAAGACCCAGTAAAACCCATACATACATACCACTATATTTGGACTATAAAACCAAACTATTTGAAATAGGTCCCTATACCTATTATGTAGTCTCCCCTCTTAGATTGTGAAGTCATTCGTAACCAATATTCCATCTACCTGGAAGTCGTAATACGATCTTGTATCATATTTTATCCTTGCTCGTGTGTTTAAATAACCACGGGAAAGATCACAATCTTGACTCCTCAAAATTGTATTCTATTATAGAACCTTGTTTAGATAAATTTCAAGAACGGAACTACTTTATTGCACGGAGTGCAAGCCCTCTGAGAAACGAAGGGTCCTTCGAGTTAGCAAGTGACTGAACTAGAGTAGCATAATCTAGCAAATAAGGAAATGGCTCATGAATTTTCTTTCTAGCTGTATCATTTGGATACCGCTACTGCTCTTGAAACTTCATTTTTACTCTCGATTGTTCTTCCTTATCTTCATGTCCTTCCTATTTCGGAGTGACGATGGTCATACTTATTAGAATTTACCAATATTTTAGCTACGTGTGTAAAATTGTTGCTGGATAAATTTTTGGGTTGTTGTTAGATAAGAGAGGATGATAGATGTCATATACCGTAGATATCTATTGGTAGATATTTTTGCAATTAGTTGGAGGATTTTAATATATTAGTGACATGAGATTTGAGGGAGTAGTGTGACCAAAGGTGGGTAGAAGTTCTCGAAGTTTCGTAGTTACAAAATGGCTAGAAGGAAGATACAACTATTTTTGAGGAAATTAAGGTAATTGTATATTTTCTTTGAATTGTAAGGAGTAGTTATGAATTAGAATTTTGAGGACGAAATTATTTTTAAGGTGGGTAGATTTGTAGCTGCCCTTCCCAGAAATTTAGAATATTTTCTATTATAATTATTTTATTAGAATGGTGATTTTAGATTTTATAGATAATTATTTAGTTAATTTTACGGTAGATGATTTTAGCCATAGTGGAGATTTGGAGTACAAGGTGACTAGAAATCGTGGCACTGATAGTGCAGTGGCGTGCCTAGACTAGTGTATTAGCCATGCCAAGGAAGGCCGAGCCATAGTAATGTCCTAACTAGAAAAACCAGGCCAAGTTATGACATGACAATTATAAATAGTTTAATTATTCATTATTAATATTATTTGACGTCTAGGTGACCCGGTCGTACCAAACCTGTCCCGACTGGACCCGAACCGAACCCAAACCCATGTAGTCAGGCGGCACATCCAAGGACATACGTATTGAGGAAATTTGGTATGAGGGTATTGCATTTCATTTTATTGGTAAATGAATATTCCCTAAGTATTCGTGATTTAAATATTATAAATATTACTATTAGTATTATTCATTGACTTTTGTATAAAATAGGCTCTCGTATATTTTGAAGATTTTAGACTGTACATGTTGGTATATACGCCTTAATTTGGTTTATCGAATTTCGTTATTATTATTATTATTATTATTATTATTATTATTATTATTATTATTATTATTATTATTATTATTATTATTATTATATTATCAATATTAATGAGGTTAATATGAAATAATACTATTTTACTAGTATTGGTTATCTGTGTATATATATATATATAATATGTATATGTATATATATAAATATTCGTATGTATATATGTGCATATATAAATATGCGTATATACGTATGGATATATATATATATATATATATATATATATATATATATATATATATATATTATTAGATGTATAAATATGTATAATTTCTAAATATATATATATGAGAATAGGTGCTTGTATATACGAATATATACGAATATATATATATATATATACTAGTACATATGTATCTATATATTAATATATATATATATATATATATATATATATATATATATATATATATATATATATATATATATATATATATATATATATATTTATATATGTGTGCGTATATATACGTATAAACGTACGTAGATATTTATATATATAAGAAATTAGTATAAAGAAAAAGAAAAAGAAAAAAAAGGATGCTACTGTAGCCGTAGCTACAGTAACAGAGCGAACCCGCGCATTTAATACTCTCAAACCCGAGAGTTCTCAAACAGCATGATCAAGCCTACCCGAACGGTAGACACCGCGCGTATATAGATCGAGTGATCGAAAAAACCCTAATGAAAATAGCCCCGCCTCTGTGCGACCCTCCCCAGTCATCTGGCGCGCCGAACGACGCCGGACGACGCCGGAGCGCCGCCCCAGGGCCGGCCAAACGCTGTCCGCACGTGAGTGACACAGAACAAGCATCAACAGCAGCCGCAGTTAGGAGGCTGAGTTCTCGACAATCATTATCTCTCCAAGATCGATCGTTTTGCGATCCATCAACTCTGGTATGTTCACGACATGACCCCCTTCACCTTCTATCAATTAGTTTTAATTTAGTTACGACCGATCGTTAGGAAATACCTTGTGAAAATCGAGAAAAATCACGACAACACGTCAACAGTTTCCAGTCCCATGAACCCTATTAGGAAGCCAAAATTCTGTCAAACCATAGTAAATTCTTGAAAACCAATTGAACAGATTTCTAGAGTACCTAACCAAGATGGAAACCCCACTTTTTGTTTTATTTTTAGTTGTTTATACAGTAGGATAATCCAGCTTGAAAACCAAGAAAAACCTGTTTAGAAAACTTGAAAAATCTTTCCACACGACGTGCGTCCCGCCATTCCGGGCGACGTGATCACAAACCAAAGGCATCGAAAGGTGCATAATGGCTTCGTGGTCATGTGGGCTTTGGCGAAATTCAAATTGGTCGCGTGTGTGCGACGGATTTGATGCGTATCCGTCGAAATTCACCGTATCGTGTACTTTGCAAATTCTCCAATTACTTTGTGCACGCTCGTCGAATTGAGACAAAACTTACGCCATCAGGACCGTATCGTTTTTCTGGTCCTGCATGCCAAGTTTGGTCCAATTCTGAGACAGTTCATAAAATTATCGTTTTGTGGGCCCCACGGTCCCACTCAACGGGTGATTTTGTGCATGGCCCGCCGGAATCCAACTTTTGACGTATAGTTGGGTTTGTATCGGAAAACTGGATCCGTAGACATGTAGTTTAACGACTTTAGAGACCGTTGACTCTGGCGTACTTTTCGGTGCAAAGCGGGTCCAACGGGGGACACCGTTTTGGCCCAAAATTACCGTTTTGCCCCTGTGTCCAAAATTGGACTTAAGGACAGGCGATCCTAGCTAATTGGACTATTCTGAGATCAGTGGTATTGTCTATTTTAGCTTCAGGGGACTGTTGTACGGGTTTTGACTATTGGTGCATATTGAGTGATTTGGATCATCGGTTTCACCAGCACAGGACCACAGGCGAGTACAGTTTATTGTCTGCATTTCGATATTGATTTTTCACTATATTTCATTGATTGGCCATCGGTTATGTGATTATTTTCTATTATAAATTGTTGAGTCGGGAATGAGAAGTACCAAGGATGTGTGATCTGACCTTAGACAGTGTAGACAGTGATTTATTTATTGCAAAGTAGACAGTGTAGACATTGATTTAATTATTGTAAACTAGACAGTGTATACCGTGATTATTATTGCATTTAAACTGTGTAGTTCATGATTATTATTTTGTAGACAGTGTTTCTTTATTGCAATATTTTCTATAGACAGTGTAACTTTAGACAGTGTAGACAGTGTAACTTTAGACAGTGTAGACAGTGTAACTTTAGACAGTGTAGACAGCGTCGCATAATTGCTCCGAGACCGATCACATATCAAAGGTACTTCTAATAGTTGGGAAAAGTATTTGGTGTCTATTTATTTACTATTGGTTTTTCGTATTTCCTGTTTATTTTCAAACCCATGATTGATGTCTAACCTTTGTCTTATAGTCATTTTCTTTATTTGAAATTGCATTCAGTGAATTGTGCTCGTTCCATTCCTGACTGGAAACCAACATTTTTCAGGTTAATCCTTGATTCATTTAGCTTGGGGAGTGACGGGAATACTTGCAGACAAAAGCCTAAGAGACTAGTTAGATAGTTGAGTATTAGTCATTCAATATTTGTACAAGTTTATATTTTCTGCAAATGTAAAACTTATGATCATTGTAAATTAAATTAATTTTGTGAATGAGTATTATTTGTGATTTTGATCTTCATGGCCATGACAGAGTTCTACCGCCGACACTGCGGCGTAGGCTGGCTTGGACACGTCTCGTATCCGTTTTAAAAAAAAAGGGTGCGGGTCGTGACATAAAATCTCCTCCGATTGCACCCATGTCGGGATCCATCAAGTCCATAAACATGTGATCATTTGGGCGAAAGTCGTGAGCAGTGCTCCAGATCGGATCATATAGCTCTAATTCGAGAAGTTTATCCTTAAAATGATCCAAAACCCAAACTACTACACTGTTCCAGCATTTCATGTCCGGGTTCACTAAGCCTGTCAAGCGTATGGTTTGGTCTGGGTATCTTCCTTCAGCCTTCGCAAACATGTTCGCAAAAATAGGTACTTTGACGGGAAGCAGCATTGATGAATCTTCAAGAGGTATACAGCTTGGTCTCAAACCTCTCAGATAGGAGCTGTATCTCTACGAAGTACTGTAGAACAAATCCTTGTTCTGTGGACCCAATCTGTAGCATATCTTCCCGACTCTGGCCTGTTGAATCGGAGTCAGATCCCATGCCATACATTGGGGATAACAAGAAAATGAATGTTGAGACAAAGACATGTGTCTCGACATTTCTATGAGGTAGATGATTCTGTTCCCACATTGATAAAATCTGTCTTCTCTCTTCGCTTTGGGCTGGGACATCTTCTTGATCGCCTCTCCAAACAAGAAAGCTGGTTTCTTGTGAACGACATTGTTCAGACTTTCCAAAGGCTCGCCGTTCATCAAGCATAATAAAGTGAGATTCTCTTGAGCTGCGAGCATAGCTCTTCGGGACTCAGGAAGATCATATTGAGGATATTGTACGTGGGATAAGTCTTCTCGGTATTCTGACACATTGAAGGCCGAAGCATATCTTTCTGCATTAGGGTCTTCTCTGAGATCAACTACAAAAAAAAGAGAGAAAAATATTAATTATGAAGCCTATATAAAAGTATCTAAATTTTAAACTGGTTGTACGAAGTCACAGGTTGCGCGAAGTCACAGGTTGCGCAAGCATCTAAAAATATATATAATTTAGGTTGCGCGTGATTTTATGTTGCGCAAGCCAACAGAGTGCGCTTGGTGTATATATAATTTAGGTTACGCATGATTCATTGTTGTGCAAGCCTACAGAGTGCGCTTGGTGTCAGCTCAAGATTAAAATGAATTTAAGATCTACATTACGCAAGTTATAAAGTTGCGCCTAGTACGAACTTGAAATGCGCATGTTTGAAGGGTGCATTCGCGCAAGTCAGAAGGCAAAAATTTGAAACATGCGCAACACAGTTCGTAAAAACAAACAATGTATTTTTGACGCAGCCAACACTCTAAAAAGAGGAGGCACGAGTAAATAGAGTGCGTGCCTACACTCTAAAAAGAGGTGGTGCACGTTGCAAAATGTGTAAATCAATCAAAAACTCTAAAAAGAGATGATTGACTATGGATTCGTTTGTTCACTGGCACCTAAGTGATGGTCAATTTATTCTATGAAGATCACCTTCAAGAGGTGGGTGGGCTTGTTCAGCTCTCGATAATGGAGGCGCATAACGAGGCGCTCTCGGTGGTGAATTGCACGATGAAGTCCCAGCAATGGCCTTTCCCTTGTCAGCGACGGACTTCCTTGGTGCCATTTGACGATCGTCGGAGGAGCTTTGGGAGTTAGTAGGAAGAAGAGGAAGGGTTTGAGGAAAATAACTTAAAAAAAAGTTAAAAATCCTCTTTGAACAGCTATTTATAGCGAAAAGGGTATTCCGAAACTGTTGCGCAACTTGCGCTAAAAAAGCGAAATTAGTTAAACTTTGACTGGCGCAACTCGTGTCAAATTTTCTAATTCAAAGTATTTCAAATTTTGAAATCTTTCAAAACTTTGAAAACTTTGAAGGGGGTCTTGTAGGACTCTAAAAATCAATGGGCGGCCCTTTCGACAAAGCTCCAGCATTAAGTGACGCTAGATCATTAAGATGCGCCATTCTAAGGTTGCGCCTATGCCATTTCAGGTTGCACCTAAGACAGGGTGTGCGAGCTCCACGTGGCAAGCTTCCTCGAGAAGCTGTAACGGCTGCCATCATTAAAGACAGCTCTGACAGCTCGTCAGTCGAAGAAAATCTATTCGAATCCCGCGCAACATGGTGTTCGAGAAGATTTTGTCAGCATGTAATTAATGCTGACAGCTAGCTTACGCAAGTTATCAAGAAGCGCGAGAATCAATTGTCATAACATAAAAGACCCAGTCAAAGGCGCCAAAAGTTGAGTTGCGCACGCGTGCCACCTAGAGTGTTGGCACCACCTGATCAACTTTTATTCAGAAGCAGGATGATGTGGCACGCATGCCACTAATCTCGAAGAACGTGTCCACTACATTTTCTATGACCACGCGCATCTTACTCAAATGATGCCATGCGTCCCCAGCAGTTCAAGTAACCATTCGCGCAACTGGATAGAAGGTGCACAACCTGAAGTACGCGCAACTCAGAAAACAGTTATTTCAAAACTCTACAAATAGTTGCAAATCAGTTCTAAAGCATCATTAATGATCATAATCTACTGACAAAGTGCTGCTGCATTCTTCCAGAGGCTCGTGTCTTCGATATCACATTTTCCAAGGGATAAAGTGATCGTCTTTTGATCAGATTCCTATAGTTTTACTTCCCCCGAAATTAATTGTACTCTTGTACTTTCTTCCTTTCTTAGTTTGTAGAAATCAAACTTTTGTTTTTGCAAACAACTTGTACGACATCACGCCTTAGCAAGGACAAATGATTCGGCGCGAATCAAAGCGAGGACGAACGATTTCCCGAATAAGGGCGGGACAACAGAGTCAAATAATGAATCAAGGATGCACAACTAGTAAACTATGTGATTTGAAATACTGTTTTGATATGTGGCCGGCTAAGGTTTAGTTTCGAACTGGCCATGCTTGGGCATAAGTGCGGTGTATGTCAACCTACGCTTCATACTATAATGGATTGACCATAAATCTACTAGGTATTTCTCCTTTTCTTACGATTCAGAAAATCATATCAAGCAAGATTCAGAACTTGATGTCTCATGATTCATATCAAACAGGATTCGAAACTTGATGTCTTTGAATCATGATTCAAAAATTCATAGCAAGCAAGATTCAGAATCATAATCCACAAGCAAGGTTCAAAACTTCAAAGAAAATCATGCGTTGCAAAATCATGAGTCATAATACGTGTTGGAAATCCTGTCGCAATATGATTCATGATAATTTAGGAAATAAAATAAATTACATTTATTTAATATTGAGAAACATAAACATGGAGTACTTGTCTTAAGTCCACTTTCTTGTCTTTGATCCTAGTTCCAAACCTAATAAAATACAAGATTCCATTATAAATTACTTACCGCTATGAAATCTTTATGAATCTCTAAATATTCTTAGTTCAATTCTTAGCATAAGGCCCAATACTATTTTTAATACATTTCCTTTATTGGACTCAACCAATAGTATGTTAAAATGGGTCAGCTAATGGTCCCAGGGCCTAGTCTCCTGTAGCTCAAATATTATTTCAAATGCTCTCTTAAAAAATGAAGCCTGTTTCTAAAATTAGTCAGCCCAAATCTAGGCCCATGAGTCTAACACCAGCTGACTTCAAAATCTCGACAAAACTCAGACGCAAAACTAAGCCTGTTCAGTCAAACTTCTCATTTCTTATTCTTTTCTACTTTCAAACCCACCCAATCCCATGGCCTGGCCCAGGGATCCAGATCCTGACCCAGCCCAAATACTCTATGGCTAATCCTATGTTCACAGATCTCTCTCTCTTCTCATACGTACACACACACACACACACACACACACACACACACACACCCCCACCCACCCACCCACCCACCCACCCACACACACACACACCGTCGCCCAAAACTTTAAAATCCAAGAGGAAGAAGAAGAAGAAGAAGTAGGAAGAAGAACATGAGGAAGAAGAAGAGGAGGAGGACCTCACTTGTAACTCAAAAGGCAGTACGACGGAGTAGGCTACCCAGAGATCTGTTCGTGCGGTAGTGAGGAGAAGATGGTTGGCGACAGCAGCGGGTCGAGGAGGCCGAGATGATTGCAAAGCACTGGCACCATGGCAGATCGGTCGTGGCGGTGGCGGCGCGGCTTCCTCGACGCAGATCTGGTCTGCGACTCAGATCTAAGGGCAGATGCTAGTGGTTCATGCAACGATGCTCCTCAAGAAGGCTCGAGAGTCTTCTCGTGAAGCTCTCGGTAGCACGACACTCAAGGAAAAATATGCTGCTCGAGGATGTGGTGTCCGAGGAGCTCGGCATCCGAAAAGCTCCGAAGGCGGTGGTCATCGAGAACCCGTCATGCTGTGTCCAGACTGGACATGGCTGTGCAGATACAGATCTACGGATGATGAGCTCTGGTGACCATGGTTGTGATCCTTGACGGCGGAGCGGCGAACTCTGGCCAAGCTGATCGGCCTGGCATGGTGGATCTCCAACAGCGGTTGTCTGGATGCGACGAGCAGGACTTAGGTTTTAGTTTTAGGATTGTGTTCTATGTCTGGGGACATAATATGACACGAGTATATGCTGTTGTAATATGGGGGCGTGTCTTGTGTCGGGGACACAGCAGGACATGGTTAGGGTTTTGGCAAAGTTTGGGTGTGGATATATAGAGGGGTGTGTCCGTGTCAGAGGACACATATACGATTGGGGTTTGGAATTTGTGTGGAAGATTGTGTTGGACACGGGGATGTAATTATCATAGCTAGGCTATTAATGAAATGGATGGACACCGACACAATTAAGACACCATCATTAGGACCTTATGGGTTCTTGGAATGATTAGTACTAATGATCATTAGTCCTTTTTATATGAGCCATTAGAATAATCTAGATGCTTAATTAGCACATGACTCCAAGGAATGTACCTAGAATATTCCAAAGAATATTCTTGGAATACTCTAGACATGGAATATTCTTTAGAATATCCTATGGGATTAATTAGCACCAATCAGCATTAATTAAGAACTAATTCCGATTAATTAGGAAAGCAATTCTAGAAACTTTCCAATCTAATCCCTATGGCTAAAGGCTAATAGGAAATTACCAAAATCTAGTATCCTACAGTGGTATTTACAAGAATGCTACTCCACTCTCAAATACCAATAAGCCACTCCACTTCTAAACAATTGCAAACTTGCCACCTTTTTTCATGATTTCCTAAATAACCATCTTCTATACTAGAAATCACTAAAATGCCATTCCTAATAATTAATAACAAAATAGCTAATTAAGAATTTAGGAAAAATATGATTTCTATTTGGAAGGTGGGGAAGTGCGGGTTACAAATCTACCTACCTTCAAAAGATTTTGTCCTCAAAATTTCAAATGACACGACTAAAATATGGAAATGGTTCGATTAAGAAATGATCAGAATCGGTTATTCTTGAATAGAATCGAATTTAAGAAAAGTCACAATTTGGCACGAGGATATAGTAATAATCAAGTCAAAGCATGGTCATGACCAAAATACCTAGACGCGGTCAACTATGAAAATGATGGAGTCAGCATAACTACGATCATCTAGATAAGGTCAAAAGGAGCATAATCAATTAGTCGTTGACGTGATCAAATGAACCATTTGCTATGATCAAATATGAAATCTTAGACATGATTATTAGAACAGAAAGGCACATTTTATTGAGAATCCAAGATGAAAAGTACAATACAAGAGGAAAGAAACTACTAGGAATTATCTCTCACTACAACAAGGTCTAAAGGACTATTATTCTAGAAAACAGATGCTCATTCTTTTATTTACAAATAAACTATACCACTAAAGCTAGTATCTCGAAACAACCACTTCCACTCTAGTGCTAATTATCCTGCTCTCGGTTCTTCTCATTGGGACAATCTCTGATCCTATGCTCATTCAACCCATAACTGAAGAATTGCTTCATCCTTTTTCTGCATTCCTCCTGTCCATGCCCTGGCCTTTTATAGTAGGCATAAGTAATCTGGTTCTGCTGCTGGACTGGGACTGGTGCTTGGGGAATTTCCTGTTGAACTATAGACTGATCCTGAAAAGTCTTCTGCGGACCATGGTGGCGCTTGGCTGGTCCCGGGTTGTTACCTCCTGAAGTATCTCGATCTCTCTTCGGGCGAAGTCCCAGATCGACCTCGACCCTTTGAGCAATCGTGACAGTCTCTTGCCCCATTGGCAAATACATGGAAGCAATTCTCCTTAGCTAATCCCTGACGGAATCTCCTGGCTCGTTCCTCGAGGTTTATTACCATACTCTTAGCAAATCGGCTCAACCGACTGAACTCAGCAGCGTATTCATCAACTGTGAAAGTTCCTTGCTCAAGAGTTTGAAACTGCTTCTCTAGGGTCTTCCTTACTACTACAGGGAAGAACTTCCCCCTAAAAAGCTCTATAAATCTCTTCTAGGTAAGTCCAGGCACCACGAGCTTAGGCTCATTTTGTCATAACCCGTTCCCAAATAATCGGATACGAGTCGGACACGCCCAGCCTTCATTGTTAGACACAATGAAGTAAGCTGTACCAATGTCTAGGGAGAACTATGAATCAAGATAAGAATGAAAGTAATCACAACATCTAATATATCAATCCCAGAATTTCAAATACAATCTAAATGTTATTACATTCCAGCAATATAAACTATAAAGATGTCTCTAGTACAAGTCCAGATAAAGCTAAGTAGAAAAGTCTAGGCTTCTTCAGCCTCTAGGTCTTGGGCCACATCTACTGGCTCATAGGTGCCTCCACGCACCTGCCCATAGTAAGTATCACAGATTGCCTCCAGTTCGCCTGCAACATATCCTAGTCAGGAGCGGAGCTAAGTATATCCAAGGAAATGAACATGAACATCATGGTATGAACAAGAACAAGAAATATATATAAAGCACAAGAAATGAGAACAAGACATAAAACTGAATAGGAAATACTGAACGTAAAACGGGAAACATGATAAGAGTCCTGAACATGAAATACAACCTGAACATGAAATACAACCTGAATCCTGAAATGTGCAATATTGAAATACATCCAGTGTGTGTGATCGGCTTGGGTAGATTCAATGAACATGAAATGGTACGGCTTCGATCCCGCGTGCACGATGCGGAGCCTAAGCTATTCACATGAATAGTAACAGGGTTTGATCACAAATCTATAGTATTTCCCCTTCCAGACACAAGTAAGCTCAAGAGAACATGAAATAAGACAATTCTGTGATACATCGTGTCAACAAGGTGATACAAAAATGAATATACAAGACATAAAAAAATGGACAAGTTCGAGGAGTATACTTGTCTTGCTCAGGGTGATCAAGTGGGGAATGTACAACTAGAAATCCTCATGTTAAATGATTTATAATATTTAACTCAATAATTTAAAATTTGATATTAAATCTAAGAGATCACTAATACATTCCTTAGTTCTATCTTGATAACACTAAATTACCCTATATATAATTTATTTACATAATCTAGTACTAGACTAATACATTAGTTAAAGATTGCTCCTACTATGTTTCTATCAAGGCCTTTATGGTTACTTTAAATTGTCGTACAAATACCAATATGGCCCCAACTTAAAACCCCAAGCCAACTACTAGGGTGTCCACTTGTTATCGCAGGATAGGCTTAGCTTATCAGTCTCATAGGATTGATACAAAACAGTCCTAAGTAAAAGTTTTATCCTGCCTAGCCTTCTATACTTGCTATCAATCTTCCACTCTAGGATAGCTATTTCCTGGAACTAAGTTAGTCTTCTAAAATTATTCCTATCTCTGTCCACTTATCAGCTCAATACACAGTGAAAATATACTCAGTCCTGCAGATCATTGGAACCATCTCAGTCCTAGGCAAGACTTGAACATTCAGTCCTTGGCAAGACTTGAACATTCAGTCCTTGGCAGGACATTGAACATTCAGTCCTTGGGCAAGACTTGAACATTCAGTCCTTGGCAAGCAACTTACACTGTACAGTTATCAAACATGCCTGCTAGGAAACTTAGTAGTTCTCAGGTTTTCCAACTAATTAATCATTCTAGCTTCAGTCCAATATCTATCTAAATACAATCATGTATCAGTCCTATAACAGTCTAAATACAGTCTATTATGAGTTCAATATATAATCCATACCTCAGTCCAATACCAGGACATAATACAGTCTTAAGAATAAGACTGATACATCAGGACATAATACAGTCTTAAGAATAAGACTGATACAGGTCGGTCATGTATATTGATATACACAGTCTAATATTAACTGATAACTCTGATAACCTTTTCCTGTATAGCTAATAGGGACTCCCAATCTCAGTTAAGGCCACTACTGCTTAGGCTACTGGTTGTTCAGTCTAGGAGGACTGAACTATTCAGTTTAGTAGGCTGAACCATTCAGTCTTAGCCCATAGTAAAACTTGATATCCAATTCAGCCTACCATTCATTTCCTGTTCAAGCTCTGTATTGAATCACCAATCAATTCAAAGAACTAAACTATAAACACAGAGCTTCCTAAATTATAAATATATCTAAGGGTAGTCTTATGCTAACAGTTATTGTCCCACCATCCTCCTTGCAAAAGGAAACACCCTAATTTCTCAGGTGAATGTTCAGTACCACTCTGGTTTACTGATACCATGGTTTAGTTCACAAGTGGACTGATGTCTCAGTTCAATTATCAGGTAGACTGATATCTCAGTGTTGGCAACAGTCCCTACACAATCTGAATCTGCTCTAAACCAGAGTCTAAACCCTAACATCTTTCTTCCAAACTTCACCAATAGTCCTAAAGGTAAGTCTCAATAGAATGTATACTACATCAGTCTTTCACAAGTTATGGGGACAGTTCAGTCCATCCATTCTTCTGAAAACTAACTCTAAGCTTACTGAACAACAACTCAGTCCTAGGATGGGACTGATATCCATATCAGTAAAAAAACAAAATTGAGATAATGTATAGTATCAAACAACCTGAGACAGTCATCCTTATGAAGGACTGATGTATCAGTCTATAAAACACAATCCCAGGTTGATTTCACATTCAATATCTTACATCCAAACACATGCATTAGTCCTAAAAAGGATACTGCAATCAAATGTATGAACTAATAGTCAATTCCTATTTCCAGGAACTTCCCACACACTCTAACTCAATTGGTCCTCCCATGTCACGACCCGCACCCTAGAGTTAGGGCACGAGACGTGGGTACGTCCAGCCTACGCCGCAGTATCGGCGGTAGAACGCTGTCCTAGGTCTCATGCATCTAACAGTATAAGGCTAAGCTGTTTATAATCCCCGAATGGGGGTAACATAGCAGAATGTAAACTCAATCACATCTAAGGTAGAGTATAATGGAAGATAGATAAAACATGAAATCCAAAAGGGATACAGCAGATAGAAGTCTAAGTGTCTAAGATACACAACTAGAAATACATCTCAAAGCTCAAATACAGTAAATCCATAAATACAACTCAAGACAACTGAAAATAAACTATAAACAAAACCCTAGCTATCTATACAACCTCTACTGTGTCTCCTCTAGGCTAGCAGGCAACCTCCAAGCTATCTGTAAAATTTTTAACAGGTCCAGTCAGGACGGTAACGAGCACATATCTCTCAAACAGTTCATAGCAGGTTAGGAGTATAAATTATGCAATAGAGTAAAATACAGGAAGTGCTGAAAAGAAAGTACGAGTAAACAGGAGATATTTTGTAACTGAAAGTAAATACATGATAGTAGAGACTGTAAGTGGCTACATGATTTAGAGTACAATATGGTTATGTAAACGGCTTAGGAGCACATAAATACAACTAAGGAGCACATGAATACCTACTGGGGATAGTGTTCACATAACCAATTCTACTCACCCCTCCCCAATCAATACACAAGGATCCATTCAAGTTACGTTATAGGCACATGAATACAGCTAAAGATACGTGAACTCATGTAATGAGTAATACATGAGGCACATGATAGCACATGAAGCACATGAAGCACATGAAGCACATGAAAGCACATGAGAACATATAAATACATAAACTAGTACGAGTACAAGGAGTACCTGATGCACATGATAAAGTACATGAACATGAAATACCCGATGCACCCGTAGAGGGATAACATCTCAGGAAAGGATCCATATAGTACTAATCCGTGAAGATACGTGTCAGCATCAAGTAGAGTAATCTAGAACAAAAATATAATCCAGATAAGTATCAAAAGATCAGAGAATGTACCCGCCTCGATTTGATTGGAGTCGACGTGCGCGACACGAACGTGTCGACACGAGGTAGGTACACTGCTATGTCCATAGAGGGTCCCAGACGACGACACGGGTAGTCCCAATGAGTTCAGAATAGTCCAAATAGCCTAATTTGGTATATAAAAGTATAAAATCAGGATTTGGTACGATAATCTATCAAGAAATAGAAAATGACTAGCATAGTCACGATTTATGATTTCAGAAAAATATAATTAATAAATATAATAAATTTTTGGAAATCCTTATAATGTTAAAAACTATATCTGTATTAATCAATATATTTTAGATAATATTTTAAAATCCAAAAAATCATTTCTGTACTAATATTCCTACTTTATCAAATATGAATTTAGGTCAAAACTTAATAAACCAATACTTGAAAAGAATGTTTTAAATATAATAAAACTTTTAGGCTAAAACCATATTTTAATTCTCTAATTATAAATTAATAAATTAATTGATAATATTCATAATATTAGTAACAAAATTATAAATAATACCTTTAATAATAATAATACGAAATAACTATAAATACCAACTTATTTCCACTATAACACAAAATATACATAAACTAATAATTTATACTATTATATATCAATCCATAAACTAATATATATACCAATATATATTAATACATAAAATAATATATGTACAAATATACATTAACTATTATATATTATATATATTAAACTATTATACAAACTAATAATAAACTATTATATACTAATAAATAAACTATTATATCTAAATAATATATAACTATTATATAATATAAACTATCACATTTAAGTAATATATAACTTATATATATAATAATAAAACGGGGGGGGGGGGGGGGGGGGTTCTGTTCTCCCCCAATCAACAGAGCCAAAAGAAATGGGATGAGAGGGGTCACGAATGGGGGGGGTTCTGCGGCGAAGCAGCGCCCAGCGGGGTTGCGTCGGCGGAGCGGCGACGGCAGGAGGAGCGCCGGCAGGAGACGACGGGCGCGGCACGGATCTGGAGGTCGGGCTCCGGCGGGTCTCGGTCGGGGAGGAGTTCCGGCGCGGATCTGGAGGTCGGGCTCCGGCGGGTGGCCAGGTTCTCTCTCCCTCTCACTCTCTATGATGTTCAGATTTTTGGGGGAAAAATGGCGGTGGTGGTAGTGTTCTAGTGGTGGCGGCGGTGGTTTATGGCGGTGGTGATGGCCGGTGGGGATGATGAACGGCAGCGGCGGTGGTGGTGTTCTGGTGGTGGCGACGGTGGTTTATGGCGGTGGTGATGGCCGGTGGACAATGGTGGTGGTGGTCGGTTTAGTTTGGGATGGGAAAAATGGGGGGGCTGCTAGGAATTTTAGGTTTGGGGATTTGTGTAGAATTTCTAGTATTTTGGGAATGGGTGCTATTTATGGGGGAGTAGAGAAAACCCTAACAAATGTACATGTAATAGAATATAGAAAAATAGTGGAAAACTACTAACTGCTAACCCAATGCTAACCACTAACATTATCACTATCTGCCAATTAATTAGTACAAAATAAATATTAGTTATAAATTAATAATTAAAATTACTAGTTAATACTAATTTAACAAATGGCTAATTACAATTTAGCCAATATTTTTAAAGACATAAATAATACTAATTTATTCACTGATTATTTAAATATATTTAAAAATGATTTATTTAGTAGTTAATTATATTTTGAAATTCCAAAATTCAATAAACGTCTCTCCATATAGAACAACATTTATAAATTATTGATTTTAAGGAATGGACAGAAAATTCCAAAAGGATAAAATCGCATGAAGTAGTAGACCAAAACCAACAAGGACCGATAGCAATCACGGTCAAATTTGTTTTCCCAAAAATTAGAAATTATACGTTTTTCGAGATTCAAAAAATTGAGAGTTTTGAAAAATACAAAATTCAAAAATTCCAAGAAATTGGTTAACGGAGGTTACAAATCTACCCTCCTTAAAGAAATTTCGTCTTCGAAATTAAGGATTGGCAGGTTAGTTAAAACATGATAGAAATTTAGGCAATAAATCATACATGATAAAAGACAACGACCATGGTACGATCAAGATAATCAACTTGAAATCGTTTAGGCACGACTATTGATCTGGCACGATAGAATCATAGTACAATCATCATTGTTTGGACACAAATTAGGAATAATTTCAGGTTATTTAGTCATGATCTTAATCATGGCTAAGAGAAACGGATGGAGAACAAAATTCGAGTATAGAACGATCGGTAGTGAGATTTGATGAAAAAAAATCACTCTAGGTCGTATAAGCACGATCAAGAAATAAATTTCAAATTGACTTAGGCACGACTAGTGATTTTGTCATGATCGAAAATCTAATAAGCATGATGAATTAGGTCATGAAATAGGGTCTGGGTTCGAACGTGATTTAAAATTTAGAATTGGTCTAGGTGGAACCCTAAGCACGACATCTATAGAATCGAATTTATGGCAGGAGCAGAAATTGGTTCAGACATAACCAAAGTCCAGGTTCCGGCACGACTAACAAATCATATAGTTGTGACCGGGTATCAAGGTTGTTTTAGGCACGATGGAAAAATTATTTCGGATATGATCACTCAATTTTTTTGACAAGTTCATAATCAAATCGGGTAGTCGTGATCAAGGACAAAATTTTCAAGCACGATTTAGAGGCAAAATCGGTACGATAGTCATGGTCGTTAAAATCACGACCATGGAATTCATAGTCGTCTAATCATGCCAGGTTATCTAGGCATGACTAATCACAAGGAATTCATACATAATCAGAAAATCAATAATAGTCGGGAAGAGTTTAGGCTCTAGTGTTAAAATCCAAACATGATGAAATTCAAAATCCGACACGATCAAGGATAAGGTCAGTTTAACCTTGGTCAACAGCATTTAGATATGATGAAGAGTATGGTAGTAGCCTAGGCATAACCCAATACCAATTTCCGGTACGATCAAGAATAGTATGAAGCTTAATCGCGATTGGAACAGAATTTAGTCATTTCAAGAATAATTCAAAGTTTTATGCACGAGTGATATTGGTATCGAAGTTTGATTACGATTAAAATATTGGCACGATAAAGAATAGGGCTAATCAATATTTGAATTTACGTTCGAAAGAATAAAATCGAGATTTTTGAGCAACAAATGATAGAGATCCAGGTCGCGATGGAATTTAAATAAATTGAGTACGGTCAAGGGTCAAGACTACTGGTACGATAAAGGGTACTATTCAAGGAAAATCAAAATCAAAAGTTTAAGGAACGAATGTCAATAGCATTGAAATCCAATCACAATAATATTAAGAATTTTAGTCGCGATACGATCTAGGTTGATCAATTCGGGGAAATCAAGATTTGGACAATATGGAGGACAATGTCATCGAAGTCTGAGCGCAATCATACAAGGATGGAGATTCAGGTCATACTTAAATTTGATTCAATTGGGTACGAACCCAAGACATTAATGTGATAAGAAAGGATGATCAAGGTTTATTGGTCGTGATTAAGGAAGCTAGGATTCAATGATGTTGAAAAACCTTTTAGGATAAAATAAGAAGGATTCCATACGAAAGTCAAGTTAATCATCTCTCTCTAATACCATCAAGTTTATCATTTGCCAAATCATATTTTTATCTCACAAGTCCCAATATGAAAATCAACCTTTATATGAATTTTTTTTTAACCTTCAGTCATCTAAACCTTTACCCCAATCACCATAGACAAAATTCCAAACTTCTAAAACATTTCCCATGAAGCATACCCTTCTTATTTAGGTATCAACACTTATTCATTTAATCCAATTCCAAATTCCTTCACCCCGTCCTAAATTAGATCCGAAACCTCTAAATCCAGTTTATGAAATCCTTGTAATTGTTTAAATCAAGTCTCGTATTTACTCAATTCTAATACCACTATGTCATACAAAATTTATTCTTATTTATAAATCAACCTTTATATTTTCTTCAACGTTCACTTCAAATATAATCCTTTTGAATTCTACATTTTTTTTCCAATCATCTAAAATAATTCCTATAACTCAAAATCCTTGTGTTCTCTCTGTCTCTAGTCACCCTCTTACAATATCTAGTTCAATTTTGCATAATTATTGAATACTATTAAATTCTCTTTTTTATTACTAAATTCTACATAACCTTAGAGTAGAAGTTTCCAAGAATCAATAACCAAGATTTTCTAAGTTCTCCTAACTAGGTTGACCCTGAATATCCTTATTAGTTTTGAAATACATCCATGAATTATTCATAACCAACTTTCTGTGATTGTTTCTAAATTGATAACATTTATCCCTCGATTTTATTTCAAACCTTTACCACATCTCCATTTCAAAATTTTCATATTTGACATCCAACATTTTGATTCCTACAAAATCATCATATGATAACCAATTACTTTATTTTTGACCTAGATGATTCACGTCACTTCCTCAACATTTCTCAGATAAAAACGATATAAAGATTCAGGGGTTCAAGTACAGCTGACAGAATTTGATACGAGAGGGAATTGATATAATCAGGACAGTTATATAAGACAAGGAATAATGGTAATAAAAATATTGGTAGAAAAAGAATGATAATAGAATCTGTTCTGCTTATCTGTTTAAAAGAGGAACCCATTTTGAAACCAGAATTATAATACCAAATCCAAAATAAGGTCTAGCAAAAATTATTGATTCATTGTAATATGAAGAATTTCATTGCAAAAGTTACACAAAGGTTTATAATAACAGCTAAAGCTACTCTTACTCCTACTCCTAAGTTAAATAATGAGAAGCAAAATAAAAACAACCAATAATTCTTTTTCTAAAAGACTGAACAAAAGTAGAGAAAACATGTTCAAAAGTTTTTAAGGTACAATCTGATAATCATATGCGTCTATCCAAAATCATGGTACTCTAAATCCTCGTCATACTAGTAAGCAGGGCTACGATAATCACAGAGTCCTCGACTAAGGCACATACCTCTAGAATCGTGGTATTTAACATTTTTGCGATGCCGCTAGCTTGTTTGCGAAAACCTTAAATTCCCACACCCGAGAAATATATCTAAAATCAGACTATATGTCCTCACCATGCTGGCTAATGTGACTATAGAAGACTAGATTTCAAAACTTAGATGACCTAGCCCATATAATTTCATCTTGACAAAAATTAAATTAAATCAACAATGAATACTCAAAATCAAATTTACCAACGAACATCAAGATTAAAAAATGAACAAAATCCATCAAATCATATAAATACAAACTCAAATTCAACAATAATCCATCAAAATCAAATTCAACAACAGAAAATAAAGATAAATTAAATCAAGAAAAAGAGTTTTCAAATCGAAGTTAAAATAAGATTCTCAAGGGTCGTTCCAAGAATCTCTCAAGGGATCCTAACTGTGATTGAGTACCTTCAAAATATATCCTAATCCTATTGCAGGCTGTAGTGGTACTCTAGTTCGAATACCACTACATAAACTTGACCTGCATGGGCCACCACTAAAAACGTGTCACAACCCGCACCCTAGAGTTAGGACACGAGACGTGGGTACGTCCAGCCTACGTCGCAGTGTCGGCTGTAGAACGCTGTCCTAGGTCTCATGCATCTAACAGTATAAGGCTAAGCAGTTTATACTCCCCAAATGGGGGTGACATAGCAGAATGTAAACTCAATCACATCTAAGGTAGAGTATAATGGAAGATAGATAAAACATGAAATCTAAAAGAGATACAGTAGATAGTAGTCTAAGTGTCTAAGATACACAACTAGAAATACATCTCAAAGCTCAAATACAGTAAATCCATAAATACAACTCAAGACAACTGAAAATAAACTATAAGTAAAACCCTAGCTATCTATACAACCTCTACTGTGTCTCTTCTAGGCTAGCAAGCAACCTCCAAGCTATCTGTAAAATTTTTAACAGGTCCAGTCAGGACGGGAACGAGCACATTTCTCTCAAATAGTTCATAGCAGGTTAGGAGTATAAATCATGCAATAGAGTAAAATACAAGAAGTGCTGAAAAGAAAGTACGAGTAAACAGGAGATATTTTGTAACTGAAAGTAAATACATGATAGTAGATACTGTAAGTGGCTCCGTAATTTAGAGTATAATATGGTTATGTAAACGGCTTAGGAGCACATGAATACAACTAAGGAGCACATGAATACCTACTGGGGATAGTGTTCACATAACCAATTCTACTCACCCCGTCCCAATCAATACATAAGGATCCATTCAAGTTACGTTATAGGCACATGAATACAGTTAAAGATACGTGAACTCATGTAATGAGTAGTACATGAGGCACATAATAGCACATGAAGCACATGAAAGCACATAAGAACATGTAAATACATAAACTAGTACGAGTACAAGGAGTACTTGATGTACATGATAAAGTACATGAACATGAAATACCCGTTGCACCTGTAGAGGGATAACATCTCAGGAAAGGATCCATATAGTACTAATCCGTGAAGATACGTGTCAGCATCAAGTAGAGTAATCTAGAGCAAGAATATAATCCAGATAAGTATGAAAAGATAAGAGAATATACTCGCCTCGATTTGATTGGATTCGATGTGTGCGACACGAACGTGTCGACATGAGGTAGGTACACTGCTATATCCACAGAGGGTCCCAGATGACGACACGGGTAGTCCCAATGAGTCCAAAATAGTCCAAATAGCCTAGTTTGGTATATAAAAGTATAAAATCAGGGTTTGGTACGATAATCAATCAAGAAATAGAAAATGACTAGCATAGTCACGATTTATGATTTCAGAAAAATATAATTAATAAATATAATAAATTTTTGGAAATCCTTATAATGTTAAAAACTGTATCTGTATTAATCAACATATTTTAGATAATATTTCAAAATCCAGAAAATAATTTCTGTACTAATATTCCTATTTTATCAAATATGAATTTAGGTCAAAACTTAATAAACCAATACTTGAAAAGAATATTTTTAATATAATAAAACTTTTAGGCTAAAACCATATTTTAATTCTCTAATTATAAATTAATAAATTAATTGATAATATTAATAATATTAGTAACAAAATTACAAATAATACTTTTAATAATAATAATAATAAATAACTATAAATACCAAAATATTTCCACTATAACACAATATATACATAAACTAATAATTTATACTATTATATATCAATCCATAAACTAATATATATACCAATATATATTAATACATAAAATAATATATGTACAAATATACATTAACTATTATACATTATATATATTAAACTATTATACAAACTAATAATAAACTATTATATACTAATAAATAAACTATTATACCTAAATAATATATAACTATTATATAATATAAACTATTATATTTAAGTAATATATAAAAAAAAAAAAACGGGGGGGGGGGGGTTCTGTTCTCCCCCAATCAACAAAACTAAAAGAAATGGGATGAGAGGGGCTCACGAATGGGGGGGGGTTCTGCGGCGGAGCAGCCCCCGACGGGGTTGCGCCGACGGAGCGGCGCCGGCAGGAGACGGCGGGCGCGGCGCGGATCTGGAGGTCGGGCTCCGGCGGGTCTCGGTCGGGGAGGAGTTCCGGCGCGGATCTGGAGGTTGGGCTCCGGCGGGTCTTGGTTGGGAAGGAGTTCCGGCACGGATCTAGAGGTCGGGCTCCGGCGTGTGGCCAGGTTCTCTCTCCCTCTCTCTCTCTCTATGATGTTCAGATTTTTGGGGGAAAAAATGGCGGTGGTGGTAGTGTTCTGGTGGTGGCGGCGATAGTTTATGGCTGTGGTGATGGCCGGTGGAGATGATGAACGGCGGCGGCGGTGGTGGTGTTCTGGTGGTGGCGGCGGTGGTTTATGGCGGTGGTGATGGCCGGTGGACAATGGTGGTGGTGGTCGGTTTAGTTTGGGACAGGAAAAATGGGGGGGGGGCTACTAGGAATTCTAGGTTTGGGGATTTGTGTAGAATTTCTAGGGTTTTGGGAATGGGTGCTATTTATAGGGGAGTAGAGAAAACCCTAACAAATGTACATGTAATAGAATATAGAAAAATAGTGGAAAACTACTAACTGCTAACCCAATGCTAACCACTAACATTATCACTATCTGCCAATTAATTAGTACAAAATAAATATTAGTTATAAATTAATAATTAAAATTACAAGTTAATACTAATTTAACAAATGGCTAATTACAATTTAGCCAATATTTTTAATGACATAAATAATACTAATTTATTCACTGATTATTTAAATATATTTAAAAATTATTTATTTATAAATAATTATATTTTGAAATTCCAAAATTCAATAAATGTCTCTCCATATAGAACAACATTTATAAATTATTGGTTTTAAGGAATGGGCAGAAAATTTCAATAGGATAAAATCGCATGAAATAGTAGACCAAAACCAACAAGGACCGATAGCAATCACGGTCAAATTTGTTTTCCCAAAAATTAAAAATTGTACTTTTTTCGAGATTCAGAAAATTGAGAGTTTTGAAAAATACAAGATTCAAAAATTCGAAGAAATTTGTTAACGGAGGTTACGTCCCTTCTATCTCCTATGTTGAATTCACATACTAGTGAACCAATTGTCATCTGATATCAAAATCAGTTATTCCAAAATAAACCCCTTAATCCATAACCTGCTTTTTAGGGAACAAGGTATAAACAATTTAAAGCACCATACCACTAGCCTCAAGGCTGATACAAGACAATCTCAGTTAAGATACAGTATACTATAGTGGTGAACCAAAGTATACACTTAGTCTAGCAATAATGCCCTGCTATTTACAATCGAGCAATTGGTAGTATTAATTTAAAACATAATTTCCCCTTCACTAGACAGGTAAATAGATTTGACAAAACTATAATTGCAATTACCCGTAACCAAACCATTTACTAACTGCTCAATTGAACTAGGAAATTAAACACAAAGCCAACTATCATCTTAATATTGATCTCGATTTATAAAATGAACTAAACTAAAAATCACATCAAAACTAACACTCTTGTTATCCAAATCAATACACTATTGATCCTTAATTCTGTAAACAACAGCCCATTACAAGAGGTAAAGAATTACCTGATGGAAAATCGATTCTCGACACTAATTCTTGAATCAACCACTGGTCACTTGTGACAAATCCTGATATCAACCTTCTGATTAAAACATATAATTTCTGCTGATAAGGAAATTAGGAGTTCGACAGTAGTTAAAACGAAGCTTAAAAGAAAATCGATCAAAAAAATAATGGAGGATTGAACGTTCTCCTTCTGATCGAGTTTAGAACTTGATTCGTCGAGTGTGAGCGTTCAGGAACACAGATCAGGACACATACTCGATCAAGTGATTTAGATTTTAAAAGAAAAATACATTCATTGAAGAGACGGCTACACATTCAAATTCTATGGATCTGAGATTACCTTTCCGATTTCCGATCTTTAAATGGATTGGTTGATCGAGCCAAATTACGAAGAAGAGACAAATTTTACCTAAATTATGATATGAATTGCACAAATTCTTAAATCAAAACAGAATTTAAGATATGATTGGATCAAAAAAGGTTTCTCATAATTGATAATCTCACCTGTTAATTGATTGATGATTCCATCAAGAATAGATCAGGACACGAAGAGAATCTGAATGAAATGAGTTGTTCAATCCTCAATGTAAGAATTTGAGTTTTGAATCAAAAAAGAACAGATAAGAACCATAGGAGAATCATCCTTACATAGCATCAGGGAGCGACGCCATGTCCTGCTAGCTCCATCACCACCATTCCCCGGTTGAAGTCGAGCTTTGGGGAAGAAGAAAAGATTTCTACAGAGATCGAATTTTTGGAGTGGGAAAGAATAAAGAGTGATTGATTCCTTAAGTAGGCTGTTGGGGAGGGAAAATGGTGGGAGTTGAAATTCAAAATATTGTTAGAGCACATGGCCAGCTAATTCGGTTGAAAGAAAAATAATTTCTTCTCCATTGCTAAGCAATGAAAGAAGAAATGGCCAAGCCTAACAGAATATGGATGACTGATCCATTTCTATACTTCAGTAGAGAAAGTGATTTAAAATAGATAGGTTCAATCATGGGCTGGTTTCAAAAGCCCACAACTGAAATGAGAGAAAGCCCCAAATTAAATTGGGCTAAAAAATAATAGCTTAGAAAAATAAAATCAGAAAATTATTTAAGGATAATAAAAAAATCTCTGAGAAGTGGAGTTACACATTTCGAATGCAAGTCCTGGCTAAGTTATGCAGCTGCAGTCCTGCGGCTTCTATCTTCAAGTCATCTAGAAGCCTAGAAATGCAGAGTAGCCTCTCTATATCCTTAAGCCACTCGTCTGAGATAATTCCCTCGTGCCACAAAAATTTTGGGGAGCAAGCCTTTTGAAGTCAAGGATAGTGCCCTCCCGAGGTAAGGTAAGCTGTGGCAGAGGCTGAGGCAGAGCCTTTATCCGGGACGGACTGGTCATCTTTTCCATGGCGGCTATAGTAGCGAGACGGGCGCTCTCCATGCCTTCCAGCGTGATGGTAGCCTGTTCCTTCTGAGCCTCGATCATGCCTCGAACTAACTCAAAGAGTTGAGCTCCACCTATGTACATAGACTCAAAAGAGTGTCTAGTGGAGGTAGATCCTCGAGCTGTAAGCAAAGAAAGGGTTCCGATCTCCTCTTGACCCACTGGAGGGAAAGAAGATGCTCTCTCGGAGATGGCCACACTAGGTGGGTGGCTACGCGTCGGTCTTTTCTTTGCCATTTTCTAAACTAGAGGGAAAGAAAGATGAGTGTCTAGGAGAAGATAATAATAAATAAGGAATGATATCATGCAATTCCATAATCAGTCCTAAGCTATGATGAGCATTTCCTATCTTACAGGCTCCCAATGGTACTCTAATCCAAAGCGCCATTAGATGGACCTGCATAGGCCACCATAAAATGTGTCACACCTCGCATTCGCATGATCGGATACATATTATGAGCGCGTCCAGCTTACGCCGTAGAATCGACGGTAGTGAGATGTTTAGACCTTAAGAATCATCGAATGATCATGATATCGATCTATGCTCATTCACTGAACTAGTAAAGGGAAAACAATCTAGCACACACTCACACGATCACAGTCCATTATATCTTCTTTGATACATAATACATGTCCATCTCATCTTGGAGACAAATTCGATAAATCCTCGAAATAATATACAAAAGGAATAATACATCAATAATCTAAACTAATTCTAAATCCTCTAAAGCATCCCTCCATGCTACCTGCTATCACCTGGTAAACAATAATCCAATCAGGAAAGGTGCAAAGTACATCAACGTATAAATGTCACATAATAATAAATAAAACATGAAAAAATAAATAGAAAACTAAAATAGATAATGCAATGAACACTGTAATGAAATGAAACCTGCAACACGAGATGCTATATGATTCCTTATAAAAAATAATAAATACAACTACTCACAGAGTCAGATAATGAATCAAGGATGCACAACTAGAAAACTATGTGATTTGAAATACTATTTTGATATGTGGCCGGCTAAGGTTTAGATTCGGACTGCTCAGTCCTGGACATACATACGATGTATGTCAAGCTATGCTTTGGACTATAATATTTTGGCTACACATCTACTCGGTATTTTCCCTTTCCCCGTGATTTAGAAAATCATATCAAGCAAGATTCGTAACTTGATGTCTTATGATTCAAATCATGCAAGATTCAGAACTTGATGTCTTTGATTCGTGATTCAAAAATCCATAGCAAGCAAGATTCAAAATCATAATGCATGCAAGATTCAAAACTTGAAATAAAATCATGCGATACAAAATCACGAGTCATAATACGTGTCGAAAATCATATCGCAATATGATTCATGACAATTTAGAAAATAAAATAAATTACAATTATTTAATATTAAGAAACATAAATACGGAGTACTTGCCTCAAGTCCACTTGCTTGTCTTTGCTCCTTGTCCCAAACCTAATAAAATATAAGATTCTATTATAAATTACGTATCCCTATGAAATCTTTATGAATCTTTAAAGAGTCTTAGTCCAATTCTTAGCATAAGGCCCAATACTAATTTTTATATGTTTCCTTTATTGGACTTAGCCTATAGCAAGTTAAAACGGCTCAGCTCGTGGTCCCAGGGCCTAGTCTCATATAGCTCAAATATTACTTCAAATGCTCTCTTAAAAAAATGAAGCCTGTCCCTAAAATTAGTCAGCCCAAAACTATGCCCATGAGTCTAATACCAGCTGACTTCAAAATCTAAACAAAACTCAGACCCAAAACTAGGCCTGTTCGCTCAAACTTCTTATTTCTTATTCTTTTCTACTTTCAAACCCACCCAAGCCCATGACATGGACCAGGGATCCGGACCTAGACCTAGCCCACATACTCTATGCATAACCCTAAGTTCACAGATCTATCTCTTTCTCTCTCTTTTCTCAAACGTGTACACAAACAGGCCGTCGCCCGAAAACCCTAAAATCCAAGAGGAAGAAGAAGACGAAGAAGCAGGAAGAAGAAGAACATGAGGATAAACTCACCTGTAACTCGAAAGGAGGCGCGATGGAGGAGGCAACCCAAAGATATGTTCGTGCGGCAGCGAGGAGGAGACGATTGGCGGCACCAGCGGGTCAAGAAGGTCGAGATGATGGCAAAGCACTGGTACGGTGGATCATGGCGGTGGCAGTATGGCTTCTTCGACGTAGATCTGGTCTGTGACTCAGATCTAAGGACGGAGGCCGGTGGTCATGCAACGACGCTCCTTAAGAAGGCTCGAGAGTCTCCTTGTGAAGCCCGCGGTGGCACGACACTCAAAGGAAGATACGCTGCTCAAAGATGTGGTGTTCGAGGAGCTCGGCGTTTGAGAAGCTCCGATGGTGGTAGGCATCGAGAACCAGACGTACTGTGTCCAGACTGGATACGACTGCACAGATGCAGATCTACGAACGACGAGCTCTGGTGACCATGGCGGTGATCATTGACGGTGAAACGACGAACTATAGCGAAGCTGATCGGCCTGACATGGTGGATCTCTGACAGCGCTTGGCCGGACACAGTGAGCATGACTTAGGGTTTAGGTTTAGGATTGAGTCCTGTGTCTGGGGACATAATATGACACGGGTGCAGGCTGCTGTAATATGTGGGCATGTCTTGTGTCGGGGACACAACAAGACATGTCTAGGGTTTTAGAGAAATTTGGGTGTAGAAATATAAAGGGGTGTGTCCGTGTCAGAGGGCACAGACACGATTGGGGTTCAAAATTTGTGTGGAAGATTGTACCGGAAACGGGGATGTAATTGGAATAGCTAGGCTATAAATGAAATGGATGGACATCGACACAATTATACACGGTCATTAGGACCTTATGGGTTTTCGGAATGATGAGTACTAATGATCATTAGTCCTATTTATAGGAGCCATTAGAATAATCTTGATGCTTAATTAGCACATGACTCCAAGGAATATACCTAAAATATTCTAGGGAATATTCCAAGGAATATTCTTTGAAATACTCTAGACATGGGATATTCCTCAGAATATCCTATGGGATTAATTAGCACCAATCTTTTTCACGGCTCGATAGATAATTTGATAAGCCAATGATTTTTTTCCCGGGTTTCAGAATATGGTTAACCAATATGTTAACTAATCAATTACGATAAATTGGATCAGATTTTGTAGTTTTTCTTCTGCAGTACCTCGACGTGACATGAGCGATCAACATTAATTAAGAACTAATCCTAATTAATTAGGAAAGAAATTCTAGAAACTTCCCACTCTAATCCCTATGGCTAAAGGCTAATAGAAAATTATCAAAAGCTATTATCCTATAATGATATTTACAAGAATGCCACTCCACTGTCAAATACTAATAAGCCACTCCACTTCTAAACAATTACAAACTTGCCACCCCCTCTTCACGAATTCCTAAATAACGAACTTCTATACTCGAAATTGCTAAAATGCCATTCCTAATAATTAATAATAAAATAGCCAATAAAGAATATGGTGAAAATAGAATTTCTATTAGAATACGGGGAAGTGGGGGTTACACGTGGACACTAGAGAATCGACTTAACATGACGAGCCATGAGTATGAGCTAATAATGAATTATCAATTGTAAACTTATCGTATTTCACAATACGCGATGCGTAAGACAATGCTCAAACTTGATTGCCCTATACCAAAATGCAGTAGGTTAACATAGAAAAATAATCCACGATATCGCATAGGATATGCACTCGTGTCAAGCATATATATGAAGGATACCATATTCGAACATCTCATAAAATTACTTCATTATGTTAAGAAATCAAAATCGTTGAAGAAATATCAAAAACATTAATAATAAGCAATAGATGCATGGACCAGACAATATGCGTGCATGGCACAAATAGGCGCATGGAAAGAAATTACCAATGATAGAAATCCATCAAATAGGCGCATAAGGGTCATAGGTGCATATGGTGGTCAGGTTTGGAAAAAAAATAGGCGCATGAGTAAATAGGCGCATAGCAACCTAGCAATGGCACCAATATGCATAGCAAGCAACAAGCCCATGAGCAACCATAAACGCATGAGCAACCATAGGCGCATGGCGAGACATGCATGTGCTTCTAGTCTAGGCGCATATGGAACATATTCGCCTAATGCGCATGCTGTCTGGGTATACGGCAGGTTCTGTGGCCACTTGGCTTTTCTGCCGCATGGCCTACCTGCTTGCATAGAGGGTTGTCTTCTCCCAACAATAGCAAAAAATCGAGAATAAGCTCCAAAAACCCTAAAACTTCAAATGATCGTAACTTTCTCAAAATAATTCAAAATCTGGCGAATAAAAGTCAAAACTGCATGAAATTTAATTCCCTGCAACATCGAATAACTGGTTTTCAAAACTAAAAAGATTTACATGATCAATCCAACATAAAACCTTAAAAGCCTAACTTTGAAATTTAGATCTAGGCCCAAATATTCGTCAAATCCAAAAATACCTAGTACTAAACTTGTGAATAATGTAGAGATGCATAATATAGAACAAAAATTAGTAAAAAATCATGAATACAAAATTTATGGTTACTCCATTCGGCAAGGTGTACTTGCCTAGGTTAGGGAAGCGGAAGAAGTAAAGAGAGAAATAAATGAGTGAGTGAATGAAGAGAGAGAATTGGTAAGGGGGATATATACATGTGGTGGGGGGAGGGATTCCTAGCCCTTGGATGAGCCAAGTCACCAATCCAAGCCACAAGGAAAACCAAGGGTCCAATGGTCCAAGAGTGAACCGGGTTATGAATTCATTCTAAATAAAGGCCCTACTATAAGTCCATGGCAATTTTTAATGGTTATTCTATAAGTCCGGGGTAGGCTCACATAAAATAAATCTAATGCTCAAAATTTGAAACCGAAATATAAAACACAAAATATAGCTTGATTTACTAGAAAATTTTAAATACCGAAAATTCTAGAAATACAAAATCCGGGAATAAAGTAACATAGGGGCAGTCCTACGGGCTTTGCTAAGATAATTTGGCTCTGATAGAAAGGTTCAGTCATCCATAGGAATATGGAAATGATCAAATACGATGGACAAGTTCATAGCATAAATGAGGTTGCACTTGTTCTTGCAACATCAGATCATGCCATCAATAATAATCTTGGAAGACTAGATTGTCAGCCCAATGATCTAATTATGTTTTTGAGTATGGTTATTCGATTAAGTTTAATATTATGATATTACCAATATTTATGCTATCACTACAGTATTGGTACTTAAACTTAGCATAGTCCTAATGATCATTAAACTTATCATGCTTGCTACTATGTATATTGCTTTGTTCGTCTAACATGTACATGCAGAAAAGTAATAAGCAAGATCAACATGGACATATGCAATAAAAAAATTATGATGGACCAAAGACGACGATATTCCACAAGATTTGTCTGAACCACCCGACGACATCTTCGGAGCCATGCACTCGGAAGTTTTGCTGCCCGGTCAGCGGACGGGGGTCGAGAGGGAAGCACCCCCGTAGGGGTTCGGGAAAGCCCCCAAAAGGTATTCAGTTTTCACAAATTGGGTATCTTTGGACAGCTGTCGTCAAGGGAAAATGCTATCATTTATCAAGAAAAGAAGCCAAGCCATGCCATCATCATTTCAATACTCTGAAGAAGCCTGCACCTGCTAAAATTTATCTGGAGCTTGTAATGAGTCTTAGGAATATTTGTAAACACAAGAAATGGATGGCAAAATCGAAAGCTAGGGTAAAAAAATAACCTATGACCACTTTTGGGCAGACAGGTGGATGATCCGACGGATCACTGTAAAAATTCGATGGATGATCCGAATGGGACACATAATACATTTTGTGAAATTTTGGATTATCTGACAAACGTCCGCAAAAATATGATGGATAATCCAAATTTTTACCGTTTACAATCTAACGGTCGGATCTGTCCCATCAGTGAGCCCAACGGCTTTTTTTATAGCCATTGTCATTTGCATGTGGATGATCCGACAAACTTTTGCGAAAATTCGACGGATCTTTCGATTACTGATTTTTTTTTGTATTATTGCTATATTTCTTGCTTTGATTATAAATAGCCTTGAACCCCCTTCATTCAAGGATGATATTTTGAGCCTAAAAATTTCTAAACCACTAAAGCCTATCCACAAACAACTCTACAAAGCTTTTATTTTCCATCCATAAATTATGTCAGAGTTATTGAGTTGTAAAAGAGAGATCTTTATCTTGTTGTAAGATGATTAAAAATCTTCTTGTAAAAAGGTTAAAGTTGGAGAGTTTTTGGATAAAAGCTCTCGATTGAAGCTGGAGATTCTTCGGATAAAAGCTCTCGGTTTGAAGTTGGTGAGGCCTTCAGATAAATGCTATCATGTAAGAAGTTGATGAGCCTTCGGATGAAAACTCACGTTATACTATTTGCATAATAGTGGATTAAAGTCGGAGAGAGTTCTGGGACTAGAGTGCCCCTCGGGAGGATACTAGGATACATCGGGTGTCGGTATTATTTTTTGCTTTTTCTCTTGCACTCTTAATTTTAAATTGCCTATTAGCAACCGTTTAGTGCGTGATTAGTTAGCTTTACCCTGTTCACCCCCTTTAGGGTTCCTTCAATTGGTATCAGAGCAAGGATTCTATTGTTAGACTTAACATCCTTAGAGTAGATCCTTGTTATTATTTCTTTGGTATCATATACCTTCTCCTTTGATAAAGAGGGCTCTACCACTAGTAGCACAGAAAATCATATTTCTTCTAAGTGCAAAAAATGCTCTAAGTGGAAAGCCATAGCTAAATAATCCTTAGTAATTCTTAATAACCTTCATTCTACAAATGAGAAACTTTCAAAAAAAGTTATTCACTTAGAAGAATCAAATAAGTTGTTGAAAAATGAAAACAATAACTTATTATCTAGACTTGATTCTCAAAACTCATCATGTTTTTCTTTAAAGAATTTGAATGAGGCTTTAAATTTGAAAATCAAATCTCTTTCCTCACTTTTAAGAGTCAAATGCATATGTTAACATCTTTTTATGATTCTTCTATTGATTCTTTACAGAACCAAAATGATACTTTTATCTCTAGAGTTGCTTTATTTAAAAAAAGAATTATTCTTTAAATGCTAAATTTGATTCTCTTACTTGTATGCATGATAATTTATTGTTGGAACATGATATTCTTAAAAACAAATCTTCTCATGCTCACACTAGAGACATTCATCATTCTAGTATGTCATATAATCACAACCATGCTCACTCTGATACATGTGCACACACTAGCATTAGGTGCTTCTATTGCTCTCGTATTGAATACATGAGCTTTATATGCCCTATTCATAGGACTTTTACTACCAATGCTAGAGTAAATGCTATATGGATCCCTAAGCTAACAAATGTGGATCAAAGTTTATTTGGATACCAAAGTCTTCGCTTAATATTTTAGGTAGAGCTTTTCGTATCAGGACATAGCACCAAGGAGCGTATTGGTGGTTGCAAAGCTACAAAGGTCATCTTTCAAGCAATTGTACCAACACAAGTATGGCCACTAGAGCCACTTTGGTAACATGCTAAACAATTCTATTAAATGGTTTATTTCTATAGAATCTAGCATGTTATTATTTATGTCTCGCTACTAACTCTCATTGATTTCTTTTAGTTGCTTATTATCTAAATCAATGAGAGATATGATACTAGCATGCTTAGTTAATTTTCTTGCAATTACTTTTATCTATCATGACTAGTTATTTTAACTTAAATGATTAGTTCACATTATGTAATCTATCACTCATTTTCTATTAGTGTGACACATTTATCTATGCATGCTCTTCATTTTTAGTCTTTATCTATAAAGCATGCATATCACACTAGTCCATAAGAACTTAGATTTTGATTTGAGTTTATATAATTTTAACTCTCCATCTTTAAAAGTTTTTGAAATAGTTACTTCTTATCGATCTGTTTTTAAATATGTCAGATTTAATTTTAATCGGTATTTGTGTATATATTGTGTTTAGCACAAGCTTCTTATTACTTGAAAAGTATGTACTTATACTTCTTACCTTGTGCTTTGCATAATATATTTACTATTGATTCTCATGCTTTTATTTTAATTATCATTTTGTGAATCAATTATTTCTTTGCCTAATAAAGCATATTTATACATATTTTGAATTTGTGATAGCTTTTCAATTATTCAATAAGGATGCATGACTATATACATTAAATTTCAATTTTATATTGTTCATGTCTTTCTTATATTGACGTATACTTTTGTATAAATATCTTTATGGGAGCATATGAGTTAAGCTCAAACTTATATTGACTTGAAGAGTATTTAATTATACTTGATATCTTCATACTTGTGCTTACCTCATATCTTAGCTATTGATTCCTTTGACCTATTTGTGTATATCTTTTTGAATCAATTAGCTCATTCCTTAAAGTATTTTTTTATTATATCTTCTTTGCTTTTTGGTTGACATTATGGATACATATTATTAATTGATTTTTGATCTTTTCATGTATGCCTGTTTGTGATATATATAGTTTCTTATATATTAATGATTCCTAACTTTTGATATTTTTTTAGTACTTTAAGTTAGGATGTAGAGAGATAATATTTGTTAATGTCTTGCTCATGATTATTTATGAAAGTTATTTTAAAGAATCTCACAGTTTTGTTCTTTATTTTGAATTTCCTTCTATATAATTTCTTTTTTTCTAATTTATATCCTATAGCTATTTCTATAGTGCACTATGAAAGTTTTTTTTTTGTAAAATGATCTAGCTATCTTTAGCATTTAGTTTTCTTGATCTAGTTATTTTTCATTGCTCATTCCTTGGGATTATACTTCCTTAGAATTATTATTGTCCAATATTTTGGTAGCACATAACGATATATGTAATTGATACATCATATTTCTTATGTCTTTAGCTACTATGGTTTGAGCTTTTGTGTTGAGTTTTTCCATTTCTAGATAATACACTTATTTCATAACGGCTATAATATTTTGCATTCTCTAGACCGATCTATTATTTTATTATCTTGGATTAATCTCAATACTTGACAAAAATATTTATTTTATTGTGTTTTCATGAATATCTTTTTTGGCATATACTTGATAAGAGTCTAATTCATTTATTTGTCATCTTATGCTCTTATCCTTGCTTAGTAAAGAGTCTATAAATCATTTTGATCATCCAAAATGTATTACTCTTATTGTGAACTCTATGCTTAAGCAAGTATATTTAGTGTTAGTGTCTTAAGATTTAATGAGCACATTTATCTTCTTAATGGTTTATCTCTAATGTTAAAATGGTTATATAGGTTTCTTATTTATGATATTGTTAAGCTATATAATCTTGGCTCACTTTCACTCGTCTAGCTATTGATTACATTTCAATCTATATATGATATGCAAGTATATAAAAATAAGATTTCTGTTTTTCTGGACGAAATTTGTATTATATCTTAGATACATATGTCTACTATGTAAAATTAATTTGACAAATTTTTGATGTAATCTCGTTTTTCATCAAGGTTTGTAATTCATTTCCTTAATGTCCTTCCATATTAGTCACTAGTAAGCATCTCTTAAAATTCTTTCATTTTTTTGAGTCATGATTTTATCGTATTATCATATTACATCTCTTTAGATTAATTTTGAAATCATTTACATGGGATTGACTCTTTTCCCATATTTTTCATTGATTTGTAAGATTTTATTATAAATGTGGATTTGAGATTTTCTCTTCATGAGATTCATTCGATCATATTTATTCATTTGTTTTCTTCATGAATGACCCTAATGATTCAGTAGTCCTAAACTATATAATTTTGTAATTGTCAAGTTAATTTATTACTCTACATTGACTACTCATGGATTACCACATACGACATTTGCTATTTGAACTCTATTGATTTTTCATATTAGAAGTAGCATGGTTTGGATATTACCCGTTTGATGGGTACATATGTGATAAAACATTAGTCCATGCAAAGTATTAAATTGGTTGATTTTTTTAATTAGATAATCATGGACATGATATTTGAGTTTTATTTTTATTTTGTTTTTGAGCTATATTTGTCTTTCATCATGATTATTCAAATTGAATTCATTCCTATTTCATGATCACCTTTTTCTTAAAAGTTAACATACATTGATCTATCATATTTAAATATGAGACCTTTTCTATATAGGTTAATGTATGTCATCCTTTGATCATATGTGCTTAATTAAAATATTCTTTTGATTCTTCATCCTTAGTATCTATTAATTGTACATCTCTTTTTGACTAAAGATGATATTATTCATCTTGTGACAATTTTATAGCCTTATATGCATTGAGCAAAGGAGGATAAATCCATAGTTAATTTATCCCTAGATCTTTGTGTTATCTATTTTATGCTATAAGTGATTTGAAACTAGATATGTATATTTTGAGAGGGGGGAAGTAAATAATTTGTTTCAACTCATTTACACCCTTGTATATGTCGTATATCTAGTTCATCATGGACCCGTATTCCTTCAATTTTATATCTTATTGATTGAGGTCATGATACTTTTACTTTGAGGGATTTATGAGAATGTATGCCATTGTCTTTATTATCTTATCTCTCTCTTTCTTATGGGTTAAATATGTGATCTTTTTAATATTAACTTTCTTATCTTATCTTGATGACTTTTGAGCTCTCATTGATTTGGCTTTCCTTGTATGCTTACTTGATTTGGCTTTCCTTGTTGAGGACTTACCCAAATTTTATGATTTTTATTAATATTGGTAATACTTTAAGGGAGAGCATTCAAGTCGACTAAATTTCTCCTACACAATTATTTTTCTCTTTACATTCTTGTTTATCTAAAGGATATTCACATAGCATGATAAGATAATTGAGTTCAAATGCATGAACTTGAGCAAGCAAATATATTTTTCAAATAATGTGATTATTCTATACCAATTGCTTAATTTCATTGATCATTCTCTTATTTTGTTTTGCTATTTATTTGTAGATAATTGTGACTATCAATGGTTTCTTTGATCAATATTGATATCACTCCTTGTTCCCGGAATACGTATTTTAATACGTGTACTACTTTTTTGTATTTATTTAGTATTTGTCATGTATTTATTCTGTATTTAATTCCTGTAATTATCTATTAGTTATTTTTCTGTATTTTATTTTCTGCTCTTGTATATCTCTTGGTTCATTTTGGTTCATGTTGAACCAACTTGGTTTGGCTTGGTTCAACATGAAAATGGATGAATGTCTTGGATTGAGTGGAGAAGAATGAATGGTGAAGATCCCTTGGACTTGGTATTTATACGATTCTTTCTTTCTCTCCTCATTCACTCTAATTCATTTCTCTTCCACCTAAACCCTAGCCATTAGACAGAGGCAAGTACATCTTGCTCAATATAGAGAAATTCTTCAAAGATTTAATTATTATTCTATTCTCTTCCTCTTTTCATTCTTAGCATGAATAATATTGTAGCCGTAGCATTTTAATTTCATTCTTATGTATTTTAATTACTTTGAAAAAATAGGTTCTTTGGATAAATAATAGGGTTTTGATCTTCAAAACTTGTTGTACTTTGAAAACAAATGGTTCTATGTCCAAGAGGGTTCAATTTGAAGCTATATTGCTTTTTGTTTCACCTCATTTTGACTTATAGATTAGAAGTTATAATCATTTGAAATTTTAGAATTCCATGGGTTTTTTGAGTTCTTGAGCTGTTGTGAAGAACAGCAGCCGCACCATTCATTGCTCGCGCCATTTGCTGCCGCACCATTTGCTGTCGCACTATTTATTTCTCGTACTATTTGTTGCTCACACCATTTGCTGCTCACACCATTTATTGCTCGCACCATTTGCTGCCGTACCATTTATTGTTCGTATCATTTATTGTCACACCATTTATAGCTTGCACCATTTGTTGCTCACACCATTTGCTGCTCGTACCATTCATTGCTTGTGCCATTTGCTGCGGCACCATTTGTTGCTCGTACCATTTACTGCCGCACCATTTGTTGGTCGTACCATTTATTGCTCGCACCATTTTTTGCTCGTACCATTTTTTGCTCGTACCATTTGCTGCTCGTACCATTTATTGCTCACACCATTTGCGGCCTCACCATTTGTTGCTCGCACCATTTGTTGCTCGTGCCATTTGCTGTCGCACCATTTGTTGCTCGTACTATTCATTGCTCGCACCATTTGCTGCCACACCATTTGTTACTCGCGCTATTTGCTGTCGCCCCATTCATTGCTCGCACCATTCACAACTCGTGCCAGTTGTCCTGATTTCCGGGTTTGGCGCCTATTGATGTTTAGATTGTGACTCCCGTGCCTTGGATGACTTGTAGGCCTCCAGTCACTTATACTTGATCCTTGAGAGTTATAGACTCGACCCAATTGAATACTAGACTGATTTCATGCCTTGTCATGAATTGACAAAAATTACCATATTGGTTGAACATTAATCATGCGTTCCTATATTTGGAACTAAGAGACTGACTAGTCGTCTTATTGAATTGAATGAGACACGTTTCTATTTATACAGTGAGCTATTGCGACAGACTAGTCGATCCCATTCATTGACATGTGTACTCATGCTGATATTTCTAATTATATCTTACTTTCAATTTCACGCAATATTTTCTTATTATAAAAAACAACACTTGTATCTTACAGTCAAGGCATGATTATTCCATGGCTAGGTTTGTTTGATGCATTATGCCATGTAAAACCTACAACTTAACTGCACTGGTATCGTTGTAGAGTTATACATATCGTACCCCGTACGGATGTACTCATTCAGAATGATCATGACCCATGGCATGTGATTTCATTTAACACAGGGACAACTAAGTAACATACAATAACTACTGCATTGAGAGGAATGAATTCCCGAGTTCTTATATGATATTCATCTTCGGGGCAAATAGTGCCCCGACATGTCGGTTGGTCCCTACGGATACTACCAATCTGCTACACGGGCAGGGAGTGGTATCTTTTTACTTTTTTGTAATATTGTTGACGGACGTCCTGCTAGGACCCGTGTAATTCATGGTTGGCACAATTGATTATGGATAAACTAGCCCTTCTTGTACATGGTAAGAACTGAGGAATTCAATAATGTATCTTTCCAAGATAACTTGGAACTTACAGTTAGCAAGTCGTAGTAGTTGTATTGTCGCTTTAAATTGGATTTGTCTGTGCACTGTATCCTATTCTGTTAGCTACTAAGGTAAGCGGAATGTCATGACATGTCGGGTCGACTTCTGTCCTTGTTTGGTTGGGGAGTTGGTTCGAAGTATCACGATGTCACGTGAATCCCAGTAGCAAAAATAGAAACTAATATTTATTATGCTTTATTTACTTCTCACTGGTTTTATTCCTATATTTTGTGCTTCTTTGTGGTACTTGCTATTTGGGGTCTAACCTTACTGGTTTTGCATGACCAGATTTAGAGCCAGTTCCTGAGGATCCTGCTTACTTCTACTCATTGGATGGTCAGTACTAGAAGAATGGCCGCTGGAGGACACGAGTGGGTTCCTTGTTTTCCTGCTCATTTTACTGCTTATATACTTTTACTGCTTGGCACCGACCTGTTAGTCATACTGTCTTATACTTGCTTTTACATAATTGTAACTAAATCAGACAGCAGCTGATAACGATTGTGTATACCTTGCTATATCATCTGGCTACGTTTTGTAAAGCCAGATCTCCAAAATATTTTGACTGAGCATTTGGGACGTCTTACTGTTTTATCTTATATGTTCTATATTACTGCTTTTTGTTTGAATGATTGAGACAATAGATGTGGAGTAATCTTAGTGAGACTTATATGTAGTATGCACCCCCTTGTCGAGTAGACAACATTGATCATATTATACTGTATTCATCTACCCGTAATACGTAGCTGGCTGAGACATTCCCCCACTCTCTGGAATTCTGGATCTGGGGCGTGACAGTTCAAGTTTATATATATCAATTGGTATCAAGTTGATATATTTCAATATTTCTGTTGGTATCTTTTTCATTGATATCTATTTTTTTGCAATCATCTATTCCTCATGGCTTTTGATTGAAATCCTTTATTTCGAAGTTTTCCAAAACTAGAATAACATTTCGCATCGTATTGTGTTTTGGACCTTTTCTTTGGACTTCTAGTTGGTAAACAATTTACTGATTATTTTCAAGTTCTTTTAGTTTTACCAACCATAGTATTTTGACAAGCTATTTTCTATTGGGTATTCTACATTGAGTACGTAGTTCTCTAAACTTGTCATTACACACTTCTCCCATTATTTTTATTAGTATATCTTGATCATGATTGTCTATGGCTTTCCTATGCTCTGATTTATATGCTTGAGATTGATTTTATTTTATCTCTTGGTGCGGGGGAGCTTATTTTTGATCATGTCAAAGGGGAAGAAGTAAGTTTAAGTATGTATTAATAGGTTTATGTATGTATTAACGTAGCATGCTATTAGTGATTGATCCTTTATGTCTGCTTATACATTAGTGATACATCCTTCTATGATTTCTATCTTAAACTTAACGAAGTTGCCATAATAAAAAAGGGGAGATTGTTAGCCCAATGATTTAACTATGTTTTTGAGTATGGTTATCTATTAAGTTTATCATTATGATATCACTAATATTTATGCTATCACTACAATATTGATACTTAAACTTAGCATAGTCCTAGTGAGCATTAAACTTGTCATACTTGCTACTATGTATATTGCTTTATTTGTCTAATGTGTATATGCAGAAAAACAATAAGCAAGATCAACATGGACATATGCAATAAAGAAATCATGATGGGCCAAAGACGATGACATTCCATAAGATTTCTCTGAACCACCCGACGACATCTTCGGAGCCACGCACTTGGGGGTTCCGCTGCTCGGTCAACGGACGAAAGTCGAGGGGGAAGCGCCCCCCGTGGGGGTTCGGAGGCGAAGTCCCGAAAGGTATTTAGTTTTCACAAACTGGGTATCTTTGGACAACTACCGTCAATGAAAAATGCTATCATCTATCAAGGAAAGAAACCAAGCCATGCCATCATCATTTCAATACTCTGAAGAAGCCTGCACCTGCTAAAGTTTATCTGGAGTCTGTAATGAGTCTTAGGAATATTTGTAAACACAAGAAATTGATGGAAAAATCGAAATCTAGGGTAGAAAACAACCCATTACCACTTTTGGGCAGATAGGAGGATGATCCGACGGATGATCCGAATGAGACACAAAATGCCTTCTGTGAATTTTCAGATTGTCCGATAGACTACCACGAAAATCTGACGGATAATCCGGATTGTTACCGTTTGCAATCCAACGGTCGGATCTGTCCCATCAGTGAGCCCAATAGCTCTTTTTATAGCCATTGTCATATACAGGCGGATGATCCGACAGACTTCCGTAAAAATTCGACGAATCTTCCGACTGTTGACAAAAAGTTGCATTATTGCTCTTTCTCTTACTTTGGTTATAAATAGCCTTGAACCCCTTCATTCAAGGATGATGCTTTGAGTCTAAAAATTTCTAAAGCACCAAAGTCTATCCACAAACAACTCTACAAAGCTTTCATTTGCCATCTATAAATTGTGTTAGAGTTATTGAGTTGTAAAAGAGAGATCTTCATCTTGTTGTAAGAAGATCAAAAACCTTCTTATTAAAAGGTTGAAGTTTGAGAGTCTTTGGATAAAAGCTCTCGGTTGAAGTTGGAGAGTCTTCGGATAAAAGCTCTCAGTTTGAAGTCAGAGAGGCCTTCAGATAAAAGCTCTCGTATAAGAAGTTGGTGCGCCTTTGAATGAAAACTAACGTTGTAGTATTTACATAATAATGGATTAAAGCCGGAGAGAGTTCCGGGACTAGAGTGCCCCTCGGAAGGATACCAGGATACATCGGGTGTTAGTATTATTGTTGCTTCTTCTCTTGAACTTTTAAGTTTAAATTGCCTATTAGCAACCGTCTAGTGCTTGATTAGTTAGCTTGACCCTATTCACCCCCCTCTAGGGTTCCTTCATAAATGGTATAGAAAAATGCATATAATAAAGAGCGGTCATCTCCAACATAGTAATTTCATCTATTGAAGTATCTTTTGGAAGAATGACAGAGAATACCATACGATGCAACTCATAAAACTAGTTGTTTAGATATTTAGGACGAAGATGTCCAGGTGGACGATGATTGGGTTCACATATCGAGTCCTTAAGTGGGTCAAGAGTCATATCATTTTGATATTTGAATTTGATGATTTCAACTAGAGCGTCACCTTCATTAGGAATATAAAGTATTTTTGCCAATTTATCATCATCGAATCTAATATCAATATCACCGACTCATTATAGAATAGTACCATATGCAAATGACAAGTTACAATAAAACATGTAGATAACATTTATATAAATGCAAGGATGTGTGAATGTCTTATAGGTTAAGAAACTCTTTGTCGATAAAATGTATCAAATTCGTCACAGACCAGTGTCTCGGCGGTATGCCGTTTATATACCAAAGTTTCTCTATATCAAAAATTGGTATACTGGCGGTACAATGCAGTGTACCAACGGTATGCCATTTTTTGGCACGGGTACACCTAGAAATTAGATTTTTGGGGAAGAAATCACATCCCGAAATCCACTAAAACAAGTCTACCAGGAAATCGATACTGGGGGTAAGTCTTATATAGCATATAGAATAGAATTCATGGTGGTAGCTTCCATATCACTCCCAATACTAAGTTTTTCAACTAAGTAAATATGAAGACTTTTGCAGGAATTGAAAACTTAGATTAAACCAAATTCAGAAACACGTACATAGGCGAGAATCATGAAGGATACATATTTAACAAAACAAGTTTTGGACAAAACTAAACTATCAACACCAAGATGAAAAAATGATAATAACGTAATATATTCAAAAGTTTGGCAAGATGTACTTGCCTAATTAAAAACGAGCTCCCAGCTTAAACCTTATACTCCACCACTAAAAGTAGTTTAAAAACCACACTCTTAGACCTCAAGACCAAGCTCCAATGTCATTAGGAAACTGGAGAGAGAGAGAGAGAGAGAGAGAGAGAGAGAGAGAGAGAGAAAGAGTAAAAAAGAAAAATCAAAACAAAATAAAGGGGTATATATAAAAGAGGGGAATTAATAGTGATTGTCTAATCTACCACTCAATGATCTATGACTTGATCAATTCAATATCGACTGTATATAAATAAAACTAAGAAACCATTGGATAAAAGGGTGCTTTAGAACCAAGAAACCACTAGATAATAGAATAAGCGAAATACTATTCATGAAAATATCTAAAAATAGAAAATATCCTTGGACAGTATACTGTCGGTTTGTCAGTTAGGAAATTAATTTCCTAATTTAGGAAAACTCCAGGATTTTGTTCTATATACAGATCATAGCACGAGTCTTTGGAATTATCAAAGGATAACATACAAGTCACTGGTAGTCGGATAATAAACATGGTCATCAGAAACTCAAGAAAACACGAGTATCTCACGATACAACAAAAAATTGAGAAAACTCAATGAACAGTAAATTTTTGCGTACCGGTATACGAATATTGATACTGTAAGACGGGTCTCACACCTGAGAACAACATGTGATTATAGGATACAGACACATATATAACATGAATTAACTAAAATTACCAATAAGAATAATGGGAGCCAACAAGTCCAAATAGATAACAATGTAAGTAATTACAATAATTTACGTTCTACGGTATATGTTAAGGTCATGTTTTCAATCGTCATATGAAAATTCATTTTCTTCGTCTTTATCTTCCTCATCTTCTTTCTCGTCTTCGCTTTCATCTACTTCGTCTCCCTCTTCCTCTAATTCTACCTCTTCTACTTGATTATACACATAATGAGTAACTTCTGTAGAGTCCATGTATATTGTATTTGTTATAAGAGATAGCTCGTCCTCCGGCTATTTGATCAACATTGAAGATATTCCTAGATTTAGTCTTGTCTACTGCCAATCAATCTGACGTCATTGTTCCCCACCTTGGATAGCTTTTGAAATAAATAAACTGAGCTTGATTTAATAGAATGAACGATTTGTATCCTTTATATCTTCGTTATTAGTTTATATCCATAATACCATGCTTGTTAATTTTCCAACCTTGGTCTTAGATATAATCGAACTAAGCACACTTGAATAACATGATCTTTGCAGGCTTTGCATCAATTTGTACGTCAACTCTAGAATCTCTCGTAAGACGTCAACAAAACTATTGCCTGCATCGACGTCTTTGTAGTTTGACGATTTAATATAAACACAACTATTTTCTTATGAAATCGAAATCCAAGAAGCTCTCTCTGATATGGACATTTGCTATCTTTGATATAAACTATTTATACAATATTATGACAAGACTTCAATGACCTAAATTAGCTCATTGGCTAAAGTTCTAATTGCTTCATTCTTAAATGTTATTATGTATGGACCATCAACCTAAAACCACAGAAACATCATTAAGTTCAATGTTGCGTAATGATTTACTAGTGCATATACAACTAAACCACTGAGCTCCTTATATATGTGCTCAACCAAGAAGGAAAGTACCATAACATTTCTTGGTCTACTTCTTCTTATGTTATGTATGGTCTACTCGACCTCACTTCGTTATTAAATTTGATAAAAAAACCTTGACCAATTTGAGTAATAATATTAACTTATCTAGTCAAATTAAGATGACATCAATGTATTAATTACTTACCTGTAACGCCCCAGTCCTAGTATACGTAGGATTAGGAATACGTAATGTATATGCAAGCTACTCCAATATATGGAACCGAAGAAAACACACATAAGCTATAATATATGAACACTAGCTCATAACTACTATGTCACAATCACAGAGAATATCTATATCTTATCCACAACAGAGCAAAGAAAAATAACTAATCATATATCAACTGAAATGTCAAACAAAAAATAGCTAGGTGGAGACAAATCCACTACCAAGCAACAAAATCAACTTGAATGAAAATAAGTAGAAACTATAGAATCTATCACAAAAGAATCAAAAGTAATCGGAAGGTATGACGTCCCGTGATAGAAAATGAAATATTTGATTCGAGTCCGTACTCTTGCGTAAAGTCCTGATCATCTATACTTGAAGAGATCACCGGGTCCTGAGAGGGACGTAACTGGTATTCCAGGGATCGCGTATTGATCTATACGACATAACCATGGCCATGCGGCCAAGTCATCTACACATGTATCATTGTGAACCCTTCAACCGAAAAAATTCCAGGATGACGAATTGGTGTGCGTATCGATTGATGAAGCATGAACAAGTTTAATCTCATAATCTAACCCTTTAATGGAAAAAAAAACAAGAGTTCACAAATTATACCTAAAGTGACAAGGAGTTGATGACAGTTTCCAGCAATCTTGATCGATCAGCAACCTCAAGATCTTCTGCCATATTCCTTCTTCGAGTTGGACGTCGTATGGGCTATGGTCTCCCAACCTTTTTTTTCTCCTTGGCTGTCCTCTTTTTCTCTCCTTTTTTGATGAACGAATTAGAAAAAGATGCTCTTCTTACGATACATGTGACGGCCAGAGAATAGAGGCTATATATAGGCTACGGCAGGGACCATAAGGATAAATTAGGTTTAAGTATCCTAACAGGTCTAGGTATTCCGTGTTTAGCCCGAACACACAATCCAGGCCTATTACCAATAGCTCGGTCCACTAAAGAGCTATTGTTTCACTACCTTCCTAATTCCAAATTATGTTTATGGGCTCCTTCTTATTATATGCTTGTTTGTCTCCCCATGTTAAGATATTGAATCTTCGTCAATCAAAATAAGTTACTGACAACTATATTGATCAACATCTTTTATCCTTAAGTTGTACCACTCAACTTTATTTGTCATGTCGGATATAATGCACCAACATGCTTTATATGACAATTCTTATAACTTTCTTAAGGGGACATCTTCAACCCGATACATCAGGACATGAATTCCTTTTATAATCAACAGTCCATCATACGCATAATTCCATTACTCAATTCATAGAGTTTATTGACTCACTATAAATCTCACTTTTTTATAAATCAAAGTAATTTACACTACATATACATCTTGATTATTATATCTGGATTAAGAGCACAAGCATAAATAATAACAGAGGTATTATTCTCTTATATAGTAAAGAGCACAAAGTGCACTACTATAAACCTATAGTAAAGATTAACTAATGCCATATTATACTACAACCTTACCAATGGTTTATCCAAATCTATCTAGGTTGTTAACCACTTATATATTCTACAAGAGACTGATAATATGATCTTTTATGTGTTACCACACACCATATTATCTAAAAATTAGAATATCAGACACTTGCATTAACATATAACAAATATAAAATCCGAACATTTGCCTCATTCAAAAATAATATGAAAATGTAGTTAGTACAAAATTAATGCTTTTAGTTTATAACCCTAAAAGTAAACAAGACAAAATAACATGCTATATGAACTTCCATGATAAATAAAGATACAAAAGACTATCATAGTAAATAAATATACAAGGGGTGGCTTAACTGTTACTCCTCATTCCCGGTATATGTATTTTTTATTGTTCCTATATATGGTATCTGGTATCTATAACACGTGCACTTGTAGCCTATCTCTATACCTGATCATGGCATGAGACAGTGTCTCATCGTAGAGTAGTATGCAACTCCTTGTCTTTGTTTATTTGTAGGTGTGGTTCACTTCTTTGAAGATGAAATACTGGGCCGTGTTATGATCCGGACTTATATTTAATTATAAAGTATGGATCATGATATTAGTCATTTGGGTTAGAAGATGTTATTGTTATGGTCTAGTGGTGCCACCCCCACCATCATTTAAATATTCTCTTCCCCTGTATCTCTCATTATTTACTCTCATTTACTCCATCAACCAACCATATGCAAGTATATCTTGCACTAATGGAGAGACCACTTGCTCATTTTATTTCTTTAGTTTCTTTAAATAGTTTTTGTCTATATTATGCATCTTTACATTCTCTATATGTTTAGTACTTGGTATTTTTGAATTTGATGGCTATTTTGGTGTAGATCTAAGTTTCTAAACTATGGCTTTTATGGATTTTTATTTAAATGATCAATCAAAAGTTGTTATTTTCAAAAACTAGTTGTTATATGTGGTAGAGAATTCAATTTCTTGTAGTTTTAGCTTTTGTTTTGCTGGAGAAGAAGTTATAGCCATGACAAGTTTCAAGAACTTCTATGGCTGAACTTGCTGTCTGGGGACGACGACCTACTATATGCGTAGTGGCCATGGAAACTTACTGCATATACCCTCTGACAACATACGCTCTATGCACATAGGTTTTCTATGCACATGGGTTAAGGACACATGCATGTCTCGTATATGCACTTGTCTCTTATATGTGCCTGGTTCGCATATGCGCCTGCCCATGCTATGCGACTATCTCGCTTATGCGCTTGGCCGTGCTATGTCACACCCCGATTCCGAAGGATCGAAAACTAGCCATTGGGCATGATGCCGTACAAGTCTAGATTGCACTTGTACAAGGCAAAACGATTACAGTTCCTGGTATTTCTCAGAAAACAATGACAATATAGCAAAACCAAGCAGATAAATTGAAGTCACACAAGATTATGAAGAAAGTATCTCTTTATTGATAATTACAATAGATTACAAGACTTGCAGCGGAATATAGAGTTTACAACTGATTACAAGACTTTGAATAGCCAACTGAATATATACACTTGCCCTTTAGGCTACAACTGAATATGTCAAATTCTTTGCAATGAACTTGCCAATTTGGCTACAATCTCACTGGTACAACTGAGTTACACTATTCCATACATTATGTCCCGTATAGCATAAGACATCATCTTGCAAGAAGAGCTTCTGCCCACCCATTTAATTCATCGATGCTAAGCACTGATCAAAAAATTTTCCTCATACGCAAGCACCTGTAATATAGCCTACAACGTGGGTCAGTACATCATCAATGTACTGGCGAGCGGTGTTGGCCCAACTCACCTAAGAAGACAATACTAAGTAATCATATTATAGAACATTATTAACAGTGGTCTTTCTCGTTGCCTTAGGGTCAATTTCATGTTATAGCCGACAAGAAGTAAAGCATGCAAATCTCATAACAAACATAATTTGAAGCATACATTTATCACCCTTTTGTGTTTCTTACCCATGGTCGTATAGCCATCCCTATATATTCATAATACTTACTCAGCCTACAAAAGATATTGTTAGAACAATATTATAATTCAATATAATTGTCACCGTTCAGGTGATTCTTACCAACAGCCGACATCCCTCCCTGTAATTGAGTAATAACTTACTCTGCCTGCATAAGATATCATTAGCACTGGACCTATCTATATGAAGGTCACTGACTACACGTCATCTTGGACCATCTTACAGGTATGACGGTACCCCTTGCAGTGCGGGTAGCTAGCCCCACTGAAGGTCCCGTATACCGTGCTACTACTTCAGTACGAGGTTCTCTCCAGGACGAATCGGTTTCCAAGGCCTTGGAATACCGTTCGAGGAACCACCTTGTCGATAAGTTGTCCACGACCATTAAATTATATGCAACTTATCTAAGAAGAAAACATATATTGCATGATAAGGAAAACTAAGTAATAACCCATCATTCTCATTCGTATTGCCATCTTGTCTTGGGCCAACGCTCACATTATCATCTGTCCAATCCAGGGTCTTAGCATAACCAACATTCTACATCGGCACAGGATAATAGAATGTTGTTACTCAATCTCTTTTTCACATCTTTGTTACCATACATCTTTCCAACCGAACTCAATGTACTCACCGCCCAATTCTTGGGACTTAGCATCTGTTTAGCATACGTTCATTCGGGCATAATTCAAGCATACTCACTGCCCAGTTCTTGGGTCTTATTATCTGTGTTACCATCTATTCGTCGAGCTAAGGCTCGATATTCTCACCGCCCAAGTATTTGGGACTTTTCTTTCACTTTTCATATATTTTATAGCAACAATACGTAAGATCACAAATCATGAAATAATACGCAATAGTTTCTGGTCATGTGATTAATTATATTTTATTATCTTTCTGACTTTCATGTAAGGTGTTATTCAATAACTCAAGGAGTAAACATAGCATACTATCCTTTATTTTAAGCGTGAAGCTAAAGGATCTTTGAAGGGTTCAACACTACTCACATTCATAAGACAATTTTTGCCATGATCGCATGGCCTTCCAAGCGATCATTGGCACAATCCCTTGCCCAATAAGGCTTTATCGAACCAACCATCCATCATAAGACATCTTGCGGGTCGGGGCACTGTTTGCCATAAAATATAAAAGAATAGAACAATTATCGGAGGACTGGACTTTTACTTCACAATACAAACTCGCTTGTACAAAAAAAGCCTAGGGACGAAAACCTAGGTACAGCAATCTAAGTACAATTGTTTATTTTAGATTCTGGGAGGTGACGGTAGAGGCTCGGGAAAGCGACGGCAGCTCTGCCTTACTCCTTGGACGATCGGGTACAGCCTTGGCTCTGTAGAAGAACTGCTGGGCGTTGATAAAAATGCTCTCACTTCAGGCTCTCTGGCTCTCTATGTCTCTCTCTGTCTCTTTGTATGTCTCTGTGTGCGTCTGTCTCTATATCTCTCTGTGTCTATCTATTCGCAAGGGAATGGCACCCTACTATTTATAAGAGTGGGGGGCCTCATTAGGGTTTACAATGATTGCCCATTCTTGAAAGTCGGCGGCTAAGGATCATTGGATCTGGGCCGTTCATCGAGATTTGGGCAATAAATATGATTGCATCAAATCTTTTGTGGGTAATTAATGCTGATTGACATAAATCCTCCTGATTTGTCATGCCAACCTCGGATTCCTCGACACGTGTCTTTAATTGGCTTATTTGCAAATGATCTAATTTGATCCCAATATTTCATTAGGATTTGTTGAGGGATTTCGATCAATCTGATGCCCCGTGCCCTGCTATCATGCCACGCGTCATAACAGCAAGCCATAACAGAAATCTGAGCCACAGAAAAGTTACTCCTCATTGGGCCGCATAAGGATGGCCATGTGTCAAGGCTGCCTAAGAGTGGCCCCCTGACTATTTAGACCGCATGGTAATAATTTGAGCCGCATGAGTGTGGATGACCGCATAAGTGAACTGTATGGAGATAGTCCTTACGAGCCGCATGGGGATGGTCTTTGTGAGCCACACGGAGCTAGTCTTCGTGAGCCGCATGAGGCTAATCTTCGTGAGCCGCATGGGGCTAGTCTTTGTGAACCGCATGAGGCTAATCTTCGTGAGCCGCATGGAGGAGCCTCCGCTTGGGCCGCATGGGGGAGTCTCCGCTCGGGCCGTATACGACTGTCCACGTGTCAAGGCCGCATGACAGTTTCTGACTCTCGGGGAAACGTGTCAAAGATTTTCTTCGCTTCCCAAGGAGTCCGTCATTATGAGGGAATCATAATGATATCTTCGTGTCAGAACTGTCACCTTGTCAGAGCTGTCAGCCATCAAGGCATTTAATACAGTAAAGGACAAACGAGAGAGCTGTTTGCAGGCCACATGGCTCCTCTTTGAGCCGCATGGAACTTGTTTGAGCCGCATAGACGCTCGAGCCGCATGGATACTTGAGCCGCATGAACTCTCTGAGCCGCAGGGGGCTCTCTGGCCGCATGGATCTTTCTTTATTCTTTTCCATGCTTCTACAAGACCCCTTTTAAAGTTTTCAATTTGCAAGATTGAAATACTTTGAATAAGAAGCATGGCCATGTATTCTTCTGGCAGCATATGATGTTCTGGCCGCATGGATGTCTCGACCGCATGGATGACTCGGCCGCATGGATGTCTCCGCCGCATGGATGACTCGGCCGTATGGATGTTTCGGCCGCATTGAGTCAATCAGTCGCAGGGACTTTCGGGCCGCATAGCTCCTTGCCACGTGTGCGCGTCATTAATTGCCTCAAATTCGTTTTAGTGCCGCCTTTAGGGGAGATCCCAAGGGTCGGCTCATTAAATCTTTGGATTTTATGCTCTGGGAGAATCTCCTTGATGAGAGAGGGGACGAAATTCGAGGAGTCAGTTTCGTCTTTTCCGTGGCGGTTATCAATCTACGTGTTCCCTCCCTCTCTTGTCCTCCTATAAATAAGAGGGTTTTGAGAGAGAAAACTTCTTTACTTTCTCCTTTACTTTGAATTTTCCCTACTCCATTGTCATCTTCTTCTTTAATAGCCAATGGCTTCCAAGAAGACCGTTGCGACAAAGGGCAAGAAGGCAGCATCTTCGTCGAAGAAGACTGCCTCTACTTCAACCGCGGCTGTTCCTCCGCCGGCCGTCGTGCCCGCAGCTCACCCTGACGTCCATCCTCCTATTGCTGGTAAGGACTTTATATGGTTTTAAAGAACCCTAACTGCTATGGCTACATTGTATGCTTTATGCACGAGCCTTTATCTTCATGTGAGCCGCATGTTCGTCCTACGGTCGAGCCGCAAGCCGCATAAGAATAGCCACTGTGGCCGTATACGCGCTTTGCCAACAAAGCCACATAAGTTACACTGAGCCGCATAGATTCGTACACATTTGTCTGTCACGTGGTCCGTACGAACTTATCCGATCCCTGCGGGCCTTATGAAAGCACTGCCGCATGACCCTTCACTAAGTGGAGCCGTATGAATGTTCTGCTGAGCTAGAGCCGCATGAGGCTTCCGTAAGTTGGAGCCGCATAAGTGTTCTCCTGAGCCGCATGAGGCTTCAGTAAGTTGGAGCCGCATAAGTGTTCTTCTGAGCCGCATGAGGCTTTGTTAAGTTGGAGCCGCATAAGCTCGAAAGCACCCATTAGTTCCTTTTGTCCATCATTTTAACTTATCTTTTTCTGTCTTCTTCTCAGTGAATTTGTCGGTTAATGCTGCTGGAGAGCTCCTGGTAGGCAGCGTCCAAGCTGCTCTGGGCTATAGGTACGACCATATAGTCGAACACATGGCTGACCAGTTTCCGAGTGACGAGCCCCCGGCGAGATCGAATGCCATCAAGAATCAGCCTTTCTATTTTCTTAATGCTATAATAAACTCGGGGAAATTAGAAGGGGAATACTTGAAGCCCGTATTCTTCTTTGGAGACGCCTTGACTGTGAAGAACAGTCAGATTCTGGAGGTGTCAGAGAACTGGAGTTTTGTTTCTAACGGGTGGCGATCCGTATCCCCCAAATGGAGCGTCACTTTCCTTTATCTTTGTTCAATATGCTCCCATTGGACCGAAAGATGGAAGATTCTTTAACTCCTACTCGGAGTGGGATGTTTGTGAGAGACATCCATTTTAACAACAGCCTGAAGTCGGTGTGCACGGACAAGGTGCACACCAGCCGTTCCATAATGGGATTGGCCCCGGGTACCTTCTTGAATGTGCTGGGTCCCAATTTCACATTTTTTACCACCGACACTTTTATGAACCAACTCCCTCGGAAGGGCTCCTATCCCATTGGTCGGTTGATGCTCCCTAGCTGGATACATCCGATTCCCTCGTGGACCAATCTGTCTAAGTGGATTTTGCAAAAGTATGAGGCCTTTCTGTGTGAGATTGGTCTTTACCATGCTATTCGGGGCACTAGGCATGGCTTGCCTATAAACAAGAGATTATTTATATCTCTGCTGGAGATGTATAATCGCCGTACGGGAACCTTCTATACTCCCGTAGGGGAAATGGGGCTCGCGCTCCATGAAATGCATGCGGTCTCCAAGCTTCCTTGGGGGGGACGAAGCTTTTGAGGCATATACTCCCACGAACGAGGAGTTCGAAGAGTTGGAAAGGCGGCATCCAGGCTTCGTAGCTCTTTACCAAGAGATATTGTGCCATTATAGCACATGTCATCAAATAGCCAAAAAGGAGAACAGCTCGGAAGGGAATGCCCCTCATACCAAAGACTGGGTGCGCTACCTCTTCACGACGGATGCCTCGGGTCAAGTTACTCCCTGCCGTCCTCAATTCCGGGAGGCGGTGAAAGCCTTAGTGTCGTCAGCTAAGAGGGTGGCCACCTCTAGTGACAAATTCGGGAGTCAGACCGACTCCTTCGGTTATTTTTATCAGGACACCCAAGAATTGTCGGAGAAGGCGCTCCTGGCGGGGTTCTTAATGATATGGCTGCGAAACTGTGTAGTCTCGGGCGGAGCTGGTTCTATCGAGAGGATTAGTCACAATTTTATCCTTCCGACTGTGAAGTTAGTTTTACAAGTCCGACTAGCTCTCCTCCCGGCCATGGTGTGCAGTATACACCGTAGCCTTCACACTTTCGCATCCAAGGTCATTGTCCGTGATGTGACGAAAGATTTTGAACGGACCGAGTTGCCCTATCATTATTTGATGGGGTGGCTGTTGATGTATTATCCGTCTTTGATGAGACCGGGCTCTGAAGACGGCGTAACTGATGACGATGCTTTTATCTTCCGCTATCGTAATGAGTCTTGGGAACTCGCGACTATGCATGCTTGCCGGATGGCATTGGCGAGGGCAGACATGTACAACATTTTCGTATCTGTCCTTCGTTTTACTGATGAGGAAATAGCGGCTATCCATCTTGATGGTATTGGCCCCCCTCAACTTCAGGACGGCCGGATGCTTCTGTAGCTGCGAAATATTCGCCCCACTCATCTGGTGTATCGCAACCGTAACACTGTCTTTCTGGAGCCTTATTTGTCGAGCAGGTTTGCCCGGCAATTTGAATATAGTCAGCTTTTTCTAGACAGCCCCAGTTCTTGTCTGGGCTTTGAAGGTAGCCTTCTTGACGGCATCCGGGCCTGGCATTACTATGACACATTCCATACCCGTACCGTTTTCTCAGTTCTTGCTATCAAGGCTTCGGTAGAGATCTTATATATGGCGGCTCTGTACCACGTCATGGCGAACAAGTCCTCTGTCGGTTTTAACCTGGGTACCAGTTTCATCGTTGGTACCGGTCTGGATGAGGGTTCCCAGGGGGCCAAGACAAGGAAGAGGAAGAACAAAGTTGAAGTGCCGGATTCGGACTCCGTTGCTGCAGATGACGAAGGCGACGAGCCTGATGAAGATGACTCCTCCTTTCCAGTGGCAGATGTAGGGGCGAATCAGCCGCCTATTTTGCCAGATGAGACGATGGTAGATCAGCCATCCGTTGCACCCGGCCCTTCACGGAAGCGTAGCAGGCAATTTCTTCTGTTGGCGGCAGTCCTCGCTCTCGGAAACTGGCTGCGACCAGACACCGCGGGCTAACTATCAAGGAAAGAGGCAAAGAAATCGACCCCGTATCAGAGGTAAATAAGTTACTACCGGTCCTTCCTTTCTTCTAGCTTTGATTTTAATCATCTTCTTTTCCTCTTGTAGGCGTCAGAAGAAGAGGACTCTCGAGTTGCAGAGATCGTGACCCGGGATGACGGGGGCTCCGGTGAGCCTGCCCCTGAAATTGTTGAATTCCGTCAAGATGATGCTGATCGAGTTGCCTCTTCCTTTGAGGTGGCTGGGTCAGAGGAGCTGGCCAAATTTAATTTGGAGATCGCGGGTGAGGAGACCCTGCCAGCTGTGAACGAGCTGCAGCCTCGATGCTCCTCTTCCGGTAAGATAAGTCGAATCTTAACTTGCGAGGAGGCCTATCTGCTCTATGATCACATCCTCCGGGTCACGTCGATTGATCATTGTCCTGGACATGCAGGGCCTGCCTCTCCAGTGTCGAGGATGGACTTTGTTGAGACAGACTCTGCCGAAGGGGCACTGGCAGAGAGGGGCGTACCTCCTCCCCCTCCTGCTCGTATTGATGGTCCTCCTGCAAGCTTGAGTTTGCCAAGTCCGGTGATGGGACAATCGGGGCAGGGGACGATGGTCCTCGTGTCTTCCTCTGCTCGGGCAGCCCAGAGAGTCGACCTCTCCGCCCTGCCAAGCGTCCAGGCTCTTCGGATGGCAGAGGAAGAGTTGGCTGCAATCCGTGCCTCGTTCTGCTCGGAAGTCCCCTCCTTGGTGGCAAGTTCTAGCACCACTCCTTCGATACTGCCGGCTACGCTTTCTCTGACGCCGTCCTCTACAGAGGTACTGGACGAATCGTTACAGGACGTGGTCGACAGCTTTTATCGTCACTTGAAAAGGGGGATAAAAGCTGCTGTGGACAGAGGGACCTCCTTCTTCTTGGCCCGGCAATGCGCCCAGGGTCAAATTGATATCCTTAAGGCCCTTCCTGGTGGGGCAGTGGTGGCTGCATTCCTGGAGGCAAAATTGCTGGAGACTGATCAACTGGTGGCCCAGCTTCAGGGACTGCGGCAGGTTGATCTATTTGCCGCTATAGATCAGGAGCGTGGCTCCCTCACAGCTGCTATAGAGAAGGCGAAGGCTGCTCAAGATAAAACCAGGCAGGCCATACTGGAGGATCTTCGCACTCTGTCTGACCGATATGATCAATTGAGCCATGAGAGTGAAGATGTTACAGCTCGGGAAGCGATTGCCTCCCGTGGGATTACTGAAATGTGGGAGCAGATCCTTGAGCTTCAAAGGAAGTTAACTTTCTTTGAGTCTGAGCTTGAGGCTGTCCGGATCGACAGAGGGCTGATTATCCAGGGGGCTGATAATGTCAATAAAGCTTCGGCTGACTTGGAAGTGGCTCTGAAAAGGTTGGGCGACGACTGGCGGACACTCATGGACCTGGATAATGGGGAACGGTTGTTCCAGGAGGCTGAGCGCAGGGCTAGACAGAAGGTTGAGCGGGGTACTGCCTTGGTGAAAGACCGCCTCTTGGAATTGTGTAATGCCGAACTATAGTCGGCCTTTTCTTCTTTTGTTTCTGTTTTCTTTTTCTTTTTTTTTTCTTTTTTTTCTTTGAGAGGGACGTGGTCCCAAAACATGTAATGTTTTTTTCGTCTATAAAATAAAAAGTACTTTCTAATCTACCCTTCATTTGTATTGCTTGTTGTACCTGTGGTATCGTGGTGATGTTTCCCCCGCATGGGGGATTTGTTTGTGGACCTGTTACCCATGGCATACCTTGGTTTTAGGTACGGATAACAAGTTTGATTGGGGATACCTAGAACAGCTCCACGGTAAATTTGTTGTGGACGTTCCAAGTATCGGGAGATAGAGTGCCATGGAGCAGCTGGGCTCCCGGGGCATGATGAGGAATGGTGGGCCTGTACTAAGAGACTTAGCAAAGGACATTTGTGGGCCTATTATCCTTGGCGTACCTCGACTTAGGATACGGATAATAGGATGAAGGGGGACCAACACACTTACTCAGAGGTAATGAGGACATGGCAAGTATAAGGGTTTTACTGTGGAGTTTTCCTACTCAGAGGTAATGAGGACATGGCAGGAGTGGACTCAACGGAGGATATTCGTGGTCAACATAGGACATTTGTGGGCCTATTACCCTTGGCGTACCCCGGTTCAGGGTACGGACAATAAGACGAGAGAGGACCAACATACTTACTCAGAGGTAATGAGGACATGGTAAGTACGGAGGTTTAACCGTGGAGTCTTCCTGCTCAGAGGTAATGAGGACATGGCAGGGGCGGACTCAGCAAAGAATATTTGTGGACCTATTATCCTTGGCGTACTCCGGTTGTGGGTACAGATAATAAGTCTAAAGGGAATCATCATACTTACTCAGAGGTAATAAGGACATGGCAAGCATGAAGGTTTCTTCGACGGAGCCTTCCCATTCAGAGGTAATGAGGACATGACAGGAGTGGGCTCAATGAAGGAGGGTACTTATAACGACGCAGAGGTAATGAGGACATGGAAGTTCTATATAAAGGGGTGATTTATTTTTGGCGGAAGTGGAACGACTCAGAGGTAATGAGGACATGGCCATTTTGGAAATTTGCGGATCGGTTACCCTTTTTGTGCACTGGAAGTGCGGGTAGTGGATCATGAGGGAGGATCTCTTCCAGGAAGAAAGTTCAGAGGTATGGTCATACACGACTTACTATCTGAAAGAGTGACCGTAATGTGAGTTCAGAGGCACCTGCGGGTAGATGACTCGATAATCTGGATGTTGTGAAAATGAGTTCAGCGGCATCAGCGGGTACATGACTCGATAATCTGGAATGTTGTGGATGTGAGTTCAACGGCACCAGCGGGTACATGACTCGATAATCTGGAATGAGTGGTTGTGAGTTCAGCGGCACCAGCGGGTACATGACTCAATAATCTGGAATATTGTGGATGTGAGTTCAGCGGCACCAGTGGGTACATGACTCAATGATCTGGAAAATGTTGTTTAGACATAATATTTCTTCAGGAACTTGCCGTTGACGGGCAACATGAGCAACTATCCATTTTCTTTTGCGAGGCGATAAGCACCGTTGGAGAATACAGCCTCGATGATAAATGGACCTTCCCATTTTGGCTGGAACTTACCGGTGGTCTTGTGAGTCATGACCATCGGCCTCCGGACTGCCAGAACAAGATCGCCTACTTGGAATGTTCTGATTTTAACCTTCTTGTTGAAGGCTCCAGAGATGCATGCTTGGTATAGCTCGATCCTTTGCTGAGCCAGGAGGCGCTTTTCATCTAAGGTCTCTAACTCTTGTAGTCGGCGTCGGTAGTTATCATCCGTCGTCAATTGATAAGTGAGGACGACGCGGAGTGAGGGTATTTGAGTCTCCAATGGGAGAACTGCCTCACTTCCGTACACAAAAGAGAATGGCGTGTTCCCTGTGGCCGTTCGGACTATGGTACGGTACGCCCACAAGCATTCACCAAGCTTCTCGTTCCAGTCGCGTTTATTGGACGACACGAACTTCTTGAGTAACTTGATGATGGTTTTGTCGAATGCTTCTACAAACCCATTTGCTGGTGGATTGTATGGCGTCGAAGCAATATTCTGGATGCGATGCTTGTCGCAGAACCGGTAGAAGGCGTGGCTTGCAAACTATGGACCATTATCGTAGATGATCCTTTGGGGCAGTCCAAAGCAATAGATGACGTGATGCTTAAGGAAGCTGATCACGTTTGAAGTCTTTACTTCTGGAAGCGGGACAGCTTCCGCCTATTTGGAGAAGTAATCCGTGATGGCGAGTATGAAGCGATGTCCTCGGGAGGAAGGTAGAGTAATCGGACCGATGATATCCATTCTCCATGCTTCGAACTGCCAGGATGCCACTATCGGATGTAGAAATTCGGATGGTTGGTGGATGAAGTCCGCGTAGACTTGGTAGGCTTTGCACTTTCTAGCATAGTCTATCGTATCTGCTACCATCGTGGGCCAGTAGTAGCCTATTCGGCGAAGACGGTCCTGCAATTTAGGGCCAGGCTGATGGGCCTTGCAGACACCGTCATGAGCTTCTCGTACGGCTTCTTTGGCTTCTGCGTTTGACAGACACCGAAGCAATAATCCATCATAGGATCGACGATACAGTATTTTTGTCTCTGTATCGTAGAAGAATCTGAGATAACGTCGTCTGATGGAGGTGGCTTCCTTTGGGTTCTCAGGGAGGATATCGTAGACGACGAAGTCAATGAATGGTTGTCTCCAATCTGGGACATCGTCGATCGTTAGAGTGGAATAACTTGACATGAATTGAACGTTGTTCTTGGGGCAGACCAGTTCGTGGCCTATCACATCTACCAATTGATGAGTATGATTTGGCACTGCTAGGGAAGCGGCCAGGCCTGCTAAGGCATCGGCTTCGATATTTCAAAATCTGGGAACATGCTCGATGAAGAACCCCTCGAATAACGAGATGATGTTGATCGCTATTTGGTGATAGGGGATCATATCTTCGTGGCGGACTTCGTATGAGCCCCGGATCTGATTGACGATTAACTGTGAATCGTCGTATGCTTCAAGATATTCTAACCCCAGCTCTCTTGCAAGTTGGAGGCCAATGACCAAAGCGTTGTACTCGGCCACATTGTTAGAGCAGGGTTCTGTGAGAGAGTAAGCGCGATTGATTACCAATCCGGAAGATAAAACCAGCACCACCCTGACTCCGACGACGATGTTGTCCTTGGGTCCAGTTCTCGAAGCACCGTCGAAGAACATTCGCCATATATCATCGTGAGAGGTTGCATGCGAGTCGACGACCTCATCTGGGATCTGTTCATATATTCTGAATGACTTCGAGCCCGGGTGGGCTGCCAGAAAGTCTGCCAGGGCTTGACCTTTGACAGCCTTTTACGGGACGAAGATCATATGATAAGGGGACAGCAATATTGCCCATGTAGCGAGGCGAGAGCTGAGTGCCCCTGGTTTAGTCATGAGGACCCTGAGAGGGTTGACTCGTGAGATCACATGTATTGTTTGTCCAGTAATATAGTGCCACGTCTTCTGAATGGCAAACACCAGGGCGAGGCATTACTTTTCCACGGCGGTGTATCGGTGCTCTGGCCCAATCATCATTCGACTGAGGTAATATATGGCTTGTTCATGGCCTGCATCATTGTTTTGTGCCAGCAGAGCCCCGAGGGAATGTTCCATTGCTCGTACGTAGAGCAGGAACGGTTTTCCAGCAACCGGGGCCACCAAGACTGGAGGGTTTGACAAATATTCTTTGATGCTGTCGAAGGCACGCTGGCATTCTTCATCCCATACGAATGAGACGCCTTTCTTCATAAGATGGGTGAATGGTCGACATCGCCCAGAGAGGTTGGAAATGAACCTCCTGATGTAAGCTAGCCTCTCTTGGAGGCCTCTGAGTTTGCAAAGATTTCTCGGGGGACCCATCTCTATAATTGCCTTTGTCTTCTCCGGGTCTACATGGATACCCTGGGCGGTGATAATAAAGCCCAAGAACTTTCCGCTGGATACGCCCAGGAAGGACTTCGTAGGATTTATCTTCAGATTGTGCGCTCGCATCACGTCGAATACCGTCCTCAGATCTTGCAGATGTCTCCCTTACAACGACTCTTGACGACGATGTCATCGACATAGCACTCTACCGTCATGAGTAAGTGGTCTCTGAAGATGATACTCATGGCTCTTTGATATGTGGTGCCGGCATTCTTCAAACCGAAAGGCATGACTGTGTAACAGTATGTGCCAATCCGTATTCAGAATGATGTATGCTTTTCGTCGTCAGGAGACATCTTGATTTGGTTATACCCCAAGAAGCCATCCATGAATGACATACGTTCGAAGCCGCAAGTGTTGTCAATCATGATGTCTGTGATAGGGAGGGGGAATTCATCTTTGGGGCATGCCTCGTTCAGATTGCGGAAGTCGATGCAGATTCGAATCTTCCCATTCTTCTTGAGGACCGGTACTATATTGGCGACCCAGTCAGGATGTTGCTCCTCACGAATGAAGCCGCTGGCTATCAGTTTGTTGACTTCGGCTTCGATCGCATCCATGATGCCCGGGCGGAAGCATCGTTGTTGTTGCTTGACTGGCTTTGGATCCGGCCGAATGTTGAGTTTGTGAAGAGCAACCTCGGGGTTTAACCCCGGCATGTCTTCATAGCTCCCGGCAAACACATCAATATATTCTTTAACAAATTCCAGTAGCGATTCTCGCTCTTCATCTGTTAGGCTTTTACTGACAAAAATTAGTTTTGGAGAAGATTCGCTGCCGAGGTTGACCTGTATGACCTCATCTTCAGTAGGAGGTTCTCTCTGTTCGAACCGCTTTTCCCATTGTGCTTCCAACTGTTAGGCCTATGGATCTAGCTCAAGGATTTCAAGAATGTCTTCATCTTCTTCATATGCGTCGGTGAATGCCATGTTGACTGACAAGTCTTGTCTGAATATATCTCCAATGCTGGTATCCGAATCAGAAGTTGGTGACCCGGTTGAATGTGAATGCCAGTCACATTCTTCATCTGAACTCTCAGGGGTCGTCGTAGGTGTTACATACCCTAATCCACATCGAGTCTTGCTATAGTAGTCCCTTGGTTTGCCAGCCAGGACTGGTGGCTTCAAAGGTAATCATCGTCCAGTGTCGTAGTTCAAGCCTGGCGTCGTCTCCAGATCATACCCCTATTTTTACATGAGATACTTGGATTGGGGGCTATAAAGATACAGAGGCAGTCTCCCGACATCTGATTCAAGGTCGACTTCTTCTACGGTAAAGGGCTATGGATCGTCCTTTCGGCCAAAGTTGATTGGATGGTCCCCTCCCTCGATTATGCGGTAAGTGTCTTCCACTGGAGTAAGCTGGATTGTGGTGTACACATTTGTCACCTGTGTGTGTAGGTGAGTGCCTATACCGTGTTCCATAGCATACATTGTACAAAGCTTATTAAGCTCGAGGTAGTTCAAATATAGCCCTTTATTGATGAAGTAAGGTATCTTTTCTAGCGGGATTACATCATCTACGGAGGAAACATCAGTGTGGGCAGCCACATACTTGGCTAGCTCCGGTTCCTCTTCGGCTACCCCCTGTATAAATGAAGACTGAGAGGACGACCTGGGCAGCTTGATCGTCAAGGGTTCAGCTGGTGGAGCAGAGCGTGGAGTTGTCGGCAGACTAGCGACCCCCAGTTTGGTGCTCGATGCTGGGCGGAGAGTGGTTGGTTCGCTAGAAGTTCCAGGCCTTGCATCGGGGTGACGACCCTTCTTGGGAAGGCGTATCGTCATTGGCTTGTCGGAGGGATTGAGCTTCTCCGTTTGCGGCTGGCCGACTCTCGGCAGCCTGATTGTCAGTGGCTCCGTTGTGGGTCTTGGCACTTGGCCCGACCTTGGCAGCCGGATTATCATCTGCTCTTCTTGTGCCGAGAGGCTGATTGCGTCCTTACGCAGAGTGGATGTAAGGGGTGCGGACTTGCCAGGTTTGCGAGCCTGGAGGTGGATCGTCAGAGGTTCTTCTGATCCTGCGGCTGTCTCAGTACGAGCTTCCACATCTCCTTCATCAAGGTGCCTCTTCGACTTTTCGTATAGGCAGGAGTCTGAGTAGTAGGATTCGACCCCTTTGAAGGGGTCGATGTCGACAAATTCCGTCCTCACGAAGCCGTGTTTTTCGACATATTTGAAGCACTGGTATAGCGTGGAAGGCACGATCATATAATCGGGTATCCACGGGCGCCCCAAGAGGATGTTGTAAGAAGTGTCTGCATCTATGACGTAGCAGGTGACTTCTGATTGGAGATCTCCAATCTGACACTTCAGACGAATCTTTCCAATTGGATAGCTCCTGCCGAATTGAAACCGCTGATGGCGGTGCTTATAGGCGTTAGACGATGCATTGGGATGCAGAGATGATGTAACAGACCCTTCGGGATAATGCTTATGGAAGAGCCAAGATCAATGTGCATCCGATCCACTTTTACGTCGTCGACGTATCCAGTGTAATATAGCGGGCGATCGTACAGGTTGGTTTTGATGAGCATGTCCTGCGGAGTGAAGACAATGTTGGGCATCGCTCCCGTCTAAGCGCTATCTTGGAGATCTGCAGGCGGGCTTTCTTCTGTGAGGTTGACCTGAGCCAGATATGCGTCGGCATTCTGGAGTGCATCGCTCAAAGCCGCTCGCACATCCTTTGAGAGTCTCAGAAGCTCGTATAATGACAACTTGGTCGGTGTGTTGGCCAATTGTGCCAAGATGTCTCCAGTCCCTGTGGTGTCTTTTTTCGGAGGGATTTGTCAAAGCGAGTTTCCTTCGGCCCAGGCTTGTCGGTCGTCGGAGGCTGAGCCGGTCCCGGAGCGTCAGTTGTAGCGGGCTGATGATCTTCAGTCGAGTTGTCAGCCATAAGATGGGATTGTGCCCCAGACCGAGTGACGACGGTTGTAGCTTCTTCGATATCTGTCGAGGTTGTGCGGCAGGACCTGACTTTTCTATTCTTCTTCTTGTAAGTGGAAGATGGTGTGGGCCGAGTCACTTCAGATACCAAGTCTGGATGGACCCACATGACCTCCCCTCGTGATGTGTTGAGGGACACTAGACCAGCAGCTTAATCTCGGAGAGGTGGAAGATTAGCAATCTCCATTGTCGCTAGAGGGATGGGGACCACACCGTCTTGAGTTTTCGTCGGAGGGAAGCTGCCAAATTGTACTGACACCATATTGGCTGCTACTATTACCTCCTCAAAATTGATGGCCAGAGCGTTCGAATCGATGAGATTTTAGATGTACCATTTTATTTGGTAGCAGTCGTATATGGCATGGTGGACGTAGCGGTGGTAATGGCAGTACTTTGGGTTCACCATGTCTGTCGGCCGAGGTTCCCGTCTTGGTGGAGGAAGCTGAATTCTGTCTCCTTGTATGAGCATGTCCAAGATAGGCTTGACGTGACCGTCTTCGAAGGAGTAAGTGATTTGCGGCCATTGTTTGTCTACCGGCTTTGGCTCAGGTTTCTGTGCTGTGTCGGCCACCATAGCCTGCTTCCCCTTGTTGTCTCGATTGTTGGTGGAGCTACCCCCATTGTTGGTGTTGGTGTTGGGACGCCTGCCCTTGTCCTCTCCCTCTGAGATGTGCAATCCCAGTTGGCGAGCCTTCTTCAACCGTTCTTCGGCACTTGTAGCACTAATGATAAACATCTTCCAGTCCTTTAATTGACTTTCGCCCATCCAGAGACTGATTGTTAGGAGCAATCTTTTTTGGCAAATTTCGATCAAGGAGGAATTCGGATTTCCAGACGGCAACTTTATTACGGTTTGGCGGAACCGTTCAATGTAGTTCCTTGTCAGCTCTTTCTCCCATTGAACGACGTCCATGAGGGTGGACATTGTGATGTCCTGCCCTACTTTGTAGAATCTCTCCAAGAACATGCGTTTGAAGCGGCGAAGGAGTGGATGCATTTGTCTGGCAGGTTGCGATACTAGTCGAAGACGACTCCCTCCAATGCCCCAATGAATAACCGTGTGAGGATGGCATCTTCATGGGGCAGATGGTCGGTGGTGACTTCGAAGTAAGTGATGTACCGACTTGCGGAGGTCTTGCCATCATAAGGATTGATATTGAACGGCTTATATCTTGGTGGGAATGGAACATCCCTCCAGGCAGCAGGGTATGGTTGCCGTATTCTGAGGTCTTGAGAGTTTTTTCGAGCGTGAAACATGGCTCGGAGCTCCTGGACCTCTCTTCTCGCGTCTCGGGCCTCATCCACCGTTGTGGGGGCCGTTACTTCAGGAGGATTGTTGTCCGGATTCGGTGTCGCTGTATTTGAGTCCGCATTGACCGCGGGACCCGCGCTTGTTTGGCCAGGCATCCCTTATTGCAGAGCTGGAAGGGCCGCTTTGATCTTGTCCACAGACTTAACCAAGGCAAGCAGTATGGCCTCTAGAGTGTCGATGCGTTGGTGATTACTGGAGCCCCCTTGGCTGCTGTCTGTCATGAACACCGTCTTTACATAAGGAGAGATGGATAGCACAGTGGAGGACGTGTCTTCCGAGTCATACCCCTGTAATGAGAAATCATCGAGGAATGTGGGAATGTCTTCCTCTGGTTCGGACTCAGAAGGAATAGTACCCGCAGTTTTCGAGTTCGTCTCGTCTTGGGAGTTGTGGATATCCTCGGGGACATCAGGGTTTGCTGCATCTGATGGGAGAGTTGTTTCTCCTGGCTCGTCTTCTTGGAATATAGGATTTTCATGGAGGTTCGAAGAAGTGCTACCCCCAGTCCCAGCAACCCCCAGTGGTGTGGACGACGAATCTCCCACTATAGCAGATTTTGTCTTAGAACGGGTACCTTGGAAAACTCCGGTGGTGGGCACCCGCTTAGACGACAGTCTCTTAGTCATCGTGGTTGAAATCTTTGGATTGGAAACATTTTTCTTCTTCCCTCTCCCATCGATGGGGACTTTCTGAGCAGTATTGCAAGAGACGACGGGAAGTGCCTCGTCTTCTGAAGATGGCTGTTGCAGTCTTTGAAAGACGGACTGCCAGTCTTTTCGCATCGTCGTGTTATTGCAGCAGCAGTTGACGATGACTTGGGTGCAGTGACGTCCGTGGGAGGACTCTTTGTACCCCGATGCATCTTTTCTTTCCTTGCGTTTGTGGAGGATGGCCTCACGAAAGTCAGATGGGTCTGGATCGACCATGTTTGCTCCCTGGATTTTGGGAGACTTTTGCGAACCTCTCTGTCCGTTTGCCGCCGGGGGCTGGACTTGCGTGGTTCTGTACAACTTCCCATCTGAGGCCCGCGTAACAGTATGCGGGACGCTCGGATGGTCAGAGATCGGATCAGCGGACCGAACTTGCCAAGCTCGTGCTGCCTTAGACTTCCTCACTCTAGTACGTATGGGCACATAGTAGAAAGAGTCTAAGTGATGTTGGAGAGAGTCAGACATATCTTCTTGAGAGCACAAGAGATCAGGGTCATAGGAGAGGCGGTCGAATACAGAGCCACGTGGGGTAGGCGTTACGCGGCTGTCATCAACAATCTTCATGCGGCTGGATGGCGTAGCCGCATAGACTTTCTTCATGTGGCTGGGAGTCTCAGCCGCATGAGTTTTATTCATGCGACTGGATGATCTGGCCGCATAGACCTTCTTCATGCGGCTGGCAGATTCAGCCGCATGAGCATCCTGCATGTGGTTGGCAGACTTGGCCATATGAGCGTTCGGCTTCTTCTTGAGGTGCATAGAACCACTCTTTGTCCCTGCAAGTCCAGCATCGTAGTGCTTTCCTCTGCCGAACTTGGGGATAGCAGAGTCCTCTACGGCTCGAAGTGGGGCCGTATGAGAGTCGCCTTCGCCATCTTGGGTAGCAGAGAGTACCCCGTCCAGAGCTTGTGGAGGAGCAAATGATTTTGGCCTCCACTCGCAGCAAGCTTTCTTTATGCAGGTTCGCTTCTGGACCGGGCCAGCACTTCCTTCAGAGAGCATTTCTTCAACTGCCTGTTGGTCGAAGCGGACAACCATCTTCTGTTGCGTGGAGCCAAGTTTGGCTGCATCCGATTGTGTCACCAACTGCTCAGCCGTGGAGAAGTTTGTCCCCAGCAGAGTCGCCATCGTGTTTGCCATAAAATATAAAAGAACAGAACAATTATCGGAGGACTAGACTTTTACTTCACAATAAAAACTCGCTTGTACAAAGAAAGCCTAGGGACGAAAACCTAGGTACAGCAATCTAAGTATAATTGTTTATTTTAGATTCTGGGGGGTGACGGTAGAGGCTCGGGAAAGCGACGGCAGCTCTGCCTTACTCCTTGGACGATCGGGTGCAGCCTTGGCTCTGTAGAAGAACTGCTAGGCGTTGATGAAGAAATGCTCTCTCTTCAGGCTCTCTGGCTCTCTATGTCTCTCTCTGTCTCTGTGTATGTCTCTATGTGCGTCTGTCTCTATATTTCTCTGTGTCTATCTATTCGCAAGAGAATGGCACCCTGCTATTTATAAGAGTGGGGAGCCTCATTAGGGTTTATAATGATTGCCCATTCTCGAAAGTCGGCGGCTAAGGATCATTGGATCTGGGCCGTTCATCGAGATTTGGGCAATAAATGTGATTGCATCAAATCTTTTGTGGGTAATTAATGCTGATTGACATAAATCTTCCTGATTTGTCATGCCAACCTCGGATTCCTTGACACGTGTCTTTAATTGGCTTATTTGCAAATGATCTGATTTGATCCTAATATTTCATTGGGATTTGTTGAGGGATTTCGATCAATCTGATGCCACGTGCCCTGCTATCATGCCACGCGTCAGCAGAAATCTGAGTCGCAGGAAAGTTACTCCTTATTGGGCCACATAAGGATGGCCACGTGTCAAGGCTGCCTAAGAGTTGCCCTCTGACTATTTGGACCACATGGTAATAATTTGAGCCGTATGAGTGTGGATGACCGCATGAGTGAACCGCATGGAGATAGTCCTTACGAGCCGCATGGGGATGGTCTTTGTGAGCCGTACGGAGCTAGTCTTCGTGAGCCGCATGAGGCTAATCTTCGTGAGCCGCATGGGGCTTTGTGAACCGCATGAGGCTAATCTTCGTGAGCCGTATGGGGGAGCCTCCGTTTGGGCCGCGTGGAGGAGTCTCCGCTCGGGCCGCATACGACTGTCCACGTGTCAAGGCCGCATGACAGTTTCTGACTCTCGGAAGATCGTGTCAGAGATTTTCTTCGCTTCCCAAGGAGTCCGTCATTATGAGGGAATCATAATGATATCTTTGTGTCAGAACTGTCACCTTGTCAGAGCTGTCAGCCGTCAAGGCATTTAATGTAGTAAAGGACAAACGAGAGAGCTGTTTGCAGGCCACGTGGCTCCTCTTTGAGCCTCATGGAACTTGTTTGAGCCACATAGACGCTCGAGCCACATGGATACTTGAGCCGTATGAACTCTCTGAGCCGCAGGGGGCTCTCTGGCCGCATGGATCTTTCTTTATTCTTTTCCATGCTTCTACAGGCACTACAATATATACCACTCAGAAAAAGTTTCGTCCTCGAAACTAAAAATAAAACTCATCCTCATAACTTCAACATAATTCATGAAACTTTCTAACGATTAACTTGCACTATTCAACATTTCTCTACAATCTCTCAATTGATTTCAAGTAATGTACCATCTTGTCACAACATCCCAATTGATTCAAAATAGTTTACCATCTTTGTTCTTCCTCCAATACTCGTGAAAATTCCTTAACACATGATAATCCTCCCCGTGGCTTCGTTTGAATTCAGCATACCACTTAGTTGGAATCATACACATATTTTAGGTGTCTCAGAAATACATGCACTTCAGCCAAGTTCAGTGATAGAGAAAACGAACGAGCTACGGTGTAACTTCTTTTCCGAACATCAGTGATTGCTCTGATCATCTCGTATATTCCCAACTTGTTTATTCAATTATCCAACCAACTAATAACACAATGAATGTTACAAATTTCAACTTGAAATTTTTTTCCACAACTGATCTAAAATATTCCCAAAGTATTCCTTTCAAGTTCATTATCATTCATGCCACCAAAGTTGATAAATCCTATAGCCATATTTCATTTCAATACCCCGATTCTCATCGATCAAATCTTGTACTCATCATCGTTCGCATCCATACACTCATACACTTTGTTTTACAACTCGTAAATTTCTCGATCATGATCCATCCATCAAATTGTACCATCATTCCACTCTAGCAATATTTATAGTTATACTCAAATATTTTCTCGTATTGATCAAGCCAACATATTATCCTCTCGCATAAGCAACTCTCTTATTCGAGTAACATTAATCCCGAGGGTCATTTCTATTCATATTCGCTCTCGTCGATCTCGGCTTCATGTACTATCGTATTCCATCGTTACACTTTTTCCTCTAATTCTAATCTGATTATCCATCAATAAATTTATTCTGACTGTCTCAAGGCAACTATCATCAATTTACGTAGCTCAATATTAATCAACCAAATCTAATCAGTTCTAACAATTTCTGGCATTCCAACAAGGCAACCAAGTTTTTGAAACCAACATGATCTGTCATCCCATCCAATATTATAACACCAAATTTCCTAATGTCCATTCCATTCCGAAGTTTACTTTCCAACATGTCTTACTCATTCCGACTATACCCACGCAACATTAATAGGAACATCCTACGGGTTTTTAACAGTCAACATAGCATTCAGTCAAGGCTCTACGATCAGCTAATCTAAGCTAAACCAGACATTCAGCTAACTCATATGAGATGGATAGCTATCAGGGACATACTTATCTCTTATCTTAGAGGCAATCAATTTTTAATATAGGGACAACTCTATCTTATCCCAGGGACAATCTATGATCTGACCAACTTAGGGACATGGGACACGACCTCAATCTTATGAATTTATTCCCAATACGGACAACTGAAATGACATAGCCAACAAATCTGAAACTTAGAAAACTAACCGACATTCTAGGCAACCAACCGACACTCTAGGCAACCAACCGATATTCTAGGGTCAAGTCTTTCTACCCGTACTCATACTCGGGCCATACCCAACGAAGTCTCATTCTAGACTTACCCGCAATCGACAAAATTTATCCGACAATTCTATCCAACAATTCTTATGGGTCACTCCCAAAACTATCATATAAAACTTCTCAATCGGATATCCAAACTTTCAGTTTCCACTTGCATAGACATAGCATCTGCTCAATCTGACTTGCATCCTCATATCGTACTCAAATTGTCTATTCAATCGGGTCAACTATTCTAAGTCATAATCCAACATTGTTACCTCAATAGTCTACTATTTAGCATCTTTTCTATGGTCTCTTTGCGACATATTCATTTCCAATATTTTTAGATCATCGATATGGTCTGTACTCTTTTAACCAACAAAATAAGGCAACTACATAATCGTGTTTCTTTCGAAGGCATCCCTTATTAATTTTCACTATCACCAACACGGTCATCTCTTAGCAATTTACGTGAACTATCAATATTCATTTTGCATTATCTCCTTTTGATTCAATAAAAAGATTTACTATTCATGAATCGATCCAATCATTATGCTACCAATCATCTAGCATCCGTATATTAGTCATCTTAGTGGATATGACATAACTCATTAGCTAAGTCATAATCCAACAATTCAATATTCCACCCAAACTTGTTGTTCATACGACAGCGTTATTCACTGACACAGTCTATTACATATCACTGCACCTCGATACTTATTTGTATCCCAGCCATCCGACTCTCATAAGGAACTTCTACTCTTTCATGCATCAAGGGATAAGTACTCATTTTCTGTGCCTCAAAATAACTAAGGATCATAACTGGTTAATTCGGGACACGTCTAATTCTCTCAAACACAACTACACAACGTGCATGGCCATCTATTTTTTTAAATCCATTCTCTAACTTTTTGGTCGTTGATGTAACTTTCTGCATCTTCTAAATCATTTGCAACATTCGATAAGTGTCTAACATCACCATCAATTTATCGAACATGCAATTTTATTTATTCAATTCCAACATCATTCTACATTCGGCCCATATTATTCTCCCAAAATCTTTCGATAGCAACATCCTATCATCATTACTGAGCCTGCAATCCTTTTTACCCAACTGATTCAAGTAATGCTTGAATCTGTAACTCGTACCATTCCCAACCAAGGCATTTATTTCATATTCTCAATCTCTTATTACCCAACATAATGCTAACCCTCAGAATCTAGCGATGATTCATCCGAACACATCAAAATCTCGCAGCGACTTATCCGAACTTAATCACCGAGGGACATGCCTAGCCATCATGCATCAATCGTAATCCCAACTACGACTCGATACTAACCAATACCTTACAGGTAAGCAATCACTAAGTCACAAACAGGGTTAAGGGACATCTCATCACGACGAGGGTATATGCAATATACCACTCGGAGCTCAAGCAATTCCTGACACAATATTCCCTTCACATCAAACCAATATCCAATATGGACTATCCATCCTGTAGTGGTTATGCTGACCACAAATATCGACTTAAGTTTCTGTCGATTCCCATTCACTGAAATCCATGCACATTCTGTTCCAACATACAATGCCATCACCCACAGTCGATTGCTGCATAACAATCGACTTCAATGAATCCCACACATAAAATATCCAGCACACATACCAACTTATTATTGCATCGTACCATTATTATTCATTTTGGTATCTTTTAAAAATTCAATAAAGCACACATCACATAGCTCGCATATTTAGACTTATTGTATGGAACACCCAGTGAGCGGTCACGAGGATCAATGAATTTTTAGTCAAGGGAGCAACTTAGAATAATTTGAAAACAACACTGAATAATCTTGGAAGCACTTTGAGTCATCGTAGAGGAAACTTTGATTCATCATGGACGCAACTATGAGTATTCACGGAAGCAACTTTGATTCACCGCGGAAGCAACTTTAAGTAATTGCGGAGGCAGTCTTTGAATCGTCGCGGAAGCAAGTTTGAATCATCTTAGTAGCAATATTGATTTGAAATAAACTGAATAAGAATCCAAGGACGTAAAGCCGTGCTCTAATACCATTATGTCACGTCCCGATCCCGGAGGATCGAAAACTAGCCACTGGACGTAATGCCGTACAAGTCTAGATTGCACTTGTACAAGGCAAAACCATTACAATTCCTGGTATTTTTCAGAAAATAACGACAGTACAACAAAACCAAGCAGATAAATTGAAGTCACATAAGATTATGAAGAAACGTATCTCTTTGTTGATAATTGTAATGGATTACAAGACTTGCAACAGAATACAAAGTTTACAACTGATTACAAGACTTTGAAAAACCACTACTACAAAAATGGTCAACAATGACGGATAAAAATGCTAATTAATGACATTTGTATGGCCGTCATCTACGTGGGGGTCATCTTTATCATAAGAAAATAATGACAGCTCAACACACGTCATCTTTATTTATAAAAGATGACTTGTATGTGTCATTTTTATTTACAAAAGATGACTTTTTTGTGTCTTTTTTATTTACAAAAGATGACTTCTATGCATAATTTTTATTTATAAAAGATGACTTGTATGTGTCATCTTTATTTCTAAAAGATAACTTCTATGCATTATTTTTATTTACAAAAGATGACTTCTATATGTTATTATTGTCAGAAAATAATGACGCTCATCACACATCATCTTTATTCATAAAAGATGACTTTTATGTGTCATCTTTATTTATGAAATATGACTTTTATGTGTCATCTTTATTTATGAAAGATGACTTTTATTTGTCATCTTTATTTACAAAAGATAACTTTTGTGTCATTATTATTGTAAAAATATGACTAAAAACTTAATGAAAATCGTCATCTTATAATATGAACAATGACATTTAAAGGTGCCTACTACCATATCTCAATCTATATGAGTAATAAAAGCAAGAATGAATATAAAATACTAAAGTTGGCCACCAAATAGAACATATGTTAGAATGTTCAAAGACGTTCGATACATAAAGAACATGGACATATAAAACTAAAGTCATCCCTTTTCGCTACTCGATTCTCTTCCCTGATCATCTTCTGCTCTTCCCTCTCCTGCCAAGTCTACTCTGCATCAACCTCTTCCTCTTCAGCTTCACCATCGACTGTCGCCATTCTTGCTCGAACATTCGACACTCTTGACCCCTTTTCATAATTTTCTGCTACTGAGCCTCAGAACATTGTTGCTACTGAAAGAAGATATGCAACAGCTCATGTATATTATTATTCGTTGCCTTCGACTTGTTGCCCACTCACCTTTATGCTTATTCAGTTTATTCTTGCAGCTGGGGGCACCAGTTTCGGACTCAAGGAGTCACTGCATGTTCCTTGTTTGTTCCGGGAAGACCACATGAAGTTTTTCCAAGTGGATACTACCTGACATTCTTAGACTCAGAAGTCTCCTGGCCCTGTAAAGAGAATGAAAGAGCACATGATACCTAACTATAAAATAATGGTACTAGCAAATAGAAGAAAATAGCAGGAAAATGTCATTAATTTTAGCTACAATATAATTTGTATAGCAGATTTTGTTGCTTGGGCATATACTTGAAAGGGTGTGCTAATATTAATTGATCGACTGTTTATATAGATCTCACAGCGGAACGATCCCTTACCTAACAATATCCATATTCATGCTGTAATCTACAAATAAGATGAAAATTCAACAATGGAATAGAGAAACAGCCCATGTGACGAGCATCTGAAAATGAACTACAAGATTATGGACCTAACAGGTAAAAGTACTATGAATTTAGTCAAGTCTAACCTGTACAACCCAGGGGGTTTTGCATGTTATAGTAGACAACATGTATATTATCCCTCAAATTTTTAATGATATACTTCATTAATGTAACAATAGACAGTGAAACACAAGAATAGAGAAGGATTATACTTGAGAAAACAGTAACTACTTCCACCTTCTAGACTTCACTAATGTAACATAGACACTGAAACACAAGACTAGATAAGGACAATACTTTCTCCTGATATACCACTACACTAGCATACAATAGAGACTGAAACACAAGACTAGAGAAGGACGATACTTGAGAAAAAGTAAGCACTTCCAGCTTCTAGATTTTCAAATCATAGAAGCCATAAACCAACAGTAACACAAATTGATAGAAAGAAAACTAGTGTGACTTAACCTAATGGAACCAACTCATAGATTCAAATTTGTGCTAGTACGAAACCAGTTGATCCACCAACTAAAATTAGCAATTCAACAACTGCCACGACAAGACATACACAACTGACCTTTCCATACATTCATGCGTGACGCCGATGACTTTGAACCTTCTCCACCCACATTAGTTTTTGTTTGCCATAAATTATAAAAGAACAGAACAATTATATCGAAGGACTGGACTTTTACTTCACAATACAAACTTCGCTCATACAAAGAAATCCTAGGGACGAAAACCTAGGTACAACAATCTAAGTACAATTGTTTAGTTTTTCTGGAGGGTGACGGTAGAGGCTCGGGAAAGCGACGACAGCTCTGCCTTACTCCTTGGACGATCGGACACAGCCTTGGCTCCGGTGAAGAAATGCTCTTGGACGTGTAGGGAGACTCCCTTGCGCCTTCGGTTGCTAGATCTCTGGATGTCTCTGTAATGCTCTCTCTCTTTTTTTGCTCTCTCTGTCTTCTCCTCTGCTGCTCTGCTTCTACTCTTGCAAGGGAATGACACCTTGCTATTTATAGGAATGGGGTGTGCTCATTAGGGTTTGTAAATGATTGCCTCCTTCAGAAGTCGGCGGTTAAGGATCACTTAATCTGGGCCATTCATAATAAATCTGAGCAATTAATGTGATTGCATCAAATCTCTGTGGGCAATAAATGTTGATTGCCATGAATATTCGTGATTTGTGATAGCCTGCCACGTGTCCAATTTGCTTGATTTGATTTGACCTGGGCAATTATGATGATCGCAACAAATCTGATTTTGTTAGGATTTATTAGCACCCATAATTCTAGGGAAGATAAGACTGCCACGTATCTCAATTGTAGCGAAGAGCGCCACGTATCTCAACTGGACCATCCTGGCCGAGCCGTATATGAGGGGGTCCTCTCAGCGGCATAAAACCTGCAGCCGCACGTGGATGGACAGCTGCATGGGGATGGACAGCCGCATGGGGATAGGCAGCCGCATGCAGAGGGGCAATCGCATAGGGATAGGTAGCCGCATGCAGATGGACAGTCGCATGAGGATAGACAGCCGCATGCAGATGGGCAGCCGCATACAGATGGGCAGCCGTATGGAGATACGGATAGGCATCCGCATGCGGATGGGCAGCCGCATGGAGTGGCCTCGAGACTTGGTGGATTTTGCCAATTGTAAGGAGATTTTCTCCTATTTCCTAGGATCACGCCATCATGTTAGAGTCATTATTACGTCCTTATGTCAGAGCTGTCATGGCTGTTATTTGTCAGAGTAGCCGTCAGGGCATTAAATACAGCCGAATGTAGAGAAGACTTTTTGAAGGCCACATGATTTCTTTCTGAGCCGCATGGATCTATCCGAGCCGCATTGACCCCTGAGCCGCATAGACTTCTGAGCCGCATGGGGATCCTTCTGTCGGAGCCGCATAGGTCTTTCTTTATTCTTTTCCATGCTTCTATAGGACCCCCTTAAAAGTTTTCAATTTGCAAAATTGAAATACTTTGAATAAGAAGCATGGCCATGTAAAAACTCTTCGGGCCGCATAGGATGTTCTGCCCGCATGGATGTCTCAGCCGCATGGCCTCCTCAGCCGCATGGCCATCTGAGCCGTATGGGCTTTCTAGCAGCATGGGATGCTTGGCCGCGTCTTCATGCCACGTGTACAAATCTTTGCATTGATTACCTTTGATTTGCTGTCAGGTTTAAAGTCGCTTTTTTGGGGTAGGATCCCAAGAGTTTAGCCTTGAATAGTCGGATCGCCTTGATAACCGAAGAGTCGGTTCATTGTACATAGATCGATGCGTTGGTCTATGGGCTTCGTCTATAAATAGCAGCGTGGTTTGGAAAGAAGACTTCTTTACTTTCTTCTCTTGCCCTAGCTTTCAAGTCTTCATCTTCCTTTTCTGATCATCAGCAATGGCTCCCAAGTCCTCTAAGGTTACGGCGAAGGCTACGACAAAGGGTAAGGGCATGGCCTCGACGTTGGCTGCAGCACCCGAAGCTCACTTCGACGTTCATCCTGCTGTTAATGGTAAGAATTTAGGAAAGTCATATACTTCGAAACCCTAACAACGGCTCTGTTGCATGCTTTATGCACAAGCCTTTAATGCAGACTGTTCGAATTGTATGGGCTGCATACATGTCCCATAACCGAGCCGCATGGGGATATACCCCATGTCCGAGCCGCAGGGGAGTTGTCTTAGTGGGCCGCATGAGCACTTCATAAACCGAATCGTATAATGACCTGTCGATCAGATCTGTATGAGTCCCTCTGAATCGATCCCGCATAAGCTCGTCTAAATTGGGCCGCCTGAAGCTGTGCTACATCGAGCCGCATGAGCTCCGCTTTTGGACTGTGCCGCATAAGGCTCTGACCATCTTTTGACTTTGTTTCTTTTTATCTTTGATTCTTGCAGCAACCCTGCCGTAGGCTGAGGTCATTGTGAAGGAAGAGTTGCTGCCCCCTTTCAAACAAGAATTATCGCTTGTTAAGGAGGAGGTAACACCAGAAGCGGAGGAACAGAAAGGAGAGCTGGCGTCCATTGCTATAAAGGAAGAGCCCTGGCTTGACAGCGGTAGTGCTGGAAGTTCTGATCTTCCTATTTCGGACGAGGATCTTGCTCAAGTACATCCTTCATATGCAAAATGGTTGAGGGATTGGTATATGCGTCCCCGCAACTAGGATTCGTGGGCTTTAACAGATGTTCGCCTTTTTTCTTGATATTTTTGTCTGTTTTTTAGCTTTGTTTTGCTTCCTTCGGACATCAATGTAATCTTTTTCCTTCTTATCTGAATGAAATAATAGAGAACTTTTTTGGCTTGCTCATGATATGTAGTCATGTGAATGTAATTGATTTTGAACAGAATATATTTGCTCTGTTCTTTGCTTGTAGTAGTTGTCCCAATGGGAGACTTTTTGTGGACCTATTATCCTTGGCGTACCCTGGTTCTGGATACGGATAATAAGTTGGAAGAGAACCAACATACTTACTCAGAGGTAATGAGGACATGGCAAACATGAAGGTTTCTTCGATGGAGCCTTCCTACTCAGAGGTAGTGAGGACGTGGTAGGAGTGGGCTCCATGAAGGGGTACAAAGAATGACTCAGAGGTAATGAGGACATGGAAGTTCTATGTAGAGGGGTGATTTATTTTTGGCGGAAGTGAAACAACTCAGAGGTAACATCGACGTGGTCATTTTAGAAATTTGTGGATCTTTTACCCTTTTTGTGCACTGAGAGTGCGGGTAGTGGATCATGAGGGAGGAGCTCTTTCAGAAGAATAAGTTCAGAGAGAGGGTTATACATGACTTACTACCTAAAAGAGGGACCTGAATATAAGTTCAGAGGCACCTGCGGGTACATAACTCAGCAATCTGGGATATTTGGAGGAAGAATGTGAGTTCAGCGGTACTGAAGGGTACATAAGTCAACAATCTGGGATATTTGGAGGAAGAATATGAGTTCAGCGGTACTGGAGGGTACATAACTCAGTAATGTGAATGTGAGTTCAGCGGTACCGGCGGGTACATAACTTAATAATATAGAATTTGGAGAATGTGAGTTCAACGGTACCGGCGGGTACATAACTCAATAATCTGGAGTTTGGAGAATGTGAGTTCAGCGGCACCGGCAGGTACATAACTCAATAATCTGGAGTTTGGAGAATGTTGTTTAGACATAATACTTCTTCAGGAACTTGCCATTGACGGACAACATGAGCAAGTCTCCGTTTTGTTTTGCGAGGTGGTAAGCACCGTTGGAGAATACAACCTCAATGATAAATGGTACTTCCCACTCTGGCTGGAATTTGCCGACAGTTTTGTGAGTCATAACCATCGGCCTCCGAACTGCCAGAACGAGATCGCCCACTTGGAATGTTCTGATTTAAACCTTCTTGTTGAAGGCTCCGGAGATGTGTGCTTGGTATAGCTCGATTTGTTGCTGAGCCAAGAGGCACTTTTCATCTAAGGCCTCCAACTCTTTTAGTCGACAACGGTAGTTATCGTCCGTCGTCAATTGGTAAGTAAGAGCGACGCGGAGCGACGCAGAGCGAAGGTATTTGAGTCTCCAATGGGAGAACTGCCTCACTCCCATACACCAGGGAGAATAGTGTATTCCAAGTGGTCGTTCGGACTGTAGTACGGTACGCCCATAAGCATTCACCAAGCTTCTCGTTCCAGTCATGTTTGTTGGACGATACGAACTTCTTGAGCAACTTGATGATGGTTTTGTTGAATGCTTCTGCCAACCGAATCGCTATCGGATTGTATGGCATCGAAGCAATATTCTGAATTCGATGTTTGTCACAGAATCGATAGAAGGCGTGGCTTACGAACTGTGGACCATTATCGTGGATGATCCTTCGGGGCAGTCCAAAGCGATAGATAACGTGATACTTGAGGAAGCTGATCACGTTTGAAGTCTTCACTTCTGCAAGCGGAATAGCTTCCGTCCATTTGGAGAAGTAATCTGTGATTGCGAGTATGAAGTGATGTCCTCGAAAAGAAGGTGGAGTGATCGGACCGATGATATCCATTCCCTATGCTTCGAATGGCCAGGATGCCACTATCGGATGTAGAAATTTGGATGGCTGGTGGATGAAGTCCGCGTGGACTTGGCAGACTTTACACTTTCTTGCATAGTATATCGCATCTGCTACCATCGTGGGCCAGTAGTAGCCCATTCGGCGAAGTCGGTCTTACAATTTTGGGCCATGTTGATGGGCCCCACAGACACCGTCATGAGCTTCGCGTACAGCTTCTTCGTTTGACAGACATCGAAGCAATAATCTATCGTAGGTTCGGCGATACAGCATTTTCGACTCTGTATCGTAGAAGAATCTGAGAGAACGCCTTCTGATAGAGGTGGCTTCCTTTGGGTTCTCGGGCAGGATATCGTAGACTACGAAGTCTATGAATGGTTGTCTCTAGTCTGGTACTTCGTCGATCGTCTGAGCGGAATAACTCGCCACGAATTGAACATTGTTCTTGGGACAGACCAATTCATGGCCTATTACGTCCACCAAATAATGAATATGGTTCGGCACTGCTAGGGAAGCGGCAAGGCCTGCTAGGGCATCGGCTTCGATATTTTAGAGTCTGGGAACGTGTTCTATGAAGAACCCTTCGAACGACGAGATGATGTTGATCGCTATTTGGTGATAGGGGATCATGTCTTCATGGCGGACTTCGTACGAACCCCGGATCTGATTGACGATCAACTGTGAATCGCCGTATGCTTCATGATATTCTACCTCCAGCTCTCTTGCAAGTTGGAGGCCAATGACTAAAGCGTTGTTCTCGGCCACATTGGTAGAGCAGGGTTCTGTGAGCGAGTAAGCGCGATTGATCACCAGTCCGGAAGGAGAAACTAGCACCACCCCGACTCCAACGACGATGTTGCCCTTGGGTCCAGTCCTTGAAGTGCCGTCGAAGAACATTCGCCATATATCATCGTGAGAGGCCGCATGCGAGTCGACGATCTCATCTGGGATTTCTTCATATATTCTGGTCGACTCTGAGCCTAGGTGGGCTGCTAAAAAGTCTGCCAGAGCTTGACTCTTAACAGCCTTTTACGGGACAAAGACCATATGGTAGGAGGACAGTAATATTGCCTATGTAGCGAGACGAGAGCTGAGTGCCCCTGGTTTCGTCATGAGGACCCTGAGGGGGTTGACTCGTGATATTACATGTATGGTTTGCCCCGTGACATAGTGTCGCGTCTTTTGAATGGCGAATACCAGGGCAAGGCATTCCTTCTCCACGGCAGTATATCGGTGTTCCGGCCCCATCATCATTCGGCTGAGGAAGTATATAGCTTGCTCATGGCCTGCGTCGTTGTTTTGTACTAGCAGAGCGCCGAGGGAATGCTCCATTGCTCGTACATAGAGTAGGAATGGTTTTTCAGCAACCGGGGCCACCAGAACTGGAGGGTTCGACAAGTATTCTTTGATGCTGTCGAAAGCACGTTGGCATTCTTCATTCCATACGAATGAGACACCTTTCCTTATGAGGTGGGTGAATGGTTGACATCGTCCGGAGAGGTTAGAAATGAACCTCCTAATGTAAGCTAACCTCTCTTGAAGGCCTCGAAGTTCTCGAAGATTTCTCGGAGGACTCATCTCCATGATTGCCTTCGTCTTCTCAGGGTCTACATGGATACCCTAGGAGGTGATGATGAAACCCAGGAATTTTCTACTGGATACACCCAAGAAGGATTTGGTAGGATTCATTTTTAAATTGTGCGCTCGCATCAGGTCGAACACTGTCCTTAGATAATGCAGATGATCTTCCTTAGAGCGGCTTTTGACGACGATGTCGTCAACATAGCATTCTACGGTCTTGCACAAGTGGTCCCTGAAGATGATACTCATGGCTCTTTGATATGTGGCGCCAGCGTTCTTTAAACCAAAAGGCATGACTGTGTAACAGAACGTGCCTATTGGTGTTCGGAATGATGTATGCTTTTCATCGTCGGGAGACATCTTAATTTGGTTATACCCCGAGAATCCATCCATGAACGACATACGTTCGAAGCCGCAGGTGTTTTCAATCATGATGTCTGTGATAGAGCGGGGGAACTCGTCTTTGGGACACGCCTCGTTCAGATTACGGAAGTCGATGCAGATTCGAATCTTCCCATTCTTCTTGAGGACCGGTACTATGTTGGCGACCCAGTCCAGATATTGTTTCTCACGAATGAAGCCGCTGGCTATCGGTTTGTTGACTTCAGCTTCGATCGCATCCATGATGCCTGGGCGGAAGCATCGTTGTTGTTGTTTGACTGGCTTTGCATCTGGTCGAATATTGAGCTTGTGAAAAGCAACATCGGGGTTTAGCCCTGGCATGTCTTCATAGCTCCAGGCGAACACATTAATATATTCTTTGTCAAGTTCTAGTAGTGTTTTTCGCTCTTCATCAGTCAGATTCTTGCTGACGAAGATGGGTTTTGTGGAGGATTCATTACCGAGATCAACTTGTACAACCTCATCCTCCGTGGGAGGCTCTCTTTGCTCGAACCGCTTCTCCCACTGCGTATCTAGTTGTTGTGCCCATGGCTTAGCTGAAGAAGTTCGAGAATATCTTCATCTTCTTCGTAGGAATCGGCAAGTGCCATATTGACGGACCAGACTTGCCTGAGTATATCCCCGATGCTGATATCCGAATCGGAAGTGGGTGATCCAGTTGAGTGTGAGTGCCAGTCGCATTCTTCGTCTGAGCTTTCGGGTGTTGTCACAGGTGTGACATAACCTAGCCCACGTCTGGTCTTGTTATAGTAATCTCGTGGTTTTCCAGCTGGGATCGGCGATTGTTAGTGTAACCACCGTCCAGTGCCGTAGTTCAGGCCTGGTGTAGTTCCCAGATCATATCCTTGTTTTTGCATAAGGTACTTGGATTGGGAACTATACAGATAAAGGGGCAATCTCTCGATGTAGGGTTCGAGCTCAACTTCTTCCATCTTGAAGGGCTGTGGATTATTCTTCCGGCCGAAGATGATTAGGTGATCCCCTCCCTCGATTATGCTGTAAGCATCTTCCACGGGAGTGAGTTGATTTATGGTGTAAATATTTGTCACCTGTGTATGTAGGTGAGTGCTTATACCGTGTTCCATAGCATACATTGTACAAAGCTTATTAAGCTCGATGTAGTTCAAAGATAGCCCTTTATTGATGAAGTAAGGTATCTTTTCTAGCGGGATTACATCATCTGCGGATGGAACATCAGTGTGAGCAGCCACATACTTGGCCAGTTCTGGTTCTTCTTCGGCCACACCCTGTATAAATGAAGACTGAGAGAATGACTTGGGAAACTTGATCATCAGGGGTTCTGCTAGTGGAGCAGAACGTGGAGTCGTTGGCAAACTAGCGACCCCCAATTACGTACTCGATGCTGGACGGGGAGTTGTTGGGTCGCTGGAAGCCCCCGACTTTGCATCGGGGTGACGATTCTTCTTGGGAAGACGTATCGTCATTGGCTTGTCGGAGGGATTGAGCTTCTTCGTTTGTGGCTGGCCGACTTTAGGCAGTCTGATTGTTAGTGGCTCCGTTGTGGGTGTTGGCGCTTGGCCGGACCTTGGCAGCCGAATTATCATTTGTCCATCTTGTGCCGAGAGACTGATTACATCCTTACGCAGAGCGGCCGTAAGGGGTGCAGTCTTGCCAGGTTTGCGAGCTTAGAGGTGGATCGTCAGGGGTTCTTCTGATCCTGTGGCCGTCTCAGTACGTGCTTGCACATCTCCTTCACCTAGGTGCCTCTTTGACTTTTCGTATAAGCAGGAGTCTGAGTAGTAGGATTCGACCCTTATGAAGGGATCGATGTCGGCAAATTCTGTCCTCACAAAGCCGTGTTTGTTGACATACTTGAAGCACTGGTGCAACGTGAAAGACACGATCATGTAATCGTATATACAAAGGTGCCCCAGGAGGATATTATAGGAAGTGTTTGCATCTATGACATAACAGGTCACTTCTGACTGAAGATCGCCGATTTGGCACTTCAAGTGAATCTTCCCAATCGGGTAGCTCCTGCCCGAATTAAAACCGCTGATGGCGGTGCTTGTTGGCGTCAAGCGATGCATAGAAATACGGAGATGATGTAACAGACCCTTCAGGATAATGCTTATGGAAGAACCAGGATCAATGTGCATCTGATCCACCTTTACGTCACCGATGTATTCAGTGTAGTATAACGGACGATCATGCAGATTGGTTTTGATGAGCATATCCTGTGGAGTGAAGACAATGTTGGGCATCGCTCCTGTGCAAGCGCTGTCTTGGAGATTTGCAGGCGGGCTCTCTCCCATGAGGTTGACCTGAGCTAGATATACGTCGGCATTCTGGAGTGCATCACCTCAAAGCCATGCGAACATCCTTGGAGAGTCTCAGGAGCTCATATAACGATAATTTGGCCGGTGTGTTGGCTAATTGTGCCAGGATGTTAAAGTTGTAGGGCATTTCCAGCCCATGAGGTGCCTCTTTTCGGAGGGATTTGTCAAAGCGAGTCTCCTTCTGCCTAGGCTTGTCGGTCGTCGGAGGTGAGAAGGTCCTGGAGCGTCAGCAGTAGTCGGCTGATGTTCTTTAGTTGCGTTATCTGGTGTAGGTTGGGATTGAGCACCTGACCGAGTGACAACAGCTGTGGCTTCTTCGATATCTGCCAAAATTGTGCGACAGGATCTGACCTTTCTGCTCTCTTTCTTGCCAATGGAGAGTGGTGCGGACTGAGTCACTTCAGGTACCAACTCTGGATGGACCCACATGACCTCTCCTTGTGACGTGGTGAGGGGTACCAAACCAGTAGCCCGATCTCGAGGGGGTGGAAGGTTAGTAATCTCTATTGTCGTCCGAAGGACGGGTACCACGCCATCTTGAGTCTCCGTTGGAAGGAAGCTGCCAAATTGTACTGACACCATATTGGCCACCACGGTCACCTCTTCGAAATCAATGGCCAGAGCCTTCGAATCGATGAGATGTTGGATGTATCGTTTCGGTTGGTAGCAGTCGTGTGTAGCATGGTAGACGTAGCAATGGTAGTGACGGTAGTTTGGGCACTCTATTTTTGCCGGTCGAGGTTCCCGTCTTTATGGAGGGAGCAGAATTCTATCTCCTTGTATGAGCATGTCCAAGATGGGCTTGACATGGCCGTCTTCGAAGGAGTAGGTCATTTGCGGCCATTGCTTGTCTGTCGGTTTTGACTCAGGCTTCTGCGCTGTGTCGGCCACCATAGCCTGCTTGCCCTTGTTGTCCCGATTGTTGGAGGTGTTACCACCATTGTTGTTGTTGGTATTAGGGCGCTTGCCCTTGTCCTCTCCCTCCGAGATGTACAATTCCAGTTGGAGAGCCTTCTTCAACCTGTCTTCGGCGCTAATGGCACTGATGATAAATGTCTTCCAGTCCTTAAATTGACTTTCGTCCATCCAGAGGCTGATTGTTGGGAGTAGTCTCTTTTGGCAAATTTCAATTAAGGAGGAATCCGGATTACCGGACGGCAGCTTCATTGCGGTTTGGCGAAATCGCTCAATATAGCTCCTTGTCAGCTCCTTTTTCCCTTGAACGACGTCCATGAGGGTGGACATTGTGACGTCCTGTCCTACTTCGTAGAATCTTTCCAAGAACATGCGCTTGAAGTTGGCGAAGGAGTGGATGCAGTTGTCTGACAGGTTACGGTACCAGTCGAAGGTGACCCCCTCCAATGCCCCGATGAATAATCGTGTAAGGATGGCATCGTCATGGGGCAGATGGTCGGTGGTAACCTCGAAGTAAGTGATGTACTGACTTGCGAAGGTCTTCCTATCATATGGATTAATGTGGAATGGTTTATACTTTGGTAGAAAGGGAACGTCTCTCCACGCAGCAGGATACGGTTATCGTATCCTGAGGTCTTGGCAGTTTTCTCGGGCATGGAACATGGCCCGGAGTTCCTGGACCTCTCTTCTTGCCTCCCTGGCCTCGTCTGCAGCGGTAGGAGCCGTCATTTCAGGAGGATTATTGCCCAGGTTTGGTGCCGCTGAGTTCGAGTCCGCATTAACCGCGGGACCCAAGTTTGTTTGGCCAGCCGTCCCTCCTTGTAGAGTAGGAAGGGCTGCTTTGATCTCGTCCACTGATTTGACCAAAGTGTGCAGTATGGCCTCCAGAGTATCGATGCGTTGGCGATCACTGGGGCCATCTTGTTCGTCGTTTGTCATGAATGCCGTCCTCACATGTAGAAGTGGAAGGGACGGTAGATGACGTGCCCTCCGAATCATACCCCCGTACTGAGAAGTCATCGGGGTATGTGGAAATATTCTTCTCTGGTTCGGACTCAGAAGGAATAGTACCCCCAGCTTCGGAGCTTGCCTCGTTTTGAGAGTCGTGGATGCCCTCGGGGACGTCGAACCCTGCTGTATCTGATGGGAGAGTTGTTTCCTCGGGCTCATCTCCTTGGAACATCGGATTATCGTGGAAGTTCGGAGGAGTGCTGCCTCCAGTTCTAGCGACCCTCAGTCATACGGATGATGAATCTTCCACTGTCGTAGATTTCGTCTTTGAACGGGTACCTTGGAAAACTTCGGTGGTGGACAACCGTTTAGACGACAGTTTCTTAGTCATAGTGGTTGAAATCTTCGGGCTGGAAACGTTTATCTTCTTCCCTCTCCCATCGGCGAGAATTTTCTGAGTAGAGTTGCAAGAGACGACGGGAGGTGCCTCATCCCCTGAGCTCGGCTGTTGTAACCTTTGGAAGACGGACTGCCGGTCTTCTCGTACCGTCGCGCTGTTGCAACAGCAGTTGACGATGACTTGGGTGCAGTGACGTCCGTGGGAGGACTCTTTGCACCCCGAGGCCTCTTCTCTTTCCTTGTGCTTGTGGAGGATAGCCTCACGCAAGTCAAATGGGTCTGGAACGACCATGTTTGCTCCCTGGGTTTTGGGAGACTTTTTGGAACCACTTTATCCGTTTGCCGCCGGGGGCTGGACTCGAGTGGTTCTGTACAAATTCCCGTCAGAGGCCCGCATAACAGTATATGGAGCGCTTGGATGGTCAGAGGTCAGGACAGCGGACTGAGCTCGCCAAGCTCGTGCTGTCCTAGACTTCTTTCCTCTAGTGCGTGAGGGCACATAGTAGGAAGAGTCTAAGTGGTGTTGCGGAGAGTCAGACATATTTTCTCGGGAGCATGAGACATCAGGACCATAGGAGAGGCGATTGAAGATTGAGCCACGTGGAGCAGACAGTATGCGGCTGGAATCAACAGTCTTCATGTGGCTGGCAATCGTAGCCGCATGGGCTTTCTTCATGCGGCTGAAGTCTCGGCCGCATAAGTATTCTCCATACAACTGGAAATCTTGGCCGCATGGATATTCTGTATCTGGCTGGCAGTTTTGGCCGCATGAACATCGTGCATGCGGCTGGCAAACTTGGCCGCATGAAGGTTCAGCCTGCGGCTAGTGCCTTTGTTCGGCTTCTTCCTGGAGCACATAGAATCACTCTTTGTCCCTACAAGTCTAGCATCGTAGTACTTTCCTCTGTCGGACTTGGGAACAGCAGAATCTTCTATGGCTTGAAGTGGGGCCGCATGAGAGTTGCCTTCGTCGTCTTGGGCAGCAGAGAGTACTCCGTCCAGAGCCTGGGGAGGAGCAAATGATTTTGGCCTCCACTTCTTGCAAGCCTTCTTTGTGCGGGTTCGCTTCTGGACCGGGCCAGCGCTCCCTTCGGAGAGCATTTCTTCAAACGCCTGTTGGTCGAAGCGGACGACCATCTTCTGTTGTGTGGAACCAAGTTTGACTGCATCCGATTGTGTCACCAACTTCTCAGTCGTGGAAAAGTTTGTCCCCAGCAGAGTCGCCATCGTGTTTGCCATGAATTATAAAAGAACAGAACAATTATATCGGAGGACTGGACTTTTACTTCACAATACAAACTTCGCTCACACAAAGAAAGCCTAGGGACGAAAACCTAGGTACAGCAATCTAAGTACAATTGTTTAGTTTTTTTTGGGGGATGACGGTAGAGGCTCGAAAAAGCGACGGCAGCTGTGCCTTACTACTTGGACGATCGGACGCAGCCTTGGCTCCGGTGAAGAAATGCTCTTGGACGTGTGGGGAGACTCCCTTGCGCCTTCGGTTACTAGATCTCTGGATGTCTCTGTAATGCTCTCTCTCTTTTTTCGCTCTCTCCTTTTTCTCCTCTTCTGCTCTGCTTCTGCCACTTGCAAGGGAATGGCACCTTGCTATTTATAGGAATGGGGTTTGCTCATTAGGGTTTGCAAATGATTGCCTCTTTCAGAAGTCGCCCGCTAAGGATCACTGAATCTGGGCCATTCATAATAAATCTGAGAAATTAATGTGATTGCATCAAATCTCTGTCAGCAATAAATGTTGATTGCCATGAATATTCGTAATTTGTGATAGCCTGCCACGTGTCCAATTTGCTTGATTTGATTTGATCTGGGCAATTATGATGATCGTAACAAATCTGATTTTGTGAGGATTTATTAGCACCCATAATTCCAGGAAAGATAAGGCTGCCACGTGTCTCAATTGTAGCGAAGAGCGCCACATGTCTCAACTGGACCGTCCTGGCCGAGCCACATATGGGGGGTCCTCTCAGCCGCATGAAACCTGCAGCCGCACGTGGATGGGCGGCCGTATGGGGATAGGCAGCCGCATGGGGATAGGCAGCCGCATGCAGAGGGGCAGCCGCATGGGGATAGGCAGCTGCAAGCAGATGGGCAGCCGCTTGGGGATAGGCAGCCGCATGCAGATGGGCAGCCGCATGGGGATAGGCAGCCGCATGCAAATGGGCAGCCACATGGGGATACGGATAGGCAGCTGCATGCAGATGGGCAGCCGCATGGAGTGGCCTAGGGACTTGGTAGATTTTGCCAGCTGTCAGGAGATTTTCTCCTCTTTCCTAGGATCACGCCATCATGTCAGAGTCATTATTACATCGTTATGTCAGAGCTGTCATGGCTGTTATTTGTCAGAGCAGCCGTCAGGGCATTAAATGCAGCCGAATGTAGAGAAGAACTGTTGAAGGCCACGTGGCTTCTTTCTGAGCCTCATGGATCTATCCGAGCCGCATGGACCCCTGAGCCGCATGGACTTCTGAGCCGTACGGGGATCCTGAGCCGCATGAGGATCCTTCTGTCGGAGCCGCATAGGTCTTTCTTTATTCTTTTCCATGCTTCTACAGTTTTAGGACTCACTGTAACATTAGCATAGTGATGATCAATGTATGAAAATAGATTTCAGGAGAAACGAAAAAAGAAGAAAAGAAAAGAAACAAACTTGTTTTTTAAGAGTGAAACTCTTATAATAAGATATAAAACTTGTACATTACATTTGGTAAATAGTTAAACCATATGCAAATCGAACAAAACAAATACTATTTAAAAAATGCGAATATAGATAAACATAACAACAAACCTGATTATCCTCGTTATCTGACAGCCCGTGAGATGTGTTTTCCTCTGAAGGTTTTTCAGCACCACAATTCTGCCGATTACACTTGACCCTGAATGGATAATTTATGTTGTCACACTTCTGGTACTTCCAGCTGCCCTCTGGCATTTTAGGTTCTGCAGTAGACATCACAAACAATTAAGATAATATATAATGGACTCTTAAATTTCTGAAGATCAATTTTTTATTATTGAACAAGGTAAAAATTCCATTGAGCATATGATTGCTAGCAATAAATAGAGTTAAGCATTTACATGAATATATAGACAGAAAGGAGTAAGAAAACTCAGAGATAACTTACTAGAGCCCTTGGAATTCTCGAGGTTAGATCCCTGCAGATGTTCATTGGAAAACATAAAAGATGAATCTCGTGATAAGTTAAAACAGACAAAAGTATAAATGATAAAAAAATACATTCATAGATAATGTTCCTCATCATTATTATGGGTTTAAAAAATACATTCATAGATAAAGTTTCTCATCATTATTATGGGTCAATACGCTCCTGATTATCATGTCTTTGAGGGCAAAAGGTTGCTTATGCATATCATAGGCTGTGAAACATTTAGTACGATTACATTCGGAGCATGTTTTAAACTCTTTGCAACTTCCGTCAATGAACTCAGGTGTTCCATCCTACCAAACATGACTTGAAGCAGCTCTTCTCATGTGTATCCCTTATTATTAACTATGCTTTCACATGCATAGTTCATAATACAATTCTCTTATCATATGGTGACCACAACCATCCAACCCTACCTCATATTTTTCATGAAGCAATAAAGATTCATATGTATCCAGTAATGACTTCCTCAGAAACTCTAATTCGCCAGCACTTGCTGCGAAAGTTTAAGAATTACAGGTGCACTTAAGTTGACTTCACCATAAAACCAAAGTAGCTTTATGATTGAAAACAAATTTACAAACCCATGAATTGGTTTTAGTATAAACAAGAATGCACTTTCTAACAGACATTTTTCCTATATACACTCAATGTTAACACATCAAGATCTTCATCGATGGGTATGCACATCAATACTTGATGCCATGTGTGAGAAAACTATATGATATAACTATCTCTCTGGAATTTCCAGGTGAGAAGTGCTTTGAAGCAAGCTGGCCAATTACACAAAGTTAAATGGGAGGTATGACCTGAAAAGTGACTCGCACCAGGACTTGTCCAGATGAAAAACATATGACATATCAAGATATTTCAAAGTAGTGTTTTCATTCATGCTATTCTTGCTAGTTGATCTTCCTTGAGTAGAACCTTTCAGGTCATATCGACGATGGATGTACAGTTCTGTACAGAGCATATTCCCCATCACAATAAAACTGACCCCTAAAAGCATATATATAAAATAGCAGGAAGAAAACCTCTTTTAGGCGAAGTATGCAAGTTCATTGATTTTGTAAAACTAATCAAATTCTATACAAAGATAAAATTCACAGAATAAAATTCCAAATGACATAAGTATTTAATTTTACCTATGGTTGTAACGGCACGGCTGTCGACGAGGTGGCTGGTGACAGAGGAATGAGTCAGGCGAGGTGTGCACTCCGCCTGAGGGGATGTGTCGAGATCTCCCACTGGATCTAGAGAAAATTAGATGAGGAAGAAGACGATGGGATGGGGGCGAAGGACAAGAGTCGGATTCAGATCGACTAAGATAGAGGGAGATCATTGACATGGAGGCGAGGAATCATTGATGGCGTTGGTGAAAGTCGGCTAGAGAAGTCGACGGGGATTTGGGGAGTTTTCGCACTTATTAACAGCTGGAGAAGCTCGTACAGAGGCTGCCGACGGTGCCGTGGTTACGGTTGCTAGATCCAGGAGAGGGTTTGGGAAGGAAGAAGAAGAGGGACGTCGGGTTGACTAGGAGAAGAGGAAGGTTAGGGATGGATCGGGATTGGGATTTTTGAGAGGAAGCCCAGCCCTCCTATAAGCAATCCCTAGATTATGTGAAAGGAATTGAAAGAGAGAGAGTAAGAGAGAGGTGGGGTTTGGGAGTCTCAGGCCCTAATTATAATTCTTGGTATAAGAAATTAAAAGAAATATTTTATAACAAACAACATGTTTCTATTATTGTTTAAACTATGACTCTTAACATTTTTGTTTCATTTTTGGTACTATATTTTTCTTTCGTACACAAAAGATGACATACGTAAAAAAAATTTTTTACAACCTTTATATTTTTGATGTCATCTTACTATACTTTTCATGACATTTTTTTATGTCATTGATTACGTTATTAATGACGATCATCTAATAAAATAACATTAAAATTACAATTAATGACATTTTAATATGAGTGTCATCTATAAAGTGTCATTGTTAACCATTTTTCTAGTTGTGAACCAACTGAATATATACACTTGCCCTTTAGGCTACAACTGAATATGCCGACTTCTTTACAACAAACTTGCCAATTTGGCAACAATCTCACTGGTATAACTGAGTTACACTATTCCATACATTACGTCCCGTATAGCAGAAGATATCATCTTGCAAGAAGAGCTTCTGCCCAGCCATCTGATTTATCGATGCCAAGCACTGATCATACGATTTCCCCATACGCAAGCACCTGTAATATTGTCCACAACGTGGGTCAGTACATCATCAATGTACTGGTAAGCGGTGCTGGCGCAACTCACCTAAGAAGACAACACTAAGTAATCTTGTTATAGAACAATATTAACAGTGGTCTTTCTCTTTTTCTTAGGGTCAATTTCATGTTACAGCCGACAAGAAGTAAAGCCTGCAAATCTCATAGCTAACATAATTTAAAGCATACAATTATCACCCTTTGGTGATTCTTACCCACGGTCGTACAACCATCCCTGTATATTCATAATACTTACTCAGCCTGCACAAGACATTGTTAGAACAATATTATAATTCAATATAATTGTCACCTTTCAGGTGATTCTTACGAAAAACCAACATCCTTCCCTGTAAATGAGTAATAACTTACTCTGCCTGCATAAGATATCATTAGCACTGGACCTATCTATATGAAGGTCACTGACTACACGTCATCTTGGACCATCTTATAGGTATAACGATGCCCCTTACAGTATGAGTAGCTAGCCCCACTGAAGGTCCTGTATACCGTGCTACTACTTCAGTACTGTGCTACTACTTCAGCATGAGGTTCCCCCCAGGATGAATCGGTTTCGAAGGTCTTAGAATACCATTCGAGGAACCACCTTGTCGACAAGTTGTCCATGACCATACAATTATATATAACTTATCTAAGAAGAAAACATATAATGCATGATAAGGAAAACTAAGTTATAACCCATCATTCTCATTCATATTTCCATCTTGCCATCTTGTCTTGAGCCAACTCTCACATTATCATCTGCCCAATCCAGGGTCTTAGCGTAACCAACATTCTACATCGGTACAGGATAATAGAATTTTGTTACTCAATCTCTTTTCCACATCTTTGATACCATACATCTTTCCAACCAAACTCAATTTACTCACCGCCCAATTCTTGGGACTTAATATCTGTTAAGCATACATTCGTTCGGGCATAATTGAAGCATACTCACTGTCCAGTTCTTGGGTCTTATTATCTGTGTTACCATCTATTTTTTGAGCTAAGGCTCGATATTCTCATCGCCCAAGTATTTGGGAATTTTTCTTCACCTGTCATATATTTTATAGCAACAACACGCAAGCTCACAAATCATGGAATAATACGCAACAATTTTGGGTCATATGGTTAATTATCTTTCATTATCTTTCCGACATTCATGCAAGGTGTCATTCAACAACTCAACGAGTAAACACAACATACTATCCTTTATTTTAAGTGTGAAGCTAAAGGATCTTCGAAGGGTTCAACACTACTCACATTCATAAGACAATTTCTGCCATGATCGCATAGCCTTCTAAGCGATCCTTCGCATAATCCCAAGTCCAACAAGGCTTCATCGACCTAACTATCCATCATAAGGCATCTTGTGGGTCGGGGCATTGTAATATAGACCGCTCAGAAAAAGTTTCGTCCTCGAAACTTAAAATAAAACCCATCCTCATAACTTCAACAGAATTCATAAAACTTTCCAACGATCAACTTACACTATTCAACATTGCTCTGCAATCTCTCAATTGATTTCAAGTAATGTACCATCCTGTCATAACATCCCAATTGATTCAAAATAGTTTACCATCTTTGTTCTTGTTTGATTATAAGGGTATCATCTTGCATTATTGATATGATATAAGCCTGTAACTCATGGCCCATGTCTTACTTTATTACTTAGGCTGATCCCGCTGGTTTTGTTTGGTCAGATCTCATAGCAGAGCCCGATGCTTCAACTTTTCTTGTTGACGATGGTACATACTAGAAGTATGGCTATCGGAGAACTCGAGTGGGTTTCTTCTTCACCACTATGATATCTTTAATTTTGTACTTAGCGTTTAGCCACTAGCGCCTATTTAGCTAGACATTCTGGATATTTAGTTTCATAATTAGACTGCAGCTGACTATGGTTATGTACTATTAATTTTGTGCTAGCTGACATTTTGTAAAGATGTCATTTTGTTGAAGCGTCATAGATGTCTTACTTTTTTTTTATCTTATATGCTCGTTAATTGATGATTCTTGCTTGAATGATTAAGGCGTAGATGCTCTGTGTGATCCTAGGAGACTTGATTGCTGTATGCACCCTAGGTCTAGTGACAACTATGATCGTTGTTTGACATCTTCGTACCTTATAAGGGATAATTGGCCATGTCAATCTCTATATTTCGGTACTGGGGCATGACAAGGTTTTAGTGGTGGCCCATGGAAGTCAGTTTCTCTGACTCGTGGGGTGTTATTACTATAGGAGTCTCAATCAAATATATATCCTCCTTGATCTCCTGATTCATCTCCCTTTCTCCATCTTGATTGTTAATTTAATTTTTATTCTCATTTCTTCTCTTCCTGTCTTTTGATATCATGTATCTTTTCCCTCTAGATGTGCCTCATTTTCAGCAGTTGGCAGGATCGGCATGGAAGAAGCACCAGTTGAGCAAGATTCTATAAGACGTCAGCAGGAGGTAGTACCTTCTCCGGGACAGATTTGCATTGAGTCAGTAATAGAGCCAGCTGAGCCACATGTTCCCACATTTTATGCACCCCAACAATGCCAACAATAGCAGTAGTACCCGACTCTGTAGCATTTTTAGAGATTATTCAAGGATTGCTGGTGACGAAACAACATTAGATGATAGTCCAACAATATCAGTAGATTCGGCAGCAAGAGCAGAATATTCTACTGAATCAAGGATTGTAGACAGCCTTGGAGAGGGGCGGAATGACTGATTCAGGTGCATCGACTAGGTTTTTCTAGCTCAACCCGAGGTACTTTAATGGCATGGAGGATGCCATTATGTCAGATGCGTGGCTTCAGGACATCGAGGCTATATTAACAGCGGCTAAGGTACCAGCTGAGGAGCAAGTTGACCAGATATGCTTGTTTCTTCTAGACCTTGTCTGTGACTGGTGGGCATTGATGGAGGTTGGTATGAGGCGTCCTGTTCTTTGGGATAATTTTAGGGATAGATTCAAGACCAAGTATTTTGGTGCAATATGAGCTTCAGTAAGGTTTATCAGTCTCAAGTATACATGACAGTAGATGGATACACAACAAAATTCTACAGATTAAGTCGATTTGCACCAACGATGGTAGATATGAGCGAGAGAAGGAAATGAGCTTCCAACAGGGACTTCATTTAGAGATTCTTCAACTAGTAGAAGGGCATGACTATAAGACCTTTGATGCACTATTGACAGTGGCTCGGAGGTACGAGCTTACACAGCAAAGGTTGAGTTCGAGAAATGGAGGCCATAAGAGGTTTTATTCCCAGAACAAGGGCAGAGGAGCAGTACAACGAAGGTCAGCACCAGCACCCTGCATTCGTATCCATGAGATAGGATCACCACAGAGGCCAGCGATAGCAATTATAATCGCGCTAGTTCAACAGCAGTAGTCGAGGCAGCTGCAGCGCCAGAGGGAGCTAGTGGGATGTACTTATTGCAGCAAGGAAGTACACACTTTTGACTTGTATCGCATAGCGAAGGAATTGTATTTGAGGTTTGGTAGCCCAGATCATAAGATGGTAACTTTCCTGCAGATGCCAGGGCCAGCAGGACAGTTCAGCAGTTTTTGGCCTTGTCAGCTTCAGGGGCAGCACATATCGAAGGCCAACACTAGCAATAAGGCCATTAGTCCAGCATCCGTTGCCAATACAGGCTTAGATATTTTGTCAAGTACATGAACAAGGTGGTCAAGAGAGGCCGTAGCATCATGGTTAGGAAAGGAAGCCGTACGGAGTTCAATAAGGCCAGCATCAGGTTTTTACCTTGTCTCTGGAGGAGGCACTAGCATCAGGTTATGTGGTTACATGTAATATTTTGTCGTATCTTTTTCTGCAGTAGAATTGTTTGATTCAGAAGCTTGTCATTTTTGTATCTATATAATTCATGACATGTATTGGATTAGAGTTTTAGACAATGCCAAAGAGGATGAATATACTCACTGGTAATGGGATCGTAGGAGTTAACAGAGTGTGCTTAGCTGGTTCGGTCATAGTGTATGGGCATTTATTACCTGTAAGGTTGATAGAGTTCCCTATCGGTAACTTTGATATCATCCAGGGTGTGGACTGGTTGAGAGATAGTCATGCAACTATAGGTTGTCGAGGAGGTCGAGTATTGTTTAGTATCTTAGACATTGAGGAGTTTATCTTTGTTCGATCATTGGAGGACCATTTGAAGGGTGTAGTTGCAGCAATAGTAGTAGAGGAGCAAATTTCAAGAGTGGTTAGAGAGTTTCTTGATGTTGTTCTATATTAGCTTACATAGATACCACCAATTAGGGATGTGGAGTTCTGTATCGAGTTGATTCTTGGGACGAAGCCTATAAATAGTAGAGTTTACAGAATATCGAGTCAGAATTGGACAAGTTGTACCAGCAGGAGAAGGAACTGATGGCGAAGAAGTTTATTCGAGATAGTAAATTGGCTTGGGGAGCAGTGGTGATTTTGGTACACAAGAAAGATGGATCTACACGTATGTATATTGATACAGATGGTTGAATGCAGTTACAGTAAAGAATAAGTACCTCCTCAAGGATCGATGATTTGTTTGATCAGTTGAGTAGAGCCACAGTTTTCTCCAAGATTGACCTTTGGTCTGGGTATCATCAATTAAGGGTCGAAAGCAGGACATACCCAAGATAGCATTTAGATCACGATATAGGCATTATGAGTTTATAATGATGCGATTTGGATTGACTAATGCCCCGACAGTATTTATGGATTTAATGAATTGCATCTTCATGCCTTATTTGGATAAGTTTGTGGTGGTGATCATAGACGATATCCTCGTCTATTCCAGTTGTGAAGCTGAGCATGAGGAGCATCTTCGAACAGCTTTGTAGACCATGAGGGAGTACCAACTTTATGCGAAGCTTAGTAAATGCGAGTTTTGTTTGGATCATATTTTATTTCTTGGACGCATCATCTCTGGAGCAGGAGTATCCGTGGATACAAAGAAGGTTGAGGCGGTAGAGAGTTGGCCAGTTCCAAGAACGGTACCAGACATGCGTAGTTTCCTGAGATTGGTAGTTTACTAGAGGAGGTTCATGACAGACTTTGCCAGAATCTCAGCACCATTGACACGTTTGACACGTAAGGAGGTGGGGTTTGTTTGGTCAGCAGAATGTCATGCATCATTTGAGAAAGTAAAGAAGAGACGAATTTTAGCACAGATTCTGATACTTCTAGTGGGATCTAGAGGATTTACAGTATATTGTGATGCAGTCATGAAAGGACTCGAGTGTGTATTGATGTAGCATAGAAGGGGGATAGAACATGTATCCCAACAGCTTCAGGAATATGAGGAACTACCTGACTTATGATTTGGAGTTAGCAACATTATTGTTCGTGCTTAAGCTGTTGAGGCACTATTTGTATGGGGATCGAGTAGAGATTTACACTGATCATAAGAGCTTGAAGTACGTGTTCACCCAGAAGGACCTGAACATGAGGCATAGAAGATGGCTAGTATTTTTAAAGGATTTTGACATAGAGCTCTAGTATCATTCAGGCTAGACAAATGCGATAGCAGATGCCCTAGTAGAAGGGATAGTGCATTTGTCTCGACATCACAGAGGCATATTTTAAAAGATCTTTAGAAGATAGAAGTTGAGGTAATTCTTCCATATGACACAAGAGGGCTGGCCAGTTTGCAGATTCAGTCTACATTATTAGAGCGGACCAGAGCAGCTCAGACAAAGGACCCACAGATCCAGAAACTTCGATCAGAATGCGAGTCAATTCTCAGGAAGTGTAGAAGCATGAAAAAACACGTAAAAACTATGTGCTCTAAAGCTAACATGCACATTGGCGCATCTCCACAGGAAGAAGACTATGAGTTGCAAATATGATACGTCAGACGTCTCATACACACAATCAAGCTGGCACATCTCAGAAAAAAAACAGAAGCATGCGCTACACTGTATTTGAAGACAAAAGTGCATAAAAGAAGATTTTTTCCATTAATATTCATGATTATAATACATTGAAAATCTAGTACATAAATAGATTTTCATTGATAGTCATGATTACATGGAGAATCTACTACAAAATTGGGTCTACCCTAATTATTCAAGATAGGCGCATGACCCTCTTCTGCTATGTGAATCAGCCACTGATAGCATAGACACATCTCTCTTTTTGGCCATATGGATGAGCCGCTGGTAGCATGCATGACTCTCCTCGGTCATGTGGATAAGCTGTTGGTAGCATGCGCAGCTCAATTGTCTTGTGAATGAGGCACTGGTTGAACAGGATTTGGATTGGCAATCAATCCAAACCCTGTATTAACATCTTGGCACTCGATGTCATCTCGAAGTAGAACGCTGTTAGCATGATGCATGAACAGGGACTTCTCCACTTATAATCAGTTAAGATCTTCTTAATCTTTTGACAAAGCTCTTCATCAGATTGGCTACTTCCTTGAACAGAGAAATCTGCGATCCTAGCCCACGATTGGCACAAGTGTTGCCAGACTCGCCAAGGAGGATCGCAGTCATCGAGTGTAGTGAAGTCTCCGACATGAAGTGTGAAAGAAAGATGAACAAATGAGTTTTTCCATAAAAATACTCCTATTTATAGGCTATGTGCGGTCAAACCCATGCACTGAGTGGCAGCCAGTCAAAGCATCCGAAATAATGGCATGAACCTGGCATTTATGGTAATGAATCTACCATATTTAATTTTTGACTAGGTCCCAATCAAAATTCATCACTTCTCGAGCCCCATGCAGCAGCAGAATTTTATGAGTTTTGACCAAAGTGCCCCTAAAAAATAGTCTACTGGAGCACACAGCCTCTAAAAGCACAGTCTACTAGAGCCTAAAGCCCCTAAAAGCGTAGTCTACAGGAGCACACAGCCTCAAAAAGCGTAGTCTATTGGAGCACAAAGCCTCAAATGCGTAGCTTCCAAAAGTACAGCCTCCTAGAGCCTTGCCTCAAAAAACAGCGTCCAAAGCCACAACCTCGCGAGTACAGAACCCCAAGCCACCACTTTAGCATTTATGACACGCTAACACAGATGTTAGATGTCAACTATCAGTTGTCAGTTGTCAAAGGCCAGATGTCAGATTTCAGCTGACAGATACCCGCTGTCAATTTGCCTAAAAGTACGGCCTACAGGGCACTCAAAAGCGCAGTCACTCTGGCGCTCCAAAGCGCAGCTTCTGTGATACCCAAAGCAGTGGTTCAAACAGTACATCCTTTATGACACTCAAGAGCGCAACTCAAATAGCATCCATAAAGCACAGCACTCTCCGATGGATGCCACGTGGCCAGCAATGGTATAATACCTCTCAGGCACAAATCAAATCTATTCTGTTTTAATAAATTGAGATATTTGAGCAATATGCATGCACCATGTGTTATTGACTCATTCATGCCTATGAACAGGTGCCAACCACCTAAGATCTCAGCAACAAACGAATCTCAACAACTTCTACGTGTCAGTTTGTTCGGAGCCCAATAGTTCAGTTACAATAGATTCAGTTCTATCCTCATACGCGGAGCATTCCTGTATGCTAAAAACCAATGCGTGCATCACATATTTGTGCAAGGGTGGTTCAATCCAACAACCTATAAATAGAAGGAGCCTTCCTTGATTTTGGGTCTTCACTTCATCTCTAGCCCGAATTATCCACAAAGAGACATCCAGAGAGTCAGAGCGACTTCTTCTCGTCGTCAGATTGTCAACGGAGTAAAGGAACCACTACAGTGTTCGATCTCCATCGTTATACTTCTCCAGAATCATTTGTATTTAGATTCCCTATTTTAGAACTTCTTTTGTACTTTTCTCGATCGAAGTAATACAAAAAGTTTTCTAACTTTTGTCCATGGCGAACATGAAGGAGTTAGTAATCCATGAGGATGAAAGACTTATATTTGAAAGTCATCTGTGTCACATCCCTATTTAAAAAAATAGTTATATAACTGTATTTTGAGGATTTTTTAAATTTGCGTATTCTTAAAATTTTATTGTTATTTTCCTGGAATAGATTGGCCTTGCTTGTAGAGGTACGAATCTTCATTATTGTTCATGTTGATATGATGCGTATTATTGTTGTTGTCATTTGGTACCATTATTATTATTATTATTATTATTATTATTATCATTTTATTACTATTACTATTTATTTTAATTCCTATAACTACCCTTCCATTTTTCCTAACCCTAACTCTAACTCTTCCCTCACTCACTCACCTGCCGCCACTCCCTCTCGCACTCATCTCTCTCCTCCGCTATGGATAACGTAGCCCCCTCCACTTCTCTCTCTGCTCTCGTCTCTCCCACTCTCGATCTCTCATTCTCTCACTGCTTACTCCCCTCACTTGATTTCTCTCAGTCTCTCCCTCTCCCATTATTTTCGGTGACGACACCACTCTTCGGCGCCCTCACTACCCTGGCCAGCACTTCCATCACTATCACGATCGCTATCGGTATCGTCGCCACGGCCGCCTCCACCACTCCAACCATTGCTGCCTCCACCACCAGCCCCATCGTCGTCTCTCTTCCTCCCCTCGACGGCGGCGAGCTCCTCTGCCGCTGCCATTCGTCTCCAGTGCCGGCACTCCAACCGACCCTGTCGGGCTTTACCGACTCCTCCTTTTCCTTCTTATTTCTTCTTTTCGACGACCAGCGCTAGCCTATCGCAGCTTTTCTCCGCTGGTGAGGGATCCCGACCACTGCCCTCTCTTCCTGTATCCTCTGTCGCCGGCAAGCCGCCCCAACCTGGTCATGCCGACGAGCTCCTCTGCCTTCCTCTCTGTCTTGGGCTACATGCCTTGGGCCGTGTTCTATCTTGGGTAGCGTACTGCCTCGTACAGCATGATGTCTTGAGCAATGCACCTTCGGTTGGTGCGTCTTAATCTGCGTACGCCTCGGAATACGTGCCTCGAGCTCCGTACACGCCTCGAGCAACTGGATGCTTTGGGTCGTACGCTGCTCGGGCTTTATACTGCCTCGGGATGCATACGCCTTGGTGTGTGTGCTATCTTAGTTCATGTGCCACCTTGATCCACGTGCTGCCTCAGACAGCACAACGTCTCAAGCCCCATGCTGCCTTGAGTACCGTGCTATCTCGATTTGTATACTGCCTTAATTTTTGTAACTCGGCCTTTGTGCCTCCCTTATTATATGTGTTGCACTAATTTACAGGTCGCCTTGAACTCCATACAATATTTATTTACGTGCACGTACCAATTTACGTACAGTATAGACTCGCGTGTGATATTGTATCTTGCACCATCTTAATTTGCATATATGCCTTGATTTGCATGTTCTACTGATTTTTGTGCTATTTTGATATTCGTGATTCCTTAGACTTTGTGCATGTCTCGATTTACGTGCTTATTCTGATCCCGTTCATCTTGATATTTGTGTCAACTCGAGTCTCGTGTGCGCCTTGATTCACGTGCACGTCTTGATTTATTTGTTCGTATCGATCTACGTGCCTTAGTTTTTATGCTAGATTTCTCTGCTGTTTGTGGGACCCACACGGTATAGCCTCCTACCATCCTTGTCCTTTATGTCATTATTATATTATTAAATTCTAGTGACTGTTTATTATGTTTTTTGAGGACCTCGATAGATGTGTAAGCTTGGGTCCAGGATGTCGAAGACTTGCTTATCTAGCCGAGCCCTCTAGGCAAGTATCCCTTCTTATCGACGGCTCTGTCATGACCCACACCCGGTATAGGGGCACGAGTGTGTAACATCGTCTAGCCTATGCATCAGAATCGACGGTAGAATGCTGTTCTAGGTCGCTAACTATCAATCTCATACAATGATATAATGTTCCTGTCATAGATCTCAACTCCAAATGGAGGACAAGTATAAAGATATGGTAATACTCAATTATAATCTAAAGCACGATAAGATATCATGATGTCTAAATAACTATAAAGGCTAAACATCAACAAGAACTACTAAATAATATTCAAATCAAATCTCAAATACAATATCAAAATCTCCCCTTATTACAAGTCAAGTTCAAACAGAGAATCTAAAACAATGTTGACACAAAGTCACAGTCAACCAAATATTGACTACATTGACTAAATAATGTCTGTATTAATTCAATACGACACACGACGTCTGCATTCTGTTCAAGACAGACGACAGCTCAGTCTCCGGTTCTCAGTGTGTTTTTGAGTCTGTATTTTATATTTTCATTGAGTCTAGACTTGTGTACTCTGAGTCATGCTGAGCTCTTGACACTTAGTCTACAGCCTACCCAAAATCCCAAGCTCCACTGAACCAAACACTGCCCAAAAATCCCCTTTGAACCACTCTGTGCTCTGGAGACAGAGTTCGGGCCGAACTCTGCCTCCACACAGAGTTCGGGCCGAACTCTGTCCCCTAGAAATCAGGAACCCTAATTTTAGGGTTAGCTGGTTGCTAGTTGTCCAACGGCCAAATATTTGAATTTTTCTATACGAATTCTGGCCGAATTCTGCCTATAAAAATACTATAAATAGGGCATAAATTTTCTCATTCTAAACAATCCAATCTTCTCTTCTCTTTTCTTCTCTCTTATAGCTGAAATAAGCCATACCCTTCCCATCTACTAGCCATAAGCCTCCTAAGTCTCGAGTGCTCAGCATCTCTCAGTTAGGATTCTTGTGCAAGAGTCGAAGAAGTCGCTTGGACAATTCCAAGCAAATCGCCACTGCGATCCTCTGTTAGAAGTTGACGTGCTCTTCTAAAGTAAAGGCACGGTTGTAAACTACTATTTCACAAATAGTGGATTTGAATCCTGAGCTAGAGTTCTCAGGCCTGGACTAGTCCTCCACGAGGGAAACCAGGTTAAAATTGCTGTGTTTGCGTATGCTCTTTTAATCTCCTTTTATTTTCTGCACTTTACTCTGATTATTTTTTATTGGTGAAAGAGTTATTTTTAATTGGTCATTTTTCTATATATACTCTATTCATCTCCCTCTAGAGTTGCCAAACTGTTCTTCAATTGGTATCAGAGCTCTGTTCTCTTTTTAAGGACTAACATCCTAAGAGCTGATCCATGGCAACCACACAATCCTTGATTTCCAATCATGGTGAAGGTCAGTCCACTCATAGGCCTCCCCTATTTGATGGAACTAACTATACATATTGGAAAACAAGGATGAGCTTCTATCTTAAGTCTCTAGACTTTGACCTGTGGACTGTCGTCACTGACGGTTACAAAAAGCCCATCAGGATAGTTGTCGATGGTGACCTCATTGAGAAACCACACGACAAATATTCTGTCGAGGAGAAGAAACAGGCAAGTCTAGATGTTAGGGCTATTAATGCTTTATTCTGTGCTATAGACAGGAATGAATTCAACAGGGTCTCCACATGCACCACTGCTCATAAAGTATGGAGACTTCTAGAAGTGACACATGAGGGAACCACACAAGTCAAGGAATCTAAAATAAGCCGTCTCACTCAAGAATACGAAGCCTTCAAGATGAAGCCAAATGAGACGATCACTCAAATGTTTACAAGATTCCTCGACATCATCAATCCTCTATCCTCGCTTGGTAAGCAGTACTCAAACCACGAGAAGATTCGTAAGTTACTCAGAGGGTTGCCAAAGATTTGGAACCCTAAGGTGACGGCCATCATAGAAGGAAACGATCTCACATCAATGTCAATGGAGACCTTGATGGGTAAGCTCATGACTCACGAGCTTGACCTCAAGGACTTCGAAGAGCCTGCTCCGAAGACCAGGAAGATCGCACTCAAAGCTCATCGACGAAGGGCTGATCACGATGAGACCGAAGACGATAACTCGGATGATGAAGACCAAGCTCTTATGGTTCGCAACTTCAGAAAATTCCTTCGCTTCAATCGAAGGAAGAAGGATTCACAAGAAGATGATGAAGAAGAGCCAACCTGTTACGGTTGCAAGAAGACTGGACATGTCCGAAAAGACTGCCCATCCTTGAAGAAGAGCAACCGCTATGAGAAGCCATACAAAAAGAACTCATCAAAGAAATATGCCAACACAGGAATTTGGCATGAAAGTGAAGCGAGTGACTCCGAGGAAGAAAAAGGCTCTCCTCAAGATACAGCAAATGTGTGCCTAATGGCAACTTCCAACAAGGTATCTAACGAAACTCTAGATGACTTCTCTTTTGATGAACTTGGCGATGCTTTTACTGATTTACTCGATGATCACAAAAAGGTCATCGGTAAATACAAACATGCCAAGGACAAAATCAAAAGTCTTGAAGATGAGATACAAAGAATTTCCTTACTTCTTGATAATGTTAGAAATACGACACCCACTAATGACCCTGATAAAGTATCCAAACTTAAATTAAGCTTACATGATGCTGAAGCACGTATTGAGCAACAAACTCAAAAAATCACTACACTCAACACGTTGCTTGCTGAAGAAAAGAGTAGACACAAGATTTCCATGACTAAGATATATGGCTTAAATATTAAGGTTGATGAACTGCAAGCTGTTTCTAAAAGATTAGAAACCAAATTGGGTAAACAGGTTATTCAACCTCAAACCCAATCACATGGGCACAACACCACTCATGCTAGTCAACCACGTCATTCTCATGCAGCACATAACCATGCATTTATATACACAAACTTTCACAAACCACGTGCACGTAAGAATAATTCTCACTCAGTACACAATCATCATGCACAAAGACACAATCAACATCACTCCACACATAGGAATCATCATGCCATGCCATATAGACAAGATCATCATGCAATGCCATATAGACAAGATCATCATATGCCATATAGACAAAATCATCATGCCATGCCATATAGACAATATCAGCATGTCACACATCATAGACAATACCATCATGATATGCCTCATAGATACCATCACCATGCCACTCATTCTATGCATAATCATCATCACCATGCTAACTCTTCACATCATGACCATCCTCATCCTGTTGCTTATAGATATTATTCTCATGCTCCTAGTATAAATAAGAATGCTATCTGTACTTACTGTGGATTACATGGACATATCTCTCTACAGTGCAAATTTAGAAGACTTGTAGATAAAAAGATATATACCTGGTTTCCAAAGACTAACTTTTCAGGACCCTCAAGAACTCGGGTACCAAAGGTCACATCTACTCTTGATGTAGGTGGACCTTCCCTCTTCAACTGAAAGTAAGTGGATTCTCGATAGTGGATGCTCGCGACATATGACGGGAGACGCAAATCTTTTTGCATCACTATCGATGAAAAGAGAAGGATATGTATCCTTCGGTAACAATCTCAAAGGGCATATAATAGGTAATGGTATCATTGGTCATCCTCCTTCTCTTGTAATAAAGGATGTCTGCCTAGTGACCGAGTTAAAGCATAACCTGCTCAGCATTAGTCATCTTGCTGATCATGGATATGATATTAACTTTGGACAAAACAGTTGCTACATCTATGATAGGTCAACAGGAGACATTGCTTTTGAAGGAAAAAGAGAGGATAACATATATATTTTCTATCTTTCTATAAATACTAACAATACAGGTAGATGTCTATATGCCCACAAAGACGAACGACTACTTTGGCACCAGCGTCTTGGTCATGCCAACATGGATGCTATATCCAGGCTGTCTACCAAGAAGCTAGTGAGAGGATTGCCTGATATCACATTCAAAAAGGACACGATATGTGCCGAATGTGAACTAAACAAGGCAACTAAATCCTCATTTCATTCCATCAACTCTGTAAGTACTACTAGACCCTTGCAACTACTTCATATGGATTTATTTGGTCCTAGTAGAATAGCTAGCCTTGGTGGCAAACTTTATGCATTTGTTATTGTTGATGATTTTTCGAGATTTACTTGGGTTTTCTTTCTCACTAATAAGAGCGATGCTATTTCGATTTTCAAAGTTTTTGTAAAGAAAGTTTAAAACGAAAAAGGCTACATGATTACTCGAATCCGAAGTGATCATGGAGGCGAATTCGTAAATTATGATTTTGAAAATTTTTGTAATGCAAATGGTTTTGATCATGAATTTTCTTGTCCTAGAACTCCTCAACAAAATGGTGTTGTGGAGCGGAAGAATAGAACTCTCGGCGATATGGCCAGAGTCATGTTGAATAAATTTTCACTTCTGAAATACTTTTGGGCAGAAGCTGTCAGTACAGCATGCCACATTTTGAATAGGGTGCTGATTCGTCCCATTACGAAGAAAACACCCTATGAGCTTTGGTTTGGGAGAACCTCCAATGTTTCTTATTTTAAAGTTTTTGGTTGTAGATGTTTTATCCTTAACACCAAAGACAACTTAGGCAAATTTGATGCGAAAGCTGACGATGGTATCTTTCTTGGTTATGCCGCCAAGAGTAAGGGATATAGAGTTTTTAATAAACGCTCACTTATTGTGGAAGAGTCAACAAATGTGACTTTTGATGAAGATAACAGTGCAGTAAGTACTCTTGATGATGGCGTTGAGCCATCAACTTCTACTCCAATGAATACTTCAACCGAAACTGATTCTCTGGAGGGTTTGCCTAAGAAATTCTCTTTCAAACCTTCTCATCCAGAAAATTTAGTAATAGGAAAAGTTTCACGTGGAGTAACTACTAGATCATCACTAAGAGACTCCGTTGCTAGCACTGCCTTCATTTCACAAGTAGAGCCTAAAAACATTTCTGAAGCCTTTAATGATGAATTTTGGATTTCTGCTATGCAAGAAGAACTCAACCAATTCGAGAGAAGCCAAGTATGGGAACTCGTTCCTAAACCGGTTAATCACTCGATAATTGGTACTAAATGGGTTTTTAGAAACAAAGTAAATGAAGATGGTTCAGTCACACGTAACAAAGCTCGTCTAGCAGCTCAAGGATACAACCAAGAGGAAGGTATCGACTACGATGAGACGTACGCTCCTGTTGCTAGACTAGAATCCATTCGAATGCTTTGTGCTTTTGCTAATTTTCAAAACATTAAATTATTTCAAATGGATGTGAAAAGTGCTTTCTTGAATGGTTTTATTAAGGAGGAAGTTTATGTAAAACAACCTCCTGGCTTTGAAAATCACAAATTTATCGACCACGTGTTCAAGCTAAAGAAAGCGCTTTATGGCCTCAAACAAGCCCCCAGAGCTTGGTATGAAAGGCTAAGTAGCTTCTTACTTGAGAAAGGTTTTTCAAAAGGGAAAATTGACACTACACTGTTTATAAAATCTTTTAAAGACACTATTCTGTTGATTCAAATCTATGTTGATGATATCATTTTTGGGTCTACTGATGAAACCCTATGTCAAGAATTTGCCAAGTGTATGCAGACGGAATTTGAGATGAGCATGATGGGAGAGCTCAACTACTTTCTTGGCCTGCAAGTGAAACAAATGGCTAATGGAACTTTCATCTGTCAATCGAAGTATACCAAGGACATGCTGAAGAAGTTCGATCTTGACAACGTCAAACCAATCAGCACTCCAATGGCTACTTCAACCAAACTCGAACCAGATGAGAGCGGCAAACCTATTGATCAACGTAAGTATCGAGGTATGATAGGCAGCTTACTTTATTTAACTGCTAGTCGTCCCGATATCATGTTCAGTGTTTGCCTATGTGCTAGATATCAAGCTAATCCTAAGGAATCACACATGACCGCGGTTAAGCGTATCTTTCGATACCTTAAGGGTACGGTTACAGTGGGCCTATGGTATCCAAGTCCACATCATTTGACCTTATTGGTTACTCTGATGCTGACTTCGCTGGATGCAAGGTCGATCGTAAAAGTACGAGCGGCACGTGTCATTTATTAGGAAAGGCTTTAGTCTCCTGGTTTAGCAAGAAGCAGAACTCTGTCGCACTATCCATAACAGAAGCTGAATACATAGCAGCTGGGCGTTGTTGTGCACAAATTCTGTGGATGAAGCAAACCCTTGAAGACTATAAGTTATCTTTCATGCATATTTCTATATTCTGTGACAATACTAGTGCCATTAATTTGACTAAGAACCCTGTCTGTCACTCACGCACTAAACACATTGAGATCAGACACCACTTTTTGCGTGATCATCAGCAAAATGGCACGATTAACTTAGAGTTTATTGACACTGATCATCAGCTAGCAGATTTCTTTACTAAGCCATTATCCGAAGAGCGCTTCAATTTCCTTTGTCGTAAACTCGGAACTTTGGATGAAGCAGTTATAAGTTGAGACTCACCTGCGTAAATATCGAGTATATTTTGATTCTTTTACGACGAATTTGGTATGGGTACAAGCCGAAAGGGTCCTTCTGACAACAAGGCGTAAAAGCCTAAGCGACACGGTGCACTAGTCCTCAGGACTACCGCTAGCTGGGATCCGGCCCCTGCAGCTAACCTATGGCAAATTCGAAATATTGGATTAAAATATATTTCCTTGTTTATTATATGGGTTGTTTCGATTTAATATTGCCTAATTTATTTTTCTAAAGTTCATTCTGACTTTTGTGTACCTCTCTATGTACTTCATTGAATTCTTCAAACTTTTTATCCTCTCTATTTTTCTTCAACACTTAACCAATTTTTCATCTTTTCAGCCTGTTTTCCGTTCTGGACCACTTATCCAGAACTCGGGCCGAACTCTGCCCCTAACAGAGTTCGGGCCGAGTTCGGTCCCTATTGGTCCAGCGTCGGGATCAGCCTCTGCCGTTGGATCAGTTTAGATCATACGGTCAGAATTTCTTCCGACCAACGAAAACCCTCTCTTATATTTCGGGTTTTCATCTCGCTTCTTCACTTTTACCTTCTTCCTCACCTCTCCAAACTCTTTCCTTCAAACCCTAACCCTAGTTTTTGATCTAAAAGTGCTCTATTGCTCCTCAAAATCAAGGGAAAGGGGTTTATCATCATTCTCTTCCACTGTTTATCATTTGAGGTATCATTCTTGTATTATATACTTCAAATTATTTTTTTTTATGGCTCCTCGCTTGTTCAATCGTGGAAAGAGGATTCGAACTGAGAGTGTTTCCTCTTCGGATTCTCCTCCGTCAATTGAACAAATCATTAAACAACTTCAACCCCCTCATCCGTTGTTCAACCCACCTCGTCCTCAAAATCCTTATACCTATGACAACCGATTATTTGTCTCACTAGATGCATCAAACAACTGGTTTAGTGACTTTCGGAATCGTCAGGTATTCGCAGGACATCCTATTAATTTTTCTATATTCTCTCAATATGACTCTTTATTTCATGACCTCTGTTTTGATGAACTAATCACTACCACTTCGGCTATCTATCGTCATGCTCTACTGCAACATGACCTTTGATGACCTCCATATTTATTCACGAGTTGCAGGTATCAATATATCATTTGACGACTTTGACTTAGCAGAATTTCTTGATCTTCCAGAGCCCACTTCTTGGGAAAAGCTTGTTGACGCTCGATCGTTCCATTTTTCCGACGGGCTTTCCCTTGAGAGCTTCAAGGACGATTTGTGTACTCCATACACACGTCCTCGCAAGCTCATGGCTAAATATCTCAATCCATATTTTTCTGACCTTCATTGGATAATCTCTAACACCATTCTACCCAAAACAGGTTCTTCTGATGACATCACTTATCTTGAAATATCTGCTCTTTATCATCTTCACTTTGGAATTTCTTTCAATCTTCCACGTTCCATGATGGACTGGATGATTCATTGTAGGAAGAAACCTCGAGCTCTGGTTTATCCTTTGTACCTTCCTATGATCTTTCGTGCATTTCACATACCACTTGACATCTGTCCGTTCTTGCCTGCTCCTGCCTTTCTGTCCAAGGCACGATGCCTTCAGGCAGTCGTCGCCTCTCCTGAGACTTCTGAGCAGTCTGCTGATGAGGAGCCTGACGCCCCTCCACTCGGTCAGGATGCACCACTTCCACCTGCCACTCTTGAGTCTATTCAGACTATGCTCCGGGATCGTTTTACTCTTGAGGACGATCGCTGGACACAGTTGGACTATCGTACTACTCTGCAGATGAGTGCCCTCGGAAACTCTATGCATGATATACGGTATTCCCTGTCTCGTCATCTGCACATTCCCATGGAGCGGGATCCTGAGCGCGCAGGCCATCGCATTGATGATCCATGGGTCATGCGTTACATGGATCCGGATGCTGCATTTCTGGACCCCCGTCGCTCCTTCCTTGGTCCTTCAGACCCTCCAGGACCTTCTCGTGCTCCGTGATGGAGATTGGCTCGATCTGCTGCTGCTACTGCTGATGATCTTAGTTGATGCTTTTTGATTTCAGTTATTTAGTTTATTATGGTTTTATGTCCTTGGTTTTATGTCCTCAAAACTCTGGTTGTGTGTTTGATACTTGGTTTTGTGGATGACATTTTATCATAGTTTTACTTTATGCTAGTGACTCATTTTGTTTAGTCATACACTGTTTCTTCTCTGCTTGGTGTGGTTGCATCACTCTTCATTGTCTATACTACAGTTTATATTGCTAACTGCCAAAAGGGGGAGAACTATGTATATTTTCGTATATCTGGTTCGTATATCTGTGCTTGTTTTTGCTTTTGGGAGATATTATTTATCAGGCCACAGGTTCTATGCATTATTTACGGGGGAAAGCTATTACTTCCAGCTCGGCACCGTTCACTGATCACGGGGGAGCTCTTCTTTCTAGCTCGGCATCGATTATGGGGGAGCTGTGTTACAATCAACTGTGTCCAGGTATGAATATTGAAATATACATATATTATTTTGTCAATTATCAATATGGGGGAGATTGTTGACACAAAGTCACAGTCAACCAAATATTGACTACATTGACTAAATAATGTCTGTATTAATTCAATATGACACACGACGTCTGCATTCCGTTCAAGACAGACGACAGCTCAGTCTCCGGTTCTCAGTGTGTTTTTGAGTCTGTATTTTATATTTTCATTGAGTCTAGACTTGTGTACTCTGAGTCATGCTGAGCTCTTGACACTTAGTCTACAGCCTACCCAAAATCCCAAGCTCCACTGAACCAAACACTGCCCAAAAATCCCCTTTGAACCACTCTGTGCTCTGGAGACAGAGTTCGGGCCGAACTCTGCCTCCACACAGAGTTCGGGCCGAACTCTGTCCCCTAAAAATTAGGAACCCTAATTTTAGGGTTAGCTGGTTGCTAGTTGTCCAACGGCCAAATATTTGAATTTTCCTACCCGAATTCTGGCCGAATTCTGCCTATAAAAACACTATAAATAGGGCATGAATTTTCTTATTCTAAACAATCCAATCTTCTCTTCTCTTCTCTCTTATAGCTGAAATAAGCCATACCCTTCCCATCTACTAGCCACAAGCCTCCTAAGTCTCGAGTGCTCAGCATCTCTCAGTTAGGATTCTTGTGCAAGAGTCGAAGAAGTCGCTTGGACAATTCCAAGCAAATCGCCACTGCGATCGTCTGTTAGAAGTTGACGTGCTCTTCTGAAGTAAAGGCACGGTTGTAAACTACTATTTCACAAATAGTGGATTTGAATCCTGAGCTAGAGTTTTCAGGCCTGGACTAGTCCTCCACGAGAGAAACCAGGTTAAAATTGTTGTGTTTGCGTATGCTCTTTTAATCTCCTTTTATTTTCCGCACTTTACTCTGATTATTTTTTATTGGTGAAAGAGTTATTTTTAATTGGTCATTTTTTTATATATACTCTATTCACCCCCCTCTAGAGTTGCCAAACTGTTCTTCAAACAAGTCAACTAAAACTAGGTCTCTCGATCACACCTGAGAGTCTGGACCCAAGGTAGCTATCCGCTCATCGGATCCGTAGTAGGTAGGACAAGTATCCTCTGGACAATCATCTGAAAAATATATCCAGTCAGAATTGAACGAACATATCTCTAGCAGTTCCAAATAAATGATAAAGACTAAAGCAGTTATAGTAAGTGATACTTGATGAACATGGAAAGTTTGAGACATGAATTGAAATAGAACAACAGTTTAGAACAAAAAAAGTAAATACAGTGAAATAGGAGAGCATGATAATGAAGACTGTAAATAAAGGTAGCTAAACTAGAACAATGTGCTGTGAGTCCAATCAGTATAACATGAGACAATGTGAATCTAGTACAAGACACTAATCCAGTGTGTTTTGAAATATCGAGTTCGATATATAAACTGCTAGTGGATAAATACGACACATCTCACGCTTAGCAAGCGTACGATGACTATCCATAACGATTAGACTTGTAGTGAATACGGCACGTCGCACGCTTGGCCTAGCGGTGTTTGCAAAGAACAAAAGTTTTATTACAAACTAAGAAAAGAGTACAAAAGTACAATTGATTTCTAAGGAAGTACAACTATAGGAATCTGATAAGAAGACGATTACTTTATCCCTTGGACGATGTGATATAGAAGACACGAGCCTCTGGCGGATGCAACAACACTTTAGCAGGAGATTATGATCATTCTTGATGATTTGATATTGATTTGAAACTCTATTTATAGAGTTCTTGAAATAACTATTTAGTAGTTATTCTGGGTTGCACGCACTTCAGGTTGTGCGTCTTTTGTTCACTTGCGCAAACGGTTGTACTAACTACTGTGGACGTATGGCATCGTTTGATTGAGATGTGCATGATCGTGAGTAGTGTAGTAGGCACGTTCTGCGAAGTTAGTGGCTTACGCGCCACCTCACTCTGTCCTTAGCACTATTTGATCACCTTGCGCGTGCTTAATCAGGTTGCACGTGAGCGTAACGTAACAACCTGCGTGAGCAGTTTGTACCAACTGCTGTAGACGCATGGCATCGTTTAATTGAGAAGCACATGGTCTTATACAATATAGTGGGCACGCTCCGCAAAGTTGATGGCTTACGCACCACATCACCCTGTTTTAAAATAAGAGTTGATCAAGTGACGCCAATTTTGTCAGGCTGCACATAGCCACAAATCAACGACAGGCGCCGTTGACTAGGTCTTCTGTCCTGTACTGATTAATCCTTTTGGAGCAGGAATATGAATAGGAGTTTGCCTTCCTTTGCCGCCGTTGACACCAGCTTTAAAATTATAGCCCATCTTTTGAATAATATCTTTTGATTGCTGACTATAACGACATAGTTGAAGTCTTCTGTTATCGTGATTTTCTTCTTCACTATCGGGTGTGATCTTCTGTTCTGTTCCTTTACTAAAAAGTATAGGAAGTTTGTCACGACCCGCACCCAGTGTAGGGGTACGAAAAGTGGGTACGTCCAGCCTACGCCGCAGTGTCGGCTAGAACGCTGTCCTAGGTTACTATCTAACCAACAACTCATGCAATTATATAATGTAGTTGTCAAATCTCAACTCTGAACGGAGGACAAGTATAGATATAATGAAATCTCAATCACAGTCTAAGCACGATATGATAACACAGGAGTTATAACTAAGACTGAATAACAACAACCAACTACTAAATAATAATAATATCAAACAATCAATATCTCAACTTATTACAGTTCAAGTTCTAAAACATGAAATCCGAACTAAATCAACTAGCTAATCTCCCGATCAACTCTGAACGGAGGACAAGTAAGGCTAGTGTCCTCGGGGCAAGCATCTGTAATATTTTCAACAGGTCCAGTCAGGACAGGAACGAGTACAACTCATCAAAAAATCCCAAATAAATGACAGAGAACTATAAACAGTTATAGACAGTTATATTGATAAACATGGCAGTTTTATACAGGTAGTGATGTAGAAAAACAGTTAAGGTACAAGGAAAGTAAAGTAACTAAACAAGAAGAGAAACATGTCAATAAAGACTGTAAAATATAATCTAGCTGAACTAGAGTAGCATGATATAAGTCCAGACAGTATAATATGAGTCAAGTATAATCCCAATGTGAGTCCGGACAATGTAAATCTAATACTAGATGATTCCAGTACAAGATGAGTCCAGTATAAGATGAGTCCAGTCAGTGATCAAAGATTCCAGGGTGAGTCCAGACTATACTCTAACAGTGTATTTTAAAATATCGGGATCGACATGTGAACGGTTGTAGGTAATACGACACACCGCACACTCAGCCAAGTATGGGATGGCTATCATTCCAGTATAATTCCAAGGGAGTGGTTCCAGTATTTAGGAATGTTTACATGTCTACTCCAATATTTCCCCGCCCAACAAGTACAAGTGAATCCATAACCCGACACGAAAATAAGTACAAGTCCAACCAAAACACGAATGATACCAGTAAGTGATTCCAGGGTGATTTCAGTAGGTGATTCCAGAAATAGAGGCCAAACATGAATAAATGAGTATCGCATGAAATGGATCCAGTAATATCAAATCGTGTTTGTAACAGAGAATCAAATAGAACTAACTACAACTAAAGTACAGTAATCGACAAGTAAATGAGAGAACTATCAGAGAATGTACTCGTCTGGTACTCTAAAAGGAGTAGTATAATATCAGATGTCTGTACTGGAGTCACAATATCCTAAATAGAGCAGTACAGGTTACAATGTGTTTAAAATAAGACAAACGAAGTTTATGATGCAATCTACATGATTTCTAGGCCAATCTAGGCCAAAGTCAACTCTAAGTCAAACCTGGTCAACTGTCTAGGTCAAACTAGGTCAATTGGTCACATCTAGACTCAATGTTGACTTTTGGTTAACTCTAGTCAATCTTGAACTATTGGGTCAAACCTTAGTCAATTCTAGGGTTTGGTCAACATTTGGTCAACTATATAGAGTTATGGCCTATGTGGACTATTTTGTTAGACAAATGTGATGCCAAACACACCTTAACCTAAGTTAACTCATCTAGGACCCAACCCCTTCATTAATACCAAGGTCCTAAAATCCTATAATATGGATATATTCATATAATATATCTCAAGTATCCTTATAACTTATATTTTGGTACAAATCAAACTACTACATATCATATAATTTCATATATGAAACTCAACTAATTTCACACCATATGCATACATCTCATATAATATAATATATACATACATACATGCCGTTTATATACATACTTGCATTACCTACATGCATACCTATATGCATTCATGCCTATATACCAATGTATTTGATTACCTACATGCGTTATACATGACATTATGTATACCTATAATGCATAAACGTTACCTACAACATACATGTTTACAAATGCATACAATTAGATATCATACATGTACCTATACATGTATTGCATTTCAAATAGGAGAAAAACAATGGAAAAGAAAACTGGAAGGAAAGGGGAGGACTGGGACGTAGGTTCAGTTCAAGTGTCTCAGGAAAACAGTTGTGTCTATGGGACAATGTGTGTGTGTATATTTAATGGTACATGTGAGGGTTTAGATAGTGCAATGTGTGTGTGGGATATGTTAGGAAATCAATGAGAATGTGACAGTGGGGTGTAATGTAATAGGAACTCAGCAAAGCAGTGAATGAGTGACAAGATCTCAGGTTTATAGTTCTCAGAAAAATCATGGCAATGACAGTTAAAGAAAAAATCAATGCAATAATCAATGTGTCAAAATAGTTCTCAGGTTTAAGTGAAATGACAGTTTACTCATCCCATCCCAAAACCAAATCGTAAATCCATTTCCTGTGTTATTCTCAAACCAAATCATGCAACCAATTTTCAGTAACCTAATACATATATATAGGAATTAATATGTCAATTTTGATCATGGAAAATAGGTTTGAAAACTCATTTATATTTCAGGAATTCAAAATAGTTCAAAACAGGGCATTGACAGTTTACACATATATCAGTCCAAACCAATTTCGAAGATCCCATTCTCAAACACCAATCCCTAACCAACATTTTAGTACTCTAATACAGGTGTAAATGAATTGGTATGGTAATTGAATCATTAATCAAACAATTAAAATAAGAATTTAACTCAGAAAATAGAAATCAGTAAACAGTATCAAAACTTAGGGGGAAATTCGAATTCAAAGCAAAATACATGCAATAGACCATAGAAACATGTCGAGGAAGTGTCATGTAGGTGTCATAGAGCCACATGAGTCTCATGGTGTCCCTACGACAGGACACAGCGTGTCCAACCCGTTCGAACACATACAGACACACGCACAGGTGCACAGCATCGTGCACGTGTGCACGTGTGTCCAGTGCACGACACAAGCCACATGGTGATACGTGGCCATGCATACGTGTATGCCAGGGGTAGGACTACCCCACTGATACCATACACCGTATCCATGATACGTGTCCAGCCGTGTCCAGCCACGTATCAATGGCAAAAAGTGTGCGGGTCAGTCTTTGCGCACGACCAATGCGGGGAGGAGAACTCCTCGTATACGCAACCATTTGAGCTCAGACTTTGGGAGACCTTTGTCAGTCGTTGCCCCATCATCCTCGCCAAAAATGGCGTGTTGTCGTGTCCTATACAGTGAGAAATTGAGCCCGAATAGCAGGACAGTGCCCTAAGGCTGCTGCGGGCATGTTCGTGTTCGCGTGTGGACACGACACGACCCTAAATTCTCGAATTATGGACACGAATCAATAAGCCAACCCTAGATTTAGGAATTTAATAAAAAACAATTGCAAAAACAGCAAAAGAAATCGGTTTGGGCATTTCATCAAACACCTTAAAGAACACAATGATACGTGTCCGATACGGACAAAAAACTTAATACAAACGACACCAAACTTCTACTGTGGCTAGGGGACACCTAGTTCTAGGCTACCATACAATAAAAACAGGAATTAAATGGAATTAGAGGGGTTTACCTATATGTTACAAAGATCAAGAAAAAGCCCCAAATCAAACCGTTCCCGTTGCTATCCAAATCCTCCAAATTGCTTTTAGACTGAAATTACTCCTCAAAATCAGCAAGTAGAGGTTGATTAGAATCATATGTAAAAGATTTGGGTTAAAAAGGATTTAAAATAAATTTACTAGGAATTTTGGAAGATGGGATTTACTTTTCTTTCTAAAACTTAGTTGAGCACACAAAAGAGGCAAAAACAAGGAGATGGGGCATTAAATAGGAGTGGAAATCCTATTATGGCTGGTCACTTAGGGATTGGTTAGGGTTAGGGCTTCAAGTTATGGGCCTATGGGCTTAAGTCACAAGTCATGGAATTAAAATCATAAGTCATGAAGTCAATGCACCTATTCTATTCCTCTTATTTGAAAACTAGATTCTAATGGCTAGAATGAGGTTAACTTAAGTTAGACTAAGGTCACACCATTGTCTACCAAGTCACCATAACTAGGGTTAGCTTCTAGGTTAGTCCCTTAAGTCTCAATAAGTCAAAGTCAAAGATAGCAATCCCCAATCCAATATTTTAATCAAATAATTATAATAAGCCAAAATGACCAAATTATCCCTAGTCTAAAAATGATAAATAAATATCCCCAATTACATGGCTAGGCTCTAGGTCAGACAGTCTCTAAGGTTTTACTAGCAGCACAACAAAATCGCAAGTCATGACTTAAAACAAATTTAAATTGATTAAAAATCACCAAAAATTATAATATGATGTAAATACAAATAAATAATAATTATAATTACAAAAGTCCAAAATAACCCTCATTTGGAAAATTGGGTGTTACAAAGTTCATCTTTCTTCCTGGAAGGAACTAAGAAGAAGGTGTCCTGCATTGGCTCGAACAATACTTCATTTCAGGAAGCTTCAACTGCTCCTATGGCAAGTAGTTCGAAGTTATCTAACATTTTTAACTAACATCGAGTATAATAAAGGACATCAGTATATTGTAAAGGAGATGCTACTTTATTGATTTGTACATCATCATTTATAACATGATTCTTAGCCTTCATAGAAGGCTTAGTAAGGTTGATAACCAGAGGAGGAGAAGGAGAAGGAGAAGGAGAAGGAGAAGGTTTGTTACGATGAAGGTCGATAACAAGAGGTTCAGAAGAGGTGAGCTCCCTTTGTTTCTTTTCTACAATAGAAGGCTGTTTGTTATGGGAGGAAAGATGTATAGTCAATGTCTGAGAAGAAGAGGGACAAATAGCACGTCCTTTGACAGGGATCTTGAGAACATCTTTTGAAGTATGTTTCTAATCTTTCTCACTATCCATTGCCAATACAACTTTTATGAACTCCTCTTTGTATATCTGAGAGTCCGTAAAATATGCTTCAATGCCCTTGAAAGGATTTAAATCAGCTACTTTCCTTTGGACTTCTCCATTGATATCCACATATTTGAAGCATTCATATAAAGTGGATGGTACAATGTTATGCTCATGCAGAAAGGGTCTTCCTAGCAAAGCATTGTAAGAGCCGTGATTATCGATCAAGTAGAAAGTAACCTTTGTACGAAGACTGCCTATTTAAACTTTCTGGCGAATCATTCCCAAAGGTTCACTTCTCCCAGAATTGAATCCCAAGATTGTTGTGATGGTTGTTGAAAGATTATGTACGAGAATCTTCAATGCATCTAGTAGAGTCTTTGGCATGATGCTAAGTACAGATCCAGGATCATCAAGATACGATCAACCTTCATGGTATCAACATATCCCGTGAAGTAGAGGGGTCGATCATGACGATTATCTTCCAACAGCATATCGTCTTGTGTGAAGGTGATGTTTGGCATCGGCTCCATCATACTATGACAATGAAGGCATGTTATAGGCTCTTCCTCTGGTTTTTTAAGAAATGTTAGACAAGTATCAGCTTGTATCAAAGCTTCACTCAACGTTTCCCGAGTTTCCTTCGAAAGACGGAGTAGCTCAAAAATTGACAATCTTGCCGGAGTATTGGCCAGCTGAGCCAGTATATCAAAGTTATACGGCTTCTCAAGTCCCAAGGTTGAAGTCTTTTTCAATACTTTATCGAAACGGATAGGGTATTTTCCTTTGTCGGCTGTCGTCGGTTTGGAAAGAGTTGGCTCTATTTGGAGTGACGAAGCTGATGGGTTATTGACAGCAGGAGAAAACGATGCTTGAGAAGCCTCCAGAGCTGGAGCAGGGTTTTTTTGACCTTCTGAATAGTCTCTTAGGTAAGGTTTTCCAGACCTGGTACCTGTCAAGACTTCTTCTTAGGATACAGGCTCAAAGGACACCATATTGCAACTCTTTCCTAGGTTTTATTTCTAGAAGGTTTCTTTTGGCAAGATGGAGAGTTTGTCCAATAACCCAAACCAACCCGAGGTTGGTTGTAAAAAAGACATAGAGAAAGAGGTACATGAGATCCCTTTCTATGATTCAAACCAGAAGCCTTTTGTAGATCATATCCTATCTTCGTCATGAGTTCACGAGAATGAGGACTGTACAGATGAAAAGCGGGTTGGTATTTGGTGTCTGATTTTGACAATGTTGTCTTATCAGGGAAGAAGAATAAGGATTATCTGTTACCGAGATGAAGGTAGCAGTTAGAGGTGGAAGACAATGCTCACCAAATGAAATCATATGACATAATTTATTTTTAGTGGCCTTCTTGGACTTGGTAGAAGAAGATGGTGTTTCAAAGTCTGCCACTAAATCTTAATGGATCAATATGATCTCTCCTTCATCAGTAGACAGAGGAACAGGACCATCTCTTCGTACATGTGGAAGATTAACAATTTTTAGAGTATTTCTCGGAATGGGGATGAAGCCGTCCTGTACAAGTTAAGCTGGAAAATCTCTAAACTACAAAATGACGACATTAGCCGTTATAGTTTTCTCGTCTTGCTGGAGAGTGATTGTACCGGAATTGACCATCTCTTAAATTTTACCCTTGAGCACATAGCACGCTCGAGTTGGATGTCCAATAGACCTGTGGTAAACACAATATTTAGGATATTCAGTCTTACCAACTTCGTCTGACCGTTTAGGTTCTGGCAGTTAGAGTTTATTGCTCTTGATGAGGGAATCAAAGATACTCATAATATCATCTTCATCGAAAGAGTATTCTTCTTTTGGACAAGGTACCCTTTGTGGTGGTGCTGTAGGGGTAGATGTTGGCTGATTTACATTGATGGCTAGGGCTTCTTTGCCTTTGAGGTTAATGGCCAAAGTTTTCTTGCTCTTACGATTATTCTGACGGCCATTATTTTTTGGTGTAGCACGTTCATCTTTGTCAAGATTAGGCATTTGAATACCTAATTGCTTGAATTTGTCAGCGCTCTCTTCTGTTGCTTTGGCGTTCACTATGAAAGAAGGCCAATCCTGGAACTGTGTTGATCTTATCCACATGCTGATTATAGGCAACAAGTTTGATTTGCAAGTGTCTATAGTTAAAGCATCTGGAGTTTTGAGATGTATTTTGAGTGCTTCACGATGGAACCGTTCAATAAAATGTTCAGTCATTTCATTATGTCGTTGTTTGATTTTGATGAGAGCAGACATAGTCATGTCGTTGGTTCCCTCATAAAATCGTTTCAAGAACATTTGTTTGAAGCCAGCGAAAGAGGTTATACATCCATCTGGTAAACTACGATACCAGTTATATGCTGCACCAACTAAATAGCCGACAAATACTCTAGTAAGAAGTGCATCATTTGGTTGAAGTTGATCAGTCATTACTTCAAAGTGATTGATGTATTGACTTGGAGATGTGCTGCCATCAAACAACATAATAGTAGAGGGTTTGTATTTAGGAGGAAATTGGACCTCTTTTCATTCTATGGGATAGAGCTGTTTGATCCCAAGCTTCTGCAGGTCATCTTTCTATTTGAAATCTTCAAATTGAGTGGTATCTTTCGTTAATTGTTGAGTAGTGGATTGATTCAATGGGTTAGAAGGAGGTACCGCATGATAAGTATCACCTCCAGTACCGGATTGACTTAGAATAGCCTGCACAGGAATAGAAGCGGTGTGAGGAGGTTGTACCCCCAAATCAATATTGGTAGGAACTGATGTTGTCACAGGTTCTTGAGTCGGAATCAGATTCGCGATCGATGGAACTGTATGTTGTGCCATAATCAGAGCATGCATGTCTGCCATCATCTCAGCCATGTTCTTCAAACTAGCCTCCAAAGTAGCAATTCTCTGCTCTTGAATGAAAAAATAGAGGTATCTTGATCTTCTATGACAGCATAAGCAGTCACTTCTCTAGACTTCGAAGATGAGCTAGTGGAAAGGATGGTCCTTTCAGAACTTTTACTGTCAGCATCAAAGTCACATAAAGAACTACCCCCAGAATAAGTGATAGGAATATCTTTTTGACTGAACGAATCTTGGATTGAATCAAGAAGATTCTTTTGATCGATTATTTCTCGGCTTCTTGATCTGGTATATTGGTATACTCTTTCACTGGATTCATGAATCGGATCTAAGTATTGCTGACTAGGATTACGAGATGCATTACATCTTGGATGTTTTCCACCCTAGTGCTTCGAGATGTCATGTTGACATGAGCAAGAGTAATTTATCTTCGTCCACTAGGATTGGTTCAGAAGTCTGAACATAACTCAAACGGTCAAAGACGAACCGCTTGGCTGTCTGACAACAATATTTGATAACAACTTCATGATGGTGGTTGCAATGATGTTCTTGCTGTTGGACCACCGCTGGACGGGATGGATTTGTAACCTTCTGCTTCTGTATTAGGAGTTCACGGAGGTCACTCACATGACGAGAAGAAGTCACTGGAATGTAATCCTTGATGATATTCGGGACATGGTTCCTGTTCCTGAGGTATCCTATACCTTGAGTGTACAAGGACATGCTAAGCTGGTTAGTATAAGTCATAGGATTTTTCACCTCAGTATTCTTCCCCTGGTGCAAGTTAGCAACTGGTGTAGGTTGTGTTTTATGTCTTCTCAAAGTTGACCCTGATTGGTACTTATTGATATAGGAGCGCAAGTCTGACAGATGAGCTACTTGTGCATCTACTTAAGATACTAGTAGTTTGCCTCGTCGGGATCTTGAAGTACATAAGGTTGGTAGATCTTGTCCTGATCCCTTTGGAGTGGGCATAATGCCTTTTTATATGGAAGGTTTATTCTGAATAGAATCTATCTTCCCGATAGAGATTTGGTTGTCTCTGTTAAGGAGGCAGTACTTTCCACCCAGTCAACGACTCGACCATAATGAGGAAAAGCTAAAGAGCATTTTCCTTGATTTAGTAATTTCTCACTAAACTTCTGATTTGGTGGCAAAGAGGGAATCACTAAACAGTGCTTCTCTTTACGTTGTGCTAGTACAGAAGTACGTGCAGGTTGCGCCAGAGCATGAACAGGCATAGGTTGCACCAGAGCAGAAACATGCACAAGTTGCACTGGAGTAGGAACATGCGCAGGTTGCATCAGGAAAGAAAAGGCCAAAGGGTGCTTTCCTTTGTTTTCAACAACGGTGTGTCGAGAGAAAGTCTTCTTTGATTTCAGAATCAGAGAAGTGGATGGAATAGCCAAAAGTCTGTCTCCCTTAGGTTGCGCCAAAGCAGTGACGGGCGCAAGTTGTGCAGAGGCAAGAACATGTACATGTTGTGCCAGAAAAGAGAAGGCCAAAGGGTACTTTTCCTTGTTTTAGACAACAGTATGTTGAGACATAGTCTCCTCCGATTTCAGAATTGGAGAAGTGGAGGGATTAGCCAAAAGGCTGTTTTCCTTAGGTTGCGTCGAAGTAGTGACGGACGCAAGTTGTGCAGAGGCATGAGATTGCACCGTTGAGGACTTAGGAGTCCAAACATAGCGCATCTTGCTCTTAACAACATTAGTAGTGCGCTTGGCACCCCCAACATTGATCATGGTCTCATAGGCTATCTGGTCGACTTGAACGACTAGGGTCTTCTGCGTCTTGCCGATTGACGCGATATCATACCGAGTTGTCACTTTTTTGTCGGAGGAGAAAGTCGTCCCCAGTAGAGTCGCCATTTTTTTACAAAGAATAAAATTTTTATTACAAACTAAAAAAAGAGTACTGGAGTACAATTGATTTCTGGAAACTATAACTATATGAATCTGATCAGAAGACGATCACTTTATCCCATGGACGATGTGATATCGAAGACACGAGCCTCTAGAGGATGCAACAACACTTTAGCAGGAGATTATGATCATTCTTGATGCTTTGAAATTGATTTGAAGCTCTATTTATAGAGTTCTTAAAATAACTGTTTAGTAGTTATTCTTGGTTGCGCGTACTTCAGGTTGCGGGCCTCCTGTTCACTTGCACAAACGGTTGCACTAACTACTGTGGATGCGTGACATTGTTTGATTGAGATACACGTGGTCGTGAGCAGTGTAGTGGGCACGTTCTACGAAGTTAGTGGCTTGCGCGCCACGTCACTCTGTTCTGAGCACCATTTGATCACCTTGCGTGTGCTTCATCAGGTTGTGCGTGGATGCAACGTAACAACCTGCATGAGCAGTTTACACCAACTATTGTAGATGCGTGGCATCGTTTGATTAAGATGCACGCGGTCATGGGCAGTATAGTGGGCACGCTCTGTGAAGTTGATGGCTTGCGCGCCACGTCACCCTGTTTTAAAATAAGAGTTGATCAAGTGGCACCAATTTTGTCAGGCTGCACAAAGGCGCAACTCAACGACTGGCATCTTTGACTAGGTCTTCTGTGCTGTACTGATTAATCTTCGCTCCATACAGTGACTTATGTGAACCAGCTGTCAGCATTAATTAAATGCTGACAAAATCTTCTCGAGCGTCACGTTGCACGGGATTCGAATAGATTTTCCTTAATCTCCGTGCTGTCAGTTGTCAGGTAATAATGATGCCGTTACAGCTTCTTGAGGAAGTGTGGCACGCGGCTCTCGCGCAACCTGACTCCAGCGCAACCTGACGTTGGCGCAGCCTGATGCTGCACAACTTGATTGTTTGGCGCAATATAATGTTTTGGTGCCATCTGATGGTTAAATACTTTAATGGGTGGCGCATCTTAATTTTTAGGCTCTACAAGCGGATACGTCTATCTTTTTAATAGGGGTGGTTCTTGTTGAATAAGCCACATCGCACGCTTGTCTTAGCGACGACGGCTATCTTGCTTGTAGGGGTGGTTCTTGTTGAATACGGCACGTCGCACGCTTGGCCTAGCGGCGACGGCTATCTTGCTTGTAGGGTGGTTCTTGTATGATTGTGAATGTTTACATATTTACTCGAGTATTTTCCTGCCCTGATAAGTACAAATGAATTCATATCCCGACACATAAATAGAGTACGAGTCTAGCCAGAAGTAAATGGTGCTTGTAGGTGTTTCGAGTAGGTGGTTCTAATGAGTCGTCCTAGTAGTAGGGGCTAGATGAGTTAAATACATGTATCATAAATGAATGAATCCAGAAGACCAATCCGTGTTGTGACAGAGAATCAAATAGAACTATACTTGAAGTTGAATCATAATAATCATCAAGTAATAAAAACTATCAAAGAATGTACTCGCATGTCGTCCAGAACAGTGAATGATGATCGATGCCCAAAGTGGTGCCACACAAACCTATATATTAGATGTGCATGGTTATTTATTGTTCTAGAGTAAATAGTGTATTTAGATGCACTAACTATATGCTTCTAGGCTTTTTCTAGGTCAAAAAAGTCAACTTGGGTCAACACAAGTCAAACTAGGTCAAACTTTAGTCAAATGGGTCAACTTGGTCAACTTTGGTTCCATTTGGTCAATATCTAGGGTTTTGCCAATTTAGACTATTGAGTGCTAGTGACAAGGTGGTAACGACCAAACCTTAAACCTAGATTTCAAACATATACCTCTACTACAATATACTGATGGAACTGGGATTCCCACGACCCTTACTTTTGTGTGCGTATTGATTGATAGAAAGTTAAACAGATTTAATACGCGTTCTAACCCTTTATAGGCGAAAACTAGGGTTCATGAATTATACCTGCGGTAGGAAGAAGACAAGTAGTTCCTGGCAATCTCGAGCGGACAACCCCAAGATCTTGTGCACGTTTTCCTTCCTCGAGTTGGACGTCATGTGGGCGACGATCTCCTAACCTTTTCTTCTCCTTAGCAGTCCTCTCTTTCTCTCCTTACGTGAATCACGAATTTAGAGAAAGTTTCAGATTTCTGATTAGTAATTTGGCGTCCAGAGAATAGAGGATATATATAGGCTACGATAGGGACCATGAGAAGAAATTAGGGTTAGGCCTCCTAACGGATATGGATATCCCGTGTTCAGCCCGAACATACAATCCAGGCCCATTAACAATAGCTCGGTCCACTAATGAGCTATTGTTGCACTACCTCCCAAATCCCAAATTATGTTTGTGGGCTCCTTTTATTATATGTTCGTTTGGCTCCCCATGTTAAGATATCGAATGTCCGTCGATCAAATTAAGTTACTAACAACTATATTGATTCGACATCTTTTATCCTTAAGTAGTACCGTTCAAGTTTATTTGTCATGTCAGATATAATCCACTTGTAGGGTTTACATGACAATCCTTATGAGCTCCTTAAGGGGACATCATCAACCCGATGTATCGTGACATAGATTCTATTTATAATCAACATCCTATCGTACATATAATGTTATTACCCAATTCATAGAGGTTGTTGATCCATAATGAATTTCACTCTGTCATGAGTCAAAGTAATGCACACTGCATATACATGTCTGTTATTATATCCGGATTAAGAGCACAAGCATCCTTAATAACAGAGGTGTTTGTACTCTTATGTAGTCAGCACAAAGAGAACACCTCAAGTGGTCCTGTTCAATACACACAAAGTGTACTAGTGTAAACCTATAGTCAAAATAGACTAATACCAGATTACACTACAACCTTTCCAATAGATTGTCCAAGTCCATCTATGTTGGGAACTATTTATATATTCCATAGGAAACTGATAATATGATCTTCTGTGTGACACCACACACATATTATCTATAATATAAAATATCAGACATTTGCATTAACACTTGCAACAAATACAATATACAAACATTTGTCCATTTGACTCATTCAAAATTTAAGGAAATAAGGTTACTTCTGTTTGCCATTAAAATTCTTTGATTGTAAATTTTAAATACAAACAGAACAGTGTTATAATATAGGACTTAGGCGTAGTCCTAGAAGTACACTTTTGTTTAATCTGGGTTTCTTGTGCCAATGGAGTGAGTGGTAATGCGTTGACTCCGTTGACGATCTGACGACGGTTATCGGTTCTCTGAAGGTCTGGATTGCTCTGGGTGCTGGAGCTTGCTGAGAGGAGGAAGACGTTGAGTGTCTGTATCTGCCTCTCTGGTGGTGCGAAGTCTCTGTCTGTTCGCTGTGGAGGTTGATATGTGTGCACATAGGTCGGTCTGTGTGTGTAAGAAGGAAATGATCCCTCTATTTATAGTTTTACAGGCTGGCTGCTCATGCGCGCATATGTAGGATGCGCCTGTACGCGAGGACACCACGTATTGATTGCTGATGGAGGCGCATGGACGAAGCGCCCTGATCGAGGGGTTGACTTCTTCATGTTGCTATTGTGAACCGGCACGTAGCGGAGAAGAAGATCTTTCTGTTGCTGAGATCTTGGATGAGTTGAGTCAAAGGACACGCGTCGTCGACCCATGGCTCGGAGATCTCGGATTTGGTGGAGGGAATGATCTGGTAGGATGAGGAGACTTTGGCTCGTAACCTTTAGGAGTCATGAACCATTCTGGGCGCATGGCTTTTGAGGCGCATGCAGAGCTTTAGTAGTGACTTTACTCCTGTCTTTTAGGATCAGAGAGAAGTCTGGGGCGCATGGCTTTTGAGGCGCATGCAGAGTTGTAACAGTGACTTTCCTTCTGTCTTTAGGGATCAGTGAAAAGTTTGAGGCGCACAGCTTTTGAGGCGTATGCAAATTTGGGCCTATGGTTGCGGAGGCGCATGCGAGATGGTTGGGTGGCCACGTGGCAGTAGCCGTCGGAGGGGAGTAATAATGATGCTGACGTTGGCGATGCTTCGTCTTCTAAAAAAGCTGCCGACTGTTCAGACTTTGGGAGACGTGCTGCCAACTCTGTCAGTTCAGCATTTAATGTTTGTGACATTCGATGGACAGCTGAGTGGGTGCGTCGGTTGGCGTTCCACTAGGTGCATAGGGACGTATGGGGGCGCATCTCCTGTTATGCGCTTGGTACTGAAGGTCGCGTCTATATGATGCGCTTTATGTTGAAGGGTGCGTCTGTGCGATGTGCGGTCTGGCCGGCACATCCGCTTCGTGAGACGTCTTTGATGGTGCAACTGTTACGTTCTTCCAGTGCTTTAAATAGCCGTTTTGACTTGGCTGAATTCGAAGCATCCGGTTCATCCATTTAATACAAATTCATTGTACGGAATTCGGAGAGCCATCCACTTGGCGCATGGGTTTGATTTGTCCGACCTATAAATAGTGGCATGGAGAGAGGGTTTGCTTCTCGTTCTCTCACGTCCTTTCGATATGAATTCGTTTACTCGGATGCATTTTGTTGATGAGATGCTCCCGAGGGTGAAGATGCGACGCAATGTCTTCATCGATGCACATGAAGGTGACTGTTACATCCAAAAGTCAGAGTCGAAGGCTTCCGAGGCAGGCAGAAGGTGCATGTTGCATCCAAAGATAGGGATGCTCGGGCCTCGTCTTCGTTGTAGAGGAAGAGCCGTAGATCGAAATTGCGGTGCAAAGGCTTTGGTGGCTCTTTCTTCCTTCAAAATGGGTGTCGTCCATTCTGGTTGTGTTGAAAGCTGTTCCTTTGGCCGCAGTTTCGATCACGGTCTTCCTTTGGCTTTAGAGGCTCTTTCGAAGCCTCCCCTGGCCACAGGTTGGCTTGTGGTTCTTTTCCCTTCCAGGGCTAGAGGGTTGATTGCTACCCTCGTTCTACTCAATAAATGCTTCATTAGTCAAAATATTTATCAGGTGAGCCAGGCTGGAAGAGCGGCACATAAATGGGCTACTGAAGGGATGCACATAACTGAGCTGCCAAAGGGATGCACATAACTGAGGGTGCACATAACTGAGCTGCTGAAAAGGATGCACCTTGCTGAGGGCGCATGGTGGGATGCGCCTGGCTGAGGGCACATGTTGGGATGCGCCTGTTTGAGGGCGCATATTGATTGCTGGCTGTAGACTTAGGATCTTTTCTTTGTAGAAATTCTCCTTTGTACAGTCTTTCTTAGACATGTAATAGACTTTTATATGTTAAATAAAAAGTCCTCTTTCAATGTCTGTATTTGTTGCTTTTTGCGGTAAAGTACTTTGCCCACTCTCTGGCGTATGTAGTCTGGCGCATAGACTTTCTGGTTCTGAAATTCCATGCTTCTACAAGACCCCCTTCAAAGTTTTCAAAATTTTTGGATAAGTTTTGGAATACTTTGAATAAGAAGCATGGTAGTGGAGGTGCATGACCGTCGGGGCGCATAGATACTTCGCGCGTCAGTGCTGGGCGCATGCTCCGCTCAGTTAGTGCAAATAATGACGCCTCGGTAACCTAAAAAGATTAATGATGATCTTTTTTGGTTTTATTTGTGGTTATCTCTTTACAGAACCCGAGGCGACGGCTGAGATCACACATCATCGGTTCACGTGTGTGACCAAGCCCTATAAATAGGCGAGAGATGGAGAGAGAGAGAGAGAGAGTTCTTCTTCTCCTTGCTTTTGCTTTCTTTAGAGTTCTTTTTCAAAAACCCTAACTTTTCTTCTCTCAAAGAAATGGCTCCCAAGACTCCTCGCGGCGGTACTAGCAAGGAAAAGGAGCCGGTGAAGGCTGCGGCGGCTGATGTTCTCCGTCGGCCTGTCGAAGTTCGACCAGAGGTGGTTGGTAAGTTTCATTTTATGTACACCGACGCACATGGACCTTGAGTCTTTTGATGATGTGCTGAGGTTTTTGTCGCCGACGTGCATGGGTTTAAACCCTGAAGATGCGCCGAGGCTCTGCTGATGCGCATGGGTTTAGACCCTGATGATGCGCCGAGGCTCTGCTGATGCGCATGGGTTTAGACCCTGATGATACGCTGAAGCTCCGGTGCTGATGCGCATGGGTTTACACCCTGATGATGTGCCAAAGCTTTCGGATGCGCTTGTGATGAGACTCAGATTCTTTTGGTATTTCTAACCTTTTTTTTGAATCTTTGCTAGTGTCGATGCCTATCCCACTCTTGAATGAAGTGCTCCTAGATGCTGCGCTTTGCCAGGCGGGAGTAGATTATAATAAGGAAGTGATAAACCCTGCTCAAGCCGCTATTATGTTGGACCAGCATCCCGAGATAATGACTCAAATCTGGGAACAGCAGTATGGGTTCCTCAAACGGATGATGGAGCGTGGAGTTTTAAAATCTGCCACATCTGATAAAGCGACATTCTTGAAGTCTGAGTTCCTGTTTGGGGACCGCCTTACTTCTACTGAAGCAACAGTGTTGAAGGTCAAGGAAGACTGGTTTTTTACGGCAAAAGGAGTGCTTATGACCGTTAAGCAACTTGAACGTCAATGGCCTCTAACGGCCTTCTGTCGTCTTGCTTCTAAGAGGAGGATGTCTTGGGATCTTACGCCTTCTCAGGGGGGGGCGGTGACTGGCATCATCAAAATTGATTCAACCTCCGATCAGAAAGATACTTTACCCGCAGTGCGGTCTGGATCTTCTTTCACCTGGCAGACTCTACGCCCTGGGAGCATTTACAGTGATGTTCCCCTTGATACATTTGCCCATAGTGCCTTAACTTTTGCACATCGCATGCTGTTGATGGAACGCTCATACCCGAAAGGAGAGTTTCGGGTAGAGGATTGGTGTCATTACGTTTCCAAATGGGATAAACTGACACTCTGGGTTTTGTCGCGGTTCCAGACTGAGCTCCGAGAAATTGGGCTGACTGCCGCGATTCGTGCCACCCAGGCAGGTGTTGACATTAACAGACATATGTTCCTCGCACTCTTGGAGATGTTTGATATCCATACCGAGACCTTTTTTACTCCGGTGGGGGAGTTAGGGCTGGCACTTCATGAGATGTATGAGGTATCAAAGCTCCCTTGGGGATCGGAACCCTATGAAGAGTATTTTTCGACCAACGAAGAGTTTCAAGTCCTGGGGGACAAGGCTGAGGAGATGACGACCGTCTTTAAGGAAGTGGCGAGTCATCATTACTATATGCAGAAGAGGGACAAGAGCGGATTGCAGCCTCATGTGACCGCTTGGAGAGATTACGTCTTTAGGCAAGACAAGGAGGATCCCTCACAATTCTCCACTTCGCCGGCGCTTTCTCGTAGCGAAGTGCTCTCTGAGATGAGCAGGTTAGATGAGAAGAATCCCCGGGAGAACGAGGACCAGCAGTCTGATGAACGCTCCTACAGCTGTTTCTGGCATCTTGCTCATCGAATGTCGTCGAAAGCAGTATTGGTCGCGTATCTTATGGTTTGGCTTCGGGATTATGTCTTCCCGGGCGGATCCGGCTCTGTAGAGAGAGTGACCCGGCACTTGATCCTGCCAGCTGTGAAGTTGGTCTTTGGCCGGCGCTTGGCTCTACTCCCCGCAATGGTATGTAATTTACTGCGAGGTTTACGCGAGTTCGCAGGAAATGTGATTCATGACCGGGGTCGAAAAGATAACTTCCCACGTACTGAACTGCCGTTTCACTATTTGATGGGGTAGTTAATTTTACACTATCCCAATGTAATGAGTCCGGGTTTAGAAGAAGACTACAGGGCCGGAGATGCATTCCTCCGTCGTTTCCACCAGAGGAGTTGGTCGCACACTGGCATCCCTGTTTCCTGAAGGGTTTTATCCCATCTTCAGGGATGGGAGATCACCAAAGTTGGTCCGATCTTCTTGGGTTTTGAGGCCAACGAAGACTTAAAGGATTCAGGTGAAGATGCCACCGCTCTGCCTCCGTGGGGATTCCGCTGGTTGTAAAGTATTCGGCTATCCCACCTGGTGTACCGGAACAGGAATCGGTGCTTCCTGGAACCGTATTTACCGAGCCGCTTTGTACGTCAATTCGGTTATGCGCAGCTGATGTTGGACAATCCCAGTATCACCTTGTGGTATGCTGGAAGTTTGCTGGATGGCGCACGAGCTTGGCATTACTATAATGCTGGATGTACCGGAGCTCGCTTTACGCTGCCTGCCCAGGATCCACGGCCGCCCATTCTTTACTCGGCCGCCAAGTTTTACTGCGTTATGGCTGCCGCGCCTTCCGGGTATGATAGGGAGACGAGTCTCGTTGTAGGCACCCCGTTAGCGGTGACTGGGCATGTATCGGATAGGGCTCGATCACACCATCCACCAGAGGTGGGTCATCACGGTGCCCCCATCGCATCCCCAGGGGGTCAGGCTGACCCTTCGGTTGACCAATCGAAACGACGTACAGATGCAGGGGCTGGATCTCCTGCGTCAAAGAAGCTAAAGAAGACATCATCACCGACGGTGTCATCGAATTCAGCATCTGCAGAGGTAAGGATGTCCCACATAGTCTGGTTTGGGTTCAATATTTCATGTAATCAATGCTTCCCCCTTGTATAGGAGCCGCTAAAAAGAAAACCTCGTACTCCAAAGTCTGGTGGGAGCAGGCCAAAGGAGATGGCGGGTTCGTCTGAAGTGCGCATCCCGCTGACTATGATGCCTCCTATGAAGGAGAATCTGGAGGATGTTGTTGTCGTGGAGATTCCAGCATCTCCGAATTATGTCAGAAGGGAAGCTGAGGATGTAGCAGCTTCCAAGATGATAAAGGCCGCGGCTGGGGCCTTGGATGCCGAGGGTCCAGCAGACACGAGGCTTCCTGGTGATGAAGTGGGGTGGAGTTCGTCGTCTTCGGATGACGTCTCTCCACGGTTGCAAGAGCCTGTTGCGGGGGCAACAGAGATGGTTGGAACAGAGGAGAGGGTTGATTCCCCTCCTTGTTATGATGAGGGGAGGTCGGCTGCATCATTGCCGAGCCCTACCCCAGACTCAGCGGCGGAAGCTGAGGTGGCTACCAATCAGGAGGTAGCGACCGATCCTGTCCCTGTAGAGGGATTTGATGAAGAGACCCGTCTGGCGGTCCTTACTTCAAGGACGAGTCAGGAGGTAAGTGTTGATCTCCCCGTTCTGCCAGGGGAAGTATTGGCTGGTGATAGCACGTTGGGTATTGGAGAGGTAGCCACTGATGTCGGTGGTACTTCCGAGTTTGGGAAGGGTAAGGGTGTAACGGAACCCTCTGTTGCTCCTTCCACTTGGGGTACGATCTCGACGCCTGTCCTGGCTTCTTCTGTTCCCTTGGCTCCTCGGACTAGTAGTCAGGCCCCTGTTGATGAAGAGCCTACTGATACCGAGGTTCCAGACTGGCAGGTTGAGGTCGGCGGGTCTTCTTTCGGTCCGCCGACTGGAGTAGCTCCTCCAACCCCTGTTATGACGCCGCAGGTGCTGGCAGACGTAGATAAATACGTGAAATTCATCGTTGAGGCAGTGTACAAAATGCTGCAGAGGGGGGTGTCGGCGGTGACGGACGCCAAGGGGAGCTTTGCGACGACAAGAACTCTGGCACTGCCTCATATCAACCTGATCCGTGTTCACCAGGGCCACGATCACCTGGCCGTCATTCTAGAAGCCATGGTGGCTGAGTTGGACCAGCGGCTTTCCGAATTAGAGCGCATCCAGCGAAATGACCTCTCTGTCCTGATAGATGCGGAGAAGGAGAAGCTACTCGCCGAGACTGAGTCTTCCTACCAGGCCACAGTGAGTGTCTGGGAACGCGAAGTGGCTGAGACTGAAGCTGCAGTGGAGCGATTATCTCAGTCTACACGGGAGACAGTGGAGACACGAGCTGCATTGGGCGCTAATATCACGGAGATTGACGTGCAGATGCGCCGCCTTGAGGACCAGCGGGCCCGACTCCTATTGGACGCCGAACGTGTCCAGGCTGAACACGTAGCATTCAAGAAGGAGGAAGCAGCTTTCACTCTCCGAGCTCTTACCCTGGCTCAGCAGAGACAGCAGCTTGATGAGAAGCACGAGAATGAAACTTCTGCTGAGGCTGTTGAAGCGATGCGTCAAGAAGCTGAACGTCGAGTCTTGGCGACTGCGGAGACTCGGGCGGCAGATTTGAAACGCCGAATCGCAGAGCTTTCCGCCAACCCTGGGAATATTTAGGGCTTGTAGTCTCTGCTTTTTGTATTTTTTGCAACTCTTGCTGGGGATGGTGTAATCCTTTACTCTCCCTTTTTTTAGAAATAAAGAAGTACACCATTTTCTGCGATGTGTTCATTTTTGCTTGTCATGAACTTTGATGATTTGTGTGGACCTATTATCTTTTGCGTACCTTGGCTTTAGGTACATATAATAAGTTTGAGAGAACCCTCATGTTTGCTCAGAGGTGATGTGGACGTGGCAAATATAGGGTTCAAATGATAGAATCTTCCTACTCAGAGGTGTTATGGACGTGGTAGGAATGACTTTGGGGGATACGCAAAACTACACAGAGGTAATATGGACGTGGAAGTTCTGCGATCGATGTACGGCAACGCGGGGGTTGTCTGTACGGGATGTTTACTCAGAGGTAATGTGGACGTGGTAAACATGAAGGATAGCGTAGTCTTACGGGGTGTAAGATTTCGCCTTGTAGGGTGTAGGGGAACAACTCAGAGGTGATGTGGACGTGGTTGTTCTTCTACTGGAGGATGCCACGGAACAGCTGGGTTCCGGAAGCGTATGATTTTGTGGAGTGGAAGTACATGTCTGAAAAGATGTCAAGAGTAGTACTTCTTTAGGAACTTGTCGTTGATGGGCTTCATGAACAAGTCCCCATTGGGTTTGGCGAGGCGGTAAGCACCGTTTGAGTATACCGTCTCAATGATGAAAGGTCATTCCCATTTGGGCTCGAACTTTCCTGGTGTTTTGTGAGTCAACACCATTGGCCTCCTGATTGCCAAAACCAAGTCTTGGAAAGTCCTCTGCTTGACCTTCTTGTTGAAAGCCTGTGATATACGGGCTTGGTAGAGTTCGATGCGTTGTTGTGCTAGAAGACGCTTTTCGTCAAGTGCCTCCAGTTCCCGCAGACGACGACGTTGATTGCCTTCTTCTGTGAGTTGGTTTGTGATTGCTACGCGGAGTGAGGGTATCTGAATCTCAAGAGGCAGTACTAATTCGCTCCCGTAGACCAAGAAGAATGGTGTGTTGCATGTCGGGGTCCGTACTGTAGGACCGATTGTAGGAACGAGTTGTAAAGCGTAATACTCTAGAGGGGGGGTGAATAGAGTAGGCAACAAAAATTAACTATTTAAGATGTTAGTAATAAGATCACAGATAATATATATATCACAGACATGTAAATGAAAAGTAGAGAGTAGAGAGCAAACGCAAACACAAGGATGTATATTGGTTTTTCTCTGTTGAGGACTAGTCCAGTCGGTAGAACTCTTGCTACCAGTTGAATCTACTATAGAAAATCACCACAAGTTTTCATCCGAAGATCTTGCAACTTCTATAACGCGAGCTTTGATCCGAAGTACTCGACCAACTTCAATTGTGAAGTGTGTACCTTCAATCAAGCCTCCGATTACAACCACTCTGAAACTTCTAGACCGTACCGTACTGGCAAATCGACTAGAGGATTGTGACTGGCTTGGGATTTGAAAATGAAAGCTCAGAATACTTTGGAAGAAGTAGTAGGCTGATAGAGAAGAGATATGAAAGTGAATTGGTGAGTTGAAATGATCGAAATCCTTCTCTATTTATAGTTTTTCCAAAGGCAGAATTCTGACAGAATTCGGGCAGAATTCGGACAGAACTCGATGAGAAAATCTCGGTGGGATCCGTAACTGCAGGAAGACCAAGTTCAAAAAGCAACGTTCACTAACGGAACTCTGGCCGAACTCTGGCCGAATTCTGGCCGAACTCTGGCTGAATTCTGTCCGAGTTCTGTTGGAGTTCTGTCAGGGTTTTTGCAAATTGGTTTTGGGCTTTTTGAAAAGTCAAACAGTTAGGAAGTAGTTTAGGCTTTTGTAAGTGGGCTTGTTTTCAAAACGAAAGGGTATTTTGAAAATGTTTCTTGGGTAGCCTATTTGCCAGTACGATGCAGTGTACATCGTATTCCTAGACTCAATAAATATGCAAAATTACATTGATGAAAATAGGAAAACCAAGAGCCCTTTGATGACGCCTTTCTTCAAAACTTGAACAGACTTGAAGACGCCCTTTTTTTTTACTTCACGGCAATCGTCCAAAGATAAACAGATCTGAAAATCTGAACCCCCGATGCGAGGCCCCGGATAGGTCGTTAGGCGGTTCAGAGAAATCCTCTTGTATGACGCCGTCTTTGGCCCATTGCATATGTCCTGGTTTGATCATGCTTGATCATGCTTACAGCATGTCTACAAATATATGTTAGACAAACAAACCAACATGATACAAGCATAGCAATATGATATAGAATATTTAGGACAATGCTAAGTTTAAGTAGCAACATGATAATGATTACATGAATATTAGTGACGTCGATCTGTTAAACTTAATTGATTAGCCATATTCAAAAACATGAAATAATCATTGGGCTAACACGTACCGTTGTACGGTAGGCCCAAAGGCATTCGCCAAGCTTTTCATCCTAGTCGTATTTTTTAGATGACACGACCTTTTTGAGTAGCCTGACAATAGTTTTGTTGAACGCCTCTGCCAATCCGTTTGCTGCCGGATTGTAGGCGGTTGATGCCACATTTTGAATGCGATTCTTGTCACAGAATCGGCTGAAGACATGGCTGATGAACTGAGGACCATTATCGTGGATGATCCTCCAGGGTACCCCGAAATGGTAGATGACGTGGTGCTTGAAGAAGCTGATCACCCTGGAGCTTTTCACTTCTGCCAGAGGAACTGCTTCTGCCCATTTGGAAAAGTAGTCGGTGATTGCTAGGATGAAGCGGTGTCCTCTCGATGAAGGAGGGGTGATCGGTCCCACAATGTCCATTCCCCAAGCTTCGAAGGGCCAGGAGGTGACTGTAGGATGTAGTGGTTCGGACGGTGTATGAATGAAGTCTGCGTGAAGCTGGCATGCATGACACTTCTTAGCATATTCAACAGCGTCAGCTGCCATGGTTGGCCAGTAGTAGCCCATGCGTCGCAGTCGATCCTGCAACTTAGGACCAGGTTGATGGGCCCCGCAGGTTCCATCATGAGCTTCTCGAAGGGCTTCGGCTGCTTCTTCGTTAGACAAACATCGAAGGAGAAGTCCATCGTAGGAGCGTCGGTACAGCATTTTAGTAGCCGTATCGTAGTAGAATCGAAGAGAGCGTCTCCTGACCGAGACGACTTCTTTCGGGTCCTCTAGGAGAATTCCGTAGACAGCGAAGTCGATGAACGAAAATCTCTAATCTCGGACGTTAACACTGGCACCCGTTGACATGGCGTGAGCCACTTATGAGCGCAGGTTGTTTTTAGGGCAGACCAAGTCTCGACCTACCACCGTGACGTAGTATTGAGTTTCGAAGGGTGCCGCCAAAGAGGCCGCGAGGCCAGCCAGAGCATCGGCCTCAGATTTTGTAGACGAGGTACGTGTTCGATGAAGAACCCGGTAAAGGTTGAAATGATGTTCAATACAACTTCATAGTAGGGGATCAAATCTTCATGGCGAACCTCGTATTGCCCTCTGATCTGATTTACGACGAGCTTTGAGTCGTCGTAGGCTTCCAGATGATTCATCCCCAGCTGGTTTGCTAGCTGGAGTCCAATAATGAGCGCGTTGTACTCGACAATATTGTTGGAGCACGGCTTCGAAAGGGAGTAAGCACGCTGGATGACCAGCTGATCGGGGGAGACTAGTACCACCCCCACTCCTGCGATAATTTATCCTTTGGGGCCTGTTCTTGAAGTGCCATCGAAAAACATCCACCAGACGGAGCCTTCTTCGGTGACGTTTGATTCTTGGACCTCATCCGGGATGTCTTCATAGAGTCTTGAGGACTCTGGGATGGGGTGTACAGCTAAAAAGTCGGCCAGAGCTTGACCCTTAACAGCCTTTTGTGGAACGAACACTATGTTGTATAGCGTTAGCAAGATCGCCCATGTGGCTAGCCGGGAGTTCAGTAATCATGGCTTCGTCATGAGGACCCTGAGCGGATTGACTCGGGAAATAACGTGAATTGTCTGGCCCGAGATATAATGACGAGTCTTTTGGATGGCAAATACCAGAGCCAAGCACTCCTTTTCAACGGGGTTGTACCGGTGTTCGGCCCCGATCAGAGTTCGGCTGAGGTAGTAGATTGCTTGCTCGTAGCCTGCGTCGCTGTTCTAAGCCAGCAGGGCGCCGAGGGAATAATCCATGGCACGGACGTAGAGTAGGAATGGTTTGCCGGCGACGGGTGCCACCAGGACTGGAGGGCTCGTCAGGTAGGCTTTGATGTCGTCGAAAGCCTTTTGGCATTCCTCTGTCCAGACGTAAGAGACTTCCTTCTTCATGAGCTGGGTGAAGGGTTGACATTTGCCGGAAAGGTTTGCTATGAACCTCCGGATGTATGCCAGATGTCCCTATAGGCCTCGAAGTTCTCGAAGATTCTTCGGAGGGTCCATATCAAGAATTGCTTTGGTCTTCTCGGGATCGACATGAATGCCTTTCGTCGTGATGATGAAGTCCAAAAACTTTCCGCTCGAAACCCCAAGGAAGGATTTAGCGGGGTTCATCTTGAGTTGATGCGCCAGCATGAGGTCGAAGACTGTCTTGAAGTCTTACAGGTGGTCTCCTTTGAGACGGCTCTTGACTGCGATGTCGTCAACATAGCATTCAACTGTCTTGCGAAGGTGTTGACGGAAAATGGTGCTCATAGCACGTTGATATATCGTACCAGCATTCTTCAAGCCAAAGGGCATCACTATATAGCAGAAAATGCCCTTTGGAGTCCTGAATGACGTATGTTTTGTGTCATTGGGGAACATCTTGATCTGGTTGTAGCCCGAATACCCGTCCATGAAAGACATGTGCTCGAAGCCACATGTGTTGTCGATCATCACATCGGTGATTGAAAGCGAGAATTCGTCCTTCGGGCAAGCAGAGTTAAGGTCTCTGAAGTCGATACAGACTCGTATATTTCTATTCTTCTTGGTGACGGGGACGACGTTGGCTACCCAATCTGGATGTTGCTCTTCACGGATGAAGCCGCTAGTCAAGAGTTTGTCTACCTCCTGATCAATGGCATTCATGATGTCCGGACGGAAGCGTCGCTGTTGTTGTTTGATAGGCTTGGCATCAGGTAAGATGTTCAACCTATGCATCACAATCTGGGGATCAAGTCCCGGCATATCTTCGTAGCTGCAGGCGAAGACGTCGATATATTCTTTAGCCAGCTGGATTAAAGATTCTCGGTCTTCTTCTTTTAGGCTTTTGCTAATGAAGATGGGTTTGGAAGAAGATCCATCCCCAAGGTCGATCTGCTCGACTTCGTCTTCGGTAGGAGGTTCACGTAATTCAAAACGAGACTTCCATTGTTGTCCCAGGCGTTGAGCCCAGGGTTCTTCTTCGAAGAATTCCGGCGTTTGGTCTTCGCCTTCTTCTTCTTGAGATTGTACAGATGTCATGTTGGCTGATAGCACTCTCTTGAAGACAGATCCGATACTGGTATCGGAATCCCACGTTGACGCTTCAGATGAGTGAGAATGTTCAACTTCCTCTGTGTCTGAACTCTCTGGAGTTGACGGCGGCGTGACATAGCCTACCCCCCGTCGAGATTTGTTGTAGTAGTCCTGCAGCTTTCCTTTAGGTGTTGGAAGCCGGAGAGGAAAACGTCGACCTTTGCCGTAGTTCAGGCCTTTGTCGCTTTTTAGGTCGTAACCCATCTTTTGGATGAGGTACTTTGCCTTGTCTGTGTATCGATAGAGTTACATTCTGTCGGCATCTGGTTCTGGCTCGAGTGGTGGGAGGTCTTGATGACGCTTGACCTTGCCGAAGATGATGGATTCTTTGTCTCGACTCCGTGGTGGAGCTATGTAACAGACCCCTTGGGACGGGACTACTCGATTTACATGATGGATAGTCGTTATTTGTGTTTGCAACGACCGTAGAGCGTTATCTAATGTATACATGGCATTCCAATGTGGAAGACTAGAATAATTAAAAGACACTCTATTATTGATGAAATGCGAGATTTTATCCCGTAGGATTACATTGTCGAGAGATAGGGCATCTACATCGGCCGAGATATATTCCTCCAGCTCTTCATCTGTAAGCACTGGAGTAGGATCGGGAGGGTCCACCACAGCGTTGATCTGGGAGTCCGAGAGGACTACATGGGCCTTCTCTGGCGGCTGGGATGGCGGCAGCTTGCCCTTAAGACGCACCTTCAGAGGTGCCTCTGCTGTGCCTCCGGTGATTGGCGCCTTCTCCTGTAGTTTTGCCACAAGGGGAGCCGATGTTTGAGGCGGCTTTCTCTTGAGCCGTATCTTCAGGGGAACTTCAGGAGCATCTGGTGCTTTCCCGGATAGCTTAATGCTCATGGAGGGCAACTTCTGAGGCGGTTTGCCTTTGAGTCGGATCTTGAAAGGAGCATCGGGAGTGACCTCAGGCTCCATGTCCGGCTCTGCTGTCGTTTCTGCTTCGTCATCAGCATCATTAGCCTCCTCCTCGTCAGGTGACTTGTATAAGTCGGCATCGGTGAAGTAGGCTTCAATCCCTTTAAAGGGGTCGATGTCCGTGAACTCTGTACGGATGACGTTGTTGGTGGACACGTACTTCATACATTGGTGGAGCGTGGATGGCACCACCATGTACTCGTGCAGCCATGGGCGACCCAATAGGATGTTGTAGTTGACTTCAGCATCCACGACATAACAAGTGACCTCGGTTCTGAGGTTACCGATGTGGCACTTTAGTCGTATTTTGCCCAGTGGTTCACTTTTGCTGGCGTTGAAACCACTGATTGTTGTGTTGGAGGGCGCCAGTCGGTATATTAGGATCCCCAGTGTTGAGAGCAGCGTCTTCGGAATGATGCTGAGGGAAGACCCCGGATCAATCTGAATCCGCTTCACCTTGACTGAACCGATGTACCATGTGTAATACAGCGGCCTGTTGTGTCAATTGTGTTTGAGCAACATGTCTTGTTGGGTGAAGGTTATATTGGGGATAACCTCCTCCACACAGTGACAGTGTTTGCACACAGTCGGGAGATCTACCGGCTGCTTGACCTGACTGAGAAAGGATTCAACATCCTTCAGAGCTTCGCAGAGAGCTTCTCGGAAGTCTTTAGAAAGACGGAGGAGCTCGAACAGAGATAGGCGGGCAGGAGTACTGGCGAGTTGTGCCAGTATATCGAAGTTGTGGGGCTTGGCTAGCCCCGAAGCATTCTCTTTTCGTAGAGGCCTATCGAAGCGGGCCTCTATCTGCTTCTATTTATTGGCTGCTGAGGGCTTAGACGGGCCCTCGTCCTGGACAGCAGGGACGGTGCCAGGAGGCACCACATCGTCGGCAGCTTCGTCGGGATGGGCGTTCTGTTGTGAATGCGTCTGCACAGGAAGTTCCTCTTCTGCTGAAGAAGAGACTATACGGCAAGACTTGATCTTCCTGCCTTTGGACTTGGAGGTAGGGCGTACCTCCGGTTGAGTCACCTCGGAGACGAGATCGGGGTAAACCTACAAGACCTCTCCTCGAGATGTGGTGAGTGGGATGAGTCCACTCACGTTGTCACGGGTTGGTGGTAAGTTAACCACCTCCATTGTCGCCTTAGGGATGGGGTCGACGCTATTCTGTGTTGTAGTCGGCGGCAGGATGCCAAACTGGAGTGACACCACGTTGGCTGACATCGTCTTCTCTTCGTAGTCGACGGAGATTACATCCGTATTGATCATGCGCTGGATGTAATTCTTGAGGACATAGCAGTCCTTGGTTGGGTGTCCGACAAACCGATGGTAGTGACAGTACCTCGGGTTGTCCACTTTCCCAACCTCATCGGGACGCTTAGGGTCCGGAAGCTTGATCTTGTTGCCCTGCTTCAGTATCTCAAAGAGCTGCAGGGTGTCTTCGTCGTTGAACGAATAAACCTCCTTTGGCCTTGGTGCAAGTGGAGGCTTCTGAGTAGGTGCTGATGCACCTTTTGAGGCATTGACAGTCAATGCCTACTTCCCCTTTGTTTCTCGTCCGGAGTTGTTGGTTGCAGGCCGTTTTCCCTTGTCCTCGAAGGCAGGGAAACTGACTCCCAGAAGACGAGCATTGGCTGCCTTCTTCTCCGCGGCTTCTGCTTCAATGATCAAGGAGCTCCAGTCGGGAGGAGGAGTAGAGTTGAGCCAGAGCTTGACTGCAGGCAGCATGTTCATGCTGCAGGAGGACAGAAGCGCATGTTCTGGCATGCCCGGGGGCAGTCTGAAGCAGGCCTGTCGGAAGCGTTCGATGAACACTCGAACTGTTTCCTTCTCCTTCTGGCGTATCTCTATAAGGGACGCCATTGTCATGTCCTTCCCGTCGTTGTAGAAACGGTCGAGAAAGAGGCGCGTCAGGTCGTCGAAGAAAGATATTAAATTGTCGGAAAGGCTGCAGTACCAGTCGTACGCCACCCCTTTCAGTGCCCCAACAAATATGCTGCTAAGTAGCGCGTCCTCCTTCGGAAGATGTCCCGTCTGAGACTGGAAATACGTTAGGTAGCGACGCGGAGAGTCCTTCCCGTCATATGGCGTCAGTGTTTGTGGTTTATACTTTGGAGGATAAACCACCTTGTTCCACTCGAGGGGACAAGGCTGGGGGATGCCCATTTTCTGGCGCTCCTCTTGTTTCGTCTTGGACTCAAAGCGCTCGCGCAAGTCCCTGATTATCTCAACCACGTCTTCCGTGGAGCTGGGAGTCGGGGAAGGTGGTACCACCGGATGTTGAGCATTTGAGGGCTCTGACGTCCGAGGTGCTTCTCGGCGATCTGCGCCGAGGATACCCGTTGAAAGGGTACACTCGACTCTCCATTGACCCCCGTATCGGGACCAGTGGAGGGTATCCTGGTCAAAGCTGACCGTATTTCAAATACTGTTTGAGTCAGCGTTTGCATGGAGCAGAGAGGGTTTTGAGTCCTCCCTCCAGAGTATCTATGCGCTGGACAAGGTCTGTTGGCGGCGCATCAGACTCGACATCAGCCTCAGTCACGTTCACTGTCATAACGCGGCCGGGAGTGGATGAATGAGTTGAGGCCTTACTCTCGGCCTCACTCCCTTGTAGGGGAATTGCCTCTCCTGGAGCTTCGTCTGGGCTACCCCCGGCTATGTTCGGGAGAACATTCACCACAGGTGCATCTGCAAGGGCCTGATTACCCTCAGCTCCGTCTTGAAGGGCCTCTTCGTCTCCGGAACTCGGGTCCGCAGATGCTAGACTACCTCCAGCTATGTTCTGGGGGATATCCTCGTCTTCAGGGGCTTCTGGGAGGCTGACTTCGCCTCGAGGATCTGCCCCAAGTGTGCTTTGGACACACTCGTCTTCAGAAGGAGGCTCGACAAGGGTCTGACTACCCCCAGCTTTCTCCAAGAACTTCTTCCTCACTCGAGTGCCTTCGAACACTCCGGAGGATGAGACAGCTGTCTTGGTTTTCCTCGGCTGGCTCTTGGACGAGGAAGAGAGACCGCCAGTCGTCTTTCGGACTGACGAGGAGTTGGAGATCACGTTGCATGAAGCAACCGTTGGTTCCTCTTCTGTTGACACCTTCTTTCTGAGGTGACGTCGGAGAGGTATTGATGATTACAGCCGCTGGAATACCGACTGCCTTGGTGGGACTGCCGCTTTGCAACAACAGTTGATGGTGACCACAGCACAAGTATGCCCCGTGAGAGACACATCATGCTTGTCAGTCAACTCTCCTGATCGGCGCTTGTGAGTAATCATGTTACGCAGATCGTTGGAGGAGAGTGCCACCTTCGTACCCCCTTCAGGCGCATGGCAAGGCCAAGCGTCGGGGTGGTCAAGTGAGTGCTGCGCCCCCTGATCTAATACCAAACAGGCATCCCGATCAGTAGTGGGGAAACTACAGCATTTGGAGTGACTTGAACGGACCTCAAACGCACAACCGGAGGAGGCGCAGGAGTTTAAGACCACTGGATTTGCCTTGCTCGACTTGGTTGTACACGCAGTAGATGCGCCCAAGTGAGACAAGAACATTGAAGGTCGGCTCATTCTCGGCGCCGCAGCACTCGAGTCGACCTTGTACAACTTACCATCAGCAGCGCGCATGACTGTGAGCGCATGCTTCTGGCTTGTTGCTGGCAAAGCACGTTTGGGACGCATGGCCCGTGCTACCTTAGACTTCTTCGTACCAGGCCGCTGGGGCGTGTAGTACTCAGAATCTAAATTCTTCTCGCCACTACAGCGAGTGAGTCTGTCAAAGACAGAGACCTTCTGTGGCGCATCAGAGGTGATGCGCTGGGCATTGGCTGCGCCCCTGCTCCGTCGACGCATCTTCCTCGCCTGAAAGGGAGATGGCTGGGGAACGTGGTTAGCTGTACGTTTTCCCGAGAGATGCGCTGCACCAGCGGGCGCATCTTGGTTGCTGAGGACGTCAGCAGGAAGGGAAGACTGGATTGGCGCATCCCCTTCGATGGTGGTGCCCGAGGCGTCGACCCTGCGCACCCAGACTCGGCGGGCCTTCTTTGGCTTCGGCAGCCGCTTCGAAGGACTCGTACTGCCTTCAGAGATGAACTCATCATACGCCTGTTGATTAAGGCGTACGACTAGCGTCTTGTGGGAGGAGCCCACCTTCACGTCGTCGGATTGTGACACAGCTTTCTCGTTGGAGGAGAAAGAAGTCCCCAGCAGGGTCGCCAGCTTCTTTGCCATTAAAATTCTTTGATTGTAAATTTCAATACAAACAGAACAGTGTTACAATATGGGACTTAGGCGTAGTCCTAGGAGTACACTTTTGTTTAATCTGGGTTTCTTGTGCCAATAGAGTGAGTGGTAATGCGTTGACTCCGTTGATGATCTGACGACGGTTATCGGTTCTCTGAAGGTCTGGATTGCTCTGGGTGCTGGAGCTTGCTGAGAGGAGGAAGACGTTGAGTGTCTGTATCTGCCTCTCTGGTGGTATGAAGTCTCTGTCTGTTCGCTGTGGAGGTTGATATGTGTGCACATAGGTCAGTCCGTGTGTGTAAGAAGGAAATAATCCCTCTATTTATAGTTTTGCAGGCTGGCTGCTCATGCGCGCATATGTAGGATGTGCCTGTACGCGGGGATGCCACGTGTTGATTGCTAATGGAGGCGCATGGACGATGCGCCCTGATCGAGGGGGTTGACTTCTTCATATTGCTGTTGTGAACCGGCACGTAGCGGAGAAGAAGATCTTTCTGTTGCTGAGATCTTGGATGAGTTGAGTCAAAGGACACGTGTCGTCGACCCATGGCTCGGAGATCTCGGATTTGGTAGAAGGAATGATCTGGTAGGATGAGAAGACTTTGGCTCGTAACCTTTAGGAGTCACGAACCATTCTGGGCACATGGCTTTTGAGGCGCATGCAGAGCTTCAGTAGTGACTTTACTCCTGTCTTTTGGGATCAGGAGAAGTCTGGGGCACATGGCTTTTGAGGCGCATGCAGAGTTGTAACAGTGACTTTCCTTCTGCCTTTAGGGATCAATGAAAAGTCTGAGGTGCACAGCTTTTGAGGCATATGCAAATTTGGGCGCATGGCCGCGGAGGCGCATGCGAGATGGTTGGGTGGCCACGTGGCAGTAGCCATCGGAGGGGAGTAATAATGATGCTGACGTTGGCGATGCTTCGTCTTCTGAAAAAGCTGCCGACTGTTCAGACTTTGGGAGGCGTGCTGCCAACTCTGTCAGTTCAGCATTTAATATTTGTGACATTCGATGGACAGCTGAGTGGGCCCGTCGGTTGGCATTCTACTAGGCACATGGGGACGCATGGGGGCGCATCCCCTGTGATGCGTTTGGTACTGAAGGTCGCGTCTATATGATGCGCTTGATGTTGAAGGGCGCGTCTGTGCGATGCGCGGTCTGGCCGGCGCATCCGCTTCGTGAGACATCTTTGATGGTGCAACTGTTACGTTCTTCGAGTGCTTTAAATAGCCGTTTTGACTTGGCTGAATTCGAAGCGTCCGGTTCATCCATTTAATGCAAATTCATTACCCGGAATTCGGAGAGCCATCCACTTGGTGCATGGGTTTGATTTGCCCGGCCTATAAATAGTGGCATGGTGAGAGGGTTTGCTTCTCGTTCTCTTACGTCCTTCCGACATGAATTCGTTTACTCGGATGCATTCTGTTGATGAGATGCTCCCGAGGGTGAAGATGTGACGCAATGTCTTCATCGATGCATTTGAAGATGACTGTTACATCCAAAAGACGGAGTCGAGGGCTTCCGAGGCAGGCGGAAGGTGCCTGTTGCATCCAAAGATAGGGATGCTCGGGCCTCGTCTTCGTTGTGCAGGAAGAGCCGTAGATTGGAATTGCGGTGCTACGGCTTTAGTGGCTCTTTCTTCCTTCAAAATGGGTGTAGCCCATTCTGGTTGTGTTGAAAGCTACTCCTTTGGCCGCGATTTCGATCACGGTCTTCCTTTGGCTTTGGAGGCTCTTTCGAAGCCTCCCCTGGCCACAGGTTGGCTTATGATTCTTTTCCCTTCCTGGGCTAGAGGGTTGATTGCCACCCTCGTTCTACTCAATAAATGCTTTATTAGTCGAAACATTTATCAGGTGAGCCTGGCTGGAAGAGCGACACGTAACTGTGCTGCTGAAGGGATGTACATAACTGAGCTGCCAAAGGGATGCACATAACTGAGGGTGCACATAACTGAGCTGCTGAAAAGGATGCGCCTTGCTGAGGGCGCATGGTGGGATGCGCCTGGCTGAGGGTGCATGGTGGGATGCGCCTGTCTGAGGGCGCATATTGATTGCTGGCTGTAGACTTAGGATCTTTTCTTTGTAGAAATTCTTCTTTGTACAGTCTTTCTTAGACATGCAATAGACTTTTATATGTTAAATAAAAAGTCCTCTTTCAATGTCTGTATTTGTTGCTTTTTGCTGTGAAGTACTTTGCCCACGTTCTGGCGTATGTAGTCTGGCGCATAGACTTTCTGGTTCTGAAATTCCATGCTTCTACAACTACAAAAGTGATGCTTTTAGTATATAACCCTAACATATACCACATTGCATCTGCAAGCCTGGGCCCTTATCAAACTGTTGCAGTAAAGGGCCATGGACTTAACATAAAAGAAGTAGAGATGGATAATAACTAAATGGACTGAATTAGTGCACGAAAATTGATACAAGGATAAAGTTTATATATATGCTTACTATACCTGTCTCTACTGCCACACATCAGTATCAAGTCCCCCCATGATACCACTACACTGCTATAGGCAGAGCTCATACTAGCTACTGTCATAGCTTACACCCAACCACTAGGATTTAATCGAGTCACAAACACTAGGCTCAAAGCAGTTAAAGGATTTTCCTCTTCCTCTATACTGCTACTCTTCTCCTAGAAACCGATATATGACAACTAATGATTGATACCCACTATCCTACAACTATAGGACCAATACCTTGCCTCTGTAAGAACGAAGTCGTAAAACAGAATACTCTAGAGGGGGATGAATAGAGTAGACAGCAGAATATTGCTAATTAAAAACTTGTTAGCAGTTAGATCACATAAATAATATCAATAAACAAAAAGTAATAACTATAAAAGAAAAGAGATCAGAAGGCAAACGCAAACACAGCGATTTATACTGATTTTCCTCTTGTGAGGACTAGTCCAGTCGGAAGAACTCTAGCTTCCACTTGAATCCACTATTGGAAAATCCCGTAAGTTTTCATATGAAGTCCTTGCAACTTCTACAGATGCGAGCTTTAATACAAAGAACTCGACCAACTTCAGTTTTGAAGAGTCTTTCTTCAATCAAGCCTCTGATTACAATTTCTCTAAAATCTTCTAGACCGCACCGTACCGGCAAATTGACTAGAGAATTTTAACTGGTTGGGATTTGAAAATGAAAGCTTTTTAGAACTCTTTCGAAGAAACGTAAGCTTAGAAGAGAAGAGATGAAAGTGAATGAGTGATTTGAAATGATCAGAATTCCTCTCTATTTATAGTTTTTCCAAAGGCAGAATTCGGACAGAACTTTATGTAACAATTCGCAACTGAAGGGAGACCAAGTTTAAAATCCGATGTTCACATAACATTCTCTAACCGAACTCTGGCCGAACTCGGGCCGAGTTCTGTCCGGGTTGGTCAGGGATATTTTTAAAAAATAATTTTTGCCTTTTTGAAATCCTTCAGAAGCTTTTTGTAAATAAGGAATGTTTTGTAAAAACATAGGTCATTTTTTGAAAACAATTTTGTATAGCCTATTTGCTAGTACGACTTGGTGTACAATGTATTCCTAGACTCAATAAAAGTAAAAATTATATTGCATAAAAAAATACAGTCTCAAGTGGCAAACATAGCTTCGGTCTTGAACTGAGTAAATATCCAATCTTGATCAGTGTCCAAGTGTCCAAAACGTCTTGAATAAACATCCTTATATCGAGATAGAGTTTGATCAATGATTAAAATCAGGTTTGACTACGACCAATGGGCCAACAATCTCCCCCATTTTTATAATTAACAAACCTTGACCGATATAACATCTTTGGTCTTTATCAAAACAAATTGTACCAATATAATATACCAAAAAAATGTTCCTATAGATTGTTCATATCCTGTATTCTTACAGATCGAAGATGTTAGATCTTATTTCTCTTCCGTTGTCACTTAGCAAAATAATTACAAAAGAGAAAGCTCTCCCGCATTATATGCATAAGTAACAATTAGTGAAGAAACACAAAATATAGATATATAAAAAAAATTATCACAGGCATGGTATAAATGTCACAGACAGTAAAGAAATGTGATAAGAAGAAAATATTTCACAGGCAGTTTAAATGGAAGCATAATAAAAGATAATGCTACGAGAAATATGGAATAATGCTAAACTGAATAAAAATATGCTGACGAAAGCATATAACATGTTCATCCGATAAAAGTAACAAAAGAAATCACAAACACATAAATAATAAGAGTACTGATACTAGCTTGGAATGTCGGAGCATTTTCAAGTAAACAAAAACAATAAAATCAGTCTCAATAGTATGACAACTAGACAAAAATATCTAAAAATCAAATATCATCCTCATCGTCATCATCATCTGTAGTGCCAGCATGTCCACCATGTTCGAATGGACCAGCTCCAGATGTGCCAGCTCCAGAGGTGTGTGGAGTAGCACCAAAACTATGGTACCAATCATAAAGGTTCCCTGGCTGGAACGGAGAATAGACCGCCTCATCCTCAATGTGATAACCAGATACAGTAGGGTCTCTGGGAAGAGAACTAGCAAAATGACCCATCTGAGCAAATTGGAGAACAACAAACGAGTTGGCAATTGACTGGAATCGAGACACATCTCGGAACTCACGTTCCCTGGAAGTGCCAACAAAGAAAGTCTGTACATCCGAAAGGTGCTGATAGATACCCTCAAAAGTCATAAGGTAGGTCTGAGGAGGAACATGGGCAGTAGGAGCAGGTGCAGGAGGTACAGGAACAGTGGCAATGCTATGACGAGAAAGCTTCAGAAACTTGGGCTCAATGTCCAGAGCGCAAGTAGATAAATCGATATCAAAATGCTGAAAGATGCGAGGGATAAGCATCGCATAAGAGAGATTGCGGTCTCTTTTACGACATCTTCCCATCATCTGGATGATAATTTTAGGGGCAGAAAAAGTAATCCCCTTAAGAATGTGATATAGGACAGAGAGTTCTAGGGCAGTGACATCATCTTTTGAAATAGATTTCGGAAGAATAGTAGAATAGATGATGTGATGTAACTCGTTGTTAAACAAGTTCAAGTTATTGGCCTTGAACTTTCTAGGACGAGCACGTGCTGGCGCACAAAGCTCATTCTTGAAACTAACAAGAGTCGTGCCCTCGGGAAAGTTGAAGTCGGTGATGTCATCGAGCGGGGCACCATCGTTTAGAATACCAAGGATTTCTGCTAGCAACACATCATCGAACTCAATATCAATCCCGCCAACACGAGTTCTTACGGTAAAAGTGTCTAATACGAAGTTATAATAGAATAGTCTATGGGCATTAGTATCTAGAGGGAATTGTTGGGTAATGAGACAGTATAACCCTAATGCCTCAAACAAAGGACGATGATCTGGAAATACAGTCCATTTGATCGGAGCGCCTGTACATATTGTACGCATGACAAAGTCGGCATACCATAGCAAAGCTTGGTCATGAGTTTTGAAATAAAACTCATCTGACACACCATCATCCGATTGGACCGAAGAAAAGAGTGAATCCATGTTCGGATCGGAAGACGATGCCTCTTCACTGGCATTTGTCTTCTTCCACTTGAAAGGATTGAATCCCTTAGGCATTCTTTTCCAAACCTAGGTAACCCTAAGAATTTTAAAGTGGAGGAAAGGAGTTATACCTTCCGAGAATCAAGTATGTTGTAGAGGACGCGATTCTCTGCACGAATCCAAATTTTGGATGGATCTCTCCACGTAGATTGGAAGAAAAGGAGTGGAGAAAAGCTAGGGTTTGGGCGGACCTTCGGCTGCAGCTGCTGCTATGATGATATAATTTGGAAGAGATAAAGAGGAGGAGGCCTCGGGTTCTGACTTAAAAACTTACAGCACCAACAGAACTCTGACCGAATTCGGACCGAACTCGGGCCAAATTCGGACCGAACTCAGGCCGAATTCGCCTACGGTTCTCCTGGGTTTTTTTAAAAAAATATTGTGGGCCACATCCTTTTTCATCAACTCATTTTAAATATTTAATTCAAAGTTTAGTAATTTTAAACTTCAAATAATATAATTAAGATTATTTTATAAATTAACTTTCGTTACTCGGCGTCTGTTTCAGATTAGCTGTAGGAGTACTGTCCCAGCTAACGGGAGTTCATCGGGGAACAATTAAGTACCGCTTCGCTTCGACCGTAGTCGTGGTGACAGACAAACTCTTTATGGGCTTGTCTCGAAAACAGTTATTGAGTATTGAATAAATTAATTAATAAAACAAAATTAATTAACATTATTGACATCTAAAATTCCTAATTCTAAATGTATATAATTGAAACGATCTTCCGCTAGAGGTTTTGTGAAAATATCAGCCAATTGATTCTGTGTGTCTATGTATACATGGTCTATATTTCTATTTTGTTGATGATCTCTACGAAAATGATATCGAATCTCAATATGCTTAGTACGAGAATGACATACTGGATTCTTAGTCAAATTAATAGAACTAGTGTTATCACAGAAAATGGGTATTTGTGTGAAATGTAATCCAAAGTCTTCTAAAGTTTGCTTCATCCACAAAATTTGTGCACAACAATATCCTGCGGCGATATACTCGGCCTCAGTTGTTGATAATGCGACAGAATTTTGCTTTTTGCTAAACCAAGAGACTAGGGCTTTTTCTAGGAAATGACATATGTCGCTGGTACTTTTTCTATCCTCTTTGCATCCGGCAAAATCAGCATCAAAATAACCGGTTAGGTCAAATGACGTGGTTTTAGGATACCATAAGTCGACAGAAGAAGTGCCTTTAAGGTATCGGAAGATACGCTTAACTGCGCACATTTGTGATTCCTTAGGATTGGCTTAAAAACATGTACACAAGCAAACACTAAACATAATGTCTGGTCGACTAGAAGCTAAGTACAGTAAGCTACCGATCATACCTCGATACTCACGTATGTCGACGAATTTGCCTTGTTCATCAATATCAAGCTTGGTTAAAATCGCCATTGGACTGCTAAGTGGTTTGAGTGCTTCCAGGTCGAACTTCTTTAATAAATCTTTTGTGTACTTTACTTGATTTATGAACGTCCCATTATTTGTTTGTTTGATTTGCAGTCCGAGAAAGAATTTAGGCTCTCCCATCATGCTCATCTCAAACTCATTCTGTATACACTTTGAAAATTCTTGACAAAGAGATTCATCAGTGGATCCAAAAATAATATCATCTACATAGAGTTGAATAAAAAATATTATTATTTAAAGATTTTATTATCAGTGTAGTGTCAACCTTTCCTTTTGAAAAACTGTTATCAAGTAGGAAAGAGCTTAGACGATCGTACCAAGCACGAGGGGCTTGTTTCAAACCGTATAAGGCTTTCTTCAACTTGAAAATATAATCAAGATTTTTGAAATTAGTAAAACCTGGAGGTTGAGCTACATAAACTTTTTCTTTTATAAAACCATTCAAAAATGCGCTTTTAACATCCATTTGAAATAATTTAAAATTATGAAAACATGCAAATGCACATAACATACAAATTGTATCCTTGGGCTACGAGTCGAGCCTTATTACGAGTCACTAAACCATTCTCGTTCAGTTTGTTTCGGAATACCCAACGGGTGCCAATAACCGGATGATCAATGGGCTTGGGAACAAGTTCCCAAACTTGATTCCGTTCGAATTGGTTTAATTCCTCTTGCATAGCATCTAACCAAAATTTATCACTACATGCTCCTTCAATATTTTTGGGTTCAAGCTATGACAAGTTTTTCAATGATCATGCAATGGTGCCTACCTAACTCACCATATGACTCAAACCAGTGTTCTTCCTTGCTCATAAACCATACTTTTCATAATTCATTGGAGACTCCCAAACGAGGGATGGCCTCGATGACAAACGGTCGTAGGAACTTTCTGTGTTACCATACCTTCTGACTCAAACTTGGGAACGACTATTTTAATAGCCCTCCTACTCAACTTGAACAAGTCATGATCCTTTAAGTGCCACAAATATTGTGTCATACTCTATGATGGGCTTTGAAACCGTGGAGACGTGCACGTGCTCAACTTGAACCATCGTATTCTTTGGGTGCCTTAACTCGTGCCATAAGTCATATGGCCCGCATTGAAATTGTGGGACGCACATGCTATGATAAGCAATGCGATCGTGGGAACATCTAGACTATGGCTGCCTGTCGATAGTCTTTGTGCCAGTATAAATGTGACCTACTTTGTCCAAGTCGTCTCTTCTTTACCCAAGCCGTGGGATTGAAGGACCAAGTGTCAACTTTTTAAAAGCCATCGTGGAGTGATATATAGGCACAAGTGACATTTTCTATTTTCTACACATTCTGACTCGATGGGATTATTACCTTAGGTATATGGATTCATTTATTTTATTAACATAGCTAGTTAGTGCAATTGAAGACATCCATTTATTATTATGAAGGTCCAGATGAGGCAAGTTGACCGAAGTCACCCACCTGAGAAAGGAGTTGCCTTGACCGAGTGGGACTTCGAGCAAGTCGTACATAGCCATGTCCAAACTTCGTTGCATTTCGATTCCTCCGGTTGACCTGAGCGGGGCAGGGCACTACATACAGTCCCCAACCATGTTTGCATCTGTTGGTCTGAACGAGCCATTTTTTTCTAGGCTCATATTCTACATATTTAGCATCCTTTATCTTCCTCTTACACCATCCTTTGTCGGAAACCCACGTACCGATGTGCTCAACCTTCGCTTCCGTCTTCCTACTATTAGCCAGTCCCCTCTTCCAGATCAGCCTCGTTCCGACACCTGAGTGTGCATGGATTTTAGAAGAACCCCTACGAGATACGCTATCTATGGATGAAGTGGCGCACACAAACGCGTGGACACACATTTGTGTGTGTGTGTCGGTATTAGTATGTGTGTGTATTAATGTTCATTTTAAAATATTTCTATTTGAATGAAAATTTTAATTTTAATGTTAATGTTAAAACTAAAAATAAATAGTACGAAATTAAGATAAAGTTAATACTAGATTAAAATTAATACTAAAATTAAATTTAATATTAAAAAATATATATATATATATATATATATATTTTGAATGATAATTTAAATATTAATGTTAATGTTGAAACTAAAAATAAAATGTACACAAAATTCACATTAGAATTGATACTAAAATTAAAATTAACACTAAAATTAATATTAACATTAAAATTAAAAGTAATATTAAAATTAATATTAACATCAAAAAATTAATATTAATATTAATATTAATATTAATATTAAAAAAATTATCTATATTTTTTAAGTCACTTAATTCATATTGGTCCATGTGGGAGCCACATGACATGTTTTTTTCAAGCCACATGACATGTCATATCCCATTTTTCCATATATATGACAAGCACACACCTCTAGCTTAAGTTGTTTATATATATATATATATATATATATATATATATATATATATATATATGAAAAATTCTGTAATACAACCACCCTTTTGGGATGTATCGATACATCCAAAATCTGAACCATTGGATGTTGATCCAATGGTTCATATTAAATTCATATTAAATAACGTAGGAGACATCATTTAATGCTGTTTTTTACTTTTGACCTCTTATTAACTTGCTATAGCAGGTCATTCTTCATGCAATTGTTTCAATAAATACCCTAAATTAACTCATATTTACTTTCTCTTTTGTCCATCTAATTTAATATTTTATGCAACTACGACACCACCGATGCTCCGATAGCTGGTGGCGATCTAGATGATGACACCGACGACGGCATGGACGAAGATCCTGTAGCCAATGTGGATAATAGTAAGGAAAGAATTCAGAGGAAGAAGAGGGGTAGGAAGCCGATAAAAGCTGGTTCTCTCAAATCTATTCTTTGTGTAAATTAAATCCAAAGAGGACACAATCCCAAATTTTATTTATTGTTTAGCAGAGTCTGCTTAGTTGTTGTAAAATTTTGGTGTTGCTTTTATAATATTTTCATCTTTAGTCTCATATTTTCTATGAATATGTGTTATATTTGATTTTGATTTTGATTTAGTAATCTTTCTGTAATTTATTTTTTTGTTTCATCTAACAATTTAATATTTTGGTTATAAAGCTACAGGCCATGGTGGTAGTAGTGGAAGGAGAAACAGAGATGAGGTAGGAAAGAAGTAGAAGTTCCGGTTCGTGGCGGACTTCTTCGAGCCTTCCTCGAACAACGAGGAGTACCAACGGATTTAAACCTCTTATAGAGTTCCTCAAATTGTTAATCATGATAACCTTTCATGATAACCCTTCAAACGGCTAGTAGATTCTTTGCTAGTCTCGAAATTTATTTGCCTTTCCATCTTCCTCACTTTTTGTACTTTTCTCTTGCTATAGATATAATAGTTTTCTTGTTCAACAATTATTTATTCTGAAATACATAGAATAGTTTTCTTATTTTATTTTGTAGTACTGGAGAAAGATGTCTACTCGTATTGATCATGTAGAAGAGGTAGAAGATTGGATGCCAGCTTCAAATGAAACCTTTATTCCGCGTATGATGCGCTGGTTTGAAGAACAACAGTCGAAGATTTCAGATCAACTTGTTGCGATCAATTCTAAGCTTGGTTCAATCGAAATTGAACAAATGAATATATCTCGGCATTTGGAAAAGTTGGAAGAATCTTCAGCTTTAAAGAAGGCATCTTCATCTGGAGTAATTAATAATGTGGAGGAGATTTTTGTTGAATCTTCTGATGAGGAGGACGTGTGGCTAAAGAAACATGATAAAGCAATGGACCGAATTCTCGATATGTATCCTCTAGAAGAAACTGACTTTAGCAGTTCTTCGAAAAGAATGCGAGAAAATTTAGATCTGGTCACACCTTTGAAAAGTTTAACAAGAACTTCAACCTCAAAGCCTAGCCAGTGTACTAGTATTTGTTCGAGTTTTTACGACTATATTTTTGCGGATGATAGACCTGACAAGTAAGTAATATGAGTTTTCATTTAATTTCAACAGTTTTTTTCCTAATCTATTCGTTTCTTTCTTAGTGAAATAATATAATCTTGCAACAAAATCTATGTGTCTCAGGCTGAGATGAAGTCCTTAGCTCTAGAAAGGAGAATTAAAGATGGGTTATGTATAGATAGTATATTTCTTCTTAGATGCCATCTATGTTTACTTCGATTCCATCGCTGATATTTTTCATAAGATACTCAGATTGTAACCCTTGTCTCTGCTCTTCTTACCGTAGAGGAACGGAAAAGAACTTTCAATAAAGCTAATGTATGGTATTTACCAATAAGGTTAACGGTGAGTGAGCATATTATTCTTCAATGATTATACATTAACAATTTTCTCGTTTGTTTGTCCTTCCTAATATATTAATTGATGTGTATGTTGAGAGCAAGGTTACCTCCATTTGACAAACAACTTCATGAAATATGGAAGAAGCACAAATATTTCCAGGATTATATGGGATATTTAAGCATTTATAACGAGGTATTAATATATTTCTGTTTAAATATTAATCCTAATTTTCTGAAAATTTACTAATTTATTTTACCTAATTAATCATGATTCAGATATATATATATCCATTCTTTTGTCTGACCAGTATACTCTTGCAAGAGTTATGGTTAAAACAACGAATGTCAAAATTTGGGACACACTTGCATCTAAAGATGAGCCGATTCAAAACAAATCAGTCATAAAAGAAATAGTAAGCTCATATTCATCAATTTTTATGAATTGCGTATAAGATCCGTGGTATAATAATACATATTGTATTCTGGTAATTGTAGCTTTCAAATTTGGATCTCTTTCTCGAATAAGAGATTTTGAAGTTGAGAGATGCTAGGTTCAACTTTTCTACTTTTGCCTAAAACGTCGTCCTTATGTTCCCCGCCAAGGCAATACATTTGATTATGGGATTTTTATAATTGTATTCATGAAAGACGGATGTAGTCTGGACTCTCGTTCTCTCAATGTAAGTCTGAAAATATGTCGTCAAAATCTTACACTTTTTAGAGAAATATTTTTGATGTTATGTTTGTTATATGCAGTTTGATTCGGAAATGGAAAGGCGCAAAGCTGCTGAATGGATCGCAACTTCAGAGCACAATGAAGAACTATCCAACTTGCACAACAATATAATAAAGTAGAAAGGAGTCCAAATTAAAATGATTGAATATGGAAGACGATGAATTTTTTTCCTTTTTTTATCTAATGCATTATTTTCATTTATTTTGTTGAGTTATAATGTTCTTAAAATGTGGGATGAAAATGATATCAAAATGTTCATTTGTTTCATAATCTAACTGCCATATAATCCTAAAATATCCTAACATGTGCCTCTAACCCTATGGGTATACCCTCTCTTCGTGCTAAAGTGATTTATGCCTCTGACCCTATGGGTATACCCTCTCTTCGTGCTAAAGTGATTTTTGCCTAAGCATGTATCGAGAAAAATTCTCAAGTTATTGAGAATAAAAAATTTATAAAATGCCAAAAAACCGTAAAAGTTTTATTAAAAAATTTACCGCAAAATAATATTTTATCGCGTGCCCAGAATTAGCTAAAAATATATAAAAGGGTGCGGCATGACCTTATTGCCCTTAAAAAATTTTCAAAACACTCACGAAACCTACTCTTCAAAACCAAAAAGTTTTTATTCTTCCTCTTCTTCCATACGCTGCTCCTTTTCATATCTAGGTTTTATCCTCCAAATTCTTCAAAGCCTATTTCAAAAACTTGTCAGTGACTCTCCATTCGCAATCTTCACGCCATGTCGCAAACATCAGCATCAAATGGAACCCCAATTAGAGAAGAGGGAGAACATATAGATATGCAAGAAGAGAGAGTTGTTGTGAAGAAATTTAAGAAGGTTGCACATGAGCCAGAGGCTAGTAATCAAGAAGGAAGGAAAAAAGAAGGGCAAAAAGAAGGTATAACTATAAGTTGTGTTCATGTTTCTATTATGACAACGGACGAGAATAGTCATTCTCCGTCTTAATACAACGGAGGGGTATAGTCATTCTCCGTGTTAAAATGCAGGAGAATGGCCATTCTCCGTGTTATATTGACGGAGAATGGTCATTCTCCATGTTAATATCACGGAGAATGACCATTCTCCTTATTAAATTGCAGGATTAATTCCATTCTCCGTGTTAACTTTACATAGAATGGCCATTCCCGTGCTAAAATTAAGGAGAACTGTCATTCTCGGTATAAAACCACGGAGAATGGTCATCTCCGTGTTAAAATGTAGGAGAATGGCCATTCTCCGTGCAAATATCACGGAGAATGTTCATTCTTCGTACAAATATCACGGAGAATGACCATTATCCGGGTTAAAGTCATGGAGAATAGCCATTCTCCGTGTTAGATTGACGAAGAACAGTTGATAGAAACCTAATTTTTTATCTTTTTTGTAGGAAAAAAAATGTCAGGAATAAAGATTCAAGAGTTTTTCATTCTTCTTTCAAGATGATGCAAACTCTTATGGATGATGTCAAAGAAGATGACGGCCGTTTGCCCGAGCCAGTTATTAATTCTTTGAAGAATAACGGTTTCTACAAATTTGTCGGGGTATTCTACAAATGTAAAGTTTGTACTCAAGAATTGGCCAAGGTTTCAGAAGGTCTTGAGAATTTGATAGGAACTTATGTGGAAGACAAATCCGGCATCGGATACTTTCAACTGAGCACTACTGTTACAATAGCGCCGAATGTGGACGATATGGCAGCCATTTTCGGTCTACCGCTGAAGGATGATAGTGAGGGTGATGCTAATTACAGAAGATTGATAATAAAAAAACAACAGCAGCCCACACCACCAGCATCGTTGAGCCTGTGTGGAGATCACTTCACAAGATTGCTAGCTAATTCTAAGGGCAAACACTCAGAAGTCACGAATACGAAAGTGAGAGAGAAGTTCTTTGAATTGTTACAACGGCTTCATGGCTGTCACCCCCATTTCCTGTATTTCGTATTTGTACTCGTAATTTGATTTCGGCACGTATTTTATTTTCTCGACTTACGGATTTTGGTTTCTCGTAAATGGGTTTGGACCATGGCTTGGTTTTATTTTATGGAGTTGGTTTGGTTTGGTTTGGTTCATCATCAGTGGAACACCTTAGCCTATTCTCCACCTCCATTCCATCACAACCACCCTCATTAAAACCTACCAACCTTTTCTCTCTCCTCTATAACTCCATTAATTTCTTACAACTTCTTCTTCTTCCTTCTTCCACACAACTCCCCAATCCATAGGTAAGTGCACCTTGCCATCAAATAAGCACCACTTTTTATTTGTCCATTAACTAGATTAGGCCATAGAGAACAACTTTAGAACTTGACATTTTGTGATTTGGAGCTTTCATTTTTCTAGATCTAGGTTTTAACCATTTTCAAAAATCCTTGGTTTTGATCCCTTAAACTTCGATTTTGCATGTTTTGATGCTTCCATGTGGAAGAGAATTCAATTTTACTCAAGTTTGACCTTTGAAAATCTAGATTTGGTCTTGATTTTACCAAGATATGAAGTTTTGAACCTTAGAGTTCTTGGAGTCTTCTTCTCGGCCTGGAGAAGAAGACAGCAGCCTGCGCACTTTAGCGCAGGGCTGGATTGCGCATTCCCCCTCGGCCAGCGTTCCTTAGCGCAGCGCCAACCGCGCAGCTTGCCCCTTAGCGAACTGCGCTCAACCCGAGTGCGCATGGATTCATGCGCAGTCTGCTCATGCGCAGTCTGCTCATGCGCAGTCCGCTCATGCGCAGTCTGCCCTTGCGCCATCTATCCCTGCGCACTCCACTCATGCGCAATCTGACCCTGCGCCATCCACTCATGCGCAATCTGACCCCTGCGCCAACCAGTTCAGCGCAAGTCGACTCCTGCGCAGCTCACTCCTGCGCAGTTGGCCCCTGGCGCACTTGACTCCTGCGCAACCCGATCCTAGGGACCCTTGCGCAATCTGTCCAATCATGGAGATTTGGTTTATTTTTCCTTAATCTTGGCTCTTCTATAGCCCTGTATATTGGTATTTTATTAGATATTTTACGCCCATTTTATATCCTTACGCCTTTTGTCATGAACTTGATTTACTTAATATGTTTGGAATGACTATTGTACATGGCATGGCATGATAAGGAACTAGCATAACATGAAAGTGACCCGTAGTGGTGCACTCCTGACATGACCAACCTGACTTGATAGTGGCCCGTGGCGGCGCACTCTTGACATGTAATTGACTTGACCTGTACTTGACCTGACTTGACTTGACTTGTAACTTGTAACTTGACTTGTATAATCAACTTGACACCGTGGGTGCTCCTACTTGCTTGCTTATACAATCCACTTGTCTTGTCTTGCATCATGTCTAGGACGTGACTTCCTGGGTACCACGGCCAGGGACTCGCGCTAAATTGGATTAGGCTAATTATTAGATCAAACTAGAACATGGAGAATTCCCAGTCACAGGCAATCTCGTTATCTGGGTGCTTTAAAGGACTTGTAGCTTGCCGACGAGTAGAGCACATTTCCAGCACACTGTCATGTGTTGCACCCTCTAAGTCACCTAAGGGTACATTTGTCTCCCGGGCAATGTACCCACCTATAACTTTCAACCCGCGAAAGGATAACTGGATGGTCTGCAGGGCTTGGGACTGGAAATTCTCACTTGCATCTTGTTAGTAATTAGGCTTGTGATAACCCTAGTTAGTTAAAGTAGTAAGCCGTAGTACTTGCTTGGCCGATTGTGAATAAATGGTGTCCAGCTCTGTCTAAGTCTTGTCTAGCCCCTGTACCTGGAACTCTTGATCATGATTGTTTTACTTATCTCTAACGATAAATGGGTAGAGACAGTGAGCTATTCAGGCGAAGGGGTACAATCCCGGTCCTTGTTTGGTTTAAGGATTGTAACCTGGCTCCCGGAATGGTTCCACGTCCCTAGTCGTTTATCGCCCTGTGTACTTTACTACTTGTACTTTCTTTTATTCTTTATGTTCTGATATGCTGGCTTTTGTTCTTATTTGTGGCCTCCTTGTGGCACTTGCTCTTTCTGGGGTTTGACCCAGCTGGTTTTGTGTGGCCAGATTTCGGAGCAGCTCCCGAGGATCTACCAAGCTTCCAGCCCAATGGTGAACACTAGACGGAACCCGGGCTACGAGTGGGTTTTCCCTTTTTGTTTCACCAACTTATATGTAAATTTATTCTTTTGAGGCGTTTAGCCGACGAGCACCTGTTAGCTCGATGCACATTTATTTACTGTCTGCCTACGGGCTGTAAACATGATTAACAAATCCTAGGGTTGATCATGTATGACCGAACTCTTGCTAGTCCTATCATTTTGTACGACTAGCTTCATGATCATCCGATATGTAATATTTGGGATGCCTTATATATATATATTTGATGCTCTAACATCTTGTAACTCTGTTAATTGCTGGAGATTGAGACAATAGGCTTGACCTTAAGAGACTGCTGGCTTGTAGTAAACCCTCATATCTAGACAGCCGTGACCGTATAGTTGAGATGTATTCTATTTCAATATACGTAGCTGGCTATGTCCGCCCCCCGCTCTCCAGTATTCTGGTTCTGGGGCATGACACGGTTTAAGTGGTGGCCCATACAGGTCTTGTCAATCAAGAAATGTGAGGGTTTACCGAATAGGTGTCTCAATCAATATTCGCCCTTGATCTCTGCTCGTATCTTCAAATCCCTAAGATTCTTGACCTGATCGCATGCTTGTATCATTGATCTGTCTTGGTCCTTTCCTTACTGTTCCCTATGTCGTCTTCTTCAGCGGCATTGCTCCCGGACCTGCCAACCAGCCAGAGGAAGCTCAACAAGCACCCAAGCGCCAGAAAGATCAAGCTCAGCACCCTGGAGTAGCCTCCCGAGTTATGCTTCCCGGAGGCTCAGAACCTCCAGTTCAGGCAGCTCCGCCCGTTCAACCAGCTAGACAGGATGAGGGACCTTTGGTAGGGCTTATCAGAGAACTGCTTGCATCCCAAGATCGTCGAAGCGATGCCTTGCACCAGGAAGTTCATGATGCACTAAACCGAGGAGGTCCCCAAGGGAATCAGGCGGCCAACAGTTTCAAGAGCTTGAACCCTCCCTTCTTTGACGGCAGTGAAGATGCGATTGCCGCGGACGCTTGGCTTCAGGATACCGAGGTGGTTCTAGAAGCAGCTAGGACACCTGAAAATGAGAAGGTGGCGGTGGTACGCCTACAGTTGTTAGACTTGGCTCGTGATTGGTGGGCAGCTCAGGCCATGGGGTTAGCGACACCAGTCACTTGGGCGACGTTCAGAGAGAGGTTCCAGACAAAGTACTTCGATGCGGTGGCACGGTACGACCTGTAGACCAGATTCACCAACTTGAAGCAAGGAGGCAGGACGGTCGATGGCTATGCGACCGAGTTTTCCAGGCTGAGTAGGTTCGCCCCCACTTTGGTGGCGATCGAGTTCGATAGGGCTCAGCGGTTCCAGCAAGGGCTACACTTAGAGATATTATTGGCTGTGGAGCAGTTCGAGCATCAGACGTTCGATGCAGTGTTGAAGGCAGCAAGGAGGCATGAGTATACCTCCCGAAGAATTGTGGACAGGACCGGAGACAGGAAGCGGTCCCACAACCAGATACACCAATCTTCAGCTCCAGCCCCGGCAGCTAGGGGTATAACCATTGGAACTCTGAGGCGGGCGGCCTCAGTGACGTCGGTTCTGCATTCGACCCCGACGTACCCGCAGCAACAGAAGCAGAAGCAGTCTTCTGCGATAGGATGTTCTCATTGCGGGAAGCCGGGCCATGTAGTGGCAGAGTGTCGTAGGGCACAGGGATTATGCCTGGCTTGTGGAGGAGCAGACCACCAGATAGGGACCTGCCCGAATAGGGGAGGTCCATCATCATCCAACCTTTCTAGTTCTTCGGTGAGAGGACCAGCCCCAGTTCCAGTCCAGCAGCAGCAGCAACAGCAGTACCCGAGGCCATTGGCGCCCCAGGCCCAGGCCTTCCAGCAGCAGTTCACCCAGGATCCAGCACAGAGTCGGCAGAGGGGTTCCCAGCAGAGAGGACCCGCAGCTAGAGGTCAGGCTATGATGATGACCATGGAAGAAGAAGTTGCACCAGGTAAGGTAGTGGCAGGTACTATTCTCGTCAACACCTTTCCAGCATCTGTATTATTTGATTCTGGTACATCGCATTCATTCATGTCTGCACGATTTGCGACACGGATAGGATTGGAGCCCGAGTCATTATCAGTGAGGCTCAATATATTTACTGGTAATGGTCTTGTGGGAGTAGATCGAGTGTTTTCCTCGTGTCGGATCGTAGTTAGCGGAAGAGAGTTCCCCGCTAGGCTCATAGAGTTCCCTATGGCAGACTATGATGTAGTCCTAGGCATGGATTGGTTGAGGAACCATTATGCTAGGATAGACTGCCATATTGGTAGAGTTGTCTTTAGTATTCCTGGAGAGCCAGAGTTTTCATTTTCCAGAGGCACAGTAGAGCCATCTCCTCCAGTATTGCAGATGGCAGTAGCAGCAGTATAGTTGCCCCGGATAGTTGAAGAGTTTCCAGATGTCTTCCCAGAGGAACTTCCAGGGATGCCACCAGAGCAGGAGATCGAGTTCACCATTGACTTGATTCCCGGGACAGCACCAGTATCAGAGCGAGTCTACAGAATGGCGCCTTTAGAGTTGGAGATTTTATACAAGATGATTGAAGAACTTAGAAACAAGGAATTCATTCGTGCTAGTGGATCGCCTTGGGGAGCCCCGATGCTTCTTGTGAAAAAGAAGGATGGTACGTCCAGGCTATGTGTTGATTATCGTACCTTGAACTCAGTGACAATCAAGAACAGATACCCTCTCCCGAGGATAGATGACTTGTTTGATCAACTCAAGGGGGCTTCAGTTTTCTCGAAGATAGACTTGCGGTCAGGATACCACCAGATCAGAGTCAGAGAGCAGGACATCCCGAAGACGGCGTTCAGATCTAGGTACGGGCATTAGGAGTTTTTAGTTATGCCCTTTGGAGCGACCAATGCGCCGGCAGTGTTCATGGACCTCATGAACCGTATTTTTATGTCTTACTTGGATCAGTTTGTGATAGTGTTCCTTGATGACATCCTGGTCTACAGCAAGAGTGAAGCAGAGCACGAGCAGCATCTCAGAGTTGTCCTCCAGATTCTCAGAGAGCACCAGTTGTACGCCAAGTTCAGTAAATGCGAGTTCTGGCTCGATCGTATTTTTTACTTGGGTCACATTATTACCAGAGGAGGATTGGAAGTAGATCCCCAGAAGATTGTGGCTATCGAGGCATGGCCAGTACCCAGCTCAGTGGCAGAAGTTCGCAGCTTTCTTGGATTGGCCGGCTACTACCGGCGGTTCGTCTCTAATTTTGCAAGGATTTCAGCGCCGATGACCCAGCTGACCCGCAAGGATTTGTCGTTCGTTTGGACAGCAGAATGTCAGGAATCATTTGAGAAGTTGAAGCGAGGTTTGATAACGGCTCCCATTCTCACCCTTCCAGATGGGACCGGAGGATTCACAGTTTATTACGACGCTTCAGGCAGAGGATTGGGATGTGTTTTGATACAGCATGGAAAGGTAATTGCTTATGCGTTACGTCAACTCCGTGATCATGAGAAGAATTACCCGACCCACGACTTGGAGCTAGCAGCAGTAGTGTTTGCACTTAAGTTGTGGAGGCACTACTTGTACGGAGACAGAGTGGAGATATTTACTGATCATAATAGCCTGAAGTATGTTTTCACCCAGAAGGATCTTAATATGCGGCAGAGAAGATGGCTCGAGCTACTGGTGGACTACGATGTGGATTTGCAGTATCATCCAGGGAAGGCCAACGTTGTAGCAGATGCGTTAAGCCGGAGAGCCGGAGTTTATTTCCTGACGGCGCAACCAGAGTTATTGTCGGATCTTCAGAAGATGGGAATTGAAGTGGTTCTTCCTTCCAATATGGCCCTGATGGCCAGCCTACAGATTCAGTCCACCGTAGTTGAGAGGATCCGGACAGCACAGTTAACAGATTCCAAGATTCAGCGGCTCAGAGCAGAGTACGGGGCAGGGAGAAGGCCAGAGTTATGTATTCATGAGGATGGTATGCTTCGACACGGCACGTGTCTTTGTGTACCCAGTGGAGATATCAGACAGGAAGTCATGGCAGAGGCTCATAGTTCACAGTATTCCATCCATCCAGGCAGCACGAAGATATACCGAGATATTCGTCAACACTTTTGGTGGAATGGTATGAAGAGGGAGATAGCCCGGTATGTCTCTCGATGTTTGGTTTGCCAACAAGTCAAGGCTGAACATCATAGGCCAGCTGGACTTCTTCAACCTTTACCGATCCCAGAATGGAAATGGGAACACATAACCATGGATTTCGTGACTGGGTTACCCAGATCTCCGGCAGGCAGAGATGCTATTTGGGTCATTGTAGACAGGCTTACCAAGGTGGCACACTTTCTTCTATTTAGAGTTGGACAGTCGATGGCACAGCTAGCAGAGATGTATCTCAGGCAGATCGTCAGACTTCATGGAGTGCCAGTCAGCATAGTATCAAACAGGGATACGAGATTCACATCGCACTTCTGGCGCAGTCTTTATCAAAGTTTGGGGACTCGTCTCAAGTTCAGCTCAGCGTATCATCCGCAGACAGATGGGCAGTCAGAGCGTACTATACAAACTCTCGAAGATATGTTGCGGTCATGTACCCTTGACTTCGGTGGTTCGTGGAAGGATCACCTGTACCTGGTGGAATTCTCGTACAATAATAGTTTCCTGGCCAGTATCCAGATGGCACCCTTCGAGGCTCTGTATGGTAGGAAGTGCAGATCCCCGTTAGCATGGGACGATGTCGGAGAGAGGCAGATGCTCGGTCCAGAACTGATTTCTCAGACGGTTGAAGTGGTCAGGAAAGTCAGAGATCACCTCCGAGTTGCTCAGATTCGCCAGCGCCATTGGGCCGATGCTCATCGGCGTCCCTTAGAATTTGCCGTCGTTGACCATGTATTCCTTAGGATCTCGCCTACCCGTAGCGTTATTCGTTTTGGCGTACGGGGAAAGCTTAGTCCTAGGTATATAGGGCCGTTCGATATTCTGGAGCGAGTAGGCGATGTGTCATATCGTCTCGCTCTTTCGCCGTCGCTAAGTGAGGTACATGATGTATTCCATGTATCCCAATTAAGACAGTACATTCCGGACCCGAGCCATATCCTAGATCATTCGGAATTGGTTGTTGGTACCAACCTTTCGTATGAGGAGAGGCCCGTGTCTATATTGGACCGGAGAAAAAAGACGCTCAAGAACAAGACTATTAACTTAGTCCGTGTTGCTTGGGGTCATCACTCTCTAGGTGAGTCAACGTGGGAGCATGAGGACGACATCTGATCGCGATATCCCTACCTGTTTGACTCGTGAGGTATAATGTCTTTCTTATGCCTTACGCTTTCCATTTCCTTGCTTGTATTGTATGATTGTATGATTGAACTGCTTAGTGTAGCTTGCCTGTCCTTAGTATAGCTTGTCGTGGCAATCTCTAGCTCCTTGATTAAATTCTGAGGACAAAATTCTTTGAAGATGGGTAGAGTTGTCACCCCCATTTCCTGTATTTCGTATTTGTACTCGTGATTTGATTTCGGCACGTATTTTATTTTCTCGACTTGCGGATTTTGGTTTCTCGTAAATGGGTTTGGACCATGGCTTGGTTTTATTTTATGGAGTTGGTTTGGTTTGGTTTGGTTCATCATCAGTGGAACACCTTAGCCTATTCTCCACCTCTATTCCATCACAACCACCCTCATTAAAACCTACCAACCTTTTCTCTCTCCTCTATAACTCCATTAATTTCTTATAACTTCTTCTTCTTTCTTCTTCCACACAACTCCCCAACCCATAGGCAAGTGCACCTTGCCATCAAATAAGCACCATTTTTTATTTGTCCATTAACTAGATTAGGCCATGGAGAACAACTTTAGAACTTGACATTTTGTGATTTGGAGCTTTCATTTTTCTAGATCTAGGTTTTAACCATTTTCGAAAATCCTTGGTTTTGATCCCTTAAACTTTGATTTTTGCATGTTTTGATGATTCAATGTGGAAGAGAATTCAATTTTACTCAAGTTAGACCTTTGAAAATCTAGATTTGGTCTTGATTTTACCAAGATATGAAGTTTTGAACCTTAGAGTTCTTGGAGTCTTCTTCTCGGCCTGGAGAAGAAGACAGCAGCCTGCGCTCTTTAGCGCAGGGCTGGATTGCACATTCTTCCTCGGCCAGCGCTCCTTAGCGCAGCGCCTACCGCGCAGCTTGCCCCTTGGCGAACTGCGCTCAACCCGAGTGCGTATGGATTCATGCGCAGTCTGCTCATGCGCAGTCCGCTCATGCGCAGTCTGCCCATGCGCCATCTATCCCTGCGCACTCTACTCATGCGCAATCTGACCCTGCGCCATCCACTCATGCGCAATCTGACCCCTGCGCCAACCAGTTCAGCGCAAGCCGACTCCTGCGCAGCTCACTCCTGTACAGTTGGCCCCTGGCGTACTTGACTCCTGCGCAACCCGACCCCAGGGACCCTTGCGTAATCTGTCCAATCATGGAGATTTGGTTTATTTTTCCTTAATCTTGGCTCTTCTATAGCCCTGTATATTGGTATTTTATTAGATATTTTACGTCCATTTTATATCCTTACGCCTTTTGTCATGAACTTGATTTACTTAATATGTTTGGAATGACTATTGTACATGGCATAGCATGATAAGAAACTAGCATAACATGACAGTGACCCGTAGTGGTGCACTCCTGACATGACCAACCTGACTTGATAGTGGCCCGTGGCGGCGCACTCTTGACATGTAATTGACTTGACCTGTACTTGACCTGACTTGACTTGACTTGTAACTTGTAACTTGACTCGTATAATCAACTTGACACCGTGAGTGCTCCTACTTGCTTGCTTATACAATCCACTTGTCTTGTCTTGCATCATGTCTAGGACGTGACTTCCTGGGTACCACGGCCAGGGACTCGCGCTAAATTGGATTAGGCTAATTATTAGATCAAACTAGAACATGGAGAATTCCCAGTCACAGGTAATCTCGTTATCTGGGTGCTTTAATGGACTTGTAGCTTGCCGACGAGTAGAGCACATTTCCAGCACACTGTCATGTGTTGCACCCTCTAAGTCACCTAAGGGTACATTTGTCTCCCGGGCAATGTACCCACCTATAACTCTCAACCCGTGAAAGGATAACTGGATGGTCTGCAGGGCTTGGGACTGGAAATTCTCACTTGCATCTTGTTAGTAATTAGGCTTGTGATAACCCTAGTTAGTTAAAGTAGTAAGCCGTAGTACTTTCTTGGCCGATTGTGAGTGAATGGTGTCCAGCTCTGTCTAAGTCTTGTCTAGCCCCTGTACCTGGAACTCTTGATCATGATTGTTTTACTTATCTCTAACGATAAATGGATAGAGACAGTGAGCTATTCAGGCGAAGGGGTACAATCCCGGTCCTTGTTTGGTTTAAGGATTGTAACCTGGCTCCCGGAATGGTTCCACGTCCCTAGTCGTTTATCGCCCTGTGTACTTTACTACTTGTACTTTCTTTTATTCTTTATGTTCTGATATGCTGGCTTTTGTTCTTATTCGTGGCCTCCTTGTGGCACTTGCTCTTTCTGGGGTTTGACCCAGCTGGTTTTGTGTGGCCAGATTTCGGAGCAGCTCTCGAGGATCTACCAAGCTTCCAGCCCAATGGTGAACACTAGACGGAACCCGGGCTACGAGTGGGTTTTCCTTTTTTGTTTCACCCACTTATATATAAATTTATTCTTTTGAGGCGTTTAGCCGACGAGCACCTGTTAGCTCAATGCACATTTATTTACTGTCTGCCTACGGGCTGTAAACATGATTAACAAATCCTAGGGTTGATCATGTATGACCGAACTCTTGCTAGTCCTATCATTTTGTACGACTAGCATCATGATCATCCGATATGTAATATTTGGGACGCCTTATATATATATATATTTGATGCTCTAACATCTTGTAACTCTGTTAATTGCTGGAGATTGAGACAATTGGCTTGACCTTAAGAGACTGCTGGCTTGTAGTAAACCCTCATATCTAGACAGCCGTGACCGTATAGTTGAGATGTATTCTATTTCAATATACGTAGCTGGCTATGTCCGCCCCCGCTCTCCAGTATTCTGGTTCTGGGGCGTGACAGTGGCGGAGATAACGCTGTTAATCCAGATGATTTGTCTAAGCTAATAATCTTCCACTAGTGCCAAATAGTATTCTTCACAAAGTCTGGCGGTTCAAATTTGCCGTACAGATTCTTGGCCTTGGTAGACAGCGTAGAAGTTATCAACAGTATATGCTGGCCAAGTTTAATCGTGGAGTATGTCATCGAGAGCATCAAGAGGACTACAAGTAAAATTAAAGGGGGGATTACTTCGATACATACTCCAAAATGGAAGGTTGCACAATATACTTCCTCTATTGGGTTGTGGAATATAGTACACTTGTGGAAAGAAAGTTCGCACCAATACGTGAATACCCGAGATTTTACACATGAAATGGGTATGAAATCTCGGTCTTCCTCAAACGCGAATATAACAATTAATTTAGATCGAAACAGATATTCAAAGATTTGGTTATAGCTGTCGGGAAAGAGGAAGGCCACCTAGAAGAGGATGTAGAAATACGAGAAGAAGATGTATTTGAGGGAGAGGGACACCACCAAACTGGTAGGGACGAGGATGCTGAATAAGAGAGACCCCAACAACTTGGAATGAACACCATGATGGAGGGGTCGGTACAGGAATTAGAGGAGTTGAGAAAAAAAAATCTCAGGTTCTTGCTGGGAATAAAAAACTCGATGAAAGCTCAAAAGAGCTAGAGGCACAAAAAGCCCAACAACATCCAGTCAACGTTGTGATGGAGGGCTCGGTGCATGAATTGGAGGAGCTGCGAAGAGAGAAATCTGAGATTCTTGCTGAGAACGAAAAACTCCATAAGAAGCTTAAAGAGCTAGAGGAATAAGGAGCCCAACAAATTTAAAGGAACACCTCGATGGAGATGTCGGTGCAGGAATTAGACTCCTAGCGAAGAAAGAAATCTGATATTATGGCTGAGAATGGAAAGCTTAGCGAAAAGGTTAAAGAGCTATAGGCGCAAGGAAAAAATTTCTCTTTTTTTGAAGTTCTGATTTGTAATTCTCCGTGCTAGAATACAGAAGAATGGCCATTCTTCGGGTTAAAATAACAGAGAATGACCATTCTCCTTTTCAATACCGCAGAGAATGTCCATTCTTCGTGGTAATATCACGGAGAATGGTCATTCTCTGTATTAAATAGAAGGAGAATGGCCGTTCTCTGTGTTAATAAGATGGAGAATGGCTATTCTCCATTTTAGAATGCGAGAGAATGGTCATTCTCCGTTTAGAATACAGTAGAACAGCCATTCTCCGTGCTAAGGTCACGAAGAATGGTCATTCTTCGTGTTAGATTCACATCATATTGATTGACATCATACATTTTATTGTTGTTTATTTTATTTCAGTACAAATAACCGAGCAGCTCAAAGAAACAAATAAAAGGCTCGTTAATGAGAAAAGGGAGCTTCAAAATAAAGTTGAACCGTTGAAAATTGAAGCCGTTGAAAAGGATGCAAAAATCGCTGATCTCGAAGCCATTGTTGTAGCATTACAGCATAAGAAGACTCAAGTAGTTGTTGAACTTGTTACTCCAAAAAAAGTCAAAAGAAGAGGAGGATGGGGAAAAAGAGGTCCAGAAAACCATCAACAAAATTAGCCGATGAAGATGTTACTCCCTTGGGGAAGAATACAGTTAGAGAGGCTAATAAAAAAAATGGAAGATGAATGCCGCTCTGAAACCAAAACCTCAACCCAAACACAGGGTTGGAGGAAAAAAAATAATCAGGCGGATTCGAAATCCGAACAAGATGCCAAAATGGCTGAACTAAAGAGGAAGGGTGTCATACTAAGGGAATGCGATGACCTCGTACTTTAGATGGATGCGGATGAAGAGCTGAAGAAGCTTTACATGGACATCGTATTCTCCAGAAAGATGAGTCCAAAGTATGTATTCTGAGCTCGACCAATCTCCTTCCAATTCATAACGGAGAATAACCATTCTCCATGACAGTTGGCCGGAGAATGATCATTCTTCGTGTCAGTTGGACGGCAAATTATCATTCTCTGTGTCAGTTGGACGACGAATGACCCTTTTTCCTTCTTCTTTTCCTTTCTAGACGTTTTTCACAATTATGTCCTGAGAATCTCTATTAATTTAAACTAAACTAAATTTATGTGCAGTGATATTGTATACTTGAGTGTACCGAAAGAGGGTGAAAATGAAGTTGAAATCCAACTGTCGACAATAAACATGCAAGACATACTCAACTATGAAGACATGGAGGCTGGCATACTCAACCTAATAATAAGAAAGCTGAGAGAAATTCAAGGCTATGCAAGAAGGTACGCCTAGTCAAGTTCAAAGGACGTGCAACATAAGTGGTCTGCATTCTTGATGCCCCACACATTGGTAAGAATCCAACAGAAAAATCCATATTCATGTGTACACTGATAAAAAATGACATAAAAATTACTCATGATATTGTGTTTTATTTTTGGGAAACAGAACATCATTGAACGTGCCATTGAATCAGAAGCAAAAGTCGGCGCCCTTGACACTTTTAAAACAGATGTAGAAGACTTCGTCATGGGTTTAGAGGACAACATAGAGTTGCTATTCATCCCACTCTTTAATGTATCCATCAAACATTATGCGCTGCTCACATTCAACTTATCTCCTACGATTGGACACACTACAACTCCTTGAGGCAAACCACGTACGAAAAGGGCAAGGTAAATGCAGAATTAAAGAAGAAGACCTTAGAGCCTATCGTTAGGAGAAAAGTTGAAATGATGAAGGAGAAATGCCCGACGAAGATGGAGTATGAGAGCACAGTGCTGAATTGTTCTCTACGACGTCCACAACAACAGGCACCCAATTGCCTCTTGTATACGGCGTATTATATGAAGAGCTTGATGACTACTCCCTTCGAAATACCAAGAGGAAATGACGATGACACTCACCAAAAGATTATAATAATGAGGTTGGGATGGGCTAAGAAGTTGCTTTCAAGCGAATATGTAACACTACCAACCTTGCAATGACATTGTAAAACAACAATATAATTGGGCAAGAAACTTCTTTTTATATCATGTGTTTGTCTTTTATTCTTCAGCGTCTTTTGTAACGTCTAGTCTGTTATGTCTTTTATAATAAAGTCATTTTTGAATTATATTTACATTGTTAAAACCATGGAGGATGGCCATTCTTTGTGCCAAAATCATGAAAAGTTTGACTTTTATTTATATATGAAAGTCTGAACTACTACATAAAATCCTACTACCAAGAAAAAAGCCTAAAAGCTACAGCATCGACATAGTGTGGGTTGGCAATCACTTCATCGTCAATGTGCGTAGGCGGAACAACGTGCATCATCAGAGCAAATTACTTCATCGTCAACGTGAGTAGGCGTAACACCGTATATAACAAAAACTGGGGCAATCACTTCATCGTCAACGTGCGTAGGCGTAATATCATCAGAGCGAATCACTCCAACGTCCAACCCCGACCTTTAGATGCAACAGGTACCTTCGACAGCCTGTGGCTCTTCCAGCATAACAAAAACTGGGCTACGGCGATCCCAAACCAAGTAACCAACATCGTGGCATACAGTCGATGAAGTGCATGAACATGAACAATCCACCCGACACATCTCAGTCTTCTGATGAAGTGCATAAAAAAGAAATATCGTGCATCGTCAGAGAAAATCACTTCATCATCAACGTGCGTAAATGGAATACCAGGCATAATCAGAGCAAATTGACGTACGGGCGCTTCGACAGAGTGTGGGTTGGCAATCAACCCAAATCCTGGGGCTCTTCCAGTAACCAGCATCATGGCACACAGTCGATGAAGTACACGAATACGGACAGTCTACTCGGCACATCTCAGTCTACTGAAGGACTTCACCACCAAAGCTTCTTCGAACGAGGAGATCGACAACCCACAAGAAAGCGTCTTGCCAAGGCGGGGGATCGGTCGAGTCTATCTCCACAAGAAAAGCTAAGTGCGACGAGAACAAACTCTTCCTACACTACTGCCATTTATAGGTAACGCCAAGTGGCAGTCACTTTAAATTCAATTCAATTAATTTTCATTAATACCAATGCATCTGTCCTTTCACAAGAAAAGCTAAGTGAGACAAGAACGAACTCTCCTAACTACTGCCATTTATATAACATTAATAACAATGAATCTGCCCTTTCGAATTCTGCCAAGTCAACACCATTCTCCGTGTACTGATGCGTCCAATGGGGCACTGGCCAGTGCGCCCGTCAACACTATTTTTCGTATTAAAATTATGGAGAATTACCATTCTTCTTGTTAAATTGACAAAAAATTGTCATTTTCTGTTTTAGAATGCAGAAGAATAGACATCCTCCGTGTTAAAACCACGGAGAATGCCAATTCTCCATTTAAATAACACAAAATTTGCTATTCTCCATGCTAAAAGGACGGAGAATGACCATTCTCTTTGTTAAATTGACGGAGAATTACCATCCTCCGTGTCAAAATTGACTGAGAATTACCGTTTTCCTTGTTAAATTGACGGAGAATTATTAAAAAAAGTTGATAATTAAGTCAACGATGGTTTATTTGATTCTATTTGCTCTTTGTCGCTATCTCGCTTCCGTACTTTACAATTACGAAAATCATGACCCAATTTTCTATAAACTCTATAAATTCTAGGCTTGGGGATAGTCTGACTTACTTTAGGCTGACTTGATTTCCCTTGAGAAGGCCTTCCTTTTGTTGCTACCGGATTTGGCTCTTTATAAGATTCATGTACTCCGTGAACTGCATCAACTACCATTTTTTCTTCTTTACCAATATCGGTCACCATTTTTTTCAACCTTTAACTCCATCAGCACACACGACATCAACTCCGTTCCCTTCCCTTAAATTTTGCTTAATTTTTTATAATAATACGTAAACAGATTAACTTGTTTATTAATACCACCATACCTTCTACTCTCAATACTGTTTGGGTGGATGAATCTTCATTTTGCGCCAGGTCCAGAGAGATAACTCTATTTGCAATCCTTGAGCCAACGAGTTTTTATCAAATTCTTTGGAATATCTCCTAATTGCAATTTCTTCATTGCTGAAAAAATATGCCTACAAGGAATCCCCTTGGTCTCCATCCACAAGCAGTCACAGTTTATGATGTTGTCGGCCCGATCAAATGTAACCGTCCGATTGATACTGTTTGGCGACATATACATTTGGATAGTGCAAACTTCTTCCTCTCTTATGATGTGATGGTAGAAAATAGTATATGTATCAGAACGTGTGATTTTCTTCCTTACCTCTATAAACACTGTTTTAGTGTAAATTATGGCAAATTTATCTTCTATTACGGCCATGCTAGTTTGCTTCACAACTGGTGTTGAGAGTTTATCAGTGACATGCTTACTTATCTGGCCGTAACGTAAGGCCGCCAAACCGTGGTCACAATTTTGAAGGGCCTTCCATAGTGGCAGCTTCTCAATCAAAAATCTGTTCAGAAATGCGTTTATAGATTCACATTTATTTGTTGCAGTAGAACCACCAAAATAATTTCCACATAGGAACGTGTCCGCCCATCGCTCCCTCTTTATGTACAATGCTGTGGTCCACTCATTGTTCTCTATATTATAGTCCCTTAGCATCTACTACCTACAGTTTTCAAATTCTTCGACTGAATAGTACCTATTTAGAAAACATAGACAGTAACTAAAGTCTTAATATTGTAACAACAACGTACTTCAAAGTAAATGTCACTACCACATTTCTAGTTGAGGGTATTTTTGTCATTTTTGAATTATTTGAATAATATATATTTTATTAGGAATTTAAATTGATTAATTAGATTGGTATGATTTAAATATTAATTAATTAATTTCTATGTGGTTTAGATTAGCCTAACCTAGATTGGACCTAACCTAGATTAGTTATAGCTAATCTAGTTAGCCACAATGAGTCTTAGTTAGTATTGGCTAGTGGGTTAAGTCATGATTAGTTAGGTTGGAGTGGGTTGCAACTTGACTAGGAAGGAGCCCTAGATTCTAGGCCATTCAAATAGGCTTGATGCATTGCTAGCCCTTAGATGCCCCTAAAACCCTAACCCTAATGAGTGGCCGGCCTAGGGATCTCCCCCCTTACCTATAAAATCTCTCTTGAATGTTGTGCCTCTTTTCATCCATTCCACCATTTTCCTAAGAACACGGTTTGTCTTCATTTTAATTTCTTCATAGTTTATTCAAAAATGATCCATTTTTATTGAGATTTCTTCCATAGTATTCTAAAAGTTGTTCTCCTACTGTTGGTGGAGTCAAATCTCAGGTTTAACACAATTTAGAGACTTTGAGTAGCTAGTGGAAAGCTCCTCTTTGAAGGCTTTTGTTTGTGAAGAGCACACCTAGGTAAAACTCTATTCCTTCCATGAAAATCTAGTTTCTTTATATAATCACCAAGCCCTAGGTGTCCTTGTACTGTAGGAATAGGATTTGCACCCTCTCGTATCCTGTACGTGTCCGTATCGGACACGTATCAGTAGGTGAACGCAGGTGTTCGACGAAAAGCCACAGTGGGCATTTCGATCGAGATTTTGAATTGTGTTTGAATAGGAAATAGTGTTTAAGTATCGCCTAAGAGTATCTAGGTCTCTGAGCGTGTCTCGTGTTGATTTGGTGTCGTATCGCACCCGTGCACACACCCGCACGTGTACGAGCTGCACTGCACTGCTGCCAGCAGGCTCGTGCGAGCTATCTAGCACACGTGGGCACGTGTCTTTTGACTTGGAGCTCGGGCCAGTATCTGACACGATACTCCCCAAGTCTCGTGTCTTTTGGTTTCGTGTCGAGAGCAGGATTCACCCCGCACTGGACACGCGCACCAGTCGACTGAACCCAGTCCAGTATATTGGGTTTGTACGTGTGTTTGGACACGTTGTGTCCTGATTTTGGACACTATATTTATTGTGTGACACGTGCCTCTATGGTACATTAATTACCTACCTAATTTTTCATCAATAAACTGTTAATCAAATGTGGATTGGAAAATTCCCCAATCGACTGATACTTCCTGTATCAGTACAAAGCATTGTTCTTCATTTCCTAATTTTCTTAATGATTAATAGTATGTGTTAGCTAGAGTTTAATTGATGAATAGCTAGTTATCATATAGGAGTTTATGTGTGGGATATTGGGTTCATGTGGAGAATTAATTGGGATTGAACTGAGAGCCATTTCTATTGCATATCCTTCAAAATTCCTAGGCACTGTTATGATTCCAGCATACTAACTTATTCCCTGTACACAGGGAATGGGGGAGGATTAACTTGATTCACTGCATGATTTTCCTATTTAATGCATTGTTGTTGAATCCTGACACTCTTGAACATGTTTCCTGTCACACACTTTTGCAAATCAAATCTCTAAACTGTTGGTTTTTCTTATGTAGATGTCAGTGAAGTAAACCTGAGATTTGATTTGAGGTTGAACCTATAAACTGAGAGTTCATTGTGGATTTTTGGGTTTTGAAAACTGAAATTGTTTGATACATTACCTATGAAAAACTAAAATGGTTTTGACATAACCCACTGTTGCAAATCAACATATGTTCACTGTATTGTCAATTTCCTGAGATAATTGCATTTTCTGAGTTTGATTTGCTGGTTATCTCTTTTAATAGTGATTAAATGTTGAGGATAGGCTTACACATATATGTGTTAACTGGACATTGACACTGTCATTTATTACCTGGAACCAAGTCACACACATATGTTATTCACTGTCACATGTCACACACAGGACACCATCCTATTGAGCACTGTCACTTACACATATGTAAAGCATATACACATATTCCCTTCACTGTTGGCTAATGCTTTCACTCACACACATTCCATATTTCCTGCAACACTCTATGTTTCCTGTGAGCACATCACACACACACACACACACATTAAATCATGTAAACACACAATCTCATATATTACCTGTCACAAATATGTTCCTGTACAGCACACACACATCTCCTACACACACACACACACACACATGGAAATGATTTTCCTGGAACACACACACCCCCCTCTTAATGTATATGTATAAATGTATGGTATAGGTAGATGTATATATGGATATGAAATGTGGGTTGAAAGCTTGTTATGGGTTCTTGGTTGACATGTCTTCCCTGATTCGATTTGAGTTGTATTACTGCTCATGTAAAACTGAACACTTTGCTTTATATGTGACGCATGACACCCTGCCTGTATACTACACTCACATGTGACACACACACATCCCCATATTACTGTCATTCCTTACTTTTCTCCCTCTCTATATATATGCTATATACTTGCATGTTAAAATATATATATATATATAATGACATGGATGAATGAATACATGAAAGTATGTATATGCAAATGTGTTAATAACTTATAATGATTTGTGGTTGATGTGAGAGCTTAGAATGGTTTGTTAGAGCTTAGAATGGTTTGTTAGAGCTTAGAATGGTTGGACTTAGACTAGTTAGACTAGTATAGACCTGTTTGACCTTGGTTGACCAAATTGGACTAGAGTTGACCTAGTTTGACTTCTAGGGTTGACTAGAGTTGACCAAAGATTGACTTAAGCCTAGATTGACCTAGATTCATATAGAATGCATTGAATTGCATCTTATTATCATTTTAGACATGTTGTGACTTGTGATGTTCTGATTAGGAGCCAGACACCACTCCTTAAGCAGTATTTTCTTCTGGATATTCAGGATATCAGACGAGTATATTCTCTGACCGTTTCATACTTGCTAGGAGTATTTTTTTGCTCTAGATTGTCTTACTTGATGCTGACACGATAGAAACACGGATTAGTACTATATGGATCTTTTCATACGATGTTATCCTCCTCGGGAGCATCAGATACATCATGTCATGTGCGTTTCACTTTCATTATGTACTCTTGTGCTTTCACCTTACATGTGTACTCTCGTGATTCATGTACTCTCATGAACACGGAGCCCCCATGTTTATATTCACGTGCACCCTTATATGGGCCCCCATGTGAATATCATGCAACAACATAACTTGTCTAGATCCTTGTGTATTGATTGGGGTACGGGGGAGTATAAATGGTCATGTGGACAATTTCTAAAGTAGTGTAGCCATGTACGACCTCTCATGTTTATTATCAAGCCGTTCACATGTCTAGCTTGTACTCTAAATCACTAGTTCACTGTAGCTCTTTACTTATAGTAGATATTTCATTACAGTCTTCTTTTTTACTCATGTATACTCTTCAACGTTTCATGTATTTTACTCTATTGCCTGTATTTTATTCCTATCATTATATGAACTGCGTGAGATGTACTGTGCTCGCTCCTGTCCTGACTGGACCTGTTGATATATTACAGAGGATGAGGATGAGGCGTACTGCCCTACCTATTATGGGGCTACCCTTGATGACAGCTGTGACTTAGACCAGCAACCGGACCCTATAGCAGTAGACGACACTCCTCTAGACTAGGATGTCTTCTTTTATATTATATTCTGGATGACTGTATATTTGATACTTGGGATTGTGGATTTGTGATATCTTAGACACTTAGACTCTCTGTTTGTACTTATGTGGTTTCCTTTCATTTCAGTAGTATCTATCTATCTTTCTATCTTTTCTTTCTGCCTTAGTTGTGATTGAGTTTACATTCTGCTATGTCACCCCCATTCGGGGAGTGTAAACTGCTTAGCATTATATTGTTAGATGTTGTGACCTAGGACAGCGTTCTACCGCCGACACTGCGGCATAGGCTGGACGTACCCACTTCTCGTGCCCTTACTCTAGGGTGCGGGTCGTGACACATTTTTAGTAGTGGCCCATGCAGGTCAAGACTAGAAGTGTAGTGGTATTCGAACCAGAGTATCACTACAGCCTGCAGTAGGATATAGGACATTAGTTTTCAAGGTACTCAATCACATTAGGAAAAACTCTATTCATGCCATCTAAATCCTTACTGTCAATTGATTTCTTTTGAATTTTAACTGTCCGCCTTTGTTATATCGCTTCTTTCTCAGCAATTGATACCCTTGTTTGATCTGTCTTCAGGATGGTGGAGACGCGGTTACAGTGTACCATTCATGGGAATACTGTAGAGGGGACTGCTACCTCTCAGCCAGTTCAGCAGGGTCAGGAGGCTGCAGCTCCTGCCACCTCTGTTCGTATTAGAACTTTAGCAGCAGCAGTAGGGGGTATGCCTCCACCAGCTCGGAGGTAGGACCCAGTCATCCCAGATGTGCCTTTCCAGCAGCCTTCGCCTACAGGATACGTGGACGCGACACAGATGTTTGCCTACTTTCAGCAGTTTATAGAGGTGCAGCAGGACCGGCAGGCCAGGAGAATGGAGTTGGCCCTTACGACAGTCGCAGCTCGACCAGCAGTCCAGCAGCCGAGGACACCTGGGATAGAGCAGTTCCAGAAGATGAGCCCTAGAGACTTCCTGGGGATGTAGGGGATTTTATATGCTGACGAGTGGATCGAGCATATAGAGGAGATCTTCCGCCTGGCCCGGATATCGGCAGATCTCCAGATAGAGGCAGCAGCTAGCCGGATGCGAGATCTTGCTCGCACCTGATATCAGTCAGACCCCAGGGTGGGGGTAGCCGGACAGACCTGGAAGGAGTTCAAGGGCTTCTTCAAGAAGAAGTTATTTCCAGATGCAGCGCTCCGAGCCTTGGAGTCGCAGTTTGAGAGCTTAGTTCAGGAGAGCCTATCAGTGGAGCAGTAAGCTGGGGAGTTCGGCCACCTCGGCAGATTCGTAGATGGCTTGAGCGAGACGGCGAAGGCCCAGAGGTTCTGAAAGGGTCTGGTCAAGGAAGTTAAGTCCTTGACTAAGGGCAACAGGGATGCCATTTTCTAGGAGATTTTGACGGAAGCTTTATTGGCTGAGGATGATCCCGAGATTAGGCTCAAGAGGGGGCGAGACTTCCAGGGAGGTAGCAGGAGCGGAGGATCAGCCAAGAGGCCGCATTTCCAGCAGTAGTACCAGCAGCACCACCAGCAGCAGAGATTCCAGCCGCAGCAGTTTCAGCAGCCGAGGCATCAGCCAGTGCAGCAGCAGGCCCCGAGTCAGCAGACTATCAGTTGTACTTTCTGCAAGAAGCCAGGGCACGATTGGATAGAGTGCAGGAAGAGGCTGGGGAAGTGCCTCTTATGTGGATCGTCAGAACATCAGTTGAGGGACTGTTCCTTTTTTACGGGCAGGACAGCTCAGGGAGCCGAAGCCAAGGCTCCAAGGGGATCGCAGAAGGGACCGTTGTCGACTCAACAGCAGCGGTTCGTACAGCACCAGCAGCAGGCCAGGGGATGCCAGCAGGGGCGAGCTTTCTCCATGGCGGCCGAGGATGCAGAGGCGATAGAAGAGCTGATCGCAGGTTCGGTTCTTCTCGACTCCAGTCCAGCTTTTGCATTATTCGATTCCGGTGCTTCGTATAGTTTCGTATCAGTATCATTTGCGGTTAGACACGATATCATAGCTGAATTGTTGCCTAGGACTTACAAGATTACGATCGGGGGTGGCATTATCCTCGTGAGTGATGTTTGTAAGGGTCGGAGTGTTGTTTTGGGAGACCGTGAGTTGGAGGTGAGCCTGCTCGTAATGCCATTGCCGAACTACGATATAGTACTCGGTATGGATTGGTTGAGCAGACACCACGCCAGCATTGATTACAGAAGGGGTAGAGTTCTCTTCAGTGCCGAGGGAGCCAGAGTTTGAGTACTCCAGACGTCAGGCGGAGCAGAGCAGCAGAGTTTTCTGCGGAGTCTCGATTGAAGAGCAGACGATTCTACACCCCTTGATAGCAGAGTATATGGATGTTTTTCCAGAGGAGTTGCCTGGATTGCCACTAGACAGAGACATTGAGTTCTCGATAGACTTGGTTCCAGGAGCAGAACCCATCTCTCAGCACGTCTATCGAGTGAACAACAGTGAGTTGGTAGAGCTGAAGAAGCAAGTGGATGAGCTGCAGGACAAGGGCTTCATCCGTTCAAGTTCGTCACCATGGGGTGCACCAGTATTGTTTGTGCCGAAGAAGGATAGGTCAGTACGGATGTGTATTGACTACAGGGCACTCAACAACCTGACGATCAAGAAACCCACTACCGCGGATCGATGATCTCTTTGATCAGTTGAGCGGAGCTCAGGTGTTCTCCAAGATTGATTTGAGGTCAGGTTATTACCAGGTGAAAGTGAAGGAGGAGGATATTCCCAAGACCGCTTTCAGGACGCGGTACGGGCAGTTTTAGTTTTTGGTTATGCCGTTTGGGCTAACCAATGCACCAGCAGTGTTTATGAACCTAATAAACAAGGTGTTCCACCAGTACTTGGACAAGTTCGTGGTGGTGTTCATTGACGACATCTTGGTATATTCTAAGACTGAGGAGGAGCACGAGGAGCATGTGAGGATAGTGCTGGAGACTCTCAGGAAGGAGCAGCTTTATGGGAAGCTCTCCAAGTGTGAGTTCTTCTTGGACCGGGTTGGCTTTTTGGGGCATATGGTGACTGGAGATGGGATCTCAGTTGACCCTAAGAAGATCGTAGCAGTTGAGGCATGGGTAGCGCTGACTTCAGTGGCAGAGATCAGGAGTTTCTTGGGGCTGGCAGGATACTATAGGAGATTTGTGCAAGATTTTTTCCGGGTTGCAGAGCCGTTGACTCGGTTGACCCGAAAGGATGCTGAGTATGTTTGGTCAGAGGAGTGTCAGGCAGCTTTTGATGAGTTGAAGAAGCGGCTTACGACAGCTCCGATTCTAACATTACCTTCAGGATCAGGGGAATTTACTATTTATAGTGATGCTTCAGGGAAAGGGCTGGGTTGTGTCTTGCAGCAGCATTGGAAGGTGATTGCCTATGCTTTCAGGCAATTATGTCCCCATGAGAAGAACTACCCTTCCCACGACCTAGAGCTTGCAGCAGTAATTTTTGCTCTGAAGTTATGGAAGCACTATCTGTATGGAGAGAGGGTGGAGACTTTCACAGATCACAAGAGCTTAAAGTATGTGTTTACACAGAAACAGCTCAACATAAGGCATCGTAGACGGTTAGAGCTGATGAAGGACTTCGATATCTTACTTCAGTATCACCCAGGAAAGGCCAATGTGGCTGCCGATGCCTTAAGTAGGTATCCGAAAGCCATGTGTTTGACTATGGACCGTCACTTGCTTGCTGATTTGGAGAGCCTGGGGATTGAGGTGATCGTGTCCAGAGTTCAGATGCAGATATGGGGTCTGCAGATTCAGTCAGACTTGGTGGAGAGGATCAAGTCGACACAGTTTGAGGACGTTGCTCTGTGGTGTCTCCGAGAGCAGGTTCGAGCAGGATTGGTGGATGGCGAGTTTTTTCTTGCAGAGGATGGTGCCTTACGACACGGTTCCAGGTTATGTGTGCCCAGCGGATATCTTAGGGAGCAGGTTATGCAGGAGGCCCACAGATCTCAGTACTCTATACACCCTGGTGCCAACAAGATATACCGAGATCTGAGGGAGCATGTCTGGTGGTACGGGATGAAGCGGGAGGTAGCTCGTTTCGTAGCTAGGTGCTTGGTCTGTCAGCAGGTCAAGACAGAGAGGCAGAGGCCCGGTGGATTATTGCAGCCGTTGCCCATTCCAGAGTAGAAGTGGGAGCATGTCACCATGGATTTTGTATCTGGGTTGCTGCGTACACCATGAGGGAAAGACGCGATTTGGGTCATCGTTGATAGGTTGACCAAATCGGCCTACTTCTTGCCATTCAAGGTGGGTACGTCTACAGAGAGGCTTGCAGAGATGTATATGCGGCAGATAGTCAGGATTCATGGGGTTCCGGTCAGCATCATCTCGGATCGGGTTAGTTGCTTTACTTCCCATTTTTGGAGGAGTCTACAGACTAGCTTGGGCACTCAGCTCAAGTTAAGTACTGTATACCACCCTCAGACGGACGGACAGTCAGAGAGGACTATTCAGACGCTCGAGGATATGCTGCGGACATGCATCTTGGACCTTGGTTTAGATTAGCCTAACCTAGATTGGACCTAACCTAGATTAGTCATAGCTAGTCTAGTAGCCACAATGAGTCTTAGTTAGTATTGGCTACTGGGTTAAGTCATGATTAGTTAGGTTGGAGCGGGTTGTAACTTGACTAGGAAGGAGCCCTAGATTCTAGGCCATTCAAATAGGCTTGATGCATTTCTAGCCCTTAGATGCCCCTAAAACCCTAACCCTAATGAGTTGCCGGCCTAGGGATCTCCCCCCTTTGCCTATAAAATCTCTCTTGAAAGTTGTGCCTCTTTTCATCCATTCCACCATTTTCCTAAGAACAAGGTTTGCCTTCATTTTAATTTCTACATAGTTTATTTAATAATGATCCATTTTCATTGAGATTTCTTCCATAGTATTCTAAATGTTGTTCTTCTACTGTTGGTGGAGTCAAATCTCAGGTTTGACACAATTTGGAGACTTTGAGTAGCTAGTGGAGAGCTCCTCTTTGAAGGCTTTTGTTTGTGAAGAGCACACCTAGGTAAAACTCTATTCCTCCCATAAAAATCTAGTTTCTTTACATAATCACCAAGCCCTAGGTGTCCTTGTACTGTAGGAATAGGATTTACACCCTCTCGTGTCCTGTACGTGTCCGTATCGGACACGTATCAGTAGGTGAACACAGGTGTTCGACGAAATGCCACAGTGGGCATTTCGATCGAGATTTTGAATTGTGTTTGAATAGGAAATAGTATTTTAGTGTCGCCTAAGAGTATCTAGGTGTCTGAGCGGGTCTCGTGTTGATTTGGTGTCGTGTCGCACCCGTGCACACGCCCGCGCGCGTGCGAGCTGCACTGCCCTGCTGCCAGTAGGCTCGTGCGAGCTATCTAGGGCACGTGGGCACGTGTCCTTTGACTTGGAGCTAGGGAAAGTGTCTGACACGACACTCACCAAGTCTCGTGTCTTTTGGTTTCGTGTCGAGAGCAGGATTCACCCCGCACTGGATACGTGCACCAGTCGACTGAACCCAGTCCAGTGTATTGGGTTTGTGTGTGTGTTTGGACACGTTGTGTCCTGATTTTGGACACCATATTTATTGTGTGACACGTGCCTCTATGGTACATTAATTACCTACCTAATTTTTCATCAATAAACTGTTAATCGAATGTGGATTGGGAAATTCCCCAATCGACTGATACTTCCTGTATCAGTACAAAGCATTGTTCTTCATTTCCTAATTTTCTTAATGATTAATAGTATGTGTTAGCTAGAGTTTAATTGATGAATAGCTAGTTATCATGTAGGAGTTTATGTGTGGGATGTTGGGTTCATATGGAGAATTGATTGGGATTGAACTGAGAGCCATTTCTATTGCATATCCTTCGAAATTCCTAGGCACTGTTATGATTCCAGCATACTGATTTATTCCCTGTACACAGGGAATGGGGAAGGATTAAATTGATTCACTGCATGATTTTCCTATTTAATGCATTGTTGTTGAATCCTGAGACACTCTTGAACATGTTTCCTATCACACACTTTTGCAAATCAAATCTCTGAACTGTTGGTTTTTCCTATGTAGATGTAAGTGAAGTAAACCTGAGATTTGATTTGAGGTTGAACCTATAAACTGAGAGTTCATTGTGGATTTTTGTGTTTTGAAAACTGAAATTGTTTGATACATTACCTACTAAAATGGTTTTGACATAACCCACTGTTGGAAATCGACATATGTTCACTACACTGTCAATTTCCTGAGATAATTGCATTTTCTGAGTTTGATTTGCTGGTTATCTGTTTTAATAGTGATTAAATGTTGAGGATAGGCTTACACACAAATGTGTTAACTAGACATTGACACTGTCATTTATTACCTGGAACCAAGTCACGCACATATGTTATTCACATTCACATGTCACACACAGGACACCATCCTATTGAGCACTGTCACTTACACATATGTAAAGCATATACACATATTCCCTTCACTGTTGGCTAACGCTTTCACTCACACACATTCCACAATTCCTGCAACACTCTATGTTTCCTGTGAGCACATCACACACACACACACACATTAAATCATGTACACACACAATCTCATATATTACCTGTCATACAGATGTTCCTGTACAGCACACACACATCTCCTACACACACACACACGAAAATGATTTTCCTGGAACACACACACACCCCTCTTAATGTATATGTATAAATGTATGGTATAGGTAGATGTATATATGGATATGAAATGTGGGTTAAAAGCTTGTTATGGGTTCTTGGTTGACATGTCTTCCCAGATTCGATTTGAGTTGTATTACTGCTCATGTAAAAACCGAACACTTTGCTTTATATGTGACACATAACACCCTGCCTATACACTACACTCACATGTGACACACACACACATCCCCATATTACTGTTATTCCTTACTTTTCTCCCTCTCTATATATATGCTATATACTTACATGTTAAAATATATATATATAATGGCATGGATGAATGAATGCATGAAAGTATGTATATGCAAATATGTTAATAACTTATAATGATTTGTGGTTGATGTGAGAGCTTAGAATGGTTTGTTAGAGCTAAGAATGGTTATTAGACCTAGTCTAGTTGGACTTAGACTAGTTAGACTAGTATAGACCTGTTTGACCTTGGTTGACCAAATTGGACTAGAGTTGACCTAGTTTGACTTCTAGGGTTGACTAGAGTTGACTAAAGGTTGACTTAAGCCTAGATTGACCTAGATTCATATAGAATGCATTGAATTATATCTTATTATCATTTTAGACATGTTGTGGCTTGTGTTGTTCTGATTAGGAGCCAGACACCACTCCTCAGGCAGTATTTTCTTCTATACATTCAGGATATCAGGCGAGTACATTCTCTGACCGTTTCATACTTGCTAGGAGTATTTTCTCGCTCTAGATTATCTTACTTAATGCTGACATAATGGAAACACGGATTAGTACTATATGGATCTTTTCATACAATATTATCCCCCTCGGAAGCATCAGATACATCATGTCATGTGCATTTCACTTTTATCATGTACTCTTGTGCTTTCACCTTACATGTGCACTCTCGTGATTTATGTACTCTCATGAACACGGAGCCCCCATATTTATATTCACGTACACCCTTATATGGGCCCCCATGTGAATATCATGCAATAACATAACTTGTCTAGATCCTTGTGTATTGATTGGGATACGGGAGAGTATAAATAGTCATATGGACAATTTTCAAAGTAGTGTAGCCATGTATGACCTCTCATGTTTATTATCAATCCGTTCACATGTCTAGCTTGTACTCTAAATTACTAGTTCACTATAGCTCTTTACTTATAGTAGATATTTTATTACAGTCTTCTTTTTTACTCATGTATACTCTTCAGCGTTTCATGTATTTTACTCTATTGCCTGTATTTTATTCCTGTCATTATATAAACTGCGTGAGATGTACTGTGCTCGCTCCTGTCCTGACTGGACCTGTTGAAATATTATAGAGGATGAGGATGAGGCATGCTGCCCTACCTATTATGGGGCGACCCTTGATGACAGCTGTGACTTGGACCAGCAGCCAGACCCTATAGCAGTGGACGACACTCCTCTAGACTAGGATGTCTTCTTTTATATTATATTCTGGATGACTGTATATTTGATACTTGGGATTGTGGATTTGTGATATCTTAGACACTTAGACTCTCTGTTTGTACTTATGTGGATTCCTTTCATTTAAGTATTATCTATCTATCTTTCTATCTTATCTTTCTGCCTTCGTTGTGATTGAGTTTACAATCTGCTATGTCACCCCCATTTAGGGAGTATAAACTGCTTAGCATTATATTGTCAGATGTTGTGACCTAGGACAGCGTTCTACCGCCGACACTGCAGCGTAGGCTGGACGTACCCACTTCTCATGCCCTTACTCTAGGGTGCGGGTCGTGACAGTAAAGTAGCAAGTGTGCGATGTACCTTTTAATCAGAATACTCAATTTATTTGCAAAACCATCTCGGTGTATATGTTTGGCTGAATTATTTAGGGTATGCCATAAGCATGTTCGATAAACTACGTTGGGCATTAAATCCTCAATTGCTTTATTCATGGATCTGCAACCATCCGTGAGAAATGTCACTAGTAATTTGTCATTCATACACTCTAGGAATTTTTGTAAAACCCAAGAATATGTCGTAGCAGTCTCATTATGGATCATTGCAAACCCAAACACACAAGTCATTGCATGATTGTTTGTACCCACTAGAACCACCAACTATATTTAACTTTAATTTATTTTATATGTAGAATCAAATGCTAGTGAATCTCCAAATAATTCGTATTTAAATCGACATGCACCGTCAGCCCAAAAGAGATGGGTCAATCTAGAATCTTCGTCTACGTTGTACACGTAGAAGCAATCTGGGTCAATGCCCTCTTTAGATTAAAGAAATGTAAGTGTTGTCGTAGCATCAACATCGTCTAGTGATCTACTATCTTTAGCTAAATCGTTGTATAAATCTTTTTTCGTCCATCCAACCTTATCCCACCCACCTTTCTGGTGGACAAGTAAATTTCATATATCTCCAGTCCCCCTTCCTGATTGCTTCATAAGCTTAGCTTGTTCTAATTCTGCGGGTGATATCTTATGATGGGATCTCAAAAAAACTGTTTCAAAATCATTCGCCAGGTTATGGTTGTGATGTACTTGAAATTTTTTGACAACCCTCAAATTTGTAAAATTGGTGTACCCAATACCAAAAATTGCTTTAAACCACTTCTGCTTACACTTGATGGCTCACGAAACTTGTTAGGAGCTTCATTGTATTTCTTTTGTCTGAATTCTGCATTCGAACAATACCAACTACGGACCATCACCATCCCAGATTTGTTTTTCTTTACTTCGTTCTTTCTAACACTGAAACCAACTGCTTTTGAATATATCCGGTAGAATGTCTCTGCTTCTTCAATAGAGTTGAACTGTAAGCCAACGATCTCTTCATCTAAGAGATCCCTTAGGTCTTTGTTAATGTTGTCACGACCCGCACCCTAGAGTAAGGGCACGAGACGTGGGTACGTCCAGCCTACGCCACAGTGTCGGCGGTAGAACGCTGTCCTAGGTCAACAATCATCTAGCAATATATCTCTAAACAGTTTATACTCCCCGAATGGAGGTGACATAGCAGTAAAACTCAATCACAACTAAGGAAGAGATAGCACGATATGAAATAGAACTCAAGAAAATAAATAGATGAAAAGTAGTCTAAGATAATCCCAGCAATATCCAGAAGTACATGGTCTCAGATACAGAATGAAAGAATATATACAACTCTGAACTCCAAATAAATTCTAGCTAAAACATGCCTCAAGACTCCATAAAAGAAGATAAGCCTAACTAATCTAGTCTAGGCAATCAGTGTGATATCCTCAGCTAGAGCTGGGTCCTCCTGAGGGTCCAGCTGGCAGGTGTCATCTAAGGCTGCCCCGTAGTAGGTATCCAGGCAAGCCTCCTCCTCGTCCTCTGTAATATTTTCAACAGGTCCAGTCAGGACAGGAGCGAGTACAGTACATCTCAACAGTTCATAGCAGGTTAGAAGATATAATCATGCAGTAAAGTAAGATACAAGTACTGAAAGAAGTACAGTATGTAAACAGAGAGAGAAAGCTTTAATAGAAATATCTACTATAAATAGAGAACTAACATGTGGCTAGTGAGTCAGAGTACAACATGGACATATAAATGGCATGGAATGATTCTGATGCTACACTACTAGTGTATTATTCACATGTCAAGTTCTACTCTCCCATACCCCCAATCAATACACAAGGATCCAACCAGGTTATGTTATGATTCCATACACAGGCCCCCGAAGGGTGATACATAGAAGTCCCATAAATGGGGATTCTAGGAGACCTAATAAATGGGATAAGGATTCCAGGAAGACTCTGTGATCATAAGAGTATATGTCACAAGTGATCGAAGAACCAATGAAGCATAGTGATACGCCATGTAAGTGAAACGCACAGAACATGTAGTACCCGATGCTTCCTAAGGATAACATCTCAAGAAGGGATCCATATAGTACCAATCCGTGTGACCAACGTGACAGTACAAGTAAAGTAATCTACTGCAGAAAATAGTTCTAAGCAGGATATGAAATGATCAGAGAATGTACTCGCCTGGTATCTGAGTGTCCATTATGAAAGTACTGTCCGAGGTGTGGTGTCTGGCTCCTAATTAGAACAGCACAAGTCACAACAAGTCCAAAATGGTAAAATGAAGTTCTACTATGCATTCTACACGAGTCTAGGTCAATCTAGGCCAAAGTTAACTCTTGGTCAACTCTGGTCAACCCTAGAAGTCAAACTTGGTCAACTATTGTAATGCCTGTGGTTCGTATTACGTATTTCTGGAATACGTGTACGTATTTATTCTTGTATTGCATGATTTTCTTGCTTAATTTCCTTCCTGGGCTTGGTTTATTGTTGGTTTGGGTTGGCTTGGTTCGGTTGGGATTGCTCTTGGTTCATCATGAGCCAAGGGGTGAACCCCCTACCTACCACCACCACTCATATTTATTACCTATTCTTCTTCTCTCTCTTCATTAATCTCTTCTTCTTCCATTACTCCCTTCACCTACCAAAGAGAGAAGAGAGAGGTCTAGGCAAGTACAACTTGCTTCCACAAGAGAGCCCATTTTTATTGTTCCATTAGCTTCTCCTCATGTTTCTAAGACACATTAGAACTTGTCATTTTCTATTTTGAGGCTTTAATTTTTGTAGATCTAGAAATTAGTTATTTTCAGATTTTGGTAGTTTTGATCTATCAAACTTCTTTGTTTTCAAGTTTTGATGGTTCCATGTAGTAGAGAATTTTATTCTACCCAATTTTGACCTTTGAAAAGTTGGATTTCGACTTATTTTGACCAAATTATGGACTTTTGAAGCTTTGGATTCAACCATGGAGTTCCTGCTGATTTGGAGAAGACAGTGAGCAGTGCGCGAGCTTTTTAGCTTGCGTCACTAAGCTGCACGCGCTCTTTAACGCAGCGTATTCTGACTCATACGCTGCCTTTTGGAAGCGTATGTCTTGCATACGCTGCTTTGGCAAGGAGTCGTATGGACCTCATACGCCGCCTTGACAAGGAGTCGTATGGACCTCATACGCTGCCTTAATGAGAAGTCGTATGGAGTACATACGCTACCTTTTTGGAGACGTATGTCTTGCATACGTTGCCTTGACAAAGAGCCGTATGGACCTCATACGCTGCCTTGACAAGGAGTCGTATGGACCTCATACGCTGCCTTGATGAGGAGTCGTATGGAGTACATACGCTGCCTTTTTGGAGACGTATGTCTTGCATATGCTGCCTTGATGAGGAGTCGTATGGACCTCATACGCTGCCTTGAAGAGGAGTCGTATGGAGTACATACGCTGCCTTTGGAAGCGTATGTCTTGCATAGCCTGACTTGAGCGTAGCCTGACTTGAGCGTAGCCTGACTTGAGCGTAGTCTGACTCAGGCGCAACCTGATGTTTAGGCGCAACTGGACCTGACCCTACTTACCCTGGATCTTCTATAGCCCTGTATATTGATATTTTATTAGATATTTAACGTCCATTTTATATCCTTATGCCTTTTGTCCTGAACTTGATAATCACGAATTTACTTGATATGTTTGGAATTGATAATTGAGCATGACGTGATAGTGACCCGTAGTGGTACACTCCTGACATAATAACCTGACATGACCTAATAGTGGCCCGTCGTGGCGCACTCCTGATAAGTACACTTGGCATGATAACCTGACATGATTATCTCGAATAGCTGTTACGACGGCTACCTGACATGACATGACCTGTATAATTAATATGGACACCGTGGGCGATTGTGTTTGTATAAATAAACCAGTCCTGTCTTGCATCATGTCTAGGACAGGGACTCCTGAGTACCACGGTCAGGAGTACCTACTAAAATGGACTAAGGCTAATAACTAGATTAATACATTAGTCATGACGAGATTTTCCAGCTACAGGCAATCCCGTTACCTGGGCACGCCTTGGGATCTGTAGCCTACCGTCGAGTAGGGCACATTTCCAGCACACTGTCATGTGTTGTACCCTTCAAGCTACCTAAGGGTACATTCGTTTTCTGGACGATGTACCCACCTGAATTCAACTCTAATCTTTTAACCCGGGTAACCTGGATGGTCTGCAGGGCTTATGGCTGTGGAATAATCTTACTGCATCTTGTTAGTAATTAGGCTTGTGACAACCCTAGTTAGTTAAAGTATCAAGCCGTAATTCTTGCTTGGCCGTGAAGTGATTGGACGGAGTCTAACCAGTCTAGTCTTACCCTGATCTTGTTCCAGATTATTGAATGACCAGAATGCTTGTATTTATTTTACCGATAAATGGTAAGAATTCCAAGTTCTGTTCAGACGAAGGGTTACAACCCCGGTCCTTGTTTGGTTTACGGGTTGCAACCTGGTTATCTGAATAGTTCCATGGTTATCTCGTCGTATATCATCCTGGTGTATTTTCTTTATTTCCAGTTCTTACTTTTATTTATATCTTGTGCCGATTGCTGGTTTTAGCTCTTAAGTGAAGCCTTCTTTGTGGCACTTGCTCTTTCTGGGGTCTAACCCAGCTGGTTTTGTGTGGCCAGATTTCAGAGCAGCTCCAGAGGATCTACCAACCTTCCTGCCAGATGGTGAACACTAGAAGGAATCCCGGCAACGAGTGGGTTTTATTTTGCTCTTCCACTCCCTTGTAAAAATATTCTTTTAAGGCGTTTAGTCTACGAGCACCAGTTTAGCTCGATTGCACTTATTTACTGTCTGCCTACGGGCTGTAACATGATTAACAGATCCTAGGGTTGATCATGTATGACTAAACTCTTGCTAGTCCTGACATTTTGTAACGACTAGCTTCATGATCAACTGAATATGTAATGTTTGGGACGCCTTACTATTGTATATTTAATGAACATACATCTTGTGACTTTTACTTACTTGCTTATGATTGAGACACTAGGCTTGTTCATGACCTTAAGAGACTGTTGGCTTATAGATAAACCCTCATGTATCTAGACAGCCGTGACCGTATAGCGAGATGGATTCCATTTCATATACGTAGCTGGCTATGTCTGCCCCCGCTCTCCAGTATTCTGGTTCTGGGGCATGACAACTATGGTCAAACTAGGTCTAACAAGTCTAAACTAGGTCAATCTAGTCTATACTAGTCTAACAAGTCTATTCTAGGTCTAATCAAAGCTATACAAGCCCAATCTAGGCTCACTAGTCAAACAGACACACACAGGCCATAGGCTATAGCATGCCTATTAGCCAACCCATAATACAAGACAACATGGCATTACCTATATCTATAATACTACACATATTGATATATTTACCTAATCTAATACATAACACATGTATATATATATATTACACAACCATAATATATATATACACATTACATGATACTAGTATATATGCCAATATACCTATTCATCTAATGCATGAATCTATACTAAATACTTATATATAATACACAAACTTATATTATATATATATATATATATATATATATATATATATATATATATATATATATATATATATATATATATATAAATATATATATATATAAAAATATATGTATATATATATATATATATATATTTTTTTTTTATATATATATATATATATATATATATATATATATATATATATTAAAGTATATACATATATACTTACATTACATATATATATTACAAAAAAAAAAATATATATATATATATATACATATATTAAAGTATACATTACATATATACTTACATTACATATATATATTACATTAGGAAATATGTACATAGGAAGATAGAGTGTTAGAGAGTGAGTGTGTGTCAAGAGTGCACAGTGTGTGACAGTGAATGAAGTGTAACAAGGAAATCAGAAATCAAATGTGTGTGTGTATGTTTACATGAAATGAGTGAAGGGAGGACTGTGTGTGTGTAACAGGAATAGGGTTCAAGTCATTACCAAGCAGTCCACAACCTAAACATTCTAACTGCACAGGAAAAGGAAACAAATCAAGACTCATAAACTGAGTTTGATTCAGTTTCAATCCCTACTAGAATCTCAGGTTTAAACCACAGGAAGTTCTTCCCAGATTTAAGTCCTATTCTCAGATTTAATTAACTGAAACAAAAATGACCTTCATAAATCCGAATCCTCAGATTCAGGCCACAGGTCCACATCTCAGGAATTCATGAACCTGGATTCAATCAATCCTATCAGTCCCAGGTTTCTACAGTGAATGCATTTATTCCAGAAAATCCAGGGAACAGAGAATACATCAAATTTCAGGATAAAGGCAGGTCACATTTAAATAGGTTGAATAGTTATCAATAGTGTATCTCACATACACAAGTTCATTCAAAAGACTGGTACCCTAATCAATTCGATAACCTTGAAATCATTTAAACACAACACATAAAATCCTATATCCTAACATGGTGTCTAAATGTAACAGGAACCTAACATATTTAATTACAAATCAAATGAAAATAGTGAGTTAAAAGAATTGAACTTAACAGGAAAAGGAATGCAGTATAGGGATTAGGTTTCAGAAATGGAAATTTGATCACAACCATCCAACTAAATCACCAAAACTGAATCCTAGCATGATTCTCATTCATAACAGTAACCAACCCATTTTAATTTACATGATATTAACATCCAAAGTGATTCGAGATGGGAAAAACAGTGAATATATCCACTGATACTTAACAGTATCAGGAAAATGGGGGATTGCCCATTTCAACATGAATTATCAGCTAATAAGTAAGGTTAATGGTTGGTAGTACATTAGTGGATATGTGTACGTGTCACACAAGTAATAATGTGTCCAATAAACATGACACAGACGTGTCCAATCAACTAAACCTACACAAACATAAAACTGCATTCAGACAGTGTCGAGCACGCGTTCCAGAGAGTCTAGGACACGATACGACACGAATTAGATCTCGTGATCACACATGTGGGTTCGCCTAGGGTAGGACTAGGGGCCTAGCACCCTGAATCGGACCCACATGTCGTCGTGTCCGACTTATCAAGCCGTATCCGAACCCAAAATTGAACTGTGCGTGCATGGTGCAAAACCAGTGCACACACGAATACGTTTCTGATACGACATGAGGACTCGTGCAACTTGGGAAGCCTCGTGTCAGTGTCTGCCCCAACGTGTGTGTCGAATATCTCGTGTCCAAGTGTCGTGTCCAAGGAGGATTTGCCTCCGAGTAGAAGGGGACTGATGTGCGTACGGAAACGTATGTGTCGCGTGTCCAAATCGCCCCGACACAAAACCATCATCACCTCAGTCAACTAGAATCCAACAAGCAATACCAAAACCTAATTTTCTATTCAAAGGTTTTCCAAAAACCAGATCGAAATCCCCTCTTGGGCATTTCGACAAACACCTAAACACTGATTATGATACGTGTCCAAATAGACACGAAACCTATGAAACCCGACACGACACCAATGCAGACACTTAGGCGACTCCTAGGGCTTCCTAACCATGAAGAGAAATCGAAAATCCATGGAGAAATGAGAAAGTTACCTATTGTTGAACTTTCAAGAAAAACCCCTCTTTGTGAGCTCCTCCCTTGATATCCCAATCCAATCAAAACAACCTCAAACTGAAATAAAACTCAAATTGCAGCAAGAACAGTAATATTAGGATTCAATGCAACTTGTTTGGGAGAAATAGGATCAAAAATAGATTTTCTATGGGTTTTTAAACATGGAGACTCACCTCTTTCTTCTCTTGCAATAAATTCCTAATGAAGAGGCTAGCCCTAGGTTTTAGGAGAGATTATATAGTGGGGGAATCCCTAGAATGCTAAGGTGGCCGGCCAAGTGAGGTTGGACTAGGGTTTCACTAGGTTGGGTTGAGCCTCTAAGGTTTTAAGTAATGATCATGACTTGTGATTTCACAAGTCATTCCTAGATCCAACTAACTCCAAATTCCCTCAAAATAATTCTAATGAGCTTGAATTCACTAACTTAGGTCATACTAGAGTTTCTTAACCTAACCAAGTAGTCCTGACCTAGGTTAGCCTATAGGACAGCCTCCTAAGTCAACATGAGTCAATGTCTAAAACTAGCACCAAACAATTCCAAAATAATTCCTAAAAATTCCCAAAAATTCAATAAATTATAATAAATTTAAATTACCCCAAAATGTCAAAAATACCGTCACACTAGAAATGTGGTAGTGACAAATCTACCCTCCTTAAAAGAATTTTGTCCTCGAAATTGAAAGGCGAAATACAACTGATGAGAAGGATAGAAAGCATACCTCACGGTCCAAAAAGATAAGGGTAGCGCTCACGCATCTCATCCTCCCGTTCCCAGGTAAACTCTCCTGGAGAATGATGCCTCCATGCGACGCGTACCAAAGGTATCACCTGGTTCCTCAGAACCTTCTCCCGTCGATCCAGAATCTCCACTGGCTGCTCTGGATAGCTGAGAGAAGGCCCAACCTCTATCTCTAAATGATCGAGCACATGGCTAGGGTCAGCCACGTACCGCCTCAACTGTGATACATAAAATACGTTGTGGACCCCCACTAGCACAGGCGGCAAGTCTAGCCTGTATGCAACGTCACCGACTCTCCCGTTGATAACGAAAGGGCCGATGAAGCGCGGGCTAAGCGTCCCGCCTCCACCAAAACGTATCGTACCACGAGTCGGAGATATCTTCAAGAAAACCTGGTCTCCGACCTAATCACAAGCAAGGTCTCAATTAATATAATAAACAAACATGATCAAAAACATAAACAAACAAACCTAAATCTAATCCTACTCTAATCTGTACCTCAAACTCCAATGGCCTCCGGTGGCTATCGGCCCAGTACCGATGTCTGTCCTGCACCACGCGAAGTCTGTCCCTGATGAGCCTCACCTTCTCGGCTGCATCAACAACCATCTCTGGCCCCAGTAAAGCTCGCTCACCAATATCATCCCAAGATAAGGGTGTATGGCACCTACGCCCGTACAGAGCCTCGAAAGGTGACATCTCAATGCTGTCCGGGAAACTATTATTGTAGGCAAACCCACCAAATGAAGATGATCCTCCCAGGAACCTCCAAAGTCCAGGACACACGTCCGTAGCATATCCTCAAGTGTCTGAATAGTCCGCCCCGACTGTCCGTCCGTCTGGGGGTGGTATGCAGTACTAAACTTGAGCTGAGTGCCCAAGCTGGTCTGCAGACTCCTCCAGAAATGGAAAGTAAAACGACTATCCCGATCTGAGACGATGCTGACTGGAACTCCGTGAATCCTGAATATCTGCCGCATATACATCTCCGCCAGCCTCTCTGTAGACGTACCCACCTTGAATGGCAAGAAGTAGGCCGATTTGGTCAACCTGTCAACGATGACCCAAATCATGTCTTTTCCTCCTGGAGTACGCGGCAATCGTGAAACGAAGTCCATAGTGATATGCTCCCATTTCTACTCGGGAATGGGCAGCGGCTGCAACAATCCACCGGGCCTCTGTCTCTCTGCCTTGACCTGCTGACAGACCAAACACCTAGCCACGAAGCGAGCCACCTTCTGCTTCATCCCTGACCACCAAACATGCTCCTGCGGATCTCGGTACATCTTGTTGGCACCCGGGTGTATAGAGTACTGAGATCTGTGGGCCTCCTACATAACCTGCTCCCTGAGCTCCCCGCTGGGCACATATAACCTGGAACCGTGCCTCAAGGCACCATCCTCTGCAAGAGAAAACTCGCCCTCCAGCAATCCTGCTCGAACCTGCTCCTTGAGGCACCGCAGAGCAATATCCTCAAACTGTGCCGACTTGATCCTCTCCACCAAGTTTGACTAAATCTGCATCCCCCATAGCTGCATCTGCACTCCGGACACGATCACCTCAATCCCAAGGCTCTCCAAGTCGGTAAGCAAATGTCGATCCATGGTCAAACACATGGCTGTCGGATACCTACTCAAGGCATCGGCAACCATGTTGGCCTTCCCTGGGTGATACTGAAGTAGGATGTCAAAATCCTTTATCAACTCTACTGTGCTGTCTCATGTTCAACTCCTTCTGAGTGAACACATACTTTAAGCTCTTGTGATCTGTAAAGATCTCCACCCTCTCACCATACAGATAATGCTTCCACAGCTTCAGAGCAAATATCACTGCTGCCAGCTCCAGGTCGTGGGTAGGGTAAGTCTTCTCATGAGGACACAATTGCCTGGAAGCATAGGCAATCACCTTTCCATGCTGCTGTAAGACGCAACCCAGCCCCTTCCCTGAAGCATCACTATAAATAGTGAAACCACCCAATCCTGAAGGCAATGTCAGAATCGGAGCTGTCGTAAGCCGCTTCTTCAACTCATCAAAACTGCCTGACACTCCTCTGACCAAACAAACTCAGCATCCTTCCGGGTCAACCGAGTCAACGGCTCTGCAACCCGGGAGAAATCTTGCACAAATCTCCGATAATATCCTGTCAGCCCCAGGAAACTCCTGATTTCTGCAACTGAAGTCGGCGCTGCCCATGCCTCAACTGCTACAATCTTCTTAGGGTCAACTGAGATACCATCTCCAGTCACCACATGCCCCAAGAAGTCCACCCGGTCCAAGAAAAACTCACACTTGGAGAGCTTCCCGTAAAGCTGCTCCTTCTTGAGAGTCTCCAGCACGATCCTCAAATGCTCCTCGTGCTCCTCCTCAGTCTTGGAATATACTAAGATGTCGTCAATGAACACCACCATGAACTGATCCAGATACTGGTGGAATACCTTGTTCATAAGGTTCATAAACACTGCCGGTGCATTGGTTAGCCCAAACGACATAACCAAAAACTCAAACTGCCCGTACCGTGTCCTGAAAGCGGTCTTGGGAATATCCTCCCTCTTCACCTTCACCTGGTGATATCCCGACCTCAGATCAATCTTGGAAAATACCCGAGCTCCGCTCAACTGGTCAAATAGATCATCGATCCGCGGCAGTAGGTATTTGTTCTTGATCGTGAGGTTGTTGAGTGCCCTATAGTCAATACACATGCGTACTGACCCATCCTTCTTCGGTACGAACAACACTGGTGAACCCTATGGCGACGAACTCGAGCGGATGAAACCCTTGTCCCGTAGCTCATCCACCTGCTTCTTCAGCTCCACTAGCTCGCTGTTGTTCACCCGATAGACATGCTGAGAGATGGGTTCCGCTCCTGGAACCAAGTCTATCGAGAACTCTGTCCCTGTCTGGTGACAATCCCGGCAACTCCTCTGGGAAAACATTCATATACTCTGCTATCAAGGGGTGTGGAATCGTTTGCTCTTCGACCGAGACTCCATAGAAGACTCCGCTGCTCTGCTCTGCCTGACGTCTGGAGTACTCGAACTCTGGCTCCCCCGGCGCTCTGAAAAGAACTCTACCCCCTCTGCAATTAATGCTGGCGTGGTGCCTGATCAACCAATCCATGCCTAGTACTATATCGTAGTTCGGCAATGGCATTACGAGCAGGCTCACCTCCAACTCACGGCCTCCCAAAACTACTCTCCGACCCTTACAAACATCACTCACGAGGATAATGCCACCCCCGGTCGTGATCTTGTAAGTCCTAAGCAACGATTCAACTATGATACCGTGCCTAATCGTAAAAGATACTGATATGAAGCTATACGAAGCACCAGAATCGAACATTGCAAAAGCTGGACTGGAATCGAGAAGGATCGAACCTACAATCAGCTCTCTTATCGCCTCTGTATCCTTTTCTGCCATGGCAAAAGCTCGCCCCTGCTGGCCTCCCCTGGCCTGCTGCTGGTGCTGGACGAACCTCTGCTGCTGCATCGGCAGGGCTGGTCCTCTCTGCTGGCCTGCTGGAGCTCTGACTCCACCTCCCGGAGATGCTCGTCCCATACGGCACTCCCTCATCTGGTGGTCTGCTGAACCACACACTAGGCACTGGCCCAGCCTCTTCTGGCACTCATTGGCGATATGCCCGGGCTTCTTGTAGTAAGCACAAGTACCACCATGTCTCTGACCCTGCTGGTACTGCCTCGGCTGTTGCTGCTGGTAAACTGGCCTCTGCTGGATCGGCTGCGGCTGAAACTGCTTCAGTTACTGATGCTGAAAGTGGGGCCTCTTGGCCTGGCCCCTGCTGCTGCTGCCTCCAACTGGGTCTCGCTCCCTTTTGAGCCTAAGCTCAAGATCATCCTCTGCTAGCAAGGCTCATGTCAAGATCTCCTCGAACGTAGCATCCCGGTTGCCCTTGGTCAAGGACTTGACCTCCTTGACTAGACCCTTCCGGAACCTCTTTGCCTTCGCCGTCTCGCTCAAGCCCTCTACAAATCTGTCGAGGCGGCCAAACTCTCCGGCGTACTCTTCCACTGAGAGACTCCCCTGGACTAGGCTCTCGAACTGCGACTCCAAGGCTCTGAGTGCTGAATCTGGGAAGAACTTCTTCTTGAATGTAACACCCAGTTTTCCAAATGAGGGTATTTTGGTCATTTTTAAAATTTTTAGAATTATTCGGAATTATTATGTATTATTTAGATTTATTGGAATTAATGTGATTTTTAGAGATTTTTAGTATAATTGATTTTGGTGGTTTAGTGACTTTGACTTATGTTGACCTTGTAGACTAACCTAGTGGCTAACCTAGGTCATGACTAAGTGTTTAGGATTTGAGAAACTAGGTTGACTTAAGTTGATGAGGATTAACTCATTGGGATTAGTTTGGTGAAAATAGGAGCTAGTTTGATTAGGAATGGCTTGTGAAGTCACAAGTCATTTTATGACTAATAGGCTTAATGGCCCATAGCCCACACCCATTGAACCAAGCCCTAACCCTAGAAAATCTGACCAGCCTACTATGGTCAGCCCCCCTATTTATATGCTCCTAAAATTAGGGTTGCCTCTTTAGAAAACTTTGCGATTTGGAAGAGGTGAGTCCCCATCTTTGTAAATCCTTAGAAAATCCATTTCTCCTCCAAATTCCTTCAAACAAATTGCATTAGGACCTAATGTTAGTATTCTTGCTATTGTTGATGAGTATTTTCAGGTAACACACAATTTGAGGAAGTTTGGTAGTTTGTGGAGCTCTTCCCATTTAGGGATTTTGAACCATTGTTCACCTATAGGTATATCTCCTTCTATTGCACTTAAATTATGTTAAAAATCATTACTAGGATGCCCTAGCCCTAACCTAGCTGTAGGAATAGCTAACCCTAAGTTTTGTGTCCAATTCGTGGCTTATTTGGATACGTATCAGTGACATGGTGCATGTGTTCGACGAAATGCCCCAAAGGACATTTCGGTTGAGTTTTAAAAATGTTTTTGAATATAGATTAGGGTTTTGGTCTTGCTTATAGGTTTCTAGTATCTTGGTGCAGTTTTTGTGTCGTGTCGGGCCACGGGGGACACGGGAACACGCTGACACGCGCGCGCGTGCACGGGCACTGTAGCTGCCCTGCTACTCGGGTGCAATTACGCGCAGGACACGACACGAAGACACGAAATATTTGACACACACTAAGGGGCGACCACTGACAACACGTGTGTCAAGTGGTTCGAGCCCTTGTGTCGTGTCGAACACGATATTGCACGTGCACTGTGTGTGCACTGTGCGGTTCAGTGTGCCAGTCTTGTTTCCCTGTTTTGTTTCAGTTTTAATTAGTTTTAGTTCATGATTTTAATTGTGGTTTAGATCCTAATCATGATGTATTATCTATGATTGATTAAGTTACATATTAATTTAGGTTTTAATGAGGAATTATGGATTCGAATGGTTAAATGGCATGTTAAATCGATACTGTTCTGATACTGGGTTTTTCATGTATTCTGAAATATTAAATTCCAGTTCCTATTTGATATTTCAACTATAAGCTTCTCCTACATGATTGTTAGTCCATACTAATGAAATATTCAATTCGATTTGGGCTCTTGGTTAGTAAAATGGGGTTTTGACAATTGGGTTGAACTCTGAATTGTAATTGACTGATACTTAGTAATTTCCATTCCTAACATTTAAATTCTAGTTTTCTTGATGATTCTTCACTGTTAAATGTGTTCCCACATGATTGGTTGGTCATGTTAGCTTAATTTTACAATTTGAATTTGGGCTTGGGTGTGTTAATGAGAATTTAGTCATTGGATTGGATTTCGAAATTCCTGTTGGCTGATACATTGATTTCTTCCCTTTTCGAATACTGGTTTACTTTGAATGGAGTTTCTGAATATCATGAACTGGTTTTCTACAAACCTGTTATTTCATTCCTATGAAAACCTGAGATTAGTTTCCTTCTTCCCTGTAAACTGAATTGGATGAGTTAATGTGATTCCCATGCTTTGTATTGTAGTTTCAGTGTTTAAATGGGGGGAAAAGGTTATCTAGAACCTGAATTGGTTTTCCTACCATTCCAACCTGAGATTTTGTTCACTGTGAACTGATACCTGAGAATTGACTCCCTTATATCATGGACTGATTTCCTTTTCTCTATATATGTATCACTCTTTGTTTCCAGTTTTCCTAAAATTTGAGAATGGTTTCTTAGTTAGAATTGAACTGAATCCCCTTTTTCTTAAAAACTGTATTGAATGTTTCCATAGACCTGAGACTGAAATCCCTTCCTTAATGAGCTGTGGATTGCATTTTCCTTTAACTGTAAATAGGACTGAGTTGGTCCTGCCTACTGTTGCCTATGAACTGAGAGTTGGTTCCCCTACTTGAGAACTAAATTCTGGGCATTAAATTCCTGCTTTCCTAACATGCCACAGTTTTATATAGCCTAACACACAACTTATTAACCTGTCACTTTATTGCTACCTCATGTACACTCTTGCACAAGTCAAGAACCCACACCCTCATGTCATGCCACTGGTTTCCAGTTTACACTATAGTTAGTTCACTGTCATGTCCTGTTTTCTATTTTTCCTGTTAGCACACATTCATGTGACCTGCCACTCTCTCACACACTTTCTCACATGGTACCCACTCTCATGTTTCACTAACACACACACAACTCTCTTGACACCTCACTTCACTCATGACACACACACACACACATTAGCATATATATGTGGCACTCTATGCACACACACATGTTGGCTTTCCCAAATGAATATATATAGGTAGCCTATATGTTAGGTATAATTCTATATTAGATTATATAATATATTAATGTGTGTATTATATTTTAAGCTTATAGATTGACATGTGATATGTGATTATAGGTTGGTTTAAGCATGGTATTGCCTAATGGCTAGCCTAGGCTCTTAGCCTATGGATGTATCTACTTGTCAGTTTAGAGTCTAGTTAGACTTGTGTGGTCTTGTTAGACCTAGAATAGACTAGTTAGACTAGTATAGACTTGTTTGACTTAGGTTTGACCTGGTAGACCTAGTTTGACTTCTAGGGTTGACCAGAGTTGACCAAGAGTTGACTTTGGTCTAGATTGACCTAGATTCATGTAGAATGCATTGTAGTGCATCTTATTACCATTCTGGACTTGTTGTGACTTGTGCTGTTCTAATAGGAGCCAGACACCACTCCTCAGACATTATATATTCTCCAGATTCTCAGGTTACAGGCGAGTACATTCTCTGATCATTTCATATCTTGTTTAGGATTATATTTCCTGCTTTAGATTACTTTACATGATGCTGACACGTTGAAAACACGGATTAGTACTATATGGATCTTGTTGTGCGATGTTATCCCCTTAGCGGATACATCGGGTATTCGTGTTCGTGTACTTTATCGTGAGCATCGTGTACTCCTTGTATTCGTGATATTCGTGTTTAAATCGTATAAAATCGTGTATACTCATGTATTCACATGATCTCGTGTGCGACTATACTTCGTGTGCAATAACATAACTTAACTAGATCCTTGTGTATTGATTGGGGACGGGGGAGTAGAAGTGGTTATGTATTCAACCCAGTAGATTACTCGTGTACAACCTATGTAGATTACTCGTGTATAACATCGTGCCGTCTACATAACCATCTTGTGCTCTGAATCACTAGCACTGTTAGTTCTCTATATATTGTAGCTATTTACTTACAGTCTCTCTCTTTTTATCATATTATTTCTTCAGATCCTGTATCTTACTCTCTAACATGTTTATATTTCCTAACCGGTTATGATTTGTTGAGATGTACTGTACTCGCTCCTGTCCTGACTGGACCTGTTAAAAATTTTACAGTGAATGATGAGGCTCTGGTGTCGATCCCTCTTGGTGCAGCATTAGACATCACTAGTGACTTGGACCTGCTAGCAGGGGATGATACTTCTCTAGATTAGGGTTGTCTTTACTTTCTGGATCACTGTAGTTGGATTCTGGGATATTTCTGAGATATGTATTTATTTTAGTCACTTAGAATTCTGGATTGTATATCTGTGATGTTACATTCCTGGATGTTATCTATCTTTATCTTTCTATCTCATTCATGTTCTATCCTAGATGTTGTTGAGTTATATTCTGTTATGTCACCCCCATTCGGGGAGTATAACTATATATTACCCTTATCTGTTAGATGTTATGACCTAGGACAGCGTTCTTCCGCCGACACTATGGCGTAGGCTGGACGTACCCACGTCACGTGCCCTTATTTTAGGGTGCGGGTCGTGACACATTTTTAGTGGTAGCCCATGCAGGTCGAGTTATGTAGTGGTATTCGAACTAGAGTATCACTACAGCCTGCAGTAGGATTAGGATATGCTTTGAGGGTACTCAATCACAGTTAGGATTCCTTGAGAGATTCCTGGGATGACCCTTGAGAATTTTATTTAAACTTCAATTTGAAATCCTTCTCCTTGTTTATTCGCTCTCACTCCTTGATTATTGAATTTGATTTTGATGAATCGTTGTTGATTTTGATTTTCCTATCGAGATGAATTTTATGGCCTGAGTTACAGTACCTTCTGATAACATATGTTGACGGAATAACGGAGATAATAAACGTCTACTTGGTTATGGAACCTAGAGTTTATCGCAGCTATATTAGCTGGCATGGCAGAAACATAGAGACCGACTTCGGATGTACGTATCTTGGTTATGAGATTTAGAATTTCTCGCAGCTATACTAGTCGACATAGCGAGAATTCCAGACAACATGATTATAGAGGTACATGCCCCTGTTATGGACTCTACTGTTTATCGCAGCCTTGCTTACTAGCATGGCGAGGATTCTGAGTATCATGATTTTGGACAGACGCATATGATTATCAGATTGTATCTTGGAAAGGTTCTTAAATATATCGTCTCTATCTTCATTCCAGTTATTATAAATTGTTTCCATCATCATTTAACTTAGGAGTAGGAGTATGAGTAGGAGTAGCTTAGCTGTTATTATGAACCTTATGTAACTTTTGCTATAAATTTCTTCCTAATACAATGAATCAATGATTTTGCTAGACTTTGACTTAGATTTGATATTGTAACTCTGGTTTCAAATGGTTCCTTCCTTTAAACAGATAAGCAGAATGGATTTTATCATTGTTTCCTTCTTGCCATTATAACTTGTATTACCTTAAATATATATATAGTGGACACAGATACTTGCCTGACACGTATGCATACTACACTTGTTTACCAACCTATCTAAATGCATGTTAATATGATTAATGTTAAGTTCTCAAAATCCTAGTATTCTAATGTAATGCAGTATCAGTGACTAGTTCTATGTTTCTCCATATTAAATTTGTAATTTAAATTTAAATTTCATGTTATTAGTTTTGCTTACATCACTACACATGTATGTTATATACAGGGCTTTATTTCAAAAAAAAATTTGGTTGAGTTTTGTGTTGAATTGTCAAATCTGAGACTGTGTACATAGTAAACCCTTAACCTTGGATTCTAAGTGTTTAGTTCAAATTGCAGTTTTAAATTGTAAAGTTTTGAGCCGTATACATGGTTATGTGCAGGTATATAATGTTAGGTTCGTACTCTTATATGTTAAGTTGTGGTTAGGGTACACATTGAGTTAATTTTTTTTATGTTCGAATTTCTCCAAAATTTTGAAAAGTGAATACATGATAACATTTTTATTGCTTTCAAATGCGTAGTACAATTTCAGATCTAATATGTAATGTTGAGCTAGCTGAATGATGAACCCTTCATTTCAAGTCTTAACCCATGTACACATGACACTCTACACTAATGTACACAACTGCCATGAAAACCTAACCTTTCATCTCTATGTTATGTTCATATAGCTATATAGATATATATAGTTCTGTAAACATGTTATAATGTATGTAGATGCGTAATTAAATCTTTACCTCTCTATACATATAGATATACATATATACATGGTTAGCCATGCATGTTATGAGTAAATAGCTTGTGCCTTGTAGACTGCTTAACCAATATGCCATGAATAGTGTAACTTGATAGCTACAGTTGAGCCTCAAATCCTCCTATACACTTTCGTGTATATTTTACACTAACCACATAACCTTTACATACTATTGGCTTCTCTCCTCTAACACTCTCTCTTCTATATATTATATTATGATTGGATTCAATGCTATTGACTTTCGTTCCTTAAACTTTTGGTTTTGATTTTTCTTAAATAGTACCCTTTATAGATGATTAGTAGTTGTCTTATTTTATTTTTTTCTTGATAATTATCAGTTTTCAGATAGAATGGTAGACTGCCATACAGCCTTGATGGTTGTTGTTTTCTTGTTTATCCTTCCCAGTATGGCACCCATGACCCGAGCCCGTCGCCTGAGAGCAGCTGCAGCAACTGAGAGTGTGCTTCCACCTCCTATTATTCAGGAGGTAGTGGTCCCTCTATCTGATCAGGGGGTGGTGGCACCTCCTGTCATTGAGGAGATGGTGGTAGCCTCGCCAGAGAGTCTTCCTTCATCTCCTGTCGTTCAGAAGAGAGCTGCAGATTTGCCTGAGACTGAGAGCCTTTCCCCACCCCTTGAGATGGTACCCCATACTGCACTACCCGGAGGTTTGTTACTTGACGCAGCTCAGGTGTTTGAATATTTCCAAGAAATGATGTCGAAGTCACAGAGGGTTCATGATGAGGCCATGAGGGAGCAGTACCAAAGGTTGCTATGTCTGCGGGACTCTGTGCTTCCAGGAAGAGAGCCTAGCCCCAAGAGGGCGAGGAGCAGTACCCAGTCCTACCCAGAGCTTGATGAGTACCCATATATCCAGCCTATATCATCATACCCAGCCCAGTCTCCTGTCCAGCAGAGGTCAGCTGAGCCAGAGCCTATCTATACCTACTGTAGGAAGTCTGGGCACAAGTGGAACTTCTGTAGAAAGAGACTAAGATTGTGCCTAATCTGTGGTTCAGCTGCACACTGGATGCAGCACTGCCCTGATAGATCTGCCCCAACCAGGGCCCTGCTTCCAGGAGGGAGTTCTAGTTCTCAGACCTAGCTGGAGGTGAGTTTTGACCTAACCTTAGTATCCCTTTTTGAAATATTTGATGCATCCCTTGCTTGTGTGTTTTGATACCTTGTGATTGCCTAGTACTGTAGCATGTTGGTGTAACTAGATGAGACCTCCAGACTGATATTACATGCCATGACCCCATAAGTTACACTTTCCAACTGAAAGATTTAAATAGGTTCTGAGACTTTGATTGTGGGGGTTTGACCTAGAAGGGGTACGATCATCTTAATTTCGAGGACGAAATTTTTCTAAGGTGTGTAGGATTGTAACACCCAGTTTTCCAAATGGGGGTATTTTGGTCATTTTTAAAATTTTGAGAATTATTTGGAATTATTATGTATTATTTAGATTTATTAGAATTAATGTGATTTTTAGAGATTTTTAGTATAATTGATTTTGGTGGTTTAATGACTTTGACTTATGTTGACCTTGTAGACTAACCTAGTGGCTAACCTAGGTCATGACTAAGTGTTTAGGATTTGAGAAACTAGGTTGACTTAAGTTGATGAGGATTAACTCATTGGGATTAGTTTGGTGAAAATAGGAGCTAGTTTGATTAGGAATGGCTTGTAAAGTCACAAGTCATTTTATGACTAATAGGCTTAATGGCCCATAGCCCACACCCATTGAACCAAGCCCTAACCCTAGAAAATCTGACCAGCCCACTATGGTCAGCCCCCCCTATTTATATGCTCCTAAAATTAGGGTTGCCTCTTTAGAAAACTTTGCCATTTGGAAGAGGTGAGTCCCCATCTTTGTAAATCCTTAGAAAATCCATTTCTTCTCCAAATTCCTTCAAACAAATTGCATTAGGACCTAATGTTAGTATTCTCGCTGTTGTTGATGAGTATTTTCAGGAAACACACAATTTGAGGAAGTTTGGTAGTTTGTGGAGCTCTTCCCATTTAGGGATTTTGAACCATTGTTCACCTATAGGTATATCTCCTTCTATTGCATTTAAATTATGTTAAAAATCATTACTAGGATGCCCTAGCCCTAACCTAGCTGTAGGAATAGCTAACCCTAAGTTTTGTGTCCAATTCGTGTCCTATTTGGACACGTATCACTGACATGGTGAATGTGTTCGACGAAATACCCCAAAGGACATTTCGGTTGAGTTTTAGAAATGTTTTTGAATATAGATTAGGGTTTTGGTCTTGCTTATAGGTTTCTAGTGTCTTGGTGTGGTTTTTGTGTCGTGTCGGGCCACGGGGGACACGGGAACACGCTGACACGCGTGGGCGTGCACGGGCACTGTAGCTGCCCTGCTACTCGGGTGCAATTGCGCGCAGGACACGACACGAAGACACGAAATATTTGACACACACTAAGGGGCGACCACTGACATCACGTGTATCAAGTGGTTCGAGCCCTTGTGTCGTGTCGGATACGATATTGCACGTGCACTGTATGTGCACTGTGCGGTTCAGTGTGCCAGTCTTGTTTCCCTGTTTTGTTTCAGTTTTAATTAGTTTTAGTTCATGATTTTAATTGTGGTTTAGATCCTAATCATGATGTATTATCTATGATTGATTAAGTTACATATTAATTTAGGTTTTAATGAGGAATTGTGGATTCGAATGGTTAAATGGCATGTTAAATTGATACTGTTCTGATACTGGGTTTTTTATGTATTCTGAAATATTAAATTCCAGTTCCTATTTGATATTTCAACTATAAACTTCTCCTACATGATTGTTAGTCCATATTAATGAAATATTCAATTCGATTTGGGCTCTTGGTTAGTAAAATGGGGTTTTGACAATTGGGTTGAACTCTGAATTGTAATTGACTGATACTTAGTAATTTCTATTCCTAACATTTAAATTCTAGTTTTCTTGATGATTCTTCACTGTTAAATGTGTTCCTACATGATTGGTTGGTCATGTTAGCTTAATTTTACAATTTGAATTTGGGCTTGGGTGTGTTAATGAGAATTTAGTCATTGGAATGGATTTCGAAATTCCTGTTGGCTGATACATTAATTTCTTTCCTTTTCAAATACTGGTTTACTTTGAATGGAGTTTCTGAATATCATGAACTGGTTTCCTATAAACCTGTTATTTCATTCCTATGAAAACCTGAGATTTGTTTCCTTCTTCCCTGTAAACTGAATTGGATGAGTTAATGTGATTCCCATGCTTTGTATTGTAGTTTCAGTGTTTAAATGGGGAAAAAGGTTATCTAGAACCTGAATTGGTTTTCCTACCATTCCAACCTGAGACTTTGTTCACTGTGAACTGATACCTGAGAATTGACTCTCTTATATCATGGACTGATTTCCTTTTCTGTATATATGTATCACTCTTTGTTTCCAGTTTTCCTAAAATTTGAGAATGGTTTCTTAGTTAGAATTGAACTGAATCCCCTTTTTCTTAAAAACTGTATTGAATGTTTCCATAGACCTGAGACTGAAATCCCTTCCTTAATGAGCTGTGGATTGCATTTTCCTTTAACTGTAAATAGGACTGAGTTGGTCCTGCCTACTGTTGCCTATGAACTGAGAGTTGGTTCCCCTACTTGAGAACTAAATTCTGGGCATTAAATTCCTGTTTTCCTAACATGCCACAGTTTTATATAGCCTAACACACAACTTATTAACCTGTCACTTTACTGCTACCTCATGTACACTCTTGCACAAGTCAAGAACCCACACCCTCATGTCATGCCACTGGTTTCCAGTTTACACTATAGTTAGTTCACTGTCATGTCCTGTTTTCTATTTTTCCTGTTAGCACACATTCATGTGACCTGCCACTCTCTCACACACTTTCTCACATGGTACCCACTCTCATGTTTCACTAACACACACACACAACTCTCTTGACACCTCACTTCACTCATGACACACACACACACATTAGCATATATATGTGGCACTCTATGCACACACACATGTTGGCTTTCCCAAATGAATATATATATGTAGCCTATATGTTAGGTATAATTCTATATTAGATTGTATAATATATTAATGTGTGTATTATATTTTAAGCTTATAGATTGACATGTGATATGTGATTATAGGTTGGTTTAGGCATGGTATTGCCTAATGGCTAGCCTAGGCTCTTAGCCTATGGATGTATCTACTTGTCAGTTTAGAGTCTAGTTAGACTTGTGTGGTCTTGTTAGACCTAGAATAGACTAGTTAGACTAGTATAGACTTGTTTGACTTAGGTTTGACCTGGTAGACCTAGTTTGACTTCTAGGGTTGACCAGAGTTGACCAAGAGTTGACTTTGGTCTAGATTGACCTAGATTCATGTAGAATGCATTGTAGTGCATCTTATTACCATTCTGGACTTGTTGTGACTTGTGCTGTTCTAATAGAAGCCAGACACCACTCCTCAGACAGTATATATTCTCCAGACTCTCAGGTTACAGGCGAGTACATTCTCTGATCATTTCATATCTTGTTTAGGATTATATTTCCTGCTTTAGATTACTTTACATGATGCTGACACGTTGGAAACACGGATTAGTACTATATGGATTTTGTTGTACGATGTTATCCCCTTAGCGGATACATCGGGTATTCGTGTTCTGTACTTTATCGTGAGCATCGTGTACTCCTTGTATTCGTGATATTCGTGTACAAATCGTGTATACTCATGTATTCACATGATCTCGTGTGCGACTATACTTCGTGTGCAATAACATAACTAGATCCTTGTGTATTGATTAGGGGCGGAGGAGTAGAAGTGGTTATGTATTCAACCCAGTAGATTACTCGTGTACAACCTCTGTAGATTACTCTTATATAACATCGTGCCGTCTACATAACCATCTTGTGCTCTGAATCACTAGCACTGTTAGTTCTCTATATATTGTAGCTATTTACTTACAGTCTCTCTCTTTTTATCATATTATTTCTTCAGATCATGTATCTTACTCTCTAGCATGTTTATATTTCCTAACCGGTTATGATTTGTTGAGATGTACTGTACTCGCTCCTGTCCTGACTGGACCTGTTAAAAATTTTACAGTGAATGATGAGGCTCTAGTGTCTATCCCTCTTGGTGCAGCATTAGACATCACTAGTGACTTGGGCCTGCTAGTAGGGGATGATACTTCTCTATATTAGGGTTGTCTTTACTTTCTGGATCACTGTAGTTAGATTCTGGGATATTTCTAAGATATGTATTTATTTTAGTCACTTAGAATTCTGGATTGTATCTCTGTGATGTTATATTCCTGGATGTTATCTATCTTTATCTTTCTATCTCATTCCTGTTCTATCCTAGATGTGGTTGAGTTATATTTTGTTATGTCACCCCCATTCGGGGAGTATAACTGTATATTACCTTTATCTGTTAGATGTTATGACCTAGGACAGCGTTCTACCGCCGACACTGCGGCGTAGGCTGGACGTACCCACGTCACGTGCCCTTATTCTAGGGTGTGGGTCGTGACATTGAAGAAGCCCTTGAACTGCTCCCAAGTCTGCCCAGGTACCCCCACTCTGGGGTCTGACTGATACCAGGTGCGAGCAAGATCTCGCATCCGGCTAGCTGCGGCCTAGATCTGAAGATCTGCTGGAATCCTGGCCAAGCGGAAGATCTCCTCTATATGCTCGATCCACTCATCGGCATATAGGATCCCCTCGGTCCCCAGAAAGTCTCTGGGGATCATCTTCTGAAACTGCTCGATCCCTGGTGTCCTCGGCTGCTGAACTACCGGTCGAGCTGCGACCGTCGTAAGGGCCAGCTCCATGCCTCTGTCCTGTCGAGCCTGCTGTCGGTCCATGAACTGTTGGAAGTACGCGAACATCTGCGCTGCGTCCACGTATCCTGGAGGCGGCGGCTGCTGGAAAGGATCCTCTGGAATGAACGGGTCCTGCCTCCGAGCCGGTGGAGGCATACCCCCTGCTGCTACTGCCGATGTCTCAATACGAGCAGAGGTGGCAGGAGCTGCAGTCCCCTGGCCTCGCTGTACTGGCTGGGAGGTAGCAGTCCCCTCCATAGCATCCCCATGGATGGTACGCTGCGATCTAGTCTCTACCATCCTGAAGATAGACAAACAAGAGTATCAATTTCTGAGAAAGAAGCGAAATAACAAAGGCGGACAGTTAAAAATTCAAAGGATCAGCTGACAATAAGGATTTAGATGGAAAAATAAAAGAATTTTCCTAAAGTGATTGAGTAACTTAAAATTAATGTTCTATATCTTACTGCAGGCTGTAGTGATACTCTAGTTCGAATACCACTTCACTTCTAGTCTAGACCTGAATGGGCTACCACTAAAAACGTGTCACGACCCGCACCCTAGAGTAAGGGCACGAGACGTGGGTACGTGTAACGCCCCAGTCCCAAAATACATAGGACCAAGTACGTGAACATGCCAGCTGCACATATACGAAGAATACTCCAATATATAGAATCCTCGTATATGTACATAAGCTGTAGTTAAATAATCACAGGCCAGAATAACATATCTAATCTCATCATAGCTCAACACAGAAGATAATGAAGTCCAAATAAATAAATAAGAGTATCAAAAGATAGCCGGGTGAACAAACTCACTCCAAACAGCTATGAAAATAGTCTCACAAGATCGGAGTCCGACCTTCACAAAATAGAAAGAAAAAGAGATGTAAAATAATGTCTACAACTGTCTCAGATAAGAAATAGACTAGGAATCATAAGGCACTACCTCATCATCAATGTAAGATAGCTCCAATGTCGCTCCGTACTCCTGTGAAAACTCCTCTAAACCTGGAGAGATAACCAGGTCCTCAAGGGACATAGCAAGATACAAGAAAACACCATGCCATATAAACTGTGATAATATAATAAGAGAAAAAGGTATGCATACAATCGGGTTCCTGACCATTCTACTGTGAACATGCAGTTGAGATACAATCCTTCGACGCATGAGCCCTGGCTGAAAATAGGATCGACATAGTTCCCATATAGGGTACTAGGGGCCTACGTCCATAACGCTCGGGAAGCGTCATAGGGCACCATGTGCAAGGGGCTACGTCCATAACGCTCTGGATAACGTCAGAGGGCACCTGGAGCCTGCGTCTCCGGCGGAGCGCACAGGTAATCATGGAAGTGTAAAGAAGCCCATACGTCAGGTATTGTTCTCCCCACCCAATGCCTAGTATCATCATCTCCATGACTGATATGAACCTCTAGTAACCGCCAAGTCTTCTAACATGCAATACTATTGGCAGTTACTCCTATCCGTCGCACGCTCCATACGTATCGGTGGCCAGCCGACTACGCGGAAACGTGTCCTACATGTGACTCACATCACATGATACAACAAGTGTCAAGGCCGTATGAGATATACCAATACCTCAACATCAGTGGGTAGTCAATAAACTAGGTCAATGCAAGAGAATAAATAAAGCAAGGAAGACGACCGATAGAGTCGCTTGCACCCAAGTGTGACTTGGACGCACAGTTTAAATATCACGAAACAATGCAGAAATAACAACTGAAAATAAGAATATAATAATCACAGAGTAGGGTGACAAGGTATCTTGCCTGGTGGTACAAAGTGGCAAGTCCAAAAGTAGCAAGTGTCTGCACCAAAAACTCACAAATCACAGATAACTCCAAACTCTGAAACAAACATCAAAAATGGTCTCGGTGAAGAAGATATACCTAGGAAATGCCTGTCCAAAAGTCAAATTCTGGAATAGGGGCAAAATCGTAATTTTGGGTCAAAACGATGTCTGCCGTTGGACCCGCTTTGCACCGAAACGCGTGCCGAAGTCTACGGTCTCTAAAGTCGTCAAACTACATGTCTACGATTTTAGTTTGAGGAGAGGAACTCAACGGTATGTCCAGTTTTGGATTCCGAGGAGCCATGTACAAAATCGCCCGTTTGAGTGGATCGCGGGCCCACCAAAATTGGGTTCCGATTCGACCTTCTCAGAATCGAACCAAACTTGGCATGCAGGACCAGAATTTTGATCCGAATCTGTTGGCGCAAGTTTCGTCTCGATTCGACGACTGTACACAAAGTTATGGACAAGTTTGCAAAACGTCGATACGGGGGTATTTCGACGGATACACGTTGATTTCGTCGCACACACGCGACGAAACTGAGTTCCGTCAGTTCCCACATATCCGCAACGTCCATACGCGTCTTTCAATGCGTATACGCGCGACCACGTCGTCCGGTTTGTCGGGACGACGTCGTATCGGACAAAAATTTCAGAAATTAATATTTTAGAAAACAGTTTTTCTCACAAGTTTAACATGGAATTAATACACACACTTAAATTGAAATACTAATCTACCAGTTACGTTTCCATCATGGTTAGGTTGTCTTCGAATGTGTTCAATTAGTTTTTACGAAAGTGTAATGAACAGCAAGAAAAGTGACCGACAAGTTGGCGTTTCAAAACAGTTTTCAGGAATCAGAAAAGTGGGTTTTTCTCCAACTTCGTCTCGATTTTTCGAGCAAATCTTTGAAGTTCCCAGGATTCTATCAGAAGGGGTTGAAGAGGGTCATGTCTACTACGCACAGCACTCGATAGATCGAATTTTCGTTGAATATAAACGAAGAAAATCGGATTCAAAAGTGGGTACCTGAGTTCTGAACCAAACAGTGTATCCTCTGTTTTCTGTCGATTTCGAGCGATCCCGACGTCGTCGACGACGAGTAGATGGCCGACTACGAGCGCTGGGGTGTGCGGAGGATGGTTGGGCGGCCTTGGGGTTGAGGAGTTTTTTTGGATGAGAGAGGGGTTAGGGTTTTCGGTTTTTTGCGTGGGTTATATATACACTGCCGTCGACTATTCCTATTTGGAATAGGAATAAAAGGGGTGGGCTCGGGTTTGTCCTATTACAGCTATTAGCTGCTGACTAATACTTGGGTGTCGGTTTTCTCATACCAAGCAGCTGAAGCTGCTGACTTATCATCTATTGTGGGGGTCGGGCCCACTTGTTGCAGCTAATGCTGCTGTTAAACAACTGTGGGGGGGTCGGGTCCCTCCCTTCCCAATTCCGCACAGCTACTGCTGTGCTATGGGGGGGCTCGGCCACCAATGCCTATGGTTTGTTTTCTTTTTTTTTACATAGAATAACATATATATATATATATATATATATATATATATATATATATATATATATATATATATATATATATATATATATATATATATATATATATATCAAACATTAATATATACAATTTAAGCAAGCAAATTAAACTCCTAAAAATTTACCAATAATTTTCTAAAAATTTCTAGAATCTAATGTACACTATATTTAATAGAAATATTAACAAGCACATATATAATATATACACACATGCATTTATCTACTAATAAGCTAGTATCAATAATATCATAATTTATAAATGCATAACCACATTAATTAATTATAAAAAATAATTAAAATATGGGAGTTTACATCCTACCCAACTTAAAGAAAATTTCGTCCTCGAAATTAAAATAAGGTCGGGGGATCATTGCAATGCATGGAATTATAAATGCAAGACATACCTTCGCCTTCGAACAAATGCGGGTAGCGGTTTTGGATGTCGTCCTCGCGCTCCCAAGTAGACTCCCCTGGCGAGTGATGCTTCCATGCCACGCGAACCAATGGAATAGATTGGTTCTGCAACACCTTCACTCGGCGATCGAGGATACCTACTGGTTGCTCTTCGTACGACAAACTCGGTCCAACTGTGATCTCGGAGTGATCGAGCACATGATTGCTGTCCGCCACGTACCTCCTCAGCTGAGATATGTGGAATACGTCATGTACTCCCTCTAGTGACGGTGGCAATGCCAATCTGTAGGCAACCTCTCCAACACGTTCCAAGACATTGAAAGGGCCGATGTACCTTGGACTCAACTTGCCACGTCCTCCGAATCGAATCGTGCCTCTAGTGGGAGATATCTTCAAGAACACATGGTCACCCTCTTTGAACTCCAAGGGTCGACGACGATTATCTGTCCACTGCTTCTGACGATCCTGCGCTGCTCGCAGGTGGGTCTGAATCTTCTTCACTGTCTCCACTGTGCTCAAGACCAACTCGGGACCCAATAGCTGTCGCTCTCCTATGTCGCTCCAACAAACAGGAGACAGATACTTCCTACCATACAATGCTTTAAACGGAGCCATCTGAATGCTCGCTTGATAGCTATTATTGTAGAAAAACTCAACAAGATGAAGGTGGTCCTCCCACGAACCGCCAAAATCAAGCATACACGCTCTCAACATATCCTCTAGCGTCTGAATGGAACGCTCCGACTGGCCGTCTGTCTGCGGATGATACGATGTGCTAAACTTCAATCGAGTGCCCAAACTCTCTTGCATGCTCCTCCAAAAGTACGAGGTGAATCTCGAGTCACGGTCCGACACAATACTAACTGGCACACCATACAATCTCACAATCTGCTCCATATACATCTCCGCCAATACCTCTGTCGACTGGCCCACTCTGAAAGGCAAGAAATGTGCTGACTTCGTACGTCTATCAACAATCACCCATACTGCGTCACGTCCTCTAGGACTTCGAGGAAAACCCGTGACGAAATCCATAGTAATGTGCTCCCACTTCCACTCGGGAATGGGTAGCGGCTGCAATAATCCGGCCGTCCCTTGCTGACATACCAAGCACTTGGCAACGAAACGAACTATCTTCCGCTTCATTCCGTGCCACCAATAATACTGTCGTAAGTCAAAATACATCTTGGTCCCTCCGGGATGAATAGAGTAAGTCGAACTGTGAGCCTCTGCCATCAGCTCCTGTCGTAGGTCTCTATTGGGAACATAAATGCGATCACCACATCGCAATGTCCCATCAGTGTAGATCCTCAATCCTGTCTGCTCTCCGGCTTCAGTCCTCTCCTTCAGCCGTCGAAATCTAGCATCATTAGGCAATGCTGTCTTGATGCGCTCTACCAATGATGATTGCACTTGAAGGTTGGCTAATACGCCATCTGCTCCCGGCAATACTACCTCAATACCAAGCTGCTCCAAGTCTCTAATCAATTTCTTCTGTGTAGTCAAAATGTGTGCCATGGGCTTGCGGCTTAATGCGTCTGCCACGACATTAGCCTTGCCCGGATGATAATGTAGCTCAATCTCATAATCTTTCATCAACTCCAACCAACGTCGTTGTCGCATATTCAACTCCTTTTGTGTGAACACGTACTTGAGGCTCTTATGATCAGTGTAGAAATCAACCTTCTCGCCATACAAGTAGTGTCTCCATAGCTTCAAAGCAAAGATAACTGTTGCGAGCTCTAGATCGTGGGTTGGATAATTCTTCTCATGCTCTCTCAACTATCGTGATGCATATGCTAGTACACGACCATGCTGCATCAATACACATCCTAATCCCTTCCCGGATGCATCGCTGTAGATCACAAATCCTCCTGGGCCCGATGGTAGTGTCAAGATCGGTGCTGTGGTCAACCGCTTCTTCAACTCGTCAAAAGCGGCTTGACACTCTTCTGTCCATACAAACTCCTGATCCTTGCAAGTCAATCGAGTCATAGGCCCCGCTATTCGAGAGAAATCTTCTACGAACCGTCGGTAGTAACCCGCAAGTCCGAGGAAACTTCTCACTTCAGAAGCTGTTGTGGGAGCGGGCCATGATTTGACTGCTTCGATCTTCTCTGGGTCTACCGATATACCATCGCCCGTAACAATATGACCAAGGAATGATACCTCCTTGAGAAAGAAATCACACTTGCTAAGCTTCACAAAAAGTCGCTCCTTTCTCAATGTACCCAAAACTATCCGTAGATGCTGCTCATGCTCCTCTTGACTCTTGGAGTAAATCAAGATATCGTCTATAAAGACGACTACAAATTTGTCCAAGTATTGGTGGAAGATCTTGTTCATTAAATTCATGAAAACTGTAGGAGCATTGGTCAAACCGAAAGGCATGACCAAGAACTCGTAGTGTCCATACCTCGAACGAAAGCCGTCTTGGCAATGTCTTCCTTCCGAACCTTCAATTAGTGATAGCCCGATCGTAAGTCAATCTTGGAGAATACTTTTGCTCTACTCAGTTGATCGAATAGATCGTCTATACGCGGCAAGGGATACTTGTTCTTCACCGTCACTGCATTCAACGCTCTGTAGTCAATGCACATGCGCACTGTCCCGTCTTTCTTAGGCACAAAAAGAACGGGTGCTCCCCATGGTGACGCACTAGCACGAATAAATCCCTTCTCTAATAAGTCATCAATCTGCGTCTTCATCTCTACCAACTCCTTGGGTGTCAGACGATATACTCGAGATGAAATAGGCTCTGCTCCGGGAATAAGCTCAATAGAAAACTCAATATCTCGGTCAGGTGGTAGTCCTGGCAACTCCTCGGGAAATACATCCTCGAACTCGGTGATAATAGGGTACTGAGGGGTGTCATGCATCATCATATGAGTCCCCGCTGTGGGTGCATCACAACTATCTCCGTCTTCTTTGGTGAACTCAAACTCTGCCGTATTCGGTGGTCTAAAGATAATACTGCTCCTATGGCAGTCTATGAGAGCGAAATGCTGGCTCAACCAGTCCATTCCAAGGACCATATCGAATGTCGACATAGGGAATACAAGAAGTCGTGACATCATCTCCCTGCCATTTATCACTACAGGACAGTCTACAAACACCACTAACAGGTACAACTCCTCCAGTGAGGATCTTAACATTCTTAGCTAAGGGCGTGATGGGAATGTTGTGTCTAGTGGCAAAACTAGTGGCTATGAATGAATGAGTGGCTCCCGTATCAAATAATGTAATAGCAGAAAAAGATGCAACTAGAACCAAACCTGCTATAACTTCCGCCTCTGTCTCTATATCCTCAACAGCAAGTGAGAATGCTTGCCCATAGTTCTGTCCCGGGCCCTGAGCTCTGGCCTTGTTGTACTGTGTGCCTTGGGGAGGCAATGGTGGACGAGGTGCTCCTGCGATGGGCCGTGGTGCTGGAAGAGGTGGAGCTGTAGGCCTCAGATTTTGCCGAGCTTATACTATTGCATGTTGCTCAGGACAATCCTTGAGCATATGCTGATTAGATCCACATCTCAAGCATAATCCAAGGCGAATCCTGCAATCATTCTGGATCTGTCTTTGTTTACCGCAGTAATGGTAAACAGGCTTCTGATAAGGTGTGGGCCTCTGCTGGAACTGTCATGTGGTCCTCCTGATAGGTCCACTCTGAATAGCTCGGGCTGGTGTAACTGCTGGTGTATGGCGCCTCGATGTCTGCTGCTGTTCCTTGCGAAGAATCTCCTGAGCACGAGCTTCTTCCAAGACAGCTGAATGGGAGACACGAGACTGAGTAGTCGTATAAGACTTGAGCTCTGGTGCAAGCCCCTGGTGAAATCTCCTCCCCTTTTCTAACTCTGTCGGAATCAATCCCGCACCAAATCGACTCAGGCGATTGAACTCCGAGTCATACTCATCAACTGTCATATTCCCTTGCTTCAGATGGAGGAACTGGTCGTAGAGACCATCTCGAACATGAATAGGGAAGAATCTCTCATAAAAAGCATCATAGAACTGCTTCCAAGTGATCCCAGTGCCTAATCTCCTCTCTTCCGCCTTCCACCAGTGGTGAGCATTGTCTTCTAGCAGTAGGTCCACTGCTGTCGTCCAATTCCGGGCTGGCAACTGGGATGCCTTCAGTAGCTTCTCAGTACTAATAAGCCACTGTGATACCTCTAATGGCTTCTCCGTCCCTCTAAAGGCCTTGGGGTTCATATCTGTGAAATCTTTGATAGAGCCTTCATAGGGATGCAGAGCCGGTGCTGGTACTGGTGCTGGAGGTGGTGGTGGGGGTCTAGCCATAGCTGTCATCATCGTCTGTCTCATCAGCTCAGTCTGCTGCCACTGAGCCTGCATCATGGCATACATAAACTGAGTAGTAGGGCTCCCATCAGTCGGTGGAGGAGGCATCTGAGGTCCCGACTGTGGAGGAAACTGCTGAGGGAATGGTGGTGGTGGAGGCAGTGGTACATTCCCTCCCGGTGGCATGGTAGTAGTCTGTCCAGCCTGGCTGCCTGGGGGTGCTGCGACCTCTGGGTACTCCGTCGTCGTAGGCTGTGACAGTCCTGGCTGGTAAGGTGTCGCTGGAGTCATAGAAGGATTCTGTCCCTCCGGAGTAATCTCCTCACCAGATGTGAGGGCCAAGGCAGAAGTACGTCCGCTTCGTAGATTCATACTGGTGGCACGAGGAAGATAAGTGATATTAGGAAAGATTAGATATGAAGTAAATCGAATAATCAAGGAAGTTTCAAAAAGATTGGAAGTCAAGGGATAGTAGTAGTTCTGGATGAGATATTCCTATTCCTATATGCAGGCTTGTTGGGCACAGTCATGTAACCCAACAATATTAAATCTGACCTGCATGGGCCACCACAAAAACATGTAACGCCCCAGTTCCAAAATACATAGGACCAAGTACGTGAACATGCCAGCTGCACATATACGAAGAATACTCCAATATATAGAATCCTCGTATATGCACATAAGCTGTAGTTAAATAATCACAGGCCAGAATAACATATCTAATCTCATCATAGCTCAACACAGAAGATAATGAAGTCCAAATAAATAAATAAGAGTATCAAAAGATAGCCGGGTGAACAAACTCACTCCAAACAGCTATAAAAATAGTCTCACAAGATCGGAGTCCAACCTCCACAAAATAGAAAGAAAAAGAGATGTAAAATAATGTCTACAACTGTCTCAGATAAGAAATAGACTAGGAATCATAAGGCACTGCCTCATCATCAATGTAAGATAGCTCCAATGCCGCTCCGTACTCCTGTGGAAACTCCTCTAAACCTGGAGAGATAACCAGGTCCTCAGGGGACATAGCAAGATACAAGAAAACATCATGCCATATAAACTATGATAATATAATAAGAGAAAAAGGTATGCATGCAATCGGGTTCCTGACCATTCTACTGTGAACATACAGTTGAGATACAATCCTTTGACGCATGAGCCCTGGCTAAAAATAGGATCGACATAGTTCCCATATAGGGTACCAGGGGCCTACATCCATAATGCATGGGAAGCATCAGAGGGCACCATGTGCAAGGGGCTACGTCCATAATGCTCTGGATAACGTCAGAGGGCACCTGGAGCCTGCGTCTCCGACGGAGCGCACAGTTAATCATGGAAGTGTAAAGAAGCCCATACGTCAGGTATTGTTCTCCCCACCCAATGCCTAGTATCATCATCTCCATGACTGATATGAACCTCTAGTAACCGCCAAGTTTTCTAACATGCAATACTATTGGCAGTTACTCCTATCCGTCGCACGCTCCATACGTATCGGTGGCCAGCCGACTACGCGGAAACGTGTCCTACATGTGACTCATATCACGTGATACAACAAGTGTCAAGGCCGTATGAGATATACCAATACCTCAACATCAGTGGGTGGTCAATAAACTAGGTCAATGCAAGAGAATAAATAAAGCAAGGAAGACGACCGATAGAGTCGCTTGCACCCAAGTATGACTTGGACGCACAGTTTAAATATCATGAAACAATACAGAAATAACAACTGAAAATAAGAATATAATAATCACAGAGTAGGGTGGCAAGGTATCTTGCCTGGTGGTACAAAGTGGCAAGTCCAAAAGTAGCAAGTGTCCGTACCAAAAACTCACAAATCACAGATAACTCCAAAATCTGAAACAAACATCAAAAATGGTCTCGGTGAAGAAGATATACCTAGGAAATGCCTGTCCAAAAGTCAAATTCTGGAACAGGGGCAAAATCATAATTTTGGGTCAAAACGATGTCCGCCGTTGGACCCGCTTTGCACCGAAACGCGTGCCGAAGTCTACGGTCTCTAAAGTCGTCAAACTACATGTCTACGGTTTCAGTTTGAGGAGAGCAACTCAACGGTATGTCCAGTTTTGGATTCCGAGGAGCCATGTACAAAATCGCCCGTTTGAGTGTATCGCGGGCCCACCAAAATTGGGTTCCAATTCGACCTTCTCAGAATCGAACCAAACTTGGCATGCAGGACCAAAATTTCGATCCGGATCTGTTGGCGCAAGTTTCGTCTCGATTCGACGACTGCACACAAAGTTATGGACAAGTTTGCAAAACGTCGATACGGGGGTATTTCGACGGATACACGTTGATTTCGTCGCACACACGCGACGAAACTGAGTTCCGTCAGTTCCCACATATCCGCAACGTCCATACGCGTCTTTCGATGTGTATAATGTGCGACCACATCGTCCGGTTTGTCGGGACGACGTCGTATCGGACAAAAATTTCAGAAATTAATATTTTAGAAAACAGTTTTTCTCACAAGTTTAACATGGAATTAATACACACACATAAATCGAAATACTAATCTACCAGTTACGTTTCCATCATGGTTAGGTTGTCTTGAACATGTTCAATTAGTTTTTACAAAAGTGTAATGAACAGCAAGAAAAGTGACCGACAAGTTGGCATTTCAAAACAGTTTTCAGGAATCAGGAAAGTGGGTTTTTCTCCAACTTCGTCTCGATTTTTCGAGCAAATCTTTGGGGTTCCCAGGATTCTATCAGAAGGGGTTGAAGAGGGTCATGTCTACTACGCACAGCACTCGATAGATCGAATTTTCGTTGAATACAAACGAAGAAAATCGGATTCGAAAGTGGGTACCTGAGTTCTGAACCAAACAGTGTATCCTCTGTTTTCCGTCGATTCCGAGCGATCCCGACGTCGTCGACGGCGAGTAGATGGCCGACTGCGAGCGCTGGGGTGTGCGGAGGATGGTTGGGCGGCCTTGGGGTTGAGGAGTTTTTTTGGATGAGAGAGGGGTTAGGGTTTTCGGTTTTTGCGTGAGTTATATATACACTGCCGTCGACTATTCCTATTTGGAATAGGAATAAAAGGGGTGGGCTCGGGTTTGTCCTATTGCAGCTATTAGCTGCTGACTAATACTTGGGGGTCGGTTTTCTCATACCAAGCAGTTGAAGCTGCTGACTTATCATCTATTGTGGGGGTCGGGCCCACTTGTTGCCGCTAATGCTGCTGTTAAACAACTGTGGGGGGTCGGGTCCCCCCTTCCCAATTCTGCACAGCTACTGCTGTGCTATGGGGGGGCTCGGCCACCAATGCCTATGGTTTGTTTTTTTTTTACATAGAATAACATATATATATATATATATATATATATATATATATATATATATATATATATATATATATATATATATATATATATATATATTAAGCAAGCAAATTAAACAAGCAAAAAAAAAAAAAAAAAAAAAAAATATATATATATATATATATATATATATATATATATATATCACACATTAATATATACAATTTAAGCAAGCAAATTAAACTCCTAAAAATTTACCAATAATTTTCTAAAAATTTCTAGAATCTAATGTACACTATATTTAATAGAAATATTAACAAGTACACATATAATATATACACAAATGCATTTATCTACTAATAAGCTAGTATCAATAATATCATAATTTATAAATGCATAACCACATTAATTAATTATAAAAAATAATTAAAATATGGGAGTTTACAGTACGTCCAGCCTACGCCGCAGTGTCGGCTGTAGAACGCTGTCCTAGGTCAACAATCATCTAGCAATATATCTCTAAACTGTTTATACTCCCCGAATGGGGGTGACATAGCAGTAAAACTCAATCACAACTAAGGAAGAGATAGCACGATATGAAATAGAACTCAAGGAAATAAATAGATAAAAAGTAGTCTAAGATAATCCCAGCAATATCCAGAAGTACATGGTCTTAGATACAGAATGAAAGAATATATACAACTCTGAACTCCAAATAAAGTCTAGCTAAAACATGCCTCAAGACTCCATAAAAGAAGATAAGCCTAACTAATCTAGTCTAGGCAATCGGTGTGATATCCTCAGCTAGAGCTGGGTCTTCCTTAGGGTCCAGCTCGCAGGTGTCATCTAAGGCTGCCCCGTAGTAAGTATCCAGGCAAGCCTCCTCCTCGTCCTCTGTAATATTTTCAACAGGTCCAGTCAGGACAGGAGCGAGTACAGTATATCTCAACAGTTCATAGCAGGTTAGAAGATATAATCATGCAGTAAAGTAAGATACAAGTACTGAAAGAAGTACAGTATGTAAACTGAGAGAGAAAGCTGTAATAGAAATATCTACTATAAATAGACAACTAACATGTGGCTAGTGAGTCAGAGTACAACAAGGACATGTAAATGGCATGGGATGATTCTGATGCTACACTATGGAATAATTCTGATGCTACACTACTGGTGTATTATTCATATGTCCACTTCTACTCCTCCGTCCCCCAATCAATACACAAGGATCCAACCAGGTTATGTTATGATTCCATGCACAGGCCCCCGAAGGGTGATACATGGAAGTCCCATAAATGGGGATTCTAGGAGATCCAATAAATGGGATAAGGATTCCAGGAAGACTCTGTGATCATAAGAGTATATGTCACAAGTGATCGAAGAACCAATGAAGCATAGTGATACGCCATGTAAGTAAAACGCACAGAACATGTAGTACCTGATGCTCCCTAAGGATAACATCTCAAGAAGGGATCCATATAGTACCAATCCGTGTGACCAACGTGACAGTACAAGTAAAGTAATCTACTGCAGGAAATAGTTCTAAGCAAGATATGAAATAATCAGAGAATGTACTCGCCTGGTATCTGAGTGTCCAATATGAAAGTACTGTCCGAGGAGTGGTGTCTGGCTCCTAATCAGAACAGCACAAGTCACGACAAGTCCAAAATGGTAAAATGAAGTTCTACTCTGCATTCTACATGAGTCTAGGTCAATCTAGGCCAAAGTCAACTCTTGGTCAACTCTGGTCAACCCTAGAAGTCAAACTTGGTCAACTATGGTCAAACTAGGTCTAACAAGTCTAAACTCGGTCAATCTAGTCTATACTAGTCTAATAAGTCTATTCTAGGTCTAATTAAAGCTATACAAGCCCAATCTAGGCTCACTAGTCAAACAGACACACACAGGCCATAGGCTATATCATGTCTATTAGCCAACCCATAATACAAGACAACAAGACATTACCTATATCTATAATACTACACATATTGATATATTTACCTAATCTAATACATAACACATGTATATATATATATATTACACAACCATAATATATATATACACATTACATGATACTAGTATATATGCCAATATACCTATTCATCCAATGCATGAATCTATACTAAATACTTATATATAATACACAAACTTACATTATATATATATATATATATATATATATATACATATATTAGAGTATACATTACATATATACTTATATTACATATATATATATTACATTAGGAAATATGTACATAGGAAGATAGAGTGTTAGAGAGTGAGTGTGTGTCAAGAGTGCACAGTGTGTGACAGTGAATGAAGTGTAACAAGGAAATCAGAAATCAAATGTGTGTGTGTGTGTTTACATGAAATGAGTGAAGGGAGGACTGTGTGTGTGTAACAGGAATAGGGTTCAAGTCATTACCAAGCAGTCCACAACCTAAACATTCTAACTGCACAGGAAAAGGAAACAAATCAAGACTCATAAACTGAGTTTGATTCAGTTTCAATCCCTACTAGAATCTCAGGTTTAAACCACAGGAAGTTCTTCCCAGATTTAAGTCCTATTCTAAGATTTAATTAACTGAAACAAAAATAACCTTCATAAATCTGAATCCTCATACAGGCCACAGGTCCACATCTCAGGTGTTCATGAACCTGGATTCAATCAATCCTATCAGTCCCAGGTTTCTACAGTGAATGCATTTATTCCAGAAAATCCAAGGAACAGAAAATACATCAAATTTCAGGATAAAGGCAGGTCACATTTAAATAGGTTGAATAGTTATCAAGAGTGTATCCCACATACACAAGTTTATTCAAAAGACTGGTACCCTAATCAATTCGATAACCTTGAAATCATTTAAACACAACACATAAAATCCTATATCCTAACATGGTGTCTAAATGTAACAGGAACCTAACATATTTAATTACAAATCAAATGAAAACAGTGAGTTAAAAGAATTGAACTTAACAGGAAAAGGAATACAGTACAGGGATTAGGTTTCAGAAATGGGAATTTGATCACAACCATCCAACTAAATCACCAAAACTGAATCCTAGCATGATTCTCATTCATAACAGCAACCAACCCATTTTAATTTACATGATATTAACATCCAAAGTGATTCGAAATGGGAAAAATAGTGAATATATCCACTGATACTTAACAGTATCAGGAAAATAGGGGATTGCCCATTTCAACATGAATTATCAGCTAATAAGTAAGGTTAATGGTTGGTAGTATATTAGTGGATATGTGTACGTGTCACACAAGTAATAATGTGTCCAATAAATACAACACAGACGTGTCCAATCAACTAAACATACACAAACATAAAACTGCATTCAGACAGTATCGTGTACGCGTTCCAGAGAGTCTAGGACACGACACGACACGAATTAGATCTCGTGATCACACATGTGGGTTCGCCTAGGGTAGAACTAGGGGCCTAACACCATGAATCGGACCCACATGTCGTCGTGTCCGACTTATCAAGCCGTATCCGAACCCGAAATCGAACTGTGCGCGCATAGTGCAAAACCAGTGCACACACGAATACGTGTCTGATACGACACGAGGACTCGTGCAACTTGGGGAGCCTCGTGTCAGTGTCTGCCCCAACGTGTGTGTCGAATATCTCGTGTCCAAGTGTCGTGTCCAAGGAGGATTTGCCCCCGAGTAGCAGGGGACTGCTGTGCGTGCGAAAACGTATGTGTCGCGTGTCCAAATCGACCCGACACAAAATAATCATCACCTCAGTCAACCAGAATCCAACAAGCAATACCAAAACCTAATTTCCTATTCAAAGGTTTTCCAAAAACCGGATCGAAATCCCCTCTTGGACATTTCGACAAACACCTAGACACTGATTATGATACGTATCCAAATGGACACGAAACCTACGAAACCCGACACGACACCAATGCAGACACTTAGGGGACTCCTAGGGCTTCCTAACCATGAAAATAAATCAAAAATTCATGGAGAAATGAGAAAGTTACCTGTTGTTGAACTTTCAAGAAAAACCCCTCTTTGTGAGCTCCTCCCTTGATATCCCAATCCAATCAAAACAACCTCAAACTGAAATAAAACTCAAATAGCAGCAAGAACAGTAATATTAGGATTCAATGCAACTTGTTTGGGAGAAATATGATCAAAAATAGATTTTCTATGGGTTTTTAAACATGGAGACTCACCTCTTTTTTCTCTTGCAATAAATTCCTAAAGAAGAGGCTAGCCCTAGGTTTTAGGAGAGATTATATAGTGGGGGAATCCCTAGAATGCTAAGGTGGCCGGCCAAGTGAGGTTGGACTAGGGTTTCTCTAGGTTGGGTTGAGCCTCTAAGGTTTTAAGTCATGATCATGACTTGTGATTTCACAAGTCATTCCTAGATCCAACTTACTCCAAATTCCCTCAAAATAATTCTAATGAGCTTGAATTCACTAACTTAGGTCATACTAGGGTTTCTTAACCTAACCAAGTAGTCCTGACCTAAGTTAGCCTATAGGACAGCCTCCTAAGTCAACATGAGTCAATGTCTAAAACTAGCACCAAACAATTCCAAAATAATACCTAAAAATTCCCAAAAATTCAATAAATTCTAATAAATTTAAATTACCCCAAAATGTCAAAAATACCCTCATACTAGAAATATGGTAGTGACAAATGTTAGCAGACTGCAATATTTTTTTATTGTCGCTGTATCGAAATCCAATGAAGATTCACTATCGTCCCTAAGAACAGAATTAAACAAAATAAGTATGAGAAATCAATGTAAAAATATAATACATTTCTTAAATCCATTATAAAGGGTGATACAAAATAACATTTTGCTGTTTGCGTTGATGTCATCGTCATCTTTATGATTCAATCCTCCGTTGTTTTATTCCTCTTGTTCTTTATTGTCTCCTAATTTAACAGCTTCCAAACTTTGCTCATCATTTAAATCATCTGACACTGCTCTTGAAGCGAAGCTTTCTTTATCAACTAATTCTTCCATACGACGATCAGTTTCTCTATGTGACATCGCCATTGAAGAAAATAGAGTGTGTTAGAAACCAACAGAAGAAACGAAGGACAAGAAATAATACAAAAAGAAAAAACGCTTGAGTGATCCTAAAAGCATGCATGAAAATGCTTTATGTAACTCCAAAAACTCCCTCATCCTTGTACCTCCACCACGTGGCCCTCTTCTATTGGCTCATAAAAATGCTTGAGTGATCCTAAAATCATGCATAATTTTAAAGAAACAACTTCCAACAACACAACCTTCTCGTCTTCTATGTACATGTATTATTGAATTGTGTAGGATAAAGCATGCAGCAACATTTAATGCTACGTTTACTATTGTGTAATTATTTCTAATGATATGGTATTAGTGAACACAATCTGCGAGAGAGAACGAGAGAGAGAGAGAGAGGGAGATGGGATAAAGAGAAAGGATCGAGCTCGACTAGTTTTTATTTTAATAGCTCCTTTTACTAATAACTAGTTTTAAATTAGCAACTTAAAAATAGTTAGTTAAAATTCAATTTTTGTTTTTTTATTACTAATAACTAGTTCTCACGTACGAGTTTAGACGAACACTAACCGAGCCCGAGAAACGTGACATCAGCTAGGTTTCTAATAAATTGGCATTTCTGTTAATTTAAAATTTACAATATTTTTGAAACTAATATTAATACTAAAATTTAAATTAATTTTTGATTTAACATTTAAACTTAGATTTAAATTCACAACTTAAAAATAGTTAAAGTTAAAATTTTATTTTTTTATTTAAAATGTACAATATTATTGGAACTAGCATTAATATTAACATTTGTTTGTCCCGTAGTTTAAGTTGTATTGCACGGCTTGTGGCTTAAGTCTAGGCACCCAAAAAACTTGATTGTTCAAGTCGAACGCGTGCACAGCACGTTCCCTCGATGCAAAGCTTGACGCAGTCCTTGCTTGTCAAGTCGTTGCACGAACACGTTAGACAAGAGTTTTGTTGGGCTATCAAAGTCATAGCAAGCACTGCCCCTGTTGTCTGTAGTTATCAAGTCACTTAGTCCTACGTCACTTAGTCCTACGATCTCAAGGCTCGTCACATAAAGTATGACTTGGGCGATGGAAACACTGTAAACATGTCGGGACTGTAGGTCAGTCGCAGTCAATAAGAGTATGGAAATACTGCCTTGTGTGAGTGCAATTTAGTTAAGTTAATAAGAGTATGGAAACACTGTAAACATGTCAGGACTGTCAGTCGTCGAGGAGGAACATGACGGGACTGTAGGTTAGTCACCGGGGCAACCCTGGTTTGGGCTCTGCAAAAGAAGTATGATAAGTACAAGAAATAAAGCTAAGGAAGCTAATGGTGACGGCTAGGCCATGTATTTATGTTGAGTCTAGGTGTTCTCGTAGGTGCGTGGTCATAGACAACTTGTCGTCAAGGTTTCGCACCCTCGATTCGGAAACATGGGGCCACAGGAACGTATTAGCCTAGAAGGGGAGCAAGGTAGGCAGGCAAGAATATGTCGCAGTGATAATTCGAGGACTTGAGCAGGGCTAGCTACCTTTAGCTGCAAGGGCCTCATCTTGCACCACCTATATGTCCAAGATGGCTTGAATTGCAAGTGACCTTTCATATAAATCATGTTGGTGTGCTAAACGGCAATCCGCATACACGATGTCGGTCAAATCATCGAAAGTGCAAGCATGGCACGCATGAAGTAAATATAGTATGCACGGGTGCATCACAAGTCTTAAGAAACCTAAGATTTGGCTATATCAAAGACACGTGCCTCGGTACGAATGTAGCATCGAGTATTAAATCGATGGCATAGTATTGCGTAAATCGAGATTGAGTCGTCTCGAGCTAAGTCAAGAAGGGCCGTAAGGCAAGTTTGGTTAAGTCATGCTAAGTTGCGAGGCACGGCCTCATTGTTCAAGTAAGAACCAAGTAGTTGACAAGAATCATGTCGTTGTATCCCAAAGTATAGGCCATAGGGCAAGTACGAGTCGATAAGTTGACATTGCAAGCACGAGAATCGTCTAGAGGCAAGGATAAGGAAGTTATCAGTGCGTTAGCCCGACGAACGGTCTAGAGACACAAATAGACCAAGATGTCTACGTCTTAATTAAAATTGATCCTAAGGCAAGACTAAAAAGACAATCATAAGGGGACTATGTTGCACAAAAGCAAAGTAACGTGTTGGTTTTGTATAGGTGGGTGAGGAGCTCACTCCACTAGTACAGTTGAGTACTGAAACCCCACCAGTTTGATGTGCAGGTGATAGGTACCTGCTTGCTCAGGGCGGAGCTCGCTTGGATGCATCGAGGCATAGAGTTCCTTGGCATTTCGAGGCGTGTGGCCGCATTGAAGACTGGACTTATACGGGACATAATATATAGACATCGCCTATCTGAAGCTTCCGCTGGTCTACTCAAATTGTATTGAGAGATGAGAGAGAGCAAAGTGACTTATAATGTGAGAAGAGTGAGCTTGAGTGATTGTAATCTTGGCCTCGTGCCATAATTGTAATCTTTGTTTCAGTATCAATAAAGAGCATTTTGAATGACTTGTGTTTTGCATTTAATTTTTCGCTGCTGGTATTCAATATTTTTGCTTGGGACTTTTGTGCGACGACCCCGTCGCTTAGCCTGTAATCGACCGTTATGGACCTGTCTTGCGTGAGCACAATCAAGGCTCACGCAGCATCATGCCTTAGTGAGGACGATCGCTCCTACGAGAGCGGGGCGTGACAAGCTAGGTTTCTAATATAGTGGCATTTCTGTTAATTTAAAATTTACAATATTATTGAAACTAATATTAATACTAAAATTTAAATTAGTTTTTGATTTAAAATTTAAACTTAGATTTAAATTCACAACTTAAAAGTAGTTAAAATTAAAATTCCATTCTTTTTATTTAAAATCTAAAATATTATTGGAACTAGCATTAATATTAAATCCTGTGGCATTTTTATTAATTTAAAATTTATAATATAATTGAAACTAATATCAATACAATAGCAATACTGTTATTTCTAAATATTTTTTTCCTTGTTCGGTCACACCCCTTCACAAGCAGGTTACACCCCCGAAACGAGAGGGTTAAATAGCCTTTTCCAAAGAAAAGAACCCATCCGACTAGAGAGAAACAAAGGAGAGAAGAAGAAGAGTCGCAATAGAAAGGAGCAAGAGCAAGATCAACTGCAACGGATGGACCGTCATCCCTACGAAGATTCTCTTGATGATACTGGTACTGTCGGGGATGCCGACGGACGAGATCATGTGCAACGTAGCCCCAGTTTGCCGTTCATGGTGGAAGGCGCTCAACGGTCCCTTAGACTATTGGTCCAACATGGACTTGGAACAGTGGTGCCAGAGGGCCCAGCGAACCGCTAAGATTAGTTTGACTGTAAAGAAGCTCGTGGCTCGCAGTAGCAGAATTCTACTGTGCTTCTCCGCGTACAAGCTCGACGAAGCCGTCTTCTTTTTTGCATGTTTAAGGCCTGTGCAAAATTTTATTTTGTCTTGTTCTAATACTTTATTTTTTCTATTACAAAGTTTTACGTATACTTTGTTAATTTCTATTGATGTTTTCCCCTTTTTATAATACAGTGGGAAATTTCTAAGGGTGCTGCGCATTCCGAAGTACGACATGAGTGATAAAACTTTCGTGAGACACTTTAAGTTTCTTCTGGTGCTGGAAGAACTCGACATTAGCTACTGCCACTAAATCACGTCGACTGGAATATTTTTCGCTAACAAGTATTGCCACCATTTGGTCAAGTTGAGGAGGAACATGCCCCCTCAATATTTCATAGTCCGAAACAGATTCATAATGAACACGTTCAACGAGACAGAGGAAAAGGCTGTGGCCGATTCGATGCCACATCTCGAGCACCTAAAGATGGGCTCAGGCATGTTCAATGGAGACATGCTGCCATCTTTCATATGCAACTGCAAGGGTCTTCGTGTGCTCGACATACGTGGGTGCTTCAACGTGCACTTCAACGACGACCTCAGGAAAATTTGTGATTTAATACAGACGTTTTAAACGACCCTTTGATGATGTAATCCCTGGGTACCGTAGATACGAGATGTATAGTGATTTAGATCTCATCAATCAGTCATGGGGTGAATGGTTCTTCTGACATTAGCATGCTTGCATGCATTTCTTTGTATTTTTCATATTTATATGATATCAGTATCTTAATATTGATACAACATCTCAGTGTAATCATATCCAGGAGATTTCGACATTTTCCCACATAGTGATGATATTTTACCTTCTTCAATATGAATTTTGGCGGTACAAATTCCACTCATATTTATGGTATCAGTGTCATTCACCATAATTAATGGTGATCGATAGACATTTATACAAGAAGAGTGGCCCGGAGGAGATATAAAAAATTGGTTTCTTTTTCACAACCCTTTAAAATCTATTTATACAGCCAAACAGCCAAACTAGTCATCTTCAACAGCCTTCAAAACCAATTTATATAGATTCAAAACAAAACTAAACAACCAAACTATTTAAAATTCACAATCCTTCAGAACAGTCTCAAAATAGAGAAGATCAAAACCTACATTTGCGGATGGGCTAACATCTCCAAGGAGATCCTAGACATGGTTTTGGTACTAGTGGAGATGTCATCGAAGGAGGTTGTTTGCTTGTCTTTCATTTGCTGGTCGTGGTGGAAGGCGCTCTACTGTCCATGCTTCTGGTCGGACGTCAAGTTGACCTAGTGGTGCCGCAGGGTTAACCTAACCTTAAGAATTGGCGAGGCGGTGAACAAGCTAGTGGCGCACAGTGAGGGAAATCTAACCTCCCTCGCTGAAGAGGAACATACCACCTCCGCAGTTCATGATCATGAAGGGATTCAAGAAGGACACCTTCGACAAGTCAGAGACCATGGTCATGGCCACTTCGATGCCGCGTCTCGAGCACCTCAAGGTAAAGTTTAGCATGTTCGACGACAATGGGCTGAGAGCTATCATGACGGAGTGCACGAATCTTCACGTACTCGACCTAAGAGGTTGCTGGAATGTACGGCTAGATGGGGACCTCAAGTACATACATTGTTTGGTAGATTTTGTAACGGATCCCTTCGAGGATCAGAACCTATGGGAGGAGGAGAATGATGATTTACTTGAACTAGGTGATAAACCGTGGATGGATTACGAAAAGTCATATGATTGTTCTGACTGTTAATACTAAATGATTCTTATTCAATGCAAGGCTGTCTGTGTGCTAAATTATAAGACTATATGGAATTATGATTGAATCTAATATTTTTTAACAGCATCATAAATGTTAATGATGCGAGCTAAATGTGTTGGCTATGATCAAAAAATGTGTTTCCACATTTTTAACAAGGTTCTTGTATTGTTATAGGCTGCAAAAGAAAATGACTCAAAATTAGTTTAGATTAATCATACTCAGATTTCTTTGTGTATTAGAACAAATTAAATTTGATTAGAATTCTTAATTTTTATAAAATTAGGTTGTCAATTTGATTTGCATTACATTAAATCTTTACATAGATCGGACCCTAAATAATAAATTAGGGTTAATATTTTGTATATGCTTTTCCCCGTCCTAAATGTACCATACTTTGTTTAGAGCACGGAGAATAGCCATTCTCCGTGTTAAAACCACGGAGAATGTCCATTCTCGGTGTTATAAGCACTAAGAACGAACATTCTCCGTGTTAGAAGCACGAAGAATGGCCATTCTCCGTGTTAGAAGCACAGAGAATGGACATTCTCTGTGTTAGAAGCACGGAGAATGGCCATTACCCGTCCCAAATTGTTCCATACTAAGTTAAAAGCATATAATAGCACCAAAAAAATGATAGCAATAGAAAAATTCTAGAGAACCCACATACCAGACTCAAACCTAGGCCTTTCATGTAAAACCAAACAGCACAACCAACTAAGCTGGGACGTACATTTGATGAAAAATGACACCAAAAATGATAAACCCCATGTTTTCCAATTGTTTGTATCATAAATAATGGTCAAACGTGTTGCTTGAACCTATATTACACGGCAAATAAGTCATTGTCAGAGAATAAGAAGAGTCACTGGAGGTCATATATATTTTTTTACATAGGAACGTATGTGCTTGACCCTATATTTGATGAAAAATGACACTAAAAATGATAATCCCCATGTTTTCCAATTGTTTGTATCGTAAATAATGGTCAAACGTGTTGCTTGACCCTATATTACACGGCAAATAAGTCGTTGTCAGAGAATAAGAAGAGTCACTGGACGTAACAAGATTCGGTTAGGAACGTGTGTGTGTGTGTGTGTGTGTGTGTGTATATATATATATATATATATATATATATATATATATATATATATATTATATATATAAATATATATATATATATATATATATATATATATATATATATTACATAGGGGTCCCCATACACTTGGGTAGGTTGCACATTTAACATGGCTCCAAAAAAATCTTCTGGTTGGAAACCATGGCCAGAGACTTCTTTCTGTCATCGTCTAGCCTCTCTGCATGGAGCACCCTCTGTGCCGCCTCCGGCACATGATTGGCTGGCAGAGGTTGCGGACTTCCTGACCTCCTATGGTTTGTCACTGGAGGTCATTGTTTGACCTCTTGATCCGGCGCCCAACTTTAACCTGTTGTCGATCACTCCGGAGGAACGGGAGACAGGGGAGAAGAGGGAAGGGTTACGCCGCCTTCGCCATAGGGCGGGTGTGCGCACCTGCAGGACTTTACGGAGGTCCTCTGCGAGGCTAGTGAGGGGTCTACGTAGACCTCTTCTTTTTCTATTTTTTTAGTTTTTAACAGTTTTTTCCCCTCCTCTTGTATCCTTCGCCGGAGAATGTTCCGGCGAAGAAGTTGGAATTTAATGTAATCTAATATTTTGTTAACTCAATTTGGTTTCGGCTGTAAGCGACTAACTATTTTATCTATTTTTTAATTAACAAATCTTGTTACGTCAAATCCATATATCTATGACGATATTCCCATCAATGACTTATTATGTCATAGAATTGATTTTGTTGGGAGCGTCAAGTTCTTGCCGTCAAATCCATCTATCTGTGACTAATTATTTTATGTATTTTTTAATTAAAAATTTTAATTACAACAACCAGTATAAAAATAATAGGGATATTTAGACTTTGGGTCTCAAATAAATTTCAAATTTTGTGTTTGGGTCTCCATATTATACATAATTAGTATTTGGGTCTAAAAAGTGTCACTAATATTTTAAAAGTGTCACAAAAAGTATTACTAATTATTTTTTGTTACACTTTTGAGACCCAAACACTAATTATGTATAATATAGAGGCCCAAACACAAATTTCATAACTTATTTGAGTAAAAAAAATTGTAAATGAAAAAGCAATCGACTCATTCAAGTATATACAAAGTAAACTAGAGGACAACTTTGAGTGTTTTAATTTTACTCTTTTCAAGTACATAGTCTTGTTAGCAAGTCGTCAAACAGAAAAAATTCGGGATGGCAAAAATACGAGTATAGATCGGCTCAATGCAAAGAAAATACGTTCAAAAATTCAATCAAAAATTCAAAAAATAGAAATATTGAGATTAGAAACTTCACATTGTGAAATATGTTGTCAAATTTCGTTAATTAAACATATTTCCACCATGTTTTTTGTGCCAAATTTTTTAATAATTTATACGGAACACGTTTAAAACTTTGCATGCTTAAAGTTTATGTAGTGATTTTACGTGGATATATACTAGTAACAATAGTAATAAATTTAATTTTGGAAAGTAGTTTTTAAAATTAGGGTCTCAGAATCCCAAAGGTTGGTGCTCTTATAAAATTTAAGACTCAAAACTACTCAAAGATTTCCACTTCCCAAGGTCATATAAGACGGTCGAATTTTCCTTCTTCTTCTCTCAAACCCTCTCCTTCTCCCAAACCCTCTCCAAATCCTCCCAAAACGACTGCTTAAAATTATCAAAATATCGTCGAAGAAACAACGACCGTCTCCGAAGAAGAAGAATCCACAAAGGAATGCGATACAGACTTGAAGGGCAGAACTTGCAAGGGCAACGAAAGCAAAGATTATGGTCGCTAGGGCAAAGGCCGAAAGGGTAGAGGCGGAAGCCGCGGCGGCGGCAGCGATGAAGAAAGCGTGGAAGCAGCCAAGCCACCTGCAAAAATGACTAAAAACTTATTGTCGACAAAGACGAAAAAATCTATCTTCGATGTAGAGTCGTCGAAAGACTCAACATATAAAGATCGAAGGCGTACTCAAGCGAAGGCTAAGGTGGCAAAGGATACAGAATCATCAGCGTACTCTGAGAATTTTGAATCATCATCAGAAAAGGAAGATGAAGAGAAAGAGCAATCATCAAATAAGTCCCAGGATGGAGAGGAGGTAAAAAAATTTGCAGACTCTAAATCTAAGAAGACTTACAATAAATATTTCAAAAAAAGGCTATTATGCCTGAAAGATCAATTAAGATGGATGATGTCGAAGACGAAACTTTCCTAGATATATTGAAATTCTATCAGTTGGAAAAACTGAACAAATCATGTCTTGAGAAAATCTTCCAAACAATAGTAAGAATTTTACTCAAATCTTTGGGCTAAAATTAAAGAAAAATAAGAGGATCAACAACTGGTATTTCTAAGAGAAAAACTGATTAGGGTAAATGCTGCTATCATTAACGAATTTTATGGGTTTGATCCAGTTCCTGAGTTTGATATGAAAGATATTGATAATGTTTCCATATGGGATACAATTCATGAGATTACAGGTGTATCAGAGGGTGCGAAGACCCCTCAAAATGTATACAAAGATCAATTAAAAACTTTATATATTTTGTTGCATGCCTAGTATCTCAAACACTCAACCCTACTAGACATGAGTTTTCCATCCATCCCGAGAGATTAATCTTTATTATATGGAGGAGAAAAAAAGGATGGATATAGGTTCTCACATGTTTAGCAGAATGATGCACCTCGTAGGAAAACCAACTGCAAGGACAGCTCTCCCTTTCGGAGGATTTGTACGCACAATGGCTACTAAATATTCTGTCACAAGCTTAACATGGAATGTTTATATTAAAAATAAAGGTCCCATGAGAAAACTAACATTCACTCGAATGTTTAGAAAATAAGCAGCAGCAGCAAGCAAACCATCAACATCTGGAAAACCATTAACTTATGGAATCCCAAACACTAAGGACAGGGTTAATGATCTATACAATTTTGTTGCAGCAAACTTTGAGAATGTCTTCAAAGAGATTAAGAAGACTATATCCGACAACCAAAAATTGATTCTGGATATGATTAAACAGATAGAGGTTGAATTTGCTGACGAAAAATAATATTTTTCTTCCCTCGTGAAGAAGGTAATGGGGCTAGCCCAAACTGGTGCTACTTTGCATTTTTTCCTCTTATTCTACCACTCTTAATGATTCCGTAATCTAATATACACATTTGCTTGCTAACTGCATCTACTTGTTAATTGGATGATACTCAGTATCATCACCAAAAAAGGAATTCAGGGAATCATTTGTATTTGAATTAAGGCTCCAATCTAGTTATTACTGTGTATATTGTATACACTTATGAGCTTCAACTAAGCTAAACCGAATCTTCATCTCTGATGCTTAAGGATATATCAAAACTTCTTAGCCCCTATATTCTATATTAAACACTCTAGGACAGAAGCACATGGTCTTGAATCAAAGCTACTCTGGATATCCTTCATGCTCTGATACTCTGCTACTTGATGCTCTGATCCTGCAAATAATTTACAATAAAATTTAATATTGCATTGATACTCTGCTACTTGATGATGCTCTGATACTGCAAATAATTTACAATAAAAGTTAATATTGTACTGGTACTCTGCTACTTGATGCTCTGATGTGTAATGCCTGTAGTTCGTATTACGTATTTCTGGAATACGTGTACGTATTTATTCTTGTATTGCATTATTTCCTTGCTTAGTTTCCTCCCTGGGCTTGGTTTATTCTTGGTTTGGGTTGGCTTGGTTCGGTTTGGGATTGCTCTTGGTTCATCATGAACCAAGGGGTGAACCCCCTACCTACCACCACCATCCCCCTTTATAACCTACCTAACTTTTCTCTCTCCTCTATTTTCCCATTAACTCTTCTTTCTTCTCCATTAAACCCACCACCAACCAAGAACACCCCTTAGGCAAGTGCAACTTGCTTCCATAAGAGAGCCCATTTTTATTGTTCCATTAGCTTCTTCTCATGTTTCTAAGACACATTAGAACTTGTCATTTTCTATTTTGAGGCTTTAATTTTATAGATCTAGAAATTAGTTATTTTCGGATTTTGGTGGTTTTGATCTATCAAACTTCTTTGTTTTCAAGTTTTGATGGTTCCATGTTGTTGAGAATTTTATTCTACCCAATTTTGACCTTTGAAAAGTTGGATGTGGACTTGTTTTGACCAAGTTATGGACTTTTGAAGCTTTGGGTTCAACCATGGAGTTCCTGCTGATTTGGAGAAGACAGTGAGCAGTGTGCGCGAGCTTTTTAGCCTGCGCCACTGAGCTGCGTGCGCTCTTTAGCGCAGCACAGTCTGAATCATACGCTACATTTTGGAGGCGTATGTCTTGCATACGCTGCCTGGGCAAGGAGTCGTATGGACCTCATACGCTGCCTTGACAAGGAGTCGTATGGACCTCATACGCTGCCTTGACAAGGAGTAGTATGGAGTACGTACGCTGCCTTGATGAGGAGTCGTATGGACCTCATACGCTGCCTTGAAAAGGAGTCGTATGGAGTACATACGCTGTCTTTTGGAGACGTATGTCTTGCACACCCTGACCTGAGCGTAGCCTGACCTGAGCGTAGCTTGACCTGAGCGTAGCTTGACTTGAGCGCAGCCTGACCTGAGCGTAGCCTGACCTGAGCGTAGCCTGACCTGAGCGTAGCTTGACCTAAGCGTAGCCTGACCTGAGCGTAGCTTGACTTGAGCGTAGCCTGACTTGAGCGTAGTCTGACTCAGGCGCAACCTGATGTTTAGGCGTAACTGGACCTGACCCTACTTACCCTGGATCTTCTATAGCCCTGTATATTAATATTTTATTAGATATTTAACGTCTATTTTATATCCTTATGCCTTTTGTCCTGAACTTGATAATCATGAATTTACTTGATATGTTTGGAATTGATAATTGAGCATGACATGATAGTGACCCGTAGTGGTGCACTCCTGACATAGTAACCTGATATGACCTGATAGTGGCCCATCGTGGTGCACTCCTGACAAGTACACTTGGCATGATAACCTGACATGATTATCTCGAATAGCTGTTACGACGGCTACCTGATATGACATGACCTGTATAATTAATCTGGACACCGTGGGCGATTGTGTTTGTATAAATAAACCAGTCCTGTCTTGCATCATGTCTAGGACAGGGACTCCTGAGTACCACGGTCAGGAGTACCTACTAAAATGGACTAAGGCTAATAACTAGATTAATACATTAGTCATGACGAGATTTTCCAGCTACAGGCAATCCCATTACCTGGGCACGCCTTGGGATCTGTAGCCTGCCGTCGAGTAGGGCACATTTCCAGCACACTGTCATGTGTTGTACCCTTCAAGCTACCTAAGGGTACATTCGTTTCCTGGACGATGTACCCACCTGAATTCAACTCTAATCTTTTAACCCGGGTAACCTGGATGGTCTGCAGGGCTTGTGGCTGTAGAATAATCTTACTGCATCTTGTTAGTAATTAGACTTGTGACAATCGTAGTTAGTTAAAGTATCAAGCCGTAATTCTTGCTTGGCCGTGAAGTGATTGGACGGAGTCTAACCAGTCTAGTCTTGCCCTGATCCTGTTCCAGATTATTGAATGACCAGAATGCTTGTATTTATTTTACCGATAAATGGTGAGAATTCCAAGTTCTATTCAGACGAAGGGTTATAACTCCGGTCCTTGTTTGGTTTACGGGTTGTAACCTGGTTATCTGAATAGTTCCATGGTTATCTCATCGTATATCATCCTGGTGTATTTTCTTTATTTCCAGTTCTTACTTTTATTTATATCTTGTGCTGATTGCTGGTTTTAGTTCTTAAGTGAAGCCTCCTTTGTGGCACTTGCTCTTTCTGGGGTCTGACCCAACTGGTTTTGTGTGGCCAGATTTTGGAGCAGCTCCAGAGGATCTACCGACCTTTCTGCCAGATGGTGAACACTAGAAGGAATCCCGGCAACGAGTGGGTTTTATTTTGCTCTTCTACTCCCTTGTAAAAATATTCTTTTGAGGCGTTTAGCCGACGAGCACCTGTTTAGCTCGATTGCACTTACTTACTGTCTGCCTACGGGCTGTAACATGATTAACAGATCCTAGGGTTGATCATGTATGACTAAACTCTTGCTAGTCCTGACATTTTGTAACGACTAGCTTCATGATCAACTGAATATGTAATGTTTGGGACGCCTTACTATTGTATATTTAATGATCATACATCTTGTGACTTTTACTTACTTGCTTATGATTGAGACACTAGGCTTGTTCATGACCTTAAGAGACTGTTGGCTTATAGATAAACCCTCATGTATCTAGACAGTCGTGACCGTATAGCGAGATGGATTCCATTTCATATACGTAGCTGGCTATGTCTGCCCCCCCTCTCCAGTATTCTGGTTCTGGGGCGTGACATGATGCTCTGATACTCTGCTGATTGATGCTCTGATACTCAGCCAAATCGAATAGTTAATATTACACTGATACTTCTGCTACTTGATGCTCTGATACCTGCACTGATACTATCCAATTGTACCCTTAAATGGTGATTTAGGACTGAATAGATGATGGTCCAATGCATGTACAGAGTGCAAATGCCTTAAGGCATGTAATGTATGTCTGATACTAGAGTTAGGACTGAGCTGGAACCCTCCCTCGGTCAGTAATATTTGGTATTATAAGCATGAGCACACTGCTATAATATAGGTTGTACTTAAGGGTAAGCCAGGCACTTAAACTTGCTTGATATCTTGACACTAGAGAGAGAGTCCTTGAGAGTAACCTAACAATTGAGCTAGCTGGAGAGTGTACTCACTACTCAGTGATAGATCAAAAATGGAGTCGCATCATAGAACCCACACTGTGCACATTGATACTCTAATGTTAGAACCTGCAGTGTGCACATTGATACTCTTATGTAAAAATACACGCTGTGCACATTGACACTGTAATGCTAGCCCTCACTTTGATACTTCTATTTAAGTTTATGGATGTCATTTCTACATATACAGTGAGTCCATACTGACTCTAATTTTTCTTATTCCGTCCCTCAAGGTGTAGATGAAGGATATTTTGAGGAAGAAGAAGGAAAAAAAAAAGAAAGAAGAAGAAGAAGAAGAAGAAGAAGAAGAAGAAGAAGAAGAAGAAGAAGGAGATGGAGATGAAGATTCATCTTCTGGTTTTGAAACTTTTATTTCAATTTGGAAGTAATATTTGAATTGTAATATGTTTCTGAATATTTGTTGGTCTTCGTAGTCAAACTAAATTTTGTGTTTGAAATATTGTAAGACAAAACTTTTCGCTTGTACAAAACTTTTCGCTTGTACTAAGCACCGTTGCGGTACATGTTTCATAATTTGTTTGGAAAATGTAATATGGTATTGAATTTAGAGTAGGTCTGATATTTGTTTGGATTATTGTATCGTGAATTATGCAGGTTCTATGTTGAATTACTAACGTGGATTGGACAAATTACTGTAACGTGGATTATGCAGTTTATTGGACTTGGAATAAAGTATACTTAATTTGATCATGATTTGTTTGGTTGAAATGTTTATTTGATTTGCAGTTGGCCTTCACAGATGATTTTGATTTTTTGGTGTATTCCTTTGATTTGTAGATGGCATTGCATTCCTGGGATCACTAAAACTTTATTTGACTGGATGTATTTTGCTTTTTGTAAATAATCAGTACATCGATGCCATCAATATAAATTTGATGTCAGTGTAATGCATAATCCTGCCTATTCATCCCTTGTTATTGTTGAAGCAAAGTATGCAATGTAAGAAAAAATCTCTTGGATAGTAGGTTAATTATATTCAAACACTCGCAACAAATTTCTTTTCGTCACCCAATTTTGTGCAGTCATGCAGTGGAAGCCTGATTAAATGATATTCAAATTTTATTCAACATACTTTAATATTAAATTAATATACTTTGGTAAATGATATTAAAAATACTGTAAATATTTGATGAAAAATGAATGAGATACTTGAGCATTCTTCGTCTTAAATGTACCCTACTTTGTGAAAAGTACAGAGAGCGACCATTCTCCATGTTAAACGCACGGAGAATGGCCATTCTCCGCGTTAAAAGAACGGAGAATGGCCATTCTCCGTGTTAAAAGCACGGAGAGTGGCCATTCTCCGTCCAACATGTACCACACTTTGTTAACGTAAAGATTCGAATATACTTTGGTAAATGATATTTTTTTAAAAATACTGTAAATATTAGAAAGATGGTTAATATGACAATGTCACAATACAAAAAAATAACCGTTCTCTTCGAAAATATTTTCATAGAAAAGTAAAAAAATATTATCGTTAAAAAACAAAAACAGATTTAATTTTTTTAAAATACGAGAGCAGATGATCTGCTCGACCTAGAAGTAGGTTTCCTCCGTTCACCACCACCGCCATGGCCTGTAGTTTTATAACCAAAATATTAAATTGTTAGATGAAAAATAAAATTCCTGACAATGGCATGGACAGTAAAATTTACTAAGTCGGGAGCCTGCAAGAGCGGCGCCGCTGGTACTCCTCATTGTTCGAGGAGGGCTCGACGACGTTCGACGCGAACCGGACCAATTCTTCTTTCCTTCTTCATCTCCATTTCTCATTCCACCGCCACGGCCTGTAGTTTTATAACCAAAAAAAATTATGGAATTTATACGTAGATGTACAATTATTGTTACAAAATTTATACGTAGATGAACAAAATATAAAATTGGATGGACGAAATAGAGAGTAAATATGAGTTAATTTAGGGTATTCATTGAAAAAATTAAAGTGAATAATGACCTACTAAATTAAGTTACCAAGAGGTCAAGAGTCAAAATCAGTATTAAATGATGTTTTTACTCTATTATTAAATCTGAACCATTGGATCAACATCCAATGGTTCAGATTTGGGATGTATCGATACATCCTTTTCCATGGGATGCATTGTAGAACGACCCTATATATATAATATATATATATATATATATATATAAATATATATATATATATATATATATATATATATATATAGCCAATGACCCCTAACCTAGTGGTAGTGGTGAGGCATACAGCCCAAATGGTCAGGAGATCAATTCCCAGTGGGAGCATTCGACATAATTACCATTTTTAAATATATATATATATTATAATAAGCACCTTTATTCAATCATTCAACACTAAGGAGGCTTGAAGTGCCTCCATTACAATCTACACTTCTCTTCTATACTCCATTAGCACCGAAGGCATGTCCTTCGAGTGGTTACATCTGATCATAAATTAACGAACTTGTCGACCAATCTCAGCAAATATCTTCCCTTCATCGAACCGATAAGCTTCATATCTCCACTTATTACGA